>CM073514.1:22314074-23564074 GCA_037074495.1 Acacia confusa
GAGATTATTCGACTCTATGGTACAACCAAGAGTATTATTTCAGACAGAGATCCCTGATTTACCTCCCAATTCTGGCAAGCGCTACATGGAGCAATGGGGACGAAGCTGAAACTCAGTACTGCCTACCAGCCCCAGACAGACGGACAATCAGAGAGAACAATCCAGACACCAGAAGATATGTTATGGGCATCTGTGTTGGATTTCAAGGGAAATTGGGATAAATACTTACCTTTAGTTGAGTTTGCATATATCAACAGCTACCATTCCAGTATACAAATAGCTCCTTATGAAGCTCTGTACGGAAGGAAGTGTAGGTCTCCAATCTGCTGGACTGAACTATCTGAAAGAAAGATATTCGGACCAAAAATAGTTGATGAGATGTCCGATCAAATCAAGTTGGCTCAAAAGAGACTGTTGGCCACACAAAGTAGACAAAAAGATTATGCCGATAAAGAGAAGAAGACCTCTAGAGTTTGAGGTAGGAGATCATGTTTTCCTTATAATATCCCCTGTTACTAGCGTTGGTAGAGCGATAAAGCAGAGAAAACACGTTGGCAGAGCGATAAAACTAAGAAAACTAAGTCCTCGCTACATTGGACCCTTTGAGAGTCTTGCTAAACGAGGACTAATCGCATATCAACTAGCATTACCACCTAACTTAAGCAAGTTGCATGATGTCTTTCACGTTTCGCATTTGAAGAAATATCAACTGAGTTCGGAGCATATCTTGGAATATGAAGATGTGAATGTGCAAGATAATCACACTTTTGTAGTTGAGGTTTAAACTTCGGTGGAAGGCCATCCCTTTTGTCAAGGTGATTTGGAAGGGATTATCCACCAGGGAAGTGACATGGGAAATGGTAGAAGATATAAAGAACCGCTACCCTGATTTTATGTCCCATAGTATGATAAATGTATAATCAAATTTCGAGGACAAAATTTATTTCACAGGGGGAGAAATGTAACACCCCTACTGATGTAACTAGTGTACTTGTAATTAGTATTGAATTAATGAGAGGTTTTATTTTCGATTATTATTAATATTTAATTATCGTAAATAAATTTAATTGGAGAAATAATGTAAAATGAGAGAAGTAAGGGCATAATAGTCAATTCTTAGTCCCCATAATAAGGAATTTCATCCATCATGAAAAAAATAGGTGAATTAAGTCATATTCATGTTTAAACTTGTAATGCGGGTCCTGCAGACAATTGATCGGTAGGAATGGGACTGATAGGGACCAACTAGGGTTCTCTTTAGACTGAATGGACAAGTGTGGGCCACTTTGGAAAGATGGAAGGGCACCACATGTGAGTGTCCATTCAGGGGAGAATATCTAGAAAAGTTGTAGAAAAGTACAAAAAGAAGCACTTTTGTACCCAGTGGGGCTCAACAGGGACCGGTTGATCAGAAACTGGACTGATAAAGTAAAAGAAAGGAATTAATTATGGAGATCATATTTTTGGGCCCCATTAGGAGCCACCTACCCCCCTTTAATCATTAAAAAGACTTGGCTTGGGGAAAAAGATAGAGAAATCAGTGTAAAAGTCACACCACGGGTCCCACATTCAGAGAAAAAGGGCAAAATGGGAAAGTTGATTTGGACAGAGTTGTGGGCCTACCATGGCTCATAAAGGGTCTCTTTTTAGGCAGGTGAAAAGATGGGGAAAGGTGGTAATTATGAAAAAGTTTTGGGCCAAAATTATAATTTTCGAGAGTTTTGGGCCAAAATAGGTAATTTACCCCAAACGCATATAAAAATCTGCTCTCTTTGGATGGGGATGCACCACATGGTAGGAAGCTGGACTCCTCTAGAATTTTCTAGACTTGCTTGGAGAATAAGTCAAAATATCATATCCAGATCACTCCTTATCAGCCAGAAATTGCACTGGTTAATTCCAAAGTTACTGGAATAGCTTTTACCTTTATTAAAAAGGTGTTTCATCTTCTTTTTCACCCTTGTGGGGAGAAAAATTCCAGAGGGCCAAAGGAGGTCAGACAGTCACCATTGTTAGGGTTTCAAAGCTCAAGATTCCAAGTTCTTGCATCAACTCTCTGATTCTAAGGTAACCCGAAAACCTTATCTTTTTGAGTTCTCCTTAAGGTATTTTCGTGCATGGAGTAGGAGCTGCGTATTAGGGTTGTTTTTTGTTGTTGTATTTTTTAGGTTTGCAATGGATCAAGAACACGTTTTTGTGTAGGGTATGGTTATGGTCTAAGTTTCCGAAATCAAAACACCGAAAAACCCCAAGAGAGGGATTGCTGCGAGTTTCGGTAAATCCAGGCAGCGATCCTTCTAATGTGATTTTGAAGGGGTAACCAAACTCTGTTTCAGGTGATATTTTATAGGCGAAAACTAGACATCTAGGGCATGAGTTTCAATATATAATATGACATATTTGGATAATGTTTACTTGTTGAAATAAATGGTTGAAAAAGAAGATGGGACCAGTGACGCAAATCTGGACCAGGAGGGAAAAAAGTGGAAATACGCAAAAATAAATGTATGTTTGACCCCTGGAAGTATTTTTATTATAAATTAGACACATTAAGGGTTCAGATGGAGTTGGTTTCACACAAAAATGAGTTTTCTGGAATTTATGAGAAATTGTTGAAGTTAGGATAGAAACGCTGGAATTCTGAAAATTCTGTTTTGACCAAAAATGTAAGGGTATTATTGGAAAATACTCAAATAAATTATTTTTATGATATTTAGGGTCAAGCATTCTATTGGAGGACTTGTGGGCCCCTTAAAAAAATATAAGACGGTATTTTACCACCAGGTAGTAACCTTTTTACTCCAGCACTCTTATGTGTTTTGATGTATGTTTTGCTTGCCATATGTGCTTTTGTTTGTATTTGGACAAATATGCATACAAAACGTACTTGTGACTGTGTTCCCAGCACTGAGGATGCCTGTCGGGGTCGTCCATATGAGTGTGGTGGCTCAATGCACTGGCTTGTGATTTTGGTAATTCCGAGGCCTGCCTTGGTAGGCGGCTCAACGGTGAGAAGACGTGTATGTTGTATATGTTTTCTATTTGCAAATATGGTATATCTGGCATGTTACCGTACTTGCATATATTATATGGTTGCACCCATACACATCACACTTATAGTGCATGAGTATTGACAATTACTTTGGGGGCCATACACGGACTCCAGGAGTTTTTGGTGACACAGGAAAGCGTGCCTGAGCAAAGAAGGCCTTTTTGCAGAGGTAGGGATGACAAAGCAGATGAAGGATAGGGGATGCCCTATCATATTTTGTATTTTACTTTTTGGGGATGACTATACCTATATTTTGATATTTACTTCCGGATGACTGTATCTTAACCCTTCGGAACTTTACTTTTTGTTGCTTTTACTTTTACCAATACAAAGTTAGTCCAAACTGATCCAATGCGCTGTTGCGCGTACTCTAATTTATAATTAAATGGATTTATAATAATGGAAAGGTAAACTACAAAAGGAACCTGTCTAACTCGCTACCCAAAAGGGCGAGGCCGGTGGAGGTGTAACACGATGGTTTAATCAAGGGAATTTCTAGACAAATCAGAGATTTTGATTTGTCCAGAATCAATCATGAGTTAGGTGTATTATTTCCATCTGATGAAGGTTCTGGAATTCCTGATTTTGGGTTAGTCGTTTTAGTCTGATTAATTTTGTTTTCCTTTACTGTTTCTGTTTTAGCACATTTTATTGCATTGAAAAACTCCCCTAACTATTTACTGTTTTCCTTATCTGTTTCTATTGAACCTACTGCAAATTTCATGGGAAACGATCCAGGTTACATTGTACTGCAAATCTTTTATTGAACTTGGTTATTTTGTGAGAGATCGACAATATCTTGTCAATACTACATAATAATATTATTATCTACATAAATAATATTATTATTATTTTCGAAATTACATTATATTGTATTATATATATATATATATATATATATATATATATATATATATATATATATATATATCCTTGATTAAAATGTTGTATTCATTAAATCATAGACATATCTAAGATTCAATGAATCTATACATTATTGCTCATATTGGGCCATTCTTGTGTGCGACCCATAAAGCTGGGAAATCAAGGCAAGCCTATCGGGTTGGCACTTTTAGGCCTTGTCCCTTCAAGGGACAGGCTTGAAAAATAGAGGAGTTAAATGAAATAAACGTGGCAAGATTGGCCCTGTAGGGCCTCAGGCTTTAAAGGGTTGGCCCTGCAGGCTCTTTTAGTGGATTTGTTCATGATTTGAAAGAAGAAATTCATGATATAGAATATGATATTCTTGTTGGATCTGGTTATCACCCAAGGGGGGGTGAATTAGGTGTTTGATAAAACTTTAGGAACTTTTAAAAAATCTTTTTGCAACTTATAAATTGATCTGGCTATCACCCAAGAGGGGGGTGAATTAGGTGTTTGATAAAACTTTAGGAACTTTAAAAATCTTTTCACAGCTTATAACTTGACAGTTAGATATTCAAAGATAAGCATGTACTGGAAATGTAAAAGGAAAGGGAAGAGAGTATGCAAACTGTGATTTATCTTGGTTCGATCCAATCCTTGACCTACGTCCAGTTCTCAAGCTCCACTTGAGATTTTCAATCCATTATCTGATTTCAACTTGATTACACGTTCTGTACTCGAAGTAATCCTCTCACTAGGATTTACTCCCCCTTACAAACTGTAATCAATACACTTGCTTGATTACACACTCTGTACTCGAAGTAATCCTCTCACTAGGATTCACTCCCCTTACAAGTTGTAATCACAACAAAATGTTTCCCACTCAAGATCGCCTAATCTTGAGTATCTCTCAAATAAAATGATTAACAATCAATCTTCCTTCTCAAAAGTGAATATGATGGACACTAAAGCACAATACAAATCATTTCACTCTTAATGATAAACTATGTAGGCATTGAGAACAGAGAGTAAATGATGCGAAAATAAGAGTATTAGCATGTTGGAGGTGTAAGCTTATGTCTTTGCATTTTTCTGCTCTCTCTTGACTTGGAGTCTTCAAGTCTTCAGGTATTTATGCTAATTGAAGCTTGTGACCGTTACAGAGCCATTCAGACTTGGACTCATTAGAAAATATAGTTGTTATGACCATAGCTGTTGGATATAGCTGTTGGGAATAATTCAGATTTGAATATTTGAATGTTGGCTCATCAAGAATGTCTCCTATGTGGTCATGTTTGATGTTGTTCAGCATCTTTAGTTGGTAGGAGCCTTGTTGTCTGCATTGAAGAATGGTTGGACTTCTTTCCAGGCTATCATCCATTTGCTTTGTTGAGAAGATATATTAAAATAATACAAGTGGTTCATGGAGTTACTTTATTTAATTTTAAAGCAATTATCTTCTGAAATCTGAAACTTAAGCATATCAAGACTGTAGAACGTTTGAATCCATTACAGTTGAGCATTCAGCTTCGTTTCTCCAAGTTTCTCGTTTGATTCTGTCATCTTTGCCATTTCTGAAAATCTGCAACAACCTTCATCTTCATGCTTATGACAGATTTTGATTTCAGTCAAGTTTGATGTTATCTCAAACTTTTAATCATCTGAAACTTGCTACAAAACTGATTAATCATGATTAGAAACAATAGCAATAGATGTTATGAAGTATTAAGATCAACCATGAAGTTTTCTCAAATTGGCGCAATCTGGTTCTTAAAACTTCAAAGACTAAAACTGGAGTTTGCAAAACGAAACTAGAGTTTGCAGCGGGCTAAACCGGAGTTTAGAAATCCAAACTCGAGTTTAGGTCTTCCAGAGAGGAATGTTGCGATTTGAGTTTTGAAGCACACTTGAACATAAGGCTAAAGTCGAGTCATTAAGTGACTAACTTGAATTTTGGACTTTTGAAGTGAAAATAAGCTTAAGTCCACAAAACTCAAAACTGGAGTCTTTAAATGCAAACTGGAGTTTTCAAAGTTCAAAATGTTGAGGAGCTCTCTGTTTGCCACAAACTGGAGTTTACTAACTCAAACTTGAGTTTTCTTAAAAGATGAAAATATCTTGCTCTCTGTCAAGTGCAAAATTGGAGTTTGCTAACACAAACTCGAGTTTTCTTCTCTATGGCGTAGTCAAATATCCTTCTCACAAGTTCTTTACTTTCTGACTTGATAAAGATCAATTCCTGGAATCAGTACCTATCTCCATAAGACTCTTTAAGTCTTCTTTCCAATGCAAGAAGAATCAACTCCAAACTCAATGTAATCTGACAGTTATGATCTGATGTACGAAGGCTGTTCTTTGGCTAACGTTTTTCCAGCATCCTGAATTGACTGTCAATTTCAAAAATTCATACCTCACTCATTTGATCTTTGTTTTCCATGATCTTTATGTTTCTGGAAAGGTATGTGAGTCTATTTTCATATGCCACCGATTTCAGCTCATTCCGATGTGTAGTTTGTGAGATACACTCAAATCATTGAAGCTTGGTCTGCTGTGTGGCGTGAATTCCTGTTCCAACTTCTGAAATTCATATCTCTCTCATATGAGCTTTTTTAGGCATGAAACTTTGTCAAGATGACGCATTGGATGTCTAGTTTCATACAAAATTGATTTCACCTTAATCCAATCTCTGGTTTGGGAGATATCATCGAATTACCAGAGGTCGCTCGTGCTGAACGTGAAACAGAGTTGGACAAAGTTGTTGAAAGCTTGCTAAACTCGAGTCATTAAGTGACTAACTCGAGTTTTGAGTTCCAAACTCGAGTTTACTTTGGCTAACTCAAGTTTTGGTGATCCAGAGACGCCAAAGTTGCTAAAGACACTACAAACTCGAGTCATTAAGTGACCAACTCGAGTTTTGAGTTCCAAACTCGAGTTTACATTGTCTAACTCGAGTTTTGATGATCCAGAGACGCCATAGTTGCTGAAGACACTACAAACTCGAGTCATTAAGTGACCAACTCGAGTTTTGAGTTCCAAACTTGAGTTTTGTGTCCTAAACTCGAGTTTTATCATAATCCAGAGGCAGATCACTTCTAGTAATGCAGTAATCTTGACTTTTGAGTATCTGGCTTGATTTTGCTTATCCAGAACCTGATATATGCTTGTTTTAACTCTAATTGAGACATCTCAACTTCCATTTGATCCTAGAGACTTCAAGAATCAAACTAAGAACTTGTATAATGATTTTCTCAATTTATTCAGCAAGTTCTTCTTTCTTTCTTCTCTCTTCTTGATTATTCTCCATGAATCAACTCTTTTTTTCTTCTCTTATCTTGTTCTTTCTCCATATGAACAAATCTATATTAAATATAGCAATTAGACAATGTATATGATATAAACTTTTTGATATAAACTTTTTGCTCTTGCTAATGGCATCTATATAAGACATCATCAAAACTAATCATAACCAACAATTCTTACTTATGAAACAAAGCTTACTACTCAAAATGAAACGTAATCAAATGTCTTTGAAATTGATAATAGTGGCAAAGAAGATGACAATGATAGTCATCCTACTAATGTTGCTTAGTAGTATGTTTCTTATGTTTTATATGAGTTATTTATGGCCAATAGTTTGCTTTTGATTACGAATTAGTGAATGTATTTATTTGTTAGATGATTCATCTTTTTTGAATATTATTGTTGGCAACATTTATTTGATAAATTAGAAATTTAATTGTTGTAATTAATTAATCATATTTATTTTTAAAAATGGAGGGAAAAAATTGAAATAGTAACTTCGGGCCTTGTAGAGCTGGCCCTGGCCCTGGTGCTCTCGGGCCAGACTTTGAAAAATAGATGTTTTTCTTACCCCAGACCTTGTAGGACTGGCATTGTTAGCCCCGGGCCCTTTAAGGGCTAGCCTTGTAGGGCCGAGCTGGCTTTGATTCCTAGCTTTAGAGACCCAGCAGGCTCACACGAGATTCGCAGCACGCCAAAATTGTACCAACCCACAAGTTGCAAGCGGCCTCTAGCAAGACATTGCGATACCCAATTCATATGAGGATCCATGATACGATACAACCTATCATATAACCATGGCACATACCTTTTATCACACGATATTTGGTCAAGGATGAAGCATGGACAGTGTCATCCTCCTGTTCTTGATCATTACTTTCTCGATTCATAAGTAGTCTAACAATTGAAATTGAAACTCCTTTCCATGTAGTATGGCCATACATTTCTCATACTCACTCATCGAGGGGCCTAGTAATATCTCTTTACACATATGAGAAACAAATCTTATCTTGACAATTCACATTCATCTGCAAGAAAATCACTAATCCCGATTAAAGCCTTTACAATCACCTTGTTAAAGGCTCTTTTGACTGGGTCAAAGATCATCGACTCTGATGTAGAAATCCATAATGATCTCAGGTCAAAGGGCATTGTAATGTGGTTATACATGACTTTATCCTAGTCAAAAGTCGCCTTTGACCGGGTGGTGATAAAGGCTTCAATCGAGATTAGTGTTTTGCATGCAAATGAATGTGAATGGTCAAGATGGGATTTGTGTTGGATCTGGCTATCACCCAAGAGGGGGGTGAATTGGGTGTTTGATAAAACTTTAGAAAATTTGAAAACTTTTCGCAACTAATTTGAAATCAGTTCTATGATAGTAATCAGTTATACAAATATGTATATTGGAAATAAAAGAGTTTAGGGAAGAGAGTATGCAAACTGTGATTTATCCTGGTTCGGTCCAATCCACGATGACCTACGTCCAGTCCCCAGGCTCCTCCTGAGATTTCAATCCACTATCTCCTTGTTTAACCAGGCACAAGAGAAAAGCCTTTACAAACTCACAAGTTTAGTCGAGCACTTGTGCAGCCTTCACAATCTCTCACTTTGATTACACGTTCTGTAATTGGAGAAATCCTCTCATTAGGATTCACTCCCCCTTACAAACTGTAATCAACACACTTGCTTGATTACACACTCTGTACTCGAAGTAATCCTCTCCCTAGGATTCACTCCCCTTACAAGTTGTAATCACAACACAGTGTTTCCCACTCAAGATCACCCAATCTTGAGTATCTCTCAAATAAACTAATTTACAATCAATCTTCTCTCACAAAAGTGAATATGATGAACACTGAAGCACAATACAAATCATTTCACTCTCAATGATAAACTATGTAGGCATTGAGAACAGAGAGTAAATGATGCGAAAATCAGAGTATTAGCATGTTGGAGGTGTGAGCTTATGTCTCTGCGTTTTTCTATTGTTCTTCCACATTTGAGTCTTCAAGTCTTCAGGTATTTATACTGATTTGAATTATATGTACATTGTAGATCCGTTGAGACTTGAACCCATTCGAAAATATAGCTATTGTGAGTGTTTCTTCATGAATCTAGCTGTTGTGACCACTTCTGTTTGTTGGGAACATTTTCTGATTTGAATATTTGAATTTTGGCTCTTCAAGAATGTCTCCCATGATGTTCAGCAGCCTTTATTGGTGGGAGCCTTATTGTCTGCATTAAAGAAAGGTTGGGCTTCTTTCCAGGCTGTCATCCATTTGCTTTGGTTGAAAAGATATATTAAAATAATACAAGTGGTTCATGGAGTTGCTTTATTTAATTTTAAAGCAAATCTGAATCTTCTAAAATCTGAAACTCAAACATATCAAGATTGTAGAACGTTTGAATTCATTATAGTTGAGCATTCAGCTTCATTTCTCCAAGTTTCTCATTCGGTTCTACCTTCTTTGCCATTTCTGAAAATCTGCAGCAACCTTCATCTTCATGCTTATGACAGATTTTGATTTCCATCAAGTTTGATGATATCTCAAGCTTTTAATCATCTGAAACTTGCTAGAAAACTGATTAATCATGATTATAAACAATAGCAATAGATGATATGAAGTATTAAGATAAACCATGAAGCTTTCACAAGTTGGCGCAATCTGATTTTTAAAACTTCGGCGACTGAAACTGGAGTTTGCAAAATGAAACTGGAGTTTGCAGCGGGCTAAACTGGAGTTTAGAAATCCAAACTCAAGTTTAGGAAGTTTAGAATGTTGATGAGCTCTCTGTCTGCCACAAACTGGAGTTTGTAAACTAAACTAGAGTTTACAGCAAGCTAAACTGGAGTTTGGAAATTAAACTGGAGTTTACACCGAGCTAAACTGGAGTTTGGAAATACAAACTCGAGTTTAGGTCTTCCAGAGAGGAATGTCGCGATTTGAGTTTTGAGCCACACTTGAACTTAATGCTAAACTCAAGTCATTAAGTGACTAACTCGAGTTTCCTTCAATGATGAAAATATCTTGCTCTCTGTCAAGTGCAAAACTGGAGTTTGCTAACACAAACTCGAGTTTTCTTCTCCATGACTCAATCAAATATTCTTCTCACAAGTTCTTTGCTCTCTTGACTTGATAAAGATCAATTCCTGGAATAAAGTGTAACATCCCAAATTTTGGACTTTGGGAATCAAGAATCAATTATGGGAAATGTGGCCTTAAAGAAATTTAAAGATTGAGAATTTGAGATTTAAGCTATATTTTCCATAAATTAAGGAATATTATTGAAGGATAAATTAGGCTAAAGAATTATAGAATTTATAAATTGGCCTTAATTATTTCTAGAAGTAATTTTGGAAATTAAGGCTATTTTCCCTTAATTTATTTTGGGAAAAGAATAAAATTCAAAGGATAATTGAAAGTGTTAATTGAGGCCTAAATATTATAAGATTAATATTTTATGGCTTAGGAAATTGAGAATTTAATTTCCTTGGAATTATGGAATTATTGCAATTAAAGTAAATTGCAAATAAAGTAATGTTTAAAAAAAAAACAGCACTAAGTGGCCATGGTTTTCGGCCATATAAGACAGGTCCAAAATCAACCGAATCATCTGCTAAAGTTTAAAGCCACATGAGAAGCCAATGACACAGCAAAAACATCCAAAATTGGTCCAACAAAACGCATAAGCAAAAAGTATGAAACAGTTGGTTATTTTTCCTTTTCTTTGCGCTGCCAAACTCGAACAGATGCATGTAGGATATAAAGTTCAAGATTTTGGATTCAAGTCCCAAGCCCAAACCCGATCCAGTGCTCACTGCCTTAGCATTAGCTGAACATCATTAACATTAGTAAAACACCATCACTTGCCTAACCAACACGTTGACACCCAGCTATCATTATGCATGTAAGGTCATTATGCTCTTAACCCATAATCCACTATTTCTCTTCGGAAATTGCAACCATTACAGCCATATTTCAGTGTTTCTTCGTGCACCATTACATACTTCGTCTTTCCCATTCCATGTGCGGTCACTGGAAGCCCAGAGAGTGAAAGATTGAGAGAGAGTGAGACGGTGAGTGAAACGAAACAGAAAACAGAGTAGGATCAGCAAGCTTGAGTCTGTTGTTCAATCCTTGAAAAACCGAGGGATAGTAAGCGAATAAGAGGGAGTCGAAGGAGAAGAGAAAGGAAAGAATGAAAATCTATAAATGTAGTAACCCTTCTCTCACATATTATGCATATCTTTATATGTTTGTATTTATCATTGTATGTATTTATATAAATGCATGAATGCTGAATGTGTTGTATGATTGGTATGTATAAGGGATGATTATACTGGCATGTATTGTGTATACATTGTATGTGAGTGAATGTTAACGTTACTACTGGAATTCATTTGAATCCCAGGAATATTTTTGAAATAGTTAATTTGCAGATAGAGTAAAAAGCTCAAGTTTTGAAGAAGGAGATATTGGAGGATTAGACTACGATGGGAGAAGGATTTTAGCTTTGAGATTTATTTTACTGAAGTGTAAAATTTATGGTACAGGATTTGTAGCTTCAGTAGTGGTTTTTGTTTTAAGAGACGCTTCTGTATGCGTACTAGGGAAGGATTTTGCCATAAGGTTAGTATACTCTGATGATTTGGGTTAAATTTACTAATGCATTTGCTAGTTTTGTGAAAAATTTTCGAAATTGAATTTTCGAAATTATGAGTTTTTGAAAGAAAGTTTTTGAATGAAATGGTTTCAACAAAATTTGTGTTGAAATAAAGTTGTCTCATAAAGGGGTTCGATTTGGTTGAACCCAGAGTTTGAAATTGAATTTTGAACTGTGTGGTGGTAAGACAGTAAAAACTGGAAGAGATCAGAAACTGTAGTAGATTTACTTAGTTTATTAGATCTTACCAAATGTTGTAGAACATTTTGATCGCTGGCTATCGTTGAAAATCTTTTGAGGGTATTAATTTTTGAAAAGCTAATACTCGCTCCAATAGTGTTTGCATCCAATCTGAGGAAAAATCCGCCTTGTAGGGGCGCGTATTTTTGCCTTGTTTGGTCAGACACCACGCGTGCAGGGGGTTAGGCCCTGGGGACTAAAGCTACAGTTGAGTCCTCAATGGTGGTGGACCATATGTTGGAAAACAAGGGCATTACCACTGCGGTGGTTTATGTAAGAACAGATTGGAGAGATGCCGCTGTACTGTAAGGTTGAAGTGGTAGCGAGAGCTTTCAAATGTTGAATTTTTAAATAATCCCGTTCATGAATGTTTATGTGTAGTAAATATTTTTCTAAAATTGATTTTCATGAAAATTTGAGTTGGTAGCGATTGAGTTTGAGAAATGGTAGCACTATTACCATTTGTATAGTGTGAATTGTTTAAAAATACTGCCACCACATAAATTTTCAATATGTAAAAATTTTGAAATGAGATAGCAAAGTGAAATGAAAGGCAATGCATTTGGTAATAGGATTTATGATTTATGTATCAGAGTTGCGCAGCAGAAGATAGTGAATTTTGAGGTTTAGAGGAGTTTTAGAGGTATTGATGAACAAATTTCAAGGACGAAATTTATTTAACGGGGGGAGAATTGTAACACCCTGAATTTTGGATCTAAAGACTTGAGAATTAGTTTTTTTTTTAGGAGACTATTAGGCCCTATTTATGAAGAATTCAAAGTCTTGAGCTTAATATGAGGAAGAATTTAAGATAATTAGCCAAATTATTTTAGACTTGGGGAAAAGTTATGAAATAATTAAGGGAAAAGTAAATATATTAACAAGTGATTGCGTGTGAATTGATTAAGAGTGTGTGTGCGTGGTCATTATATGTGAGAATTGTGTGTTGCCGTGTAAATAAGATAGGGTGATTAAGTTTTGTATACGTGTGTGTATTGTGTATACAAGATGGTTATTATATTATATTATCATAATATAAATATATATGTAATATGTGTCATTATGTGCGAAATAAGTGTGTGTACGTGTTGCTTATAGTAATTAATAGGTGTGTGTTTGTGATAAGAATGCATACGTGTGTGAATTATGCATTGCCAACACGAGAGGTTTTATCCTTTCTTTCTCCAATGGATGTGTGGCATCATACCTGTAGTATATATAATGTTCTCTTCAATTTGGGATGGATCCGAACACAATACCCTCCAATCCCTTAATTTATCATTTCGGTTGATACACACAAGGAGGGAGTGATACGGCTAATACACACAAGAAGGAGGGAGTGACAATAAGAGAAACAAAGAAAAGGAAAAGAATAAAACACTGCATGTAAGACATTCTGTTTGCATCTGTATGTGTATATTTCTCTACGTGGGTGTGAGGAAAAGAACATATGAGAAGAAATATATGGGTGCATGCCGTGAATGAAAAGAGGACTTTGCTTGCGTATATATATGCTACTGCACGTGTTCCTCTGTTTTCTGAAGCAGAAACAGAATTTTTCATCGTCAGCTACAGTATTTTCGTAATGAACAGTACCCCATGTTACTGTAGCATTAAAGTTACTGTTCATGCGCTGAATTTTTCCACTGGGCATGATTTTTAAATAGGTCAAAAATATAGTAAACGACCTTATTTGACCCTGAAATTTTATGAGCATGTAGTACACATGCTAAAGTTTAAAATGACTTTTGGTTCAACTCAAACCGAGGTCTATAGCTCAAGATATAATTTTTGGAAAATGGGTCAAAATCCTGTAACTTTTCGGTGACGTTTTCTGGACAGACCTGATGGTTTTGTGAACTGGGAATTATTGGAATAAGATAAAATTATGAAATTTTCCAAAATTAAAGAGGACATGCAAAGGTTTAAATTGATATATATTTTGTAATTTTTAAAGCTCTGTGCAATGAGATATGAATTTTTAAAGTTAAGCTATGAAATCTGGAAGCTTAACAGGACAAACCGTGAAAACGTAAAATCTTGGAATTATTTGACAAGTTATAACCTTTGGAAATATTTTTATATGAAAGGTGAGTTGTCAATAAACACGTGAGAGTTGACGACACATTAAAATGATTTTTGTGCAATTAATTAAAAATAACTAAAGTTGCTGGATTTTCTTTAGGACAATTATGAGAGTAACAGACCTTAGTGTTAAAGGAAAATTAAGGGATTAATAATTATTATTAGTCCTTTAAACTAATTCACATAATTAGTTTATTTGTGATTCGAATAAGTGACTGATAGCGATGATAAACATTATTTTTAGGCAGACTTTGACATCTATCTGATCCCAACAACTTCAGTACAGAGGAAAAGGAAACAAGGTTGAGGTGGGTAACTCTAATCTTATAATCATGTATGTTAATGTTATGCATTTATTAGCTGATCATGTATGCTGGTTGAATTACTTGTTTATATTATCCTGATTGGCCATGGATATTGAGGCTGAGGTCTCATGGGGCTGCGGTCCTAGACAAGAGCTGTGATTCTTGGCCGTTAACTGCGGTTACGGTTATGTGTAATTTCTTCCATGCTGTAAAACATATGCTATTATGTCATTTCTATTTTTATACATGTGCATGAGATTAACTGTTACCCTGGGGTCCATTCATTTGGACTCCAGACCATGTGAAAGAGACAAGAGCTAGTTCGGGATCAGAAGGCAAGGAGCAGCTGTAAGGACTACAGCGGTTGGAGTTATTTGGAAAAGTTAGGATTGTTATAGTTGTTTATCATTCGTCTGTGTTGGAATTATGCATTAACATCCAGGTGTAGGATGATAACGAATTGCGAAAAAAGCTAGTCCGTATTTTTATATTATTGTAATTTCAAAAACTTCGATTTACAAAATCAAGTCGTCCAAATCTCCTCGATTCTTGTATTCTGCACTAACTCTGATTAAACAAAGGCCTCGAAAGGCCGGGCGTGACATCAAGTGTCTATCTTTATTAGACTCTTTAAGTCTTCTTTCCAATGCAAGAAGAATCAACTCCAAACTCATTATAATCTGAGAATTATGATTTGATGAACGAAGGTTGTTCTTTGGCTAGCGTTTTTCAGCATCCTGAATTTACAGTCAACTTTCGAAGATCATATCTCACTCATTTGATCTTTTTTTATATGATCTTTATGTTTCTGGAAAGGTATGTGAGTCTATTTTCATATGCCACCGATTTCAGCTTATTACGATGTGTGGTTTGTGAGATACACTCAAATCATTGAAGCTTGGTCTGCTGTGTGGCGTGAATTCCTATTCCAACTTCTGAAATTCATAGCTCTCTCATCTTAGCTTCTTTGGGCATGAAACTTTGTCAAGATGACGTATTGGATGTCTAGTTTCATACAAAATTGATTTCACCTTAAACCGATCTCTGGTTTGGGAGATATCATCGAATTACTAGAGGTCGCCTGTGCTGAACGTGAAACAGAGTTGGACAGAGTTGCTGAAAGCTTGCCAAACTCGAGTCACTAAGTGACTAACTCGAGTTTTGAGTTCCAGACTCAAGTTTACATTGCCAAACTCGAGTTTTGCTGATCCAGAGACGCCAGAGTTGCTGAAGACTTCACAAACTCGAGTCATTAAGTGACCAACTCGAGTTTACATTGTCTAACTCGAGTTTTGATGATCTAGAGACACCAGAGTTGCTGAAGACTTCATAAACTCGAGTCATTAAGTGACCAACTCGAGTTTTGAGTTCCAAACTCGAGTTTACATTGTCTAACTCGAGTTTTGATGATCCAGAGACGCCAGAGTTGCTGAAGACACTACAAACTCGAGTCATTAAGTGACCAACTCGAGTTTTGAATTCCAGACTCGAGTTTTATGTTCTAAACTCGAGTTTTCTCATAATCCAGAGGCAGATCACTTCTTGTAATGCAGTAAACTTGACTTTTGAGTATCTGGCTCGATTTTGCTCATCCAGAACCTGATATATGCTTGTTTTAACTCTGAATTGTGCCATCCCAACTTCCATTTGATCTTGGAGACTTCAAGAATCAAACTAAGAACTTGTAGAATGATTTTCTCAGTTTATTCAGCAAGTTCTTCTTTCTTTCTTCTCTCTTCTTGATTATTCTCCATGAATCAACTCTTTCTTTCTTCTCTTCTCTTGTTCTTTCTCCACATGAACAAATCTACATTAAATGTAGCAATTAGACAATGTATATAATATAAACTTTTTGATATAAACTTTTTGCTCTTGCTAATGGCAATCTATATAAGACATCATCAAAACTAATTATAACCAACATTCTCCCCCTTTTTGATGATGGCAAATACCTTAAGAAAAATATGTATGAATATGAAAACTATTTAGACTCAACATATTTTTCTTGCCATTCTCTCCCCCTTATTTGTCATTAGCAAAAAGTTGAGGTGAAGAAGAAATACTTGTGAAGAGGCAAATAATCAATCAAATTCTCTCCCCCTTAATTTCTCTCCCCCTTATTTGAAAGTATTCAGGTTTCAATATGATGCAAGTAGGAAAGATTTTTCATGAAAATATTTCTGAAAACAAGTTGGAGAGGTTTTCAAAACATCTTTCACAATTAAAGCATAAAGATACCAAACATGTGTAAAGTTTCTGCTGAATATAAAAAGGTAGAGTTTAGAAATGCTCATTTAGATTTGGCAGCAAGTTGATGTATAATCCATGAGGTTCATTTGCTTGCTTTCTTGTTGTAAGAGATCATTTCCATCCTTTTCCTTTTCTGCATATAGCTTTTCTGTAAACACATGTCTCAGCTGAGCATAATTTAGCTTCAATGTGATTGAACATCAAAGCATCTTTCCTTAATTTAATGATATCTCCTTGTAGCACATTAATGAAAGTTCTTGCACAACTGAATTCTCCTGTTACAATTATAAAACTTTCTTGCAAGAGAGAATTATTAGTGCAATAAGATATCAAGATATTCCTTTCTATAAGATATTTTCAAATAAAGATAATGAAAGGAAACTATGATATGAACTCATCATCAAAACTAATAAAAACATTATGAATGCAGATGAGTATGATTAAAAGAGTTTTCTTCAATTATAGGAGATGAGCTTTTAAGATGTAAACACATGTGAATGTGAAGCTCCCCCTTAATGAGTGCATGACTAAAAGAATATGAAGATAACACTTATGCTTTCTATGTTGATAAAAGAGTTTAAAGCATAAGGATTATTTTTTAAAAAAAATGCGTCTGCTTAGGCTATAAAAATTTGAATTAATGAAATTTAGCCTAGCATGGTTATGATGCATGCTACAATACCTCACTTGAGTATTATTGTAAGTACTCAAGTTATAATCCATTGTAGTCCATGGATGCATTACTCGATAGCTATCATCAATTGTTCTGAATGCATCTTAGAAACTGAAATCCCAAATGAGCTTTGTATAAGTTTTGAAATTAGTTTCTGCTCATATTTTTTTTATCTAGCTAGCATGCTCCTTATCATCTTGGTCTAAGCCTTTTGCTAGTGACAGGATGCTGTCAAGGGATGTCACAGAATTTGCAAACATAGCCACTGCCATTATGGTTTCCACATGTTCTTTTGTATTTGACACCAGAACATTTTGGTCAACTCCTGCAAAAATATGTGTCCTTTGGTACTTAATGTCTCGAGTCCACACAAGGTTAGATATAAGAACTCTTATGCTTTTATATGATTTAACCATATGATATTGAAGCAAAGAGTATAACAATCAAGGATTGAAATATAGTTTTACTCAATCAAATATGTTCAAGCCAATGGATTAAATAGGGTAACAACTAAATAATACCAAGAATGTTATTTTTCAATGACAAATTTACTTTATGCAGAAAAGATGTCATTGATAGAAAATGGATAGGTTTGATAGAAAATCTTATCCATAAGTATTTATCAATTCATAGATAATGAATAAGATCAGATTTTCCAGGAATGATAATGAAATATGAAAATAGTTTCAAATCTCAAATTTTCTTTCAAACATTGATAATGTATTATGAAACTGAAATTTTAATGTATGAAAGGATCATTTTTGAAATATGTTGAAGATCGATGCTCATTCAAAATGATGATGGAAGTCAACATGTTAAAGAATGTATCAGAATGCTTCAAGTTTTAAATAACATGTTGAGGAATTTTCCAAAAGCAAAAGTCATGTAGTAAATGATTTAGCCAATAAAGCCAGAAATGGATTGAGATATATATATAGGTACTGAGATATATATATAGGTACAATGACTTTGCTATTGTCAAGTGATAATCTTGCCTCTTAGAATTGAATCATATGAATATTTAAGGCAAGAACTTGAACACATGGCTATAGTTACTCAAAAGATGGATGATGACAAAGTTGATATATGTGAGTAACAAGGTGACTACTATGATTCATGGATGATGAAACACATACTCTTTAGTCCAAATGACTAGAGTCCCAGAATATCATCCTAGTAAGTTATTCCACCAATGATTAATGCATTAGCATTCAATGCACTAATGAACATTCATAAGCTTGGAATAACTCAGTCAACTAAGAATTTATCCATTAAGCACAATGGTTTCACAAATTGAATTCTTTTCTTGAAAGTAGGCTTGAAACTCATATAAGATCAACTTGTCAGACATGAAGTCCAACTAATCAAAGAATAAGAATTATTGAGTTCAAGCAACACATTGAACATGTGAATGATGGGGAAAATCTCAACTGGATAAATTTGAAGCATATCTAACATTCAATATACAATATTAACTTCCAATTTTGAAATTCCATTTGAATGCAATCAAAACATGAACATTTTTCAAAAACATGTGAATGGATTTTTATAAAAACACAAGGTGGATTGAAATCCAAATAGTTTTAGATTTGTGCATTTCAAAAACCTAAACTTTAAAAGTTATGCACAAATTCACTTATGATCATTTTAGCAATCTGAAAAACATTTTGAAAATCATATATGAATGATTGCTAAAGGAATGCAATAATGGACAAGTATTCATTACCCACATATATAATCATTTAAGAGTAAGATAGGGTAAGGATTTGATATCACTGTAATTCCACTTATCCTTGTAGTAGCTTGCTTGGTCAAGATGAGTTGATGTAGATATCTTCTTTTTCAATGTTTACCATCAACATCAAGCATAGCTTGTTTAACTTTCTCAAGACTTGGAGTTATATCTCTATATAGGCACATCCTTGAGAAGCTTTCTTTGATCCTACAAAACCGTATAATTGTTTTTCTTCTTTGGTATCCAACCTTACTTGGATCCAATATCATTAGCTTGTAGGAACCAAAATTCACATGCTCTTATGAATATAATCAATTCAGAATAATTGAGCACAATGAATTACTACGATGGAAAGGAGTTTCTATTTCAATTGTTAAACTACTCAAGAATCAAGGAAGTAATGGTCAAGAATAGGATGATGACACTGTCCATGCTTCATCCTTAACAAATATCGCGTGACAAAGGGGGCATGACATGGTTGTATAATAGGTTGTATCGTATAATTGATCCTCATATGAATTGGGTAGTTGCAATGTCTTGCTAGAAGACACTTGCGACTTGTGGGCTGGTACAGTATTGGTCTACTGCCAATCTCTGAAGATGGAAGAAATCACCAAGAGGGGGGGTGAATTGGGGATTTTTTTAAAAATTCTTTTCAAAGATGTATAAGTTTTCAAAAACTTGAAATGAATAAGGAGAAGGAAGAAAAGCTGGACACAAAGGATTTATACTGATTCGGTCTCAACTTTGACCTACGTCCAGTCCCCAGATATCTTCTGGGTATTTCTAATATATCAACGAGCTTTAATTACAATAATGTAAATCACATGCAATCCTAATCACCTAGGACTTGCTCCCCCTTACACTTTGTAATTAAACAACCCAACTCACAGGTTCCACAACCTTGAGTTTTCACACAACAAGAGATCATAAATGATTTTCGAAATCACACTCTCTTAAAGAGCAAATAACAATAAACACTGAAGTTCAAAAAAATATTTTGCATAACAGAGCTTAAAGATCAAAGAAGCAATCAGATGTAATTCTGTTGTGTGTCTTGCTCTTCGTCTTCATGGATATTTATAGGCTAACTGGTGAAACTAGCCATTGCATTTTCTTCTCTAACGTTCAGCTGTAAATCTGGAAAATGGCTGTTGCATATTTTTCGTCATTTCTTCAATTCTTGGCTGGAATCTTGGATATAGCCATTGCAGATGTTCTTCTAGTATTCTTGTCATTCCATAATTCGTTTTTGACCGTTGGAGAGTGATTTTTTTTATCCATAGCGGTTTGTGCTGAAGCATTAGGATAGAGGAGAAGTTTCAGCTTGGTTTTTGGTCCTGCATTAAATGCTCTTAACCCAGATCTGATCTGAAGCTCAAAACGTGTTAATGTAATCTGTAACTCATGAACAAACTTATCAAACATATATATGATGATTCGTAATCTTATATAGGTGTAAAACACATCATGAGAGTGAATCAGAAATATGAAAACGTGAAGAATAAAACAGAGGTCTCGTTAGGCTCGAGTTTAACTTCAGCAGGCTCGAGTTTGTTCATGTGTACTCAAGCATAGACTAAGTAGGCTTGAGTTTGCCCTTTGGAGCTCAATGTTTATCGTGATAAGTGTTTCAAGGTATTTTGGAATATTCCACAGACTCGAGTTTATTAGTGACAAGCTCGAGTCTAGAGCTGTTTGTAGAGAAATGAGGCTTTGAGCGAAAAGGCATAGGCTTGAGTGAAAATCTTTAGGCTCGAGTCTGATCGGGCCATAAAACTTTGATAGCTCTCTGTCTGACCCAAACTCGAGTCTGTAAGTGTTAGGCTCGAGTTTGCTTTAGCTATATGCTTTTTGAGACTTCTTTAAATCTGAAATAGGCTTGAGTTAAAGACGTTATGCTTGAGCCTATTTTTCAGTGAATATTTGATTGCTCTCTGGAAGGGTCAGGCTCAAGTCTAATTCCATAGGCTTGAGTCTACTCACATAAAATTCTGTTTGAGGAGCTCTCTGTAAGACTTAGGCTTGAGTTAAAAAATACATGCTCAAGTGAAAATGCGACATGCTCTCTGTAAGGCACAAGCTCGAGTTTATTTAGGTAGGCTCGAGTCTAACTGTGAGCCAATAACTTAATTTGCTCTCTGTAAGACGTAGGCTCGAGTTTAGCACAACAGGCTCGAGTCTGCCTTAGTTATAAAACATGAACTTTGCTCTCTGTCACGAGTGAAACATCCTCCATATTACTTAATAAATTAACCATATTTTACTTTGGTAATTAACTTTTTATTGCCAAAATATTTAATTAAATATCCCACAGGATACTAAAACATGCATAATGAACTCTAACGTGACAATATACATTTATCCAATATAAAACATAAAGACAGAAACACTACTTCTAGTTGTGTAGTCTAATCTTCTGATGCCTTCCCTGATGGACCCGGACAAGAGCTCTCACCTGAAAAATGTGGTAACCATCAATTCGACTTATTATGAAAATTAATATGTGCTAGTGAGGTGCCAAGTGGAATAGTTTTATAAATAAAATATTAACAATACATTTCAACAATATCCATATCATGAAAATCTCATATCATAATGAAGTATCATAAAATAACTAACTCAATTTTTCAATAGTACAATTCCCAAGGTACCACCCTTCACGCCAGCCGAACCGCCTTACTTCCACGACTAGACCCATAGGCTAAGTTACACTCATATTACTGATTACTCCAAAAGCTCACTGAGCAAGTGATGGGGACCGGTCAAAATTCTCAGAGCACATGTCCCAGACCATGGGTCTTTTCCCTTCTTCAACTGGTGGGGTGTCGTAAGCCCTCTTGAACTAGTGGGCAAGTCCCTCAATGAACTGGTGGGACAATAGAAAGCCGACCATTGTGCACCAATGGAGGTCTCACCACGTGGTGGAAAATAACTACTCCATATCTTCCCCAATTTAACCATTTCCAAATTATCATAACCATAATATAATATCTCAATTTCCAATTATATTTCATAATTCAACCATAAAATTCCACAAGGATATTAGTATCAAAATATACTTAAACATTTCATAAAAATACTCACAAAACAACATATTAAAACACATAATAAGTGGAAAGTGGTTACCTCTCGCCAAAGCTAATTAATTCATATGACTCCTAATCCGAGAGCTCCACACAAGCCAAAACTTAATCTATCACAATCAATTTTTTCTATCCGTTAATAACTCCTTAAAACTCTATATCAAAATATACAATTTTGATATTAAATTTGGAATGCTTGAAGTTTACTCCTTTCAACCGTTAACCTTCACTGCCCTTAAAATCCAGCAACTTCAGGTATTTTTAATAAATTACAAAAAAATTATTTTAATGTGCCGTCAACTCTCACATGTTCATATACAAGTCCTCTTCCATATAAAAATATTTTCAAAGATCATAACTTTCCAAATAATTCCCAGATTTCGAAAAGATTTAGACTGTTCAGCGAACTTTCCAAAACATAGGGTCATTTTGTAAAAATCATATCTCTTTACTCAGAGCTTCGAAAATTACAAAATACCCACCATTTTAAAGCTATACATCTCTACCTTCTTTCTGGAAAATTCCATAATTTTATCTTATACCAATAATTCCCAGTTTATAAAAACATGATCACTGCCCAAAAACGTTTCAGAATTGTTCCTGGATTTTGACCCATCTTCCAAAAAATCATAACTTGAGTTATAGACTTCGGTTCGAGGTGAACTAAAGCTCATATTAAATTTTAACATATATACTAATTGTCCATAAAATTTCAGGGTCAAATAAGGTCGTTTACTATTTTTTTCAAATTATTTAAAAAATCGTTGTCCAGCTGAAAATTCAGTGTGAACAGTGTCATATGCTACAGTACCCCGGTGTACTGTTCCAACTCGGATTCACTGTAGCAGACGCTGCAAATTCTGTTTTAGCGAAGAAAAACAGGGGAATATACGAGACAATGCTTTTCCTTCACTCTTTCCACCTACAATGTTATCCACATACCTATACACGCACTGTAACCTTCGTTTTTCATTATTTTTTATATCTATATACTCACACGCAGAGACGCAAGAACGACGATATAGCCGCTGTTTTCATTTCAGTTTTCAGCTTCAACTCATAGCTTAATTCCTATTGCTTGATCTCAACGGAAACACCACGAAAAACAGAAGGAAAAGAAGTTTATATATTCATGCACCCAGCTCCACGCATGATGGTGTGTGTGTGTGTGTGTGTGTGTGTGTGTGTGTGTAGAAATATAAAACTCTAACAGCTCCCCCCTTAGATTTCAAGTCCATTTCAACAACGTTTTAAAAAAAAAATCTGAATCTTCAAATGGCAATGACGGAAATTTAGAGGGAAGAAGGTATCAGTGTTACCTTCGTTGGATGACATTGATATGAATGGGACTTACTTGTTGGCCTTTCCTCTGATTCTAAACGCTGGAATCGGGGAAAGATATGATCGACTCTCTCTTCGACACTCTCACTCTCTTTCTCCGTCTCACTCTCGCCTCTGTATTCAAGTCCTCTTGCAGAAATGGTTGTCATGAATGAATGAGAAAGAGGAAGGAATATGAGGCCGTGTGTGTAGCTGTTTTCAAGAGAGATTGGTGGAGTATGGCGGACACGTTTGGAGACACAAGAAAATAGTGGAGCATGGGAGTTGCGCATGTTCAAAACACAAGAGGCAGTAGAGCATGGTGCTGCATAAAGGCGTGAGCTGCTGAAGGCATGAGGGATAATGGTACATAAATGTTGGAATTCTAGAGAAGACTTTTTGGAAACACAAGAGTAGTGGAAGAACTTTTTGATAAAATAGTGGAAGAACTTATTTTGATGATATGCTACTAACACGTGATGGGCTGAAGAAACAATGCAGAGAGTATGTCTGGAGTTTCATTTAGGATGTGGATTGAATAAGTCTTATTTGTATGGGCCGTGATTATTTTCTTCATCCATAATTGACTTGCATGATAATAGGCCCATGATTTGCTGAACACACACAAACATATATATATATACACACACACATAAAATGTTAAATTCCAACTCTCACATACTCTCTTCCAATTTAATTGTAATTATTAAATTAAAAAAAATTAATCCCTAATTTCTAGGCCATAAAATATTAATCTTATAATATTTAGGCCTAAAATTATCACTTTCACACATTCCTTGAATTTATTCTTTTCTTGAATTAAATCAAGGCAAATATAGGCCTTAATTCCCAACAATTATTCTCATAATTATTTTAGCCCAAATTTCATAATTTAATTCCCATACAATTCCCTAATAGTCAAATCCTAGAAATTTGAGATGTTACAACGAGCAGGCTCGAGTCTATTAATTTAGGCTCGAGTTTGCCTAAGTTCAAAACACTTATTTTACTTTCTTTTAAAAGACTTTTAGTTTACAATGGTCTGTTATCATCAAAACACATAAAGAACTAACAATCTCATCTAAGCCTGTAGGGTCACACATAAGAATAGCCTAACGCGAGTAATAATGTCCAAATTCATTGATCTAGATATGTCTAAGATTTAATGAATACAACATTTAATCTAGGATGGATATATATATATATATATATATATATATATATATATATAAATAATGTAATTTCAAAAATAATAATAATATTCTTATGTAATATTTAATTTATTTGATAAATTAAATAACTAAAATAAATAGAGATATCGTATCTCAAATTTAATTTGAATTAAGATATAGTATCTTAGATTTAATTAAATAGATAGATATCATATCTTAGATTTAATTTATAAAGATAAATTAAATCAGTAGGCTTTTAATTCAGATTAAAATAAATATATTAGATTAGATTTGTTGGACAAATTTAATTAATATCATTTTAATCCAAATTCCAATTTGAAGATTAATTAAGATTAATTTTGAATATTTCAATCTGGCCCTTTAAGGTTTTAGAAACCCTATAAGATAATGATCAAGTCATATTAAAAGATAGAGGAGCCACAAAAGAAAACCCTAGAGGAAAAAAGAGAGAAGTAAGACGTTGAAGGCGCTAGCATGCTGCCATCAATGTTAAAGTGCTGTTCAGTATGCATACTAGTAGAGGAAATGGATTTGCCCAGTCGGCTCTTATCGAGCAAACAAGACACACACGAATTCAAAAAGTACGGTTCTAACTAATCCTATTTAAACGTCATTGATAGATTCTCTTATAGGATTCGTAATTTATTGGACAAATTTCATTCCGTTGCATGTACAAATCCTAACAACAGTCATCATGATAAACATGCAAATAATATGATAACAAAAAGGAGAAATATTTTAAATAACAATTGTGTTTAAAGTACAATGATTTGCCTCTAGGGCATAATTTCAAACACTCATAACATAGGCCAATAGGTCTATAATGAGATCTAGAGGTTTAGATTTCACTCAAGAAAGTCTGCCCCAATTCCTTTTCTAGATCTTGTGTCTTTACTCGTATTTCAAGAAAATATTTGGTATCTAAAGTTGTATGAGTGCCTTGTCAAACCTCCTTTCTTTAGCCAATATCATCTTAACCATATGAGGATCTCGTTTAGAGTGGGTTCAGGTTAATTAAGGGCGCCTACCAAATCCAAAGCTGCTTAGTCAAGAGCTAATGAGGCTCACTCTTCTCCTACTATTGGGGCTTAGTCTGCCTTCACTCGACCTCCTTTAAACTTATAGACTCTGATAAAAAAGGATGTGACTGAGGCTATCTCTTCTCTTCAGACAACAATGATAGCTCAGTATCATAAGTAAATGAAGCAATGGATTCATCCATACCATCGGTAGAGTTTGTAAGACCATGACTGATCCAGAAAGGAATGAATGAAAAACGCAGCATGTCGTATCAATGGAGAATTCTAAGAATATTTCATTTTTATTGGATCAGGCCCAAATCCATTTTTGTATTCTTGGCTCGCAACAAAAGAAATTCACAGTTGGGTTGAATTAATAAATGGATAGAGTTTGGTGACTCCAATTACAGGGAAACAAAAAGGAATGAGCTTTTGTTTTGAATTTGAATGATTCCCCCATCTAATTATACGTTAAAAATCAAAATATTAGTACTTGATGGGGGAAAAGCTTTTCTCATGAATGGATTATTTATTTTTGTTATGAATCCTAACTATTAGTTATTCTCCATTATAATTAGATTATGGGGCGGCGATAAATGTGTAGAAGAAAGAGTATATTGATAAAGATCTTTTTTTTTCCAAAATCAAAAGAGAACTGAAGTTGGGAAGCTTGTATTTGAGGTGATTGAGAGTCACAACAAGCTTGTAGAGGTTCAAGAAGAACAAGCTAAAAAGCTTGAAGCTTTATAAGGGACCTTAGAAGATCATGGAGTTAAATTTGAAAGCATCCTGGAGATGTTGAATATGATTGATGTAAGCTACACATGCTCTTAAGTTCTACTTCCTAGCTTGGTCCTTCAACTCCTCCAGCTTCTCCACCCAAACCTCCTCCATCTAACCCCTTTTCTCCATCTCCTATCCCATTTCGCTGCCTCTGAACCAACCACTACTAGACTCTCACACTCTTCATCTAATGTTAACCCTTCATCTCTCTCACCTTCCCACCCTTCACCTCCACCTTCAACTCCCCTTGTTGAAACCTCCATCCCATGCTTAGCCATTACCCTATACATTGCTCATGTACCATCATCTACCACTCCCACCATTTAACTTTCCTCTGACTCTGAATCTCCTCCTTCAGTTAGACCTACTTCCTTCACCTCCATTACCACTTTTGGTATTCCCCTTCTTCTCAAAGCAGTATACGTCACTCTAATTTCCTTCATTCCTCCCACTGATCCCTCCATTTTGCCTAATAACAAAGGGGGAGAGAAGTAGTGCTTAAAGGCTATGTAGCTGCATTTTCAATTTGTAATTATGTATTTCATTTTGTCATTCATTTCATTTGGTATTTTGTAATTTTGTGCAATTTCATTGTATTTTATCCTCTTATGATTTACATGTACTCTTGAATGAAATGGAATGGAATGAAATGCATGGTTTAAACCCTGTTGAGGTTCCTATCTGTGATATTTACTTTCTAATTTTTTTTTATTTAATTTACAAGTATTGTCATCATAAAAAAGGGGAAGAATGTTAGTTCTCTATGTTTGTTTTGATTATAACAGAAAATTGTAAACAAAAGGGAGTTATTGATTTAAATAAAAATGCTTTATCTCAATCAAATCTTGAAGCAACAATTGTTTGAAGTATCTGTCAAAATATGACTCGACTTAAGGTTTCTAGACTCAAGCCAAGTGCTTTCAAACTTCAGTCAAAATGTGTTTAACTTTGATTGACTGAAGTTACACTTTGGTGACTTAAGTTAAAGCCTTCGTGAAATATTTTAATGAAAAACATCAACTCAAGTTTATGGTATTAAACTCAAGTTAATCTTTGTTGACTTAATCTTAAACATGTCAGTTCAAAATCCAAAGTCCTATGTTCAAATATTTTCTAACAGTCAAAATATTACCTGAAGTTAAGATCAAGTTGTTGGGATTCGTATACGCAATGGAATGAACTTTATCCAATAAATTATGAATCCCATAGGAGGATCTATCAACAACGTTTAAATCTGATTGGTTAGAACCGTACCTTTCATATGCATGTACGTCTTGTTGAATCAACAGGAGCTGACTGAGTGAATCCACTCTCTCTACCGGCATCCACACCGAATAGCACTCTAACATCGACTACAATGTGCTAGCGCCTTTAACGTCTTACGTCTCTTTTCTTTCTCTAGGGTTTATCTTTTGTGGCTCATCCATATTTTAATACAACTTTAACATTATCTTATAGGGTTTCTAAAACCTTAAAGGGTTGTATTAAAATATTCAAAATTAATCTTGAAATTCGAAGTTGGATTAAAATAATATTAATTAAATTTGTCCAACAGATCTAATCTAATCAATTTATTTTAATCCGAATAAAAAGCCTGCTGATTTAATTTATCTTTACAAATTAAATCTGAGACATGATATCTATCTATTTAGTTAAACCTGAGATACTATATCTCAATTCAAATTAAATTTGAGATACGATATCTCTATTTATTTTAGTTATTTAATTTATCAAAAAAATTAAATACTACATAGTATTATTATTATCTGTATAAATAATAATGTTATTATTATTTTTGAAATTACATTACACACACACACATCTATCTAGATTAAATGTTGTATTCATTAGATCTTAGACATATCTAAGATTTAATGAATTTATACATTATTGCTTGTGTTGGGCTATTCTTGTATGCGACCCTGCAAGCTCACACAAGATTGGCAGTGGGCCAATATTGTATCAGCCCATAAGTCACAAGCAACCTCTAACAAGACATTGCAACTACCCAATTCATTTGAGGATTGATTATACCATACAACCTATCATACAACCATGTCATGTCTCCTTTATCACGCGATATTTAGTCAAGGATGAAGCATGAATAGCGTTATCATCCTGTTCTTGACCATTACTTTATCGATTCTTAAGTAGTCTAACAATTGAAGTGGAAACTCCTTTCCATCATAGTATGACCATACATTTCTCAGACTCACTCATCAAGGGGCCCAATAATATCTCTCTACAAATGTGAGGACTAATCACATTTTGACCATTCACATTCCTCTATATGAAAACCACTAATCTTGATCGAAGCCTTTATCATCACTCAATCAAAGGTTACTTTTGGCTAGGTCAAAGATAAGCAACTCTCATGTAGAAATCCATGATGATCTTAGGTCACAAGGCATTGTGACGTGGTTATACATGAGATAAGCTTATGACTTAATCCGTGTAGCTTTCTCTTAGTGGGTTGGTCCAGCACCTTGTCCTCTTATAAGTGCCTATGACTTTGATTCGTGTCTCCATACCTAATCAAAGTCATACTGATCTTATTTTATCTTTGCTCCCACATAGATGACTGACCAGGGACATTTAGGACGATATTTATGATACGTCCAAGGATACAATCATCATAATAAACATGAAATTATATGATAACAAAATGGAGAAATACTTAAAATAACAATTGTGTTTAAAGTACAATGATTTTCCCCCAGGGCATAATTTCGAACAGACTCCCACTTGCACTAGGTGTAATCATTAATTTTCCGAATTCCTATTGTCCTAACAAGACGCTCATGTTTTACTTGTGCAAGCGACTTAGTAATAGGATCAACAAAATTATCTTCTCCTGGTACATTGCATATTTTTATATAAGATCTATCATTGATTTCTTTGATAAGGTGAAACTGCCTGAGTATATGCTTGGTCCTTTGATGTGACCTAGGCTCTTTGGCCTACGCAATAGCACCGTTATTGTCACAGAACAAATCTATTGTTTCCAATGGTAGGAACTATCCTTAGTTTAGTAATGAACTTTTTTATCTAAACGACTTTCTTAGCTACATCTGATGCTACTATATACTTAACTTCTGTTGCAGAATCAGCTACAATGCTCTGCTTAGAGCTCTTCCAACTTACAGCACCACTATTCAAAAGGAATAGATATCCAGATTGCGATCTTAGATCATCTTGGTCAGTTTGGAAACTCGCATTTGTGTAATTAGTCACACAGAGCTCATCACCCAGTCCACCATATACCAAAAACAAGTCACTTATCCTTCTTAAGTACTTTAGAATGTTCTTGATAGCAGTCTAATGACCCTCATTGAAATCTTGTTGATATCTATTGGTTTTCTTAAGGCAAATGAGGCATCCAGTCAAGTACATAACATGGCATACACGATAGATCCAATGGCAGAGGCATATGGAATCTTATGCAATCTCTTTGATTAGGTGTACTAGGACACAGATCTTTATTGAGATGGATGCCATGAGACATGAGTATGTAAGCCCTTTTTGAATCCTACATACTGAATCAATGTAGTATTTTATCTATGTATGTGCTCTGACTTAGACCTATTAGCCTCTTGAATCTATCTTTATAGATCCTGATCCCTAAGACGTAAGTGGCTTTGCCTAAGTTTTTCATTGAGAAAGACTTTCCTAACTAAGACTTGACACTCTACAAGGTAAGAATGTCATTCTCAATAAGTAGGATGTCATCTACATAAAGCACTAGAAGTACAATTATGTTCCCACTAACCTTCTTGTAAAGATAAGGTTCATCAATGTTTTGAATGAATCCAAACTCTCTGACTATTTCATCAAAACAATAATTCTGTTGGACCTGGCTATCACCCAAGAGGGGGGGGTGAATTGGGTGTTTGATAAAACTCTGGATAAGTTTAAAAAAAAACTTTTCAAAACACTCAAGTTTGATGATTGAAAAACAGAGTATAACAAAGCAAGGGAAGAAAAGTTAGACACAATAAGACTTATACTGGTTTGGTCCTAACCTTGACCTATGTCCAGTCCCCAGATACCTTTTGGGTTTTTCAACTATCTCAACATTCTTTAATTATAACAATGTAAATCTCAAGCAATCCTAATCACATAGGACTTGCTCCCCCTTACACTTTGTAATTAAATAACCCAACTCACAGGTTCCACAACCTTGAGTTCTCTCAAACAAGTAATCAAATGATTTTCAAAACAAGACTCTCAAAAAGAGTAGATATGAATAAACACTGAAGTTCACATACTGAAGTATGCACAATGATGTATCAAATAAAAAATGCAATCAGTTGAAAATCTGTGTATCTTTGCTCTGAGTCTTCATGGGTATTTATAGGTCAATTAGAAGAACTAGCCATTGCATTTTCTTCTCTATGATTCTTCAACGTTCAGCTGTAAATCTGGAATATGACCATTGCATATTTTTCTCTATTTCTTCAATTCTTGGCTGGAATCTTGGATATAGTTGTTGTAGATGGTCTTCCAACGTTCTTGTCATTTCCATAACTTTATTAGACCGTTTGAGAATGATTTAATCGTCCTTGAATGGCCAGAGCTAAACTCTTGGGATAGAGGAGAAATTTCAAGCTTGCTCTTGGTTCTTTATTAATTACATTTTACTCAGTTAGATTTCTCCTTGATCTTTGCTATGTTTATCTGAAACTCATGAGAAAATTGATCAAGTATAACAGAGGATAATTGTAGATTGAAATTATGAAACACATAAAGCAAATGAGATCAAATCGTAAGCCTCAGGAAACAGAGTCTTGCTTCTGTGTCTAAGTGATTGGAGTCAACACGAGGTGACTGGAGTCAATTTGGTTTCAAACATTTGAGAGTCTCTCTGTGATACGATGACTGGAGTAGCTTATATATGACTGGAGTAACATAAATGATAATTACTTTCTGTCTCGATATGGCTGCAGTAACTCATGTATGACTACAGTAGCATTCATCAAGACTTGAGTCGCAAAACTGGCAGTTGCTTTTTGTGCTCGCGTGACTGCAGTAACATGTGGATGACTGCAGTAGTTAAGATGGCACTTGCTCTCTGTCTTAAGATTATTGCAATAGCTCTTGTTTGACTGCAGTAGCTAAATGCTTAATTCCTCTCTGTACATATGTGACTGCAGGAACTTATGTATTACTGTAGTAACATCCAGCAAGACTTCCAATTGCAAAAATGACATCTTTGACCAGCGTTTTTGCATAATCCTGAACAGACCCTGAACTTCCAAAAATCATATCTCTCTCATTTGATCTTTGTTTTCTGTGATCTTGATGTTTTTGGAAAGGTGTGTGAGTCTAGTTTCATATGCCGCTAATTTCAACTCATTCTGATGTGTAGGTTGTGAGATTTACTCAGATTACTAAACCTTGGTTTGCTGAGTGATGTTAATAGATGGGGCAACTTCACAAATTCATAGCTCTCTCATCCGATCTTCTTTGAACCTGAATTTTTGTTAAAATGACACATTGGATGTCTAATTTCATTCAAAATTGGTTTCACCTCAATCCGATCTCTGGTTTGAGAGATATCATTGAATTACCAGAGGTCGCCAATTGAAACGCCGAACAGAGTGTAACTGAGTTGCTGAAATACACCTGTTACTGGAGTAATATGCATATGACTGGAGTAATCGTCAAACAGAAGCAAATTGAGCTGCTGAACCACATATTACTAGAGTAAGCAAGTGACTACTGGAGTCACTATTACTGGAGTAATGAAGACATAGTTGACATATTATCGGGTTTGATCTGGAAGTGGCTGAGAATAACAAGTTACTGGAGTACTTAAATGATTACTAGAGTAACTATTACTAGAGTAAGCCAACGGCTACTGGAGTAATGAACACAAGAACACATATATGACTGGAGTAATATGTGTATGACTGGAGTAACTCGGGCACCATTCATCGTGAAGCTTCAACTTGCTCATTTTAATTCAGAATTGACCCATTCCAACTTCCATTTGATCGTGGAGACTTAAAGAATCAATCTAAAAACTTGTATAATGATTTTCTCATTCCATTCAATAAGTTTTTCTTTCTTTATTCTCTCTTCTTGATTATTCTCCATAATCAACTCATTCTTTCTTCTCTTCTCTTGTTCTTTCTCCATATGAACAAATCTACATTAAATGTAGCAATTAGTCAATATATATGATATAAACTTTTTGCTCTTGCTAATGGCGTCTATATAAGACATCATCAAAACTAATCATAACCAACAAATTCCAGCTTCGAGATGCTTACTTTAATCCAAAAATGGATCTTTGAAGCTACATATTTTACCAGAGTCCTCTGAATGCACAAAGCCTTCAGGTTGTCTAATGTACATTGTTAGGATTTGTACACGCAACAGAAGGATTTAATCTACTAAAATTTTTACGAATCCCAATAAAATGATCTATCAACAGCGTTTAAATTGAGTTCATTGGGAACTATACCTTTGCGAACTCATGTGCGTGCTTTACGAACTCGTGGATTAACGCCTTCTTATGTGATCAACCTCTAGGAGCTGACTCTACAAATCCACTCCCTCTACCGGTATCCACACCAAATAGTGCTCTAACATGGACGTCATCGTGCTAGTGCCTTCAAGCTTTGCGTCTTATGATTTTTAGAGTTTCTTTTGCGGCTGTTCACTAATTTTTAATACGGCTAGATCATTATCTTATAGGATTTCTAAAACCCTAAAGGCCCTATTAAGAATATTCAAAATTAAACTTAATTAATCTTGAAATTTGAATTTGAATTTAAAATAATATTAATTAAATATGTCTAATAGATCAAATCTAATTTATTTATTTAATCCAAATTAAAAGCCAGCAGATTTAATTCATCTTTATAAATTAAATCTTGAGATATTATATCTATCTATGTAATTAAATATGAGATATAATATCTCAATTTAAATTAAATCTATGATATAATATCTATTCAAATTTTAAATATGAGATACAACATCTCTATTTGTTTTAGTTATTTAATTTATCAAATAAATTAAATACAAAACAAATATTATATAATAATATTTTAATCTATATTAAATAATATTATTATATCACACACACACACACACACCCTAGATTAAACGTTACATTCATTCTTCTACAAATGTCACATCCCTCTTGTCACGTGATAATTTGCTCAAGGATAAAGCATGGATAATGTCAACCTCCTGTTCTTGACCATTACTTTCTCAATTCTTAAGTAGTCTAACAATTGAAATGGAAACTATTTTCCATCATAGTATGGCCATACATTTCTTAGACTCACTAATTGAGGGGCTCAGTATAATCTCTCTACAAATGTTTGGGACAAATCCTATCTTGACCATTCACATTGTTCTACATGAAAACCACTAATCCCGATTGAAGCCTTTATCATCACCTGGTTAAAGGCCCTTTTGACTAGGTCAAAGATCATCGACTCTCATGTAGATATCCATGATGATCTCAGGTAAAGGGCATTGTGACGTGATTATACATGATATAAGCTTATGACTTAATCCATGCAGCTTTCTCATAGTAGGTTGGTCCAGCACCTTGTACTCTTACAAGTGCCAATGACTTTGATTCGTATCTCCATACTTCATCAAGGTCATACTAGTCTTATTTCATCTTCGCCCACGTAGATGACCAACCAAGGACATTTAGGATAACCTTTATGATATATCCAAGGATACAATTATCATAATAAGCATGCAAAAATGATATGATAACTAAATGGAGAAATACTTTAAATAATGTTATTGTTCAAAGTACAATGCTTACCCCTAGGGCATAATTTCCAACATAAACATCCTCAAGGAGCTTTCCATTAAGAAAGGTTATTTTGACGTCCATCTGCCATATTTCATAGTCATAATATATTGCAATGAATAGAAGGATTTTGATTGATTTGGCCATCGCAACTGGGGAAAAGGTTTCATCATAGTCCACACCATGAGTTTGAGTAAATCCTTTTGCAAACAGTTGTGCCTTGAAGATATTTACTATACCATCCATATCAATTTTCTCCTTGAAAATCCACTTGCACTGTAACATCCCAAATTTTGGACTTTGGGAGTCAAGAATTAATTATGGAAAATGTGGCCTTAAAGAATTTTAAAGATTGAGAATTTGGAATTTAAGGCACATTTTCCATAAATTAAAGGCAATTGGGACTAATTATTAGCCAGAACATTTTAGAAGATAATCTATTGGGGCCAAAATAAATTATGGGAAATTTAGCTTGAATAAATATTATAATCAATATATGGAAAATTGAATTATGAAATTTGGGCTAAAAATAATTATGAGAATAATTATTTGAAAATTTAGGCCTATTTTTCCTTAATTTATTTCGGGAAGAGAATAAATTCAAGGAATAATGGTAAGTGATAATTTTGGGCATAAATATTTGAGGATTAATACTTTATGGCCTAGGAAAAATAATTCGGGGAAAGAAAAATCCCTAAATTAATTAAGGATTATTTTCAATAATTATTCAATAATTGCAATTAAATTTAATTACAATTAAGGTATTGTTTTAAGATGATAAATGGAACAAAAGAATGGGCTCATTGCAACCCAAATGAATGCCAAAAGCCCAAGACCATAATTAGCATCAATTGGTTTATGATATTTTCCCAATTAATGAAACCCCTCGCGTGAAGAGAAAAGAAACAAAAAAGAGACATGACAAGCCCATCCAATAAGCAACTGACTATGGCCCACGTGAGACATCCAGAATGAAACGCTGAAGCAAACCACGGACATCTATTGTTCAGCCAACACACGAAGACAAATAGATATTCATTTCAGCCCATTATCCATTATTTGACAAGCTCAAACCGAAAGAAGCAGAAACCCGTTCCAATATCCAGTAACTAGCATCAGTTGAAAACCATTCATAAACTTCAGAAAAACATAATCAACTGCTAAACAACACGTATTTGGTCCAGCTGTCCGTAATACATCATGCATGCGGAGATCATTAGGAATATATATACATGTCTCTACTCCTTCGTTTTTTTTTTTTTTTTTTTCATTCTCCCAGAGGCACAAAGCGAGAGACAGAGAGAAGATCAAGAGAGACCGAGAGAGTGAGAGTTTCAGTGAGAAAGAGAGTGAGACCGAAGGAGGAAAGAAGGAGAAACCAGCTGGATTTTCTCCCTTGTTGTGGACCGTCAAGAACAGAGCAAAGGAGCAGCGTCTGATCATCACCTTCTAAGCTGGGAAACAAAGGCAAGTCAACTCTATCTTTCATGAAGCCTTTAGCTTTTCATCGGTAGTGGTAAAAATGAGAGGAAGCCAAGCATAAGACACTTAAACAGAACTTAAAAACTGAAAACGAAAAACAGGGGCTGTTGTCTGGTACTGTAGGCGTTTCATTTCTGCATGAGGCGTCATTTGGCTGTCAACTTAGTGTATGTATATATGTTTACATGTCTGTATATGCACTTTCTGAAAGAAAAGGAAAGATATACATGTATGTGTGTACGCCGAGAAGAAGAGAGAGGAATAAATGGAATAATGACTTTAGCTTATAAGGATGTGTGTGCTGTTAAAAGAAAGGATGGAATAGGTATATATATATATATATGATCATCTGTGTGTACGCCGAGAGAGAGAGAGAGAGAGAAGAAAACGAAAGAAAAACACCGGACATAGGTTAAGTATTTGTATGTAGATATCTTGCTGTCACATGCCGAACAAATGAGAAAGAAAGAAAGGAATGATGCATCTGTAGAGACTGAATAGATATAGCAGCCACGTCATTTTGCCGTTATGAGAAAGGAAAGGAAACACTTTGCTGTAATGGAAATGCTGGTCCATGCAACTACTAATGTCTTTATGGGTTGGGGACAGCGAGCTAAGCAACTGATATGTAAAGACCAGGATCAGGAACAGTTTTTACTTATTAGATTATATATAATAAACTTACTCATAGAGTATATATATAATAGATGGGCTGAATCATGAGTACTGGACCTTAGATAATCGCATATATCAGCCCACTATTCATTTGTGTCTAAATATAATTTTATACAAAAATGTATAAACCAATGTACAATTTTCCTCTACTAAGGCTAGCAGTGGAACCATTTCCAAATATTAAAGAAATTAGGATATCTGATGCATACTTGTCTTGCTCTTATTATTATTAGGAAAATGAATAAGTGATGAAATTAATAAATAAAATAAATTATTGATAAGTGAATAATAGAAGTTATTGTTAATTAAGGAGAGTTAATAATATTTAGAAATATCAGAATAAATAGAGAGAAATTAGTAACAACATTAGGTTGATAATAATAACAAATAAAGTTATTATTTAGGAGGAAGTGATCAATTGGGAATTATTATTATTATTATTGGGAGTAATAATAATAATAATAAAAGTAACAGCAATAATAATAATAACAGATAATATTATTATTATTGAGAAGATTGATAATAGTAATAATAATAACAATAATAATAAACTATTATTGTTAGGGAAAATTAAAGGATTAATAATTATTAATAATCCTTTAAACTAATTCATGTAATTAGTTTATTTGCAATTCGAATAAGTGACTGATAACGATGATAAACATTTTTAGGAAGACCTTGATATTTAATCTAATCCCAACGACTTCAATACAAAGAAAAGGGATACACGGTTGAGGTGGGTAACACTAATCCTATAATCATGTATGCAAATGTATATGTTTTCATTCAGCTGATCATGTATGTTGGTAGAATTACCTGTTTTTATTTTCCTGGCCCTGGATTCGAGGCTGCGATCTCATGGGGCTGCGGTCCTAGACAAGAACTGCGGTTCTTGGCCGTTAACTACGATTATGGTTTGTGTGTAATTTCTTCCATATTTCTACATGTGTTAATATTATAAGAGGAGCTGAATCACCAAGAGGGGGTGAATTGGGGATTCTGAAAATTTTTCGTGAATTCATTTGACCGTTGGAGACATTCATTTTTCACGAATTCGTCTTTCAGCTCTATGTTTTGGTAGAGACTTGAATGCAATTCTATTTATACTTAGAGAGACATTAATAGTCGTTGTTGACATTCATTTGACCGTTGGAGAAGATGGTTATCAATTGGAAGCACTTTGGTCCTTTCTCTCTCTACACTTGTGCTTGTTTCTTGAGTTGTAGGATAGAGTGTGACTTCTAGTCGTTTATATCCATTGGGATTGTCAGTCCTTAATTAAATGAAAGTCTCTTTATCCTTTTTCCACTGTGTAATGCTTGGTAGTTGAGTTTGCAGCAAGTTTGGTGGTTTGCATTTAATGCTTCTAACAAGACTTTGCCTTATGTGTTAATAGCTCTTTTAATCTGCTTGTTTCATCTGTAAATGAGCTGAAATACACTAGCAAACACATTAAACATATCTGATAATGATGATAATTGAGAATATAAATCATTTGAATCATTCCACAAACATTACGCATATTTCACAAAATTGAATTATCAGAAGGCACGACCAATACTCGAGTTTGTGCACAAATACTCAAGTTTGTCACCATGCACTTACGCCGATACTCGAGTTTCTAAGTCTATACTCGAGTATTCTCCTTCCAGAGACGAGACTCGCGATTTGAGCTTTGGTGTTCCTGATGAACTAAAGCCAATACTCGAGTATTCTTCCAATACTTGAGTTTTAGACTCTTGATGAATAATTGTCCAAAACATCAAAATCGGAGTTTCCTTTCTATACCGAAGTTTTGAAGGCTTAGAAACCTTGACAACTCTCTGTATGACTCAATACTCGAGTTTCAATTTCCATACTCGAGTTTTCTCCTTAGTTTTAGAACTCTGAAATTAGTTGTGTAAATGCTAAACTGTGGTTTCCAAAACTGAGGTTTTCAATACTGAGGTTTAAAGGTGATTCAATTTTGAGAACCTCTTTGCTTGGCCCAATACTTGAGTATTCTAGTGCGATACTCGAGTTTTCACTTGAGAATAAGATATTTGAAAATCTGGAACCAAGTTGGAAAACTGTCTTTTTAAATTCCAAACTTTAGTTTTTGAAACTGTGGTTTTCCAAACCGAGGTTTTCTATTTCAGTTAAAAATGTTTGAAGAGTCATATAGGCCTAAACTCGAGTTTTCATGTCAATACTCAAGTTTCCCTTAATGTAAAACTTGCGATGCTCTCTGAATGCTCCAATACTCGAGTATTCATTTGAATACTGCAGTATTGTCCTAAGTCAAGTGCATTGAGTTTTTCTTTGAAATCCCAATACTCGAGTTTTCCTACTGAAACTCGAGTATTGCCTTTTTTTAGCAAGTTTCTGCTTTCTCAAGCCAAGTCTTAAATCATGGTTTCACAATTTATTGTTATCATCAAAACCCATAGAGAACTAACATTCTCCCCTTTTTTGATGATGACAACACTTGGAAACCAGAAAATCTTCAAATTCTTAAAAACCTTTGAACTTTTTGAAAAATTCTGAGTCTTATGAAAAAGTTCAATGTCTTGGTTTTGTAAATATTATTTTTGTCATGATGTTTATCAAAACCATTGAGCTTTCGAATACTTCAGTATTTATGCTTCAATAAACTTGTTTATCAATTAAATGCAGAGCATAAATTCAATATAGTTATATCCAATTTAGTTATGCAAAGCATAAATTCAATGTGATGTCATTCAACACAGTTTATAACAGAAGCATTTCAATCACATCATGCAGTCAGTACGAATCGAAGTACATAAGTTCACACTTGCTATAAACATAAATTAAGAAATAAATACAGCAAGAAAACTTAGTCAGGAAATAGAAAAAGAAACTCTAAATCAATAGTCACTATTCACTAGTTTTCAGATTCTTTTTCAGGTTCTAGTTTGCCAGCAGACCTCTCTCCCCCTTTGTCATCTTCAAAAACAGGTGGGGTTGAGATAGGAGAATCAGAAAGAGGATGAATGATAGGTGTAGTAGGAGGGGAACGATGAGGAATCTGTGAGGGTGGAGTGGTAAATGTGGTAGGAAGTTTTTCGGTGGTTGGAGAAACTGGTGAAGATGTGGAAATATGATGAGTAGTGAAGGCAAAAGGTGAGGAAGTAGAAGGTTCACCAGTAGGACTGGAAGGATTGGGTCCAGGTTGATGAGAGACGATGAATTTGTCCAATTTCTCACTGATTGCTCCAGTGGTAACCATATTTGCTGAAAGCTGCACAGCTTGATCAGTCACACTTTTCTGTTGATTATTCATACTCTCTTGAAATGTTTTTAATTGTGCTTTCAGAGCATCCTGATCTTTTACCACATTGTTGATGTAATTGGTCATCTCAGTCACTAGCTTGTTTACTTAAGTTCCATTTTTGCTACTAAATTGTTCATAGCAACATCGACTATAGCCTTGATTCTAGAGTCGAGATCTGATGGCCTAGAGGTTGGAAGAGAAGATTGAGCTTCTTGAGCATGAGAGGTTCTGGCATGAGATTGAGAGAGTGCTCCTGAGTGTTCTGACTCTTCGCTCTCAAAAGAAATCTTCATATAGTGAAGTTGAGATTTGCCAAATGGATGAGTAATTTTCACTGAATCAGGAGGACCCTTATACCAGATTTTGTGGTAGAACAGGATGACTAAAATGAGAGGAGTAAATGGGATATGAGAGAGATGACGAGAGGAGTATTTGCATTTGACCATTTCTTGGAAAATCTAGTGGCCAAGATTGATAGGGACTTTGTTAATAAAAGCAGCGAAAAGAGGATAATCTTTTTGTGAAAAATGAGTATAGCTGCCCCCTTTCTGAACAAAATTCCTGGAGTATATGTACCACAGAGCTCTATGAGTGGGAGGCATGGCACTTGGTGTAAATGAAAAGCGATGTGCCATGGATTCAGGAAAAGGTACATTGGGCACCAGAATTTCAAAAATCTGTCTATTTGTATAATTTGGAGAGGAATGAGTAGGAGAATTGTCAATTTTAAGGATTGAATTGATAATGGTGGGTGAAAGGTAAAACGATACTCCTTTTACAGATGTAGAAACTCTTTCCTTGATCAACGTTCCATTAGAATCCAAGTGATTATCATATATCATGTTGAAATAGAAGAGTCTAACTATGTTAGGAGTATACGAAGCTGAGATAGAGATAAAGGAAGAGTAATCACTCAGGCAAGGAGACAAGTCTAGATTACACTCGTCCTTTAATTTTGCCAGATTTACAGATACTACTGGGCAAAATTCCTTTTTCATGAAGGTTTCCTTAAATTTCTCAGTTAAGGCAGTGGGAATTACCGAAGCAGAGTTGACAAAGCCTTCAGGAGAGGACTCATGATTATAGATTTCACTGAGTGCATTAACTTCCAATTAAGTCTCCTTAGATTGTGGAGGAACTTGCCCTTATGATTAACTTGATCAAGCTCTTTTCTGAACTTGATCTTCCCTTCATATTCCGATAAGCTGCCAAATAATGCTGCTACTGATGCCATTGATTCACCTTGTACTTCTTCAATGACAGTGACTTTTGCTTCCCAATCTTTAGTGAGAATATTCAGAATCTTTCTCACTTGAACTGGTTAATCATAGAATTTTCCCAAGGCAGCAAGTTGATTAATTAGATGAGTATATCTTAGCTGGAAGTCTCCAATAGATTCGCCCTGCTTCATACGAAGGAGATCATACTCGGTCATTGAAAACCGGAGCAAATCACCAAGAGGGGGTGAATTGGGGATTTGAAAATTCTTTTGCTCAATTCTGGAAATTAATCGCAGGATTAGAATAGTGCAGAGAATGAGAGAAGAACAAGACACAGCAAGATTTATACTGGTTCGGTCTAACTCCTTGACCTACGTCCAGTCCCCAGACTCTCTGGGATTTTCACTATCATTCACAATCAGTTACACACTCTGTACTCGAAAGTTATCGTCTCACTAGGATACACTCCCCCTTACAAAATGTACACTGATATTCCTAATCTCCAAGTCCCCTGACTTGAGATTCTTACAGCAAGTGATCAGAAACGAAAACAAACTCTCTCAAAGAGCATATAATGATAAACACTGAAGCTCAAATGAATCTCTCAAGATATTACAGAAGATAAAAAGTGAAATGTAAGCTAGTAAATAACAGCTTCTATTCTAATGTGCTTGGATACTTGTTCTTCGATTCTGGGTTGTATTTATAGCAGTTGAAGATCATTTTGAATGAAGAACTTAACTGTTGGAGGAGCACTACGAATTTGGTTGTTGAAGCTCCACTTTCTAGAACTAGCTGTTGAGAATCAACTGAAAATATTCTTGATGGATGGATTTTGCTTTTGTCTAAACTGTTGTAGACATTCTAGCAATGTGGGACTTAGTTAATGTGAAGATAATGTTGATGTCCCAATGCTAGAGTGGGTTGTGCTTAAAGATATGTTAATTTAATCCAAGTTGAAGCACTTTAAAAGACAACATATTCTCTCTCTCTTGCTTTACAGCTCATTGTCTGAATCTTCACTGTTTCCTTCAATAAACCATCTGAAACTTGCTAACAAACTGGTTAAAAGACGTTAGGAATAGTAGTAATTAAAGATATGAAGCATAAGAATCATTCAAATGATTTTCGCAATTTCGCGCCTTCTGATTTTACAAATCTGTGTGTTACAAACTTGAGTTTACAAACCCAGACTTGAGTTTGGAGTTCATCCAGAGAGCAATGTATTTTGAAAATCTTCCTAAACTCAAGTTGATTAGTGACTGACTCGAGTTTGGTTCTTACAGAGAGGAAAATCGCGAATGGCTCTTGGATGAAGTTTTGAAACCATGCCTAAACTCGAGTCATTTAGTGACTGACTCGAGTTTGAAGCTTTTATGAATATCTTGAGTTTAAGTTCAGAGCTTCAAAACTGGAGTTTAGAAAACGAAGACTGGAGTTTACAAAACCTGAAATATTGTTTTGTTCTCTGTATAGTCCAGAATCGAGTTTTGATATCCAAAACTCGAGTTTCAGTGTAAACTGAAACTTTTGAAAAAAATCTCTTCAAATGTAAACTGGAGTTTCTGTTTCTCAAACTGGAGTTTTCAAAATAGGCATTTACTCGAGTGCTTTCTGTTTGAGCTAAACTCGAGTCACTAAAACCTTGACTTGAGTTTTAGTGAAACTGAAACTTTTGAAATATCTTTGAAAGCTCAAACTGGAGTTTTCATTCTCAAGACTGGAGTTTAGAAATCATGTACTAGCTTGAGTGTTTTTCAAATAATTCTAAACTCGAGTTTCCAGAAATCTGACTCAAGTTTCAGTGTGTCTTATAACTTTGAAAACTTTTTAGTCAAGTGTAAACTGGAGTCACTAAAACTAAAACTGGAGTTTAGAAAACAAGTGTTAACTCAAATATCTCTGTTTATGCTAAACTCGAGTCAACATAACCCAGACTCGAGTTTACGAGTCTTTAGATATTTCAGTTCTTAAACTTTTCTTGTAAACTGGAGTTTGGAAGGATCAAAGGTAGAGTTTGAAAACTTGATAAAACGTTGAAGCTTCTGTTTGATCCTAAACTCGAGTTTCCAAAACATAGACTGGAGTTTACAAGTCTTTGAAATTTGTAGCACTTAAACTTTCTTGTAAACTGGAGTTTAGAAAGACTGAAAGCAGAGTTTGAAAACTAGTTGAAATGCGAGTGTCACTGTCTTTGTTCTAAACTCGAGTTTACAACTCTTGTAAACTTTGATAGCTCTCTGTAACTCTGCAAACTCGAGTTTGCCTATGCAAACTGGAGTTTGACCTGCTTTGTTAAAAACTGAGCTTCTGTCTGCCAAGTCTAAACTCGAGTTTAGCTACTTAAACTCGAGTTTGCCTTAAACTGAAAGTTTTACAACTTTCAAAGACAAACTTCAAATTAAGTTTACAATTGTCAGTTATCATCAAAACACCTAGAGAACTAACAGTCATAAGAGTCTTAACTCTGTTTTCTTTGATTCTAGATGTCCCTTCATGAGCTATCTCCAAAGCATCCCACATTTCTTTTGTTGTTGCTAGAGTGCTTATTTGAAAATATTCACTCTGACTCAAAGCACTCTGAAGCATAAGAATGGCTTTGCTGTTAAGAGTAACTAGCCTCTTGTCGTCCATACTCAGAGGATTCGGGAACATAATTTCCTCTCTCAAATACTCTCTAGAGTCCGTACTCAGAGGCCATTACGAAGACCTTGAACTTGGCCTTCCAGAAGGAATAATGCTCACCGTTAAAGCCAGGTGGTCTATTGATTGAAGCTCCATTAGGTAGAATACCATCTATGAGGATCCTTCTTGAGTTGTTAAGCTCTTCTGACAAGACCTTCCTCTGATACCAAATGTAAGAAGAGCTGAATTACCAAGAGGGGGTGAATTAGGGATTCTGAAAATTTTTTGCGAATTCGGCTCTTATGGTGATTTATCAAATAATAATAAGCATTACGATGTGTAGTTTGTGAGATACACTCAAATCATTGAAGCTTGGTCTGCTGTGTGGTGTGAATTCCTGTTCCAACTTCTGAAATTCATAGCTCTCTCATCTCAGCTTCTTTTGGCATGAAACTTTGTCAAAATGACGCATTGGATGTCTAGTTTCATACAAAATTGATTTCACCTTAAACCGATCTCTAGTTTGGGAGATGTCATCGAATTACCAGAGGTCGCCAGTGCTGAACGTGAAACAGAGTTGGACAGAGTTGCTGAAAGCTTGCTAAACTCGAGTCATTAAGTGACTAACTCGAGTTTTGAGTTCCAAACTCGAGTTTACATTGTCAAACTCGAGTTTTGCTGATCTAGAGACGCCAGAGTTGAAAATGGAAGAAATCACCAAGAGGGGGGTGAATTGGAGATTTTAAAAAACCTTTTGAATTCTTTTTCAAAGCCTTTTGAAATTAAATGTTAAGAAGGTAAGAGAAGAAAAGCTTGACACACGGAATTTATACTGGTTCGGTCTTAACCTTGACCTACGTCCAGTCCCCAGATATCTTCTGGGTGTTTCCACTAGTTCAACAGATTTTCAACTACAACAATGTAGACCAGACACAATCCTAATCACCTAGGACTTGCTCCCCCTTACACTTTGTAATTGAACAACCCAACTCACAGGTTCCACAACCTTGAGTTCTCACAAACAAATGCTTTCAAAAATTTACAAACTCTCAAAAGAGTAGATAAGGATAAACACTGAAGAATAGGTTGAAAATAATAATACAGACTCAAATTTCAAAGTATAATCAAGATAGCTTCGTTGTGTGTATTTGCTTTGAGTTTTCACAGCCTTTTATAGACTGAATGGATGAGCTAGCCGTTGCAATTCTTTGTCTAATGTTCAGCTGCAATTATGGAAAAATGGCAGTAGCATATTTTGCTCTGTTCTTTGAATTCTTAGCTGGAATATTGGAATTTAGTTGTTGCAGAAGGTCTTCCAGATTTTTAGTCATTCCTTTAACTCAATTTGACCATTTGAGATTATTCTTATGAGTTATAACGGTATGAGCTGAACATCTGGGATAAGGGAGAAGGATCAGCCCTTTTCTAGGTTCATCATTTAATACATTTATCCTGGATCTTGATCTCACCTTGATCTTGGCTAAACCTTATCTGAAAAACACTCAAAACTTCATCAAGGACATTAGAAACAATAATTCATATGAGGAAATAATTTTAGAAAGACTCATTAAGATTTCGCAAATCAACATCATTTGATTTTTCAAAATCCCTGATGCAAACTCGAGTTTGTTCTTCCAGACTCGAGTTTGGGGTTCATTCAGAAAGCATGTCTGTTGATTAGTGGTCTGAACTTGCAGTCTGTAAAAGCTAACTCGAGTTTGGCTTTTACAGAGAGAACTATCGGGCTCTGGACTTGGGATGGAATTTTGGTCCTACTCCTAGACTCGAGTCAACTAGTGACTGACTCGAGTTTGGGGATAAGCAAAGAAGACTTAGCCTTATTCCCAGAGTCTTCAGACTGGAGTTTAGGGTCAGAGACTCGAGTTTGTAGTGTAGCCAAAATGGATGATCTTTTTGTATGATCCAGACTCGAGTTTGGGAAGCAAACTCGAGTTTCAGTGACTATCAAAACATTTGAGGTTTATCTGGGTCAAGTGCAGACTGGAGTTAGGAAGGCTAGACTGGAGTTTGGGAGACTATTGAGTTTTCTGGGTTCCTTTCTGTTTGGTCTAAACTTGAGTTAGGGAATCTAGACTCGAGTTTGTCTAGCTTGGGATTCTGAGTGCTCTCTGTGTCTTCCAGACCTCAAGTTTGATTTACAAACTGGAGTTTAGCTTGATGTAAGAGTTTTGGATTGCTTTCTGTAATTCCTCAGACTCAAGTTAGTCCAAGCAGACTCGAGTTTGGATTTCTTCGCAGAAGTAAGCAGCTTTCTGTCAACCCTCAAACTCGAGTTTACATACCCAAACTCGAGTTTGCCTTTGACAGTGAGATTTCCATATTGCCAAAAACAAACTTCATATCAAGTTTTACAATTGCTAGTTATCATCAAAACACATTGAGAACTAACAAGAGTTGCTGAAGACACTACAAACTCGAGTCATTAAGTAACTAACTCAAGTTTTGAGTTCCAAACTCGAGTTTACATTGTCTAACTTGAGTTTTGCTGATCCAGAGACCCCAGAGTTGCTGAAGACATTACAAACTCGAGTCATTAAGTGACCAACTCGAGTTTTGAGTTCCAAACTCGAGTTTTATGTTCTAAACTCGAGTTTTCTCATAATCCAGAGGCAGATCACTTCCAGTAATGCAGTAAACTTGACTTTTGAGTATCTAACTCGATTGTCCTCATCTAGAACCTGGTGTATGCTTGTTTTAACTCTGAATTGAGCCATCCCAACTTCCATTTGATCTTGGAGACTTCAAGAATCAAACTAAGAACTTGTATAATGATTTTCTCAGTTTATTCAGCAAGTTCTTCTTTCTTTCTTCTCTCTTCTTGATTATTCTCCATGAATCAACTCTTTCTTTCTCCTCTTCTCTTGTTCTTCCTCCACATGAACAAATCTACATTAAATGTAGCAATTAGTCAATATATATGATATAAACTTTTTGCTCTTGCTAATTGCATCTATATAAGACATCATCAAAACTAATCATAACCAACAAAGCAATGGACAATTGTAATGGTGCTGACATGCCAATGAGTGCTACTGCTTCACTGGATGCCGATGAAAAAGGAAAGGATTTCAATATCACAAGATATAGAGGAATGATAGGATCATTGCTTTATTTGATTGCTAGTCGTCCTGACATCCATTTCAATGTAGGAATGTGTGCAAGGTTCCAATCTAATCCAAAGGAATCTCATGCTGAAAATGTCAAGAGAATTTTCAGATACCTTGCTGACACAAAGACCCTCGGCTTGTGGTTTCCCAAAGGTCAACTAGAATATTTGGTAGCATACTCAGATTCTAACCATGCTGGATATAAAATTGATAGGAAGAGCACAAGTGGTCAATGTCAATTCTTTGGAGGCTCACTTATGTCATGGTTCAGTAAGAAGCAAACAAGTGTTGTTGTCTCTTCAACTGAAGCTGAATATGTGGCTGCATCAAGTTGCTGTGCACAAGTATTGTGGCTCAAACAACAACTATCTGACCTGGGAGTTCAACTAAAGGATATTCCTATATTGTGTGACAACACCAGCACAATAAGTTTGGCCATGAATCCAGTGCAACACACAAGAACCAAGCATATTGATGTTCGTCATCACTTCATAAGAGACCATGTTCAGCAAAGAAATGTCAAAGTCATGTTTATTCCAACTCATCTCCAGGTGACTGACATTTTTACAAAGCCTTTAGCCAAAGAACAATTTAACTTTATTCAGAGAATTGGGAATGGTAAATCCCAATGAATTGTAAGGTTTTAATTTACTTAAAATTTCACATTTCTATATTAATTATGGTTTTGATGATTATCATATTACTAACTTGAGTGTCGGAGTTTGTAGTTCATTTTTACAAGATGTTGAGAAAACCTTAGTCTTACCGATAAAGGCTGAATACTCTAGTATTGCAAGCAAAACTTGAGTATTGTGGGACTATCGAAGATTGGAAAACTTGGACAAACCGAATACTCGAGTATGTAAGTATAATACTAGAGTATTGATCTTGGAAGTTCAAAGGTTCACGGTACACTTTTGAAGTCCAGGTTAGTTATCAACCTATACTTCAGTTTAGAGTGGAATACTCGAGTATGTGGTAATTTGTGTATAAATATGAGTGAGATGATTTTGAAAACTACCGCGTCAAACTCAAAAACCTCAGTTTGCCCTAGCAACTGCTCCTATTCTTTCTATGTCTCTTCTTTGTTCTTCTTCTCCGAAAATCTCTATGCAAAAAGGCTCCAAATGGCACCAAAAAGACAACCCCACAAACTAGAGATCACAACTATCTCTTCTGGAACTTTAGAAGGGTCTCCTCACTCTTCTTCTCACCAATCTGAGAAGAAGAAGCATACTACCAGGCGATTCTCATATCGTACTACAAAGAAAACCGCAAAAAGAACATCTTCCACATCTGCTAAGGAGGTTCCTACTCCTGAAGTTCCTTCCTCAACTTCTCCTCATCGCTCTGTTAGAATGAAGTCTATCCCTGTTCACAAGGCTAAGCATGGAAACGAATTTCTTCGTCGGCTTGGTGTCAATATTCCTGAAAAATCATCAGGCAAGACTTCAAGAATATCTGGAGCAAAAGGAATACACATCAATGAACCCTTTATGGCTCCTAAGAGAAAGAATGTTGACGCTGCTGCATCAATGAGGAAAGACAGAGAAAAAACTCTAGAAGAAAGCTCTTCATATGAAAAATCCCAAACTGACATCCCTTCTGAGAACATTCCCTCTTCTGATGCTCCCTTTACCTTGTCTGAAATCAACAAACATACTTCACCTCCTGAAGGATTCACGACGGAAAGCGCAGGTATTTCTGTTGCCTCAGTTGAAAAATTTCGAAAGACTTACAACAAGAAGGAATTTTGTTCTCTAGTTTCTGTAGACTCAAAGAAAATTAAGGAAGAATGTGATATAGACTTATCTTCCTGGTTAAAGCCCTACATTTCCTATCTTTCGATTAAAGCCCCATTTTCTCCTACAATTGTCAAAATCTTTTACTTTAATATGATTAAAGACAATATGAAGGATGATGAAGGCAATGTAGTAGAAGAATGCCTCTCAACTTCTATCAAGGGAGACAAAGTTACCATTTCTGCTTTTGTTTTAAACTCCATTCTTGGAATCCAAAATCCCCCACCTGCTCCAAAGATGAACTATTCCAACACTGAAATTTTCAAAATTCTAAGGCCTGATATCCCTGTCCCAGATGACCAAATTGAAAAATTATCTTTTTCTCCTTTGGCCATGTCTCTTGAATACCGCGTTCTTTGGTATTTTTTCTCCAGAAACTTTCTACAAAAGGGAGGAAACTAGACCAAATTTTCCTAAAAAGACTACCCTGTTTTCACTGCATTTGTTCGCAAGCGACCATTCAATCTGGGTCAATGGTTGTTCCAAGAAATTTCCAATTTTTGCTTCTCTCCTCGACCGGTATCTCACATCCCCTTTACTAGCCTTGTATCTGTGATTCTATTTCATAATAAATTTTGGCATCTTTCTTCTTCCGACTCTCTTAAATGGCCAAGCAGTTTTGGAAGGTCGCATTTGAATTACATGAAGATTGCCCCTAAGGCCAGTACTGCCACTGGAACTATCCCAGTTAAGCCATCTTCCTTCAAGAATACCTCAGCTCCCTTATCCTCTATTGCTGCCCCTTCAGATCCATCTTCTCTTGATGATAAGATTCAGCAAGCAGTTGACAAGGCTATTTCAAACATTTCCACAAAACTTCAAGCTGAATTTAGGCAAACTATTGCTAGTCTTCAACAGTCTCAAACACACATTGCAAATGAACAGACTGTCTTCAAGATTCATTTACAACAGCAAGATGCCAAGATGGATCATATTCTGCGACTGCTTGGGGCTTCACCCCCTCATCTATGACTTGCTCTAATTTTCGCTCCTCCTCACTTTTAACGATGACAAAGGGGGAAAGAGAGTTAGAAACTAGAAATCTAGTCTAGGAGTTAGTCTTGTGCTGAACTGATTGGAACTTTTTGTACTGATCGTTTTGTAAACCTATTGGATCCAGTTATTCTATCTCCTGACTAAGTTTTCTTGTTGTGTTTACTTCTTAGATTAAGTTATTAGCAAGTATGAACTTCTGTGATCAGCGTTATACTGGCCTTATGATATGAATGAAATATGTATGTTATAATCTGTGTTGATGGTTATCACTTTGAATTTATGCTTTGCATAACTAAATTGGATATAACTATATTGAATTTATGCTTTGCATTCAATTGATAAACAAGTTTATTGAAGAAAAAATACTGACGTATTCGAAAGCTCAATGGTTTTGATAAACATCATGACAAAAATAATATTTACAAAACCAAGAGATTGAACTTTTTCATAAGACTTAGAATTTTTCAAAAAGTTCAAATGTTCTTAAGAATTTGAAGAGTTTCTGGTTTACAAGTGTTGTCATCATCAAAAAGGGGGAGAATGTTAGTTCTCTATGGGTTTTGATGATAACAATCAATTATAAAACCAAGGTTGAAGAGTTGTCTCAAGAAGTTTAAAACTTGCAGATTGAGGCAATACTCGAGTATCAGTAGCAATACTTGAGTATTGAGCTTCAAAGAACAACTCAATGCAATTAACCTAAGAGCAATACCGCAGTATTCAGATGAATACTCAAGTATTGGAGCATTTAGAGAGCATCGCAAGCTTTACATTAAGGGAAACTCAAGTATTGACATGAAAACTCGAGTTTAGGGCTATAAGACTCTTCAAAACTTTTACTGAAATAGAAAACCTCGGTTTGGAAAACCACAGTTTTGAAAACTAAGGTTTGGAATTTGAGAAGACAGTTTTTCCAACTTGGCTCCAGAATTCAAATATTTTCATCTTTCAAATAAAAACTCGAGTATCATTAGAATACTCAAGTATTGAGCCAAGCAAAGATGTTCTAAAAGGTTTAACAGTTATAAACCTTAGTATTGAAAACCTCAGTTTTGGAAACACAGTTTAACACTTACATAAACATTCTCAGAGTTTCAAAACTAAGAAGAAAACTTGAGTATTGAGCCATACGGAGAGCTATCAAGGATTTTAAGCCTTCAATACTCCAGTATAGGATGGAAACTCTGATTTTGATGTTTTGGACAATTATTCATCAAGAGTCCAAAACTTGAGTAGTGGAAGAATACTTGAGTATTGGCTTCAGTTCATCAGGAACACCAAAGCTCAAATCGCGAGTCTCGTCTCTGGAAGGAGAATACTCGAGTATAGACTCAAAAACTCGAGTATAGGCTTAAGTGCATAGTGACAAACTCAAGTATTGGTGCAAAACTCGAGTATTAGTCGCGCCTTCTGATAATTCAAATTTGTGAAATCTGCGTAATGTTTGTGGAATGATCCAAATGATTTATATTCTTAATTATCATCATTACCAAATATGTTTAATGTGTTTGCTAGTGTATTTCAGCCCAATTACAGATGATACAAGTGGATTAAAAGAGCTGTTAACACATAAAGCAAACTCTTGTCAGAAGCATTAAATGCAAACCTCCAAACTTGCTGCAAACTCAACTACCAAGCATTACACGGTGGAAAAAGGATAAAGAGACTTTCATTTAATCAAGGATTGACAATCCCAACGGATATAAACGACTAGAAGTCACTCTCTATCCTACAACTCAAGAAATAAGCACAAGTGTAGAGAGACAAAAGAACCAAACTGCTTCTAACAGATAGGAGACTTCTCCAATGGTCAAATGAATGTCAACAACAACTATTAATGTCTCTCTAAGTATAAATAGAGTTGCATTCAAGTCTCTACCAGAACACAGAGTTGAAAAAAATGAAATTGTATTAAAGTTGTTCATTTATTAGAGTGCTTCCTGTACAGAGTATCGGTTGACACAATAAAGCTTCAGTGATTATCTTATCTGCTCTTTAAGAGAGTATTATTGATTGTGTTTGTTTGATTGTGAGTTATCTCAAGTCGGGGGACTTGGAGATTTGGGGAATCATTGATTACAACTTGTAAGGGGGAGCAAGTTCTAGTGAGAGAATTGCTTCAGAGTTAATGAGTGTGTAATCAAGTGATTTAGTGAATAGCTCAGGGTGCCTGAGGACTGGACGTAGGCCAAGGAGTTGGGCTGAACCAGTATAAACTTTTGTGCATCGCTATTCTTCTCTGATCACTGATTTCATTCAATCAATCACCATAAGAGGCGAAATTGCGAAAAATTTTCAGAATCCCCAATTCACCCCCCTCTTGGTGATTCAGCCCCTCTTACAGTATTGTCACATATTGTAGGGATTTCTTTTAAATGCACTCCCAAGCCTGATAGCTGTTATTTGGATCATGACAGCCACATATTCATCTTCGGTTGAATAGACAGCAACACTTGTTGAAAGATGATACAGGTGATCCCTTATAGGATTGCTCTTTGACCATATAAGCTCTTTGCATTTATTTTGTAGCATGGTCAGAGTTTGAATGAATCATCAAATATTCTGGTTAACCTTTGGGAAACTATAGTCTAACAATTTTTGTGTCAATAAGATATCTAAAGATCCTTTTCAATCTTTCAAAGCATGATACTCTTTTGGAGCATATTGAAGCTTAGCATACATTCTTATGCTAAGCTGGATGTCTAGATGTCTTCGCAAATTAATAGAGCAATAGCACCATTATTCCTTCAAATCTTGATATATCAGAACTCTTGCCCTTTTGATCTGCTTTCATAGAGGTAGTAGTGATCAAATACATGTCAGCATAAAGGCAAATGTCTATCCCAAACTTCTATAGCTGGTCATTAAGACACTTAGTTTATGAGGTGATGATTTCATTTTTCTTTCGTTCAATTTCAGACTTAGGAAATAACCAAGTTCTTCTATCATGCACTTTTCAGATTCTCCCCTTGTCAGTGCTCCGGCTTACACTAAGGAGGTTCTGACACAGATCTTATTCTATATGAAAATCTTGATTAATTTTCCTTCAATATTGTCCATCTCCCTTATCCTAGAGATTTTCAATTTGATTTCCACGAAAGGTAACTCTGCCGCCAGTCTCGAGTTTGATTGTGATAAACTTTAAGTGATCTTTTGTCAAGTGTCTGAAGCATCCTTTATAAATGTACCATTTGTGGATCCTTTGATGCTTATAGACACACCTGTAAATCAACACTTAGGTACCCTTCTTTTCTTGGGTCCTTTTTGATTAGTATGTGTCTTAGGAATCTTGTAGGATCCCTTATGCACCCATTGATAGTTACCAACAGGTTTATTTTTCTTTTCTTTTCTATGAAAACATGAAGATGTTGAATGACCTATCTGTTACAATAATTGCAATGAGCAAAAGAATTTGATGAATTAATGCTTTTTCTAAAATAACTCATATAGAGTTTTTCTCCAAACTTTTTCTATCCTTTCCTTTTGTCAAAAATAGGTTTATAGCCAATTCCAGATCGAACATTTATAAACCTTTGTTGTTTCAAGATGACATTGAGCATTTCACTTCCTCTAATGAATTTCTCAAGTGCCTTTATGAGATCTAAGTTTTTCTTTTCTAAATCAATGCAGTCATCACAAGTTCAATTTTCAGTAGTTGAAAGGTTTTTGACTTGCATTACAAGAGATATATTCTTTCTTTTCAAATCAAGATATTTATCAGCCAATTTTTCAAATTCAGATTGGATGAGATTATATTCATTAAATAATTCATCATAGGTTGGCTGAGAGTCATATACCTCATTGTCTTTATCGTGTTGCTCTTCTTCTTCAGCAACCAGATAAATGTTGGCTTTTCCTTCTTCTTCTACTTCATCTTCATCTGATGAGCTATCACCCCAAATAGCCGAGACATAGGCTTTCTTTTTGGCTTTGCCATATCTCTTCTTTTCTTTATCTTTTTCAATCAGTTGGGGACATTCTGACCTGATATGACTAGGCTTTTCACATTCATAGCAGATGACTGGTTTCTTTGATTCAAAGCTAGAGCTTCCTTTATACGCTTTCTCGAAACCTCGGTCCTTCTCATAGAACTTCTTGAATCTCCGGACCATCACACCGATCTCTTCATCTTTGTCTTCCCCATCCCCATCCTCATCATCATCATCTGATCTAGTGGACTCTTTAATTGCTTTGAGAGCAACCCCCTTGGCCTTATGAGTAACTTCATCAAGCTCTTTTTTGAACTTGATCTTTCCTTCTTATTCTGATAAGCTGCTAAATAATGCTGCCACTGATGCCATTGATTCACCTCGTGCTTCTTCAATGGCAGTGACTTTTGCTTTCCAATCTTTAGTGAGAATATTCAGAATCTTTTTCACTTGGACCGATTGTTCATAGAATTTTCCCAAGGCAACAAGTTGATTAACTAGATGAGTGTATCTCAGCTGGAAGTTTCCAATAGATTCGTCCTGCTTCATACAAAGGAGATCATACTCAGTCATAAGAGTGTTAACTCTGTTTTCTTTGGTTTCGGCTATTCCTTCATGAGCTATTTCCAAGGCATCCCACATCTCTTTTGTTGTTGCTAGAGTGCTTATTTGAAAATATTCACTTTAACTCAAAGCACTCTGAAGCATAAGAATGGCCTTGCTGTTGAGTGTGACTAACCTCTTGTCATTATCATCATATTTGTCTTCTAGCTTTGTAATCTGGACTCCATCTTCAATGGATTTAGGAATATAATTCCCTCTCTAAAATACTCTCCAGAGTCCATATTCAGAGGCCATTACAAAGACTTTGAACTTGGTCTTCCAGAAGGAATAATGCTCACCGCTAAAGCCAGGTGATTTGTTGATTGAAGCTCTATTGGGTAGAATACCATCCATGAGGATCCTTCTCAAGATGTTAAGCTCTTCTGAGAAGACCTTCCTCTAATACCAAATGAAAGTAGAGCTAAATCACCAAGAGGGGGTGAATTGGGGATTTTGAAAATTTTTCGTAAATTCGCCTCTTATGGTGATTGATCGAATAAAATCAGTGAGTATGGAAGAATAGCGATGCACAACAGTTTGTACTGGTTTGGCCCAACTCCTTGGCCTACGTCCAGTCCTCAGGCACCCTGAGCTTTTCACTAAATCATTTGATTACACACTCTGTAACTCTGAAGCAATTCTCTCTCTAGAACTTACTCCCCCTTACAAGTTGTAATCAATGACTCCCCAAATCTCCAAGTCCCCCGACTTGAGATAACTCACAATCAAGCAAATACAATCAATAAGACTATCTTAAAGAGCAGATAAGATAATCACTGAAGCTCTATTGTGTCAACCGACACTTTGTACAAAAAGCACACCAATAAATGAACAAATTTAATGTTCTTTCATTTTTGAGCTCAATGTTTTGGTAGAGACTTGAATGCTGCTCTATTTATACTTAGAGTGACATTAATAGCCGTTACAGACGTTTATTTGACCATTGGAGAAGTCTCCCATCTTTTGGAAGTTGTTTGGTCTTTTCTCTCTCTGCACTTGTGCTTGTTTCTTGAGTTGTAGGATAGAGAGTGACTTCTAGTCGTTTATATCCATTAGGTGTTCCTGATGAACTGAAGCCAATACTCGAGTATTCTTCTAATACTCGAGTTTTGGACTCTTGATAAATAATTGTCCAAAACATCAAAACCGGAGTTTCCATCCTATACCGAAGTATTGATGGCTTAGAATTCCTAATAGCTCTCTGTATGGCTCAAAACTCGAGTTTCAGTTTCCATACTCGAGTTTTCTCCTTTGTTTTGAAACTCTGAGATTGTTTAAGTAAGTGATAAACTAGAGTTTCCAAAACTGAAGTTTATAAATGTTAATCCGTTTAAAACATCTTTTCTTGCCTCAATACTTTAGTATTCCAATGATACTCGAGTTTTCATTTGAAAGATGAAAATATTTGAATTCTGGAGCCAAGTTGGAAAACTGTCTTTTCAAATTCCAAACCGTAGTTTTCGAAACTGTGGTTTTCCAAACTGAGGTTTTCTATTTCACTTAAAAATGTTTGAAGAGTCACATAAGCTCAAACTCGAGTATACATATCAATACTCGAGCCTCTTCCAATGGCTAAGTTCATTGAAGAAGAAACATACCCCATCCTTCAAAGGCTTTGCCTTCTTAGCTGCAAGCTTAGTTTTGGGCCTGTTTGACTTATTGGTCTATCCAGATGAGCCATTACCCTTTCTTTTGCCCTTGCCTTTTTTTCATACCCTTTCCTTTCTTAACCATCAAAACAGTACTAGGCTTCTTCTTACTGTTTTGCTAAGTTATTTTGAGCATTCCATGTAATTCAGAAATTGATTTCTCCATGTTGTTCATGTTATAGTTCATGACAAACTAGGTATAACTTTCCAAAAGTGAGTTCTGAAAGATGGAATTTCACCTAAAAGGGGGGTGAATTGGGTGATTTAAAAAATTTCTTTTTAATCCTCTGGATTACACAGGTAAAATAGGGATAAACAAAGAAGATTAAAGAAATTGAAGACACCATAAATTTATACTGGTTCGATCCAAAATCTTGACCTACGTCCAGTCCCCAAACTCTCTGGGATTTCACTATCTCAAGAAGTGATTACACACTATGTAACTCTTAGAGAAATTCTCTCACTAGAATTTACTCCCCTTTACAAGTTGTAATCACCTAACCCCAATCTCAAAGGTTAGAAACATTAAATGCTAATTTCTTACAAATTGAAAGCACATTTCAGTAGGTAGAAAATTCAATGCTTCTGGCTTTTATAGTTGATGACATTTATGACCATTGAGAAACTTCATGAATTATCTGTTGTGACTAATGAAGATGACCGTTGAGCCTGATTATCCTTGACTGTTGAGCCTGATTATCCTTAACCGTTGCTCAAACGAATTCTTTCTTCAATTAGCGCCGTAATTCCATGTTGACATTCCTTGTTCCATTTGTCCATTGAGACTCAGTATTGAAAGTGGAAAGGAAGAGGTTGCAACACTTTAAGATGCTCAGGTAGTTTGTTGTCTAATTCCGGCATTCGTCTCTGCTTTGCATTTAATGCTTCTGACACATAATTTCTTTATTACAATTTGGTGTTAATCCATATCAAATTCAACTGAAACTCATTAACAAACTGATTAAACATAGTTAGGAACAGTAATGAGTAAGAATATAAAACATTTCAAGTCATAATCAGTGATTTAGATATTACAGACATAGTGTTTTTCAAAGTTTACAAATATGACTCGAGTTACTATAACTGGAGTCACATCATATTGACTGGAGTCATCACTGAATATCAATTGAAAAACACAGAGCTTCACTCATGATGGCTGGAGTCATCTAATTCATTGAAATATTTGAGTAGCTCTCTGTATTAACATGACTGGAGTCATTTAAAGATGGCTGGAGTCAATTATATTTCCAAAAAACATGGGTGTATCTCTTTACAAACATAACTGGAGTCATGATTAAGGGACTTGAGTCACTTAATACTTTAACACATCTGAGAGCACCTCTGAGCAGCTATGACTGGAATCAAGAAATCCTTACTCGAGTCATATCAATTTGCACAAAGTTTGATGTCGGGTTTAAGTTGTGAAAAAGTTTTGCTACAGTAGATGGCTGCAGTCTATTAATGAGTGGATGGAGTTACTTTTGACCGTTGGAAAATACTCAATTTGAGATTTGTTTAGAGTGACAAGAGTTACAAAAAGTTGACTAGAGTCATTTAGTTTGAAAGCATTTTGCAAATAAGTGATTATGACTAGAGTCATTTATCTTGAAAATGTTTTGCAACAGAAAGCTATGACTCGAGTCATAGAAGATTGACTCGAGTCACTCTACTTTGATCAATGTTATTTCAAATGACAATGACTGGAGTCACACAATGATAAATCGAGTCATCGTGAAAAGTTGCAAAGCAAGACAAATTTTAACTGCGAAATGATCTTGTGCTTTGTTCAATAAATATCTTTTTAATTTACGATTATTAGTTATCATTAAAACACATAGAGAACTAACATTCTCCCCCTTTCTAATGATGACAATACTTGTAAATTAAAGAGAAAAGATTTTTGACAAAAATGAAGCATAGATAAAAGCATATAGACAATCATACAAGCATATGGGCAATCATACTTATATTAGTCATTGAAATTGAAGTTCATGTCATTGAAAATGCAAAATGAGTACATAAGTGAAAACAAAAATACATAGAGTGCAAAATAAGAAAAAAAAATTAATTGCTAAACTTGACTGCTATTGCTTCATTTCTTCAAGGACTCAAATTTATCTTTCTCTCCCCCTTTGTCATCAGGAAAAATGGGAGGATCAAAGGCCAGGGAAGCTCGAAGAGCCTGAAAAATAGGCAAGGGAGAATAAAGGGTGAGAGATAAGGAAGATGAAGCAGTAGGAGATGAGATAGGTATTGTTGAGGGAGCAATGGGAGAGGAAGGAGGTGAAATGGAAGAAGCAGATGACTTCTCATCAAAGAGATCAGCAATATCTCTTGATGGAGAAAGTCTAACTGTAGAGGTCTGAGATGGAGGAATGGGTATGGTAGGAGGTGCAAATGGCATGGTAGGTGATGTGGAGAAAGGAATGGTGGGTGAGAGATGAGGTGAAGGTTGGATAGAAGAGTGATGAGGAGAATGGATTACCCTAAGGGACCAACAACTGCTTGAGGCTGAAGGAGCTTGGAGATCTTGGAATCCAGATTCATGTATAGGGAGTGCATTTTCTCAAAGCAAGCATCAAGATCTTCAAAATTTTTAGCTACATTCTCCACTTTCTCATCCAAAGCATCTAGCTTCTCACCTTGATCATCTTGGACTTCAACCAGTTTGTTGTGGCTTGAAGTCACCTTGTCCACCAACTTACCAACCTTTGACTTTATTTTATTTGTCAGCTCATAATATTGGGCAGTCAGGATGGTTTGCAGAGTTCCAAAGGTTTCAGCCATAGCCTTTTCCACAATGGTTTTGATAGAAGCATGAAGGCTAGATGATGGAAGCTGTGACTGGCTCTCGGTTGGAGATGAGGGAGCCTTAATAGGCTTAGACACAAAAACTTTGGACTTAGAAGGGGCTTTGGACTACCCTGACCCTTCTTAAAAAGATATTTTCATAAAATTAAGTTGAACTTGACCAAAAAGAGGTGGATGGACTAGTTTTTCATATAGGTCAATATACCAAATTTTATTGGCATAGAGAAGAAGTAAGACTAGGTTTGGAAATGGAATTGGAGAAGATTAAGAAAACTCAAACCTAAACTTCTTCATCTCTTGAAAGATCCAGTAGCCTATATTAAAAGGCACCTTTTCTATTAGAGATGTAAAAAGTCCATAGTCTCTATAATTGAAATGTGTATAATTTATGCCTTTTTGTACAAGGTTTCTGGAATAAATGTACCAGATAGCCTTATACAAAGGTGGCATACAGACAGGAGAAAATTTCAAAGCTTTGACAGGCTCTCCTAGTCTAAGAATTTTGAAAAAAAAAAATTAGCATTATATCTAATCTCAGGCACGGGGGGTGGATTTTCAATCATAAGTAGAGAATTCATAATTTTAGAAGAAACAACAATCTACTTCCCCCTAACAAAAGTAAGGCACTTATCTTCTACAAGATTGCCATCATTGTCTACTACAATAGCCATGGACATATTTAAATAAAATTGCCTTACTAAATTTTGACTACAAGGTGTGTTTATAGCCAACAGATTTTTGAAAGGCTCTAGCCAAGGAGACAAGTCAAGATTGCACTCCTCCTTGAGCTTAGCCAAATTTGTTAGTTCTCAAGCAAGTTTTGATGATAACTAAACACTTGTTCATTGTTGGTTTACCAAGAACTAGAGTTCTAGTCTTTAAAACTGAAGTTTCAGAAAAGTCTAACATTGAAAACTCGAGTTCCTGGTCCCAGAACTCGAGTTCGCATTCCTAGCTGAAGAGTTCTCAATTAATCAAAATGAAGAACTTGAGTTCTTGATTCAAGAACTCGAGTTCGTGACCCTTAGCCGTAGAAAAATTTTCAAAATCTTAAGAACTCGAGTTCATTAGTACCAAACTCGAGTTCATGAACTTGAGTTCTTGATAGAGAACTTGAGTTCTCTCTGTAAGAAATTCGGTGAAGACTAAGAACTTGAGTTCTTGGAAAAGAACTCAAGTTCATGAACTTGAGTTCTCAGAAAAGAACTCGAGTTCCTTAATGGTGTATCTGATCAAAGTTTAAGAACTCGAGTTCTTAGACAAGAACTCGAGTTCATGATTAAGAACTCAAGTTCTTTGAAAACCAATTTGAAGAAGAAATGAAAACTCGAGTTCTTTGTTATCAACTCAAGTTCTTGTCTTGCAAATCTAAGATGTTGAAAAGGAAACCAAAAGAACTCGAGTTCTTGTTTAAGCACTCAAGTTCTAGAACTCGAGTTCTACTTTGAAAACTCGAGTTCTTGTCGCTGTCTGAGCTTTGATTCTGCGAAAACATTGATCTTTGGCTTATGACTTCCAGAATCACCTAGTATGATATATAAAATGTTTCTAACACTATTGCTAGTGATTTCAAGGATTTAAATGCTGTATTGTTCAAAAAGCACATTAAGCAAATGCTCATGTCACTGCATTTAATGCTGAAGCAGAAAACAGAGCAACAAATGGGATGAAGCTGTGCAGCAGAGAGAAACATTCTTCCAAGGATTACTTAATCAAGACATTCTTTTGCAAAAGCTCTCTGAACGGTCAACGCATTTAATGAAAGAACTGACTTCATTTAATGAAGCCTTAACGGTCCATTTGGTTGAACTAGAAACAGAGCTGTGTCTAACGGAAAAATTAAATAAGTCACAACGGTAACTCTCAAGTTTCTCCCAACAACATTAATGGCGAAAGAATATAAATGCCCAAGCATTTAATTCAGCCAACCACCGAAACTCTGCGCATTTACTCTGAGTTGTTGATCTTATCAGTTTCATTACTCTCAATATCTTCGGATATTTTCTTGTTCTTCAGTGATCATTCATCATCTACTCGTGAGGAGTTATAAAAACATTCATTTCATTTAGTTGTAAAATCTTAAGGTTGTAGAACCTTAAGTGTGGGTGTAAGATTACAAGTAGTAAGACGGAGTAAGTCCGTGAGTGAGAGGATCATCCCAAGTTGTATTTGTAATCTCTGAAAAGTTAGTGAAAAATCCCAAGGGGTTCTTGGGGACTGGATGTAGGTCAAGATTAGACCGAACCAAGATAAATTGTCTTGTGTCCATTCTTCTTTAAATTCCTGCTCAGTTAGCATACTGTCTTAATTCACCAAAATTTTGATTAAGCGATTAAATTTTTAAATCACCTATTCACCCCCCTCTAGGTGATATTCCATCTTCAAAATCCACATACACTATGTGATACAAACTACAAGACCCAAACTCCTCCCTAAAATTTTTGAGTTCAGACTCAGAAAATGGAGTTGGGTTGCATAGAAAGTTTGACTTAAGCATAGGCTTAAGCAAATTAGGAATTGTAAAAGCTTTGGATTGTCCAATTACCTTAGGTCCAGAGGCACTTTGTCTAGTTGACCCTCTAAAATCTGAAGCTGAGACAGTCTGCTTCTAATCTTGACTGGAACCACAATTGGTTCTTTGTCTCAACGTTTTACAGCTGCAAGAGATACTTTCTTCTTTACTAGAACCTCAGGGTGTTCCTGTATCCTCAGTTTCCTAGGTTTGGAGGGTGTCTCGACAATTGGCTTGAAATTTTGGACAGGATTTCTTTTCCTTTTAGGTCCTGTTGAGGGAGGAGGGGTAGCAAATTCAATCCCTTCATAATCAGAGGAAGAATTTTTGGTTTTGGAGATGTTTTTGGTTTGCATTTTGGAAGAAATTTGAGTGAGATAGGGGGGAGAGAGAGAATTCCTAGAGTTAGGGTTCATGAATTTGAGAAGTGAAGTGCAGTAGTCACGATTTTTACTTATATCAACCCACATGACTCGAGTCATTTAATGAGTGAATCGTGTCAATTGATAAAAATAACTGTCTTTTGGCGAGAAAAACATACTTATGACTTGAGTAAGGTTGTTGTGACTTGAGTCATTACAATGTATTTGTCCTTTAGTTATTCTCTATCTTCAATCTCCTATAGGAACATTAACCATGCCTCGAGTTGAACAATGGACATTTGCTTTCTGTCTCTAGTTGACTATAGTAAGATGCTCAAGGACTCGAGTTAAAATGTGGTCAATTGTTTTCTATCTGCAATTGACTCTAGTAAGATTCTTCATGACTCGAGTCAATAATGATCATTTGCTCTCTGTAAGTGCTTGACTGCAGTAGTTCTTGGCATGACTCGAGTTGGGGTGACTCTTCAAATTTAAAAGTTTTCTGTAAGCTTTTTGACTACAGGAACATCTCCAATAACTGGAGTTATTAACACTTTTCAACAGAGAAACATTATTTGAGGAATAAATAGATGACTCAAGTTATTCATTTAGTGACTCAAGTCATTAAGACTTAGAATTCTTTAACAGATTTCCTCAATGTTACAGAGTTAGAAACTCTTGACTCTAGTAAACTGAAAAAAGTATATTGAGTTTAAAGGAAAGTGACTCGAGTTAACCCATAGTGACTCGAGTCACTTATGCCCTGTTACTTACTATCGCCTTTTATCTTCACTTAGTCCTGCAAAAATATAATCTACAAACTTTGATGCTTAAGAATTAGTAAATTATTATCATCAAAAACATAAAACTAACATTAAGTGAAGATAACTTACAATTCATTGGGATTTACCATTCCCAATTCCCTCCTGATGAACACAAATTGTTTTTTGGCTAGGGGCTTTGTGAAGATTCAGCTAGTTGATAATGAGTAGGAATGAACAACACCTTGACATTCTTCTTTTACAATTATCAGTTATCATCAAAACACATAGAGAACTAACAACACTAACTCGAGTTACCATTTCTAAACCTCGAGTTTGAGCCTAAACTCGAGCCAAGGATAGTTGACTCGAGTTAGCTAGCTTAATTCATTCTTTTCTGCCCTTTCAAAAGTTAATTGACTTGAGCCAGGATTATATTGACTCGAGCCAATTATCCTTTGTTTGAAAATCTCTATGTCTGAATCTTTCAATTCACTAAGATTGTTTTAGATACTTCATATCATATATCATTACTATTCCTAACTATATTTAACCAGTTTATTAATGAGTTTCAGATGATTAAAATTGTTAGATATGATTAGTTTTGATGATGTCTTATATATGCCATTAGTAAGAGCAAAAATATTGTTTACTATATTTATCTCATTCATTGATTAATTCTCGAATTAAATGTAGAATCAAAGGCGTAAAGTTTATTCATGAAGAATGATCAAAAAGAAAAATCAACAAAGAAGAAGATCAAGGAGGTTGAGGATGTAGATGAGGATAAGGAAAAGAAAGAGAAGAAAAAGAAGAAGAGGAGAGATTGAAGAAGAAAGAACTTTGAATGAAATATCCTTATTCTAGATCAGCCCAAGTTCATTTATGAAGAATAATCAAGATGGAAGATAGAAGAAGATCAATCCAAACATATTTGTAAAGAATGATCAGGAGATGAGACTTCAGAAAGAATAAGAAAATGTGAAGTTCAAGTAGAAGATGAGATATTGAAGATCTTGCAGAAGATAATGAGTTCATGATGAAGAATGATCAAGATGGGAGATGATGGAAGATGGAAGAAGTTGATGGATAAAATGAGAATATCAATATCATCTCAAATACAGTTATGAAGAATGATCAAAAGATAGGAAAACAGAGAGAAGACACATGAGATTCTGCAAGAAGTTTAGTATAGGCTTGGCTCTCTAAAAATTGAAGAATGAAGAAGGTGAAGAAAATGATGAGCTAAAGATTGATCAAGATGGAAGATGGAACATGGAAGAACTTGATGAAAATATCATTATACAAGTTCCAAGATTTGTTATAGAAGTGACCATGAACAAGTAGATGTTGGAGAGGCTCAATTCAGAGTTAAAAACAGTGAAAATCAGGTTCTGGAAGAGAATACTTAAGTTTCCAGGTCAAAACTCGAGTATATGAGCTTACTGCAGAAATTGGCTTCTGGATAAGAAAACTGGAGTTTGGGAAACTTCAGTTTCCAAGTCACAAAGTCAAAACTTGAGTATGGGAGTCAATACTCAAGTATTGGGTGTTTTCAGCTTCTCTCGCACGTCTAGACCCGACAATAGTCGAGTATGCTCTTCAATACTCGAGTATCCAGCTCTTTTCAGCAACTCTGTTCACCTCTGTTTTAGTTCAACTTTGGGCAAGCTCTGGTAATTCAATGATATCTCCTAAACCAGAGATCAGATTGAGGTGAAATCAAATTTGGATGAAACTAGACATCTAATGCGTCATCTTGACAAAGTTTCACGCTCAAAGAAGATCAGATGAGAGAACAGTGAATTTCAAAAGTTGGATCAAATATTCACGCCACACATCAAACCAAGCTTTAATGTTTTGAGTGTAACTCACAATCTACAAATCAGAATGAGCTGAAATTGGTGGCATATGAAAGAAGACTCATAAGGCTTTCAATCAAGACTTGATTCAACTAAAATGAAGTTCATACCAGAGAGATACAGTCTTTGAAAGTTTACTGACAATTCAGAACATTGTTAAAACGCTTATCAAGAACAAGGCTTCATACATTAGATCATAATAGATGAAATCCAACGATCTTTGAGCTAATTCTTGTTGCTTTGGAAAGAAGACACAAAGAGTTATATGGGGATAATTGGTTTGCCAAATATGAAGCTATATCATGTCAGAAAGCAACCAAGGGCCAGAACAACTTCAATACTCGAGTTTACGAATGAATACTCGAGTATAGCTCAAACAGAGAGCAATGAACATCAGAGGATCTTCAATACTCGAGTACGTTGTTAGTTCTCTAGGTGTTTTGATGATAACTGACAATTGTAAACTTAATTCAAAGTTTGTCTTTGAAAGTTGTAAAACTTTCTGTTTAAGACAAACTCGAGTTTAGGTAGCTAAACTCGAGTTTGGACTTGATAGACAGAAGCTCAGTTTTTAACAAAGAAGGCCAAACTCCAGTTTGCATAGGCAAACTCGAGTTTGCAGAGTTACAGAGAGCAATCAAAGTTTCTAAAAGTTGTAAACTCGAGTCTGTATTTATAAACTCGAGTTTAGACCAAAGGCCACACTCGAATTTCAACTTGCTTTCAAACTCTACCTTTGATTTTGAGAAACTCCAGTTTACAAGAAAGTTTAAGTGCTAAAAAGTTCAAAGACTTGTAAACTCGAGTCTATGTTTTGTAAACTCAAGTTTTTAGACCAAACAGGAGCTTCAACGTTTTATCAAGTTTTCCAAACTCCAGTTTAAGTTTCAGTGACTCCAGTTTGTACTTAAATGAAAAGTTTTCAAAGTTTCAATGTGCACTGAAACTCGAGTTAGATTTCTGGAGACTCGAGTTTAGGACTGTTTGAAAACACTCGAGCTATTACATGATTTCTAAACTCCAGTCTTGAAAATGAAAACTCCAGTTTGAGGCTTCAAAGTCATTTCAAACGTTTCAGTTTTACTGAAACTCGAGTCAAGGTTTTGGTGACTCGAGTTTAGCTCAAACAGAAAGCACTCGAGTAAATGACTATTTTGTAAACTCCAGTTTGAGAAATAGAAACTCCAATTTACACTTATAAAGATTTTTCAAAAGTTTCAGTTTACACTGAAACTCGAGTTTTGAATAACAAAACTCGAGTCTGGACTATACAGAGAGCTAAGTGACATTTCAAGTTTTCTAAACTCCAGTTTTGAAGCTCTGAACTTAAACTCAAGATATAAAAGCTTCAAACTCGAGTCAGTCACTAAATGACTCGAGTTTAGCTCTGGTTTCAAAACTTCACCCAAGAGCAACTCGCGACTTTCCTCTCTGTAAGAACCAAACTCGAGTCAATCACTAATCAACTCGAGTTTAGGAACCTTTTCAAAACAAGATGCTCTCTGGATGAACTCCAAACTCGAGTCTAGGATTGTAAACTCGAGTTTGTAATGCATAGATTTGTAAAACCAGATGGTGCAAATTTGCGAAAACCATTTGAATGATCTTAATACTTCATATCTTTAATTGCTACTATTCCTAACGTCCTTTAACCAGTTTGTTAGCAAGTTTCAGATGGTTTATTGAAGGAAACAGTGAAGATTCAGACTATGAGCTGTAAAGCAAGAGAGAGAGAATATGTTGTCTCTTAAAAGTGCTTCAACTTGGATTAATTTAACACATCTTTAAGTACAACTCATTTCAGCACTGGAACATCAACATTATCTTCATAATAATAAAGTCCCACATTGTAAGAGTGTCTACAACAGTTTAGACAAAAGCAGAATCCATCCATCGAGAATATTTTTGAGTGGATTCTCAACAGCTAGTTTCTGAAAGTGGAGCTTCAACAGCCAAATGCGTAGTGCTCTTCCAACAGTCATGTTCTTCATTCAAAATGGACCTCAGCTGCTATAAATATCATTCAGATTCGAAGAAGAACCAACACACATACAATACACAAGATATTTACAGTGAACAACATAGAGATTTTTGTATTTGTTCTTCTGTAAATTATCCTGAGAGATTTGAGCTTCATTGTTTATCAATATCTACTCTTAGAGAGAGTTTGATTCTGTTAATAATTTAATTGTAAAGAATCTCAAGTCAGGGGACTTAGAGATTGGTTGTACAACTACAACTTGTAAGGGGGAGTGAGTCCTAGAGAGAGGATCATCCTGAGTACAGAGTGTAGTTGTGATATCAATATACAACTTGTAAGGAGGAGTATATCCTAATGAGAGGATAACTTTCAAGTATAGAGTGTGTAACTGATTGTGAGTGATAGTGAAAATCCCAGAGAGTCTGGGGACTGGACGTAGGTCAAGGAGTTAGACCAAACCAGTATAAATCTTGCTGTGTCTTGTTCTTCTCTCATTCTCTGCACTATTCTATTCCTGCGATTAATTTCTAGAATTGAGCAAAAGAATTTTCAAATCCCCAATTCACCCCCCTCTTGGTGATTTGCTCCGGTTTTCATACGTAAGTCAATACTCCAGTATCGGACAGACAGAGACGAATCTGAAGTAACAAAACAAGCTCAATACCGCAGTATTCAAGTCAATACTTGAGTATACATCGTCACTTTAGAAAATTCAAGATTTCGAAAATCTCAATTTTAATCCAGATCATCCTGATGATTACCCAAATGATCTGTAACACTTATTATCATCATTTATATCATTTGTGGACATGTTTTAGATAATCAAACGAAGGATTACATGAAGATCAAAATGTTGAGCTGTCAAGTCCAAGAAGCTGAAATAACGGCTATATTTCCAACTGCCACATCCTCAAACGGTTATACTTTCAACAGTTATATTCTCCAACATTCAGAACATCTTCATCTATAAATAGAACCAGATTCCAAACGCAAGAAGATGATAGAGTGAGCTTACACAGTCATAATGCCGAAATTCTGAATCCTCTCCTCACTCTGTTTTCATGCTTTCATAGTATATCATTTTAAGAGTGAAATGTCTTGTAATGTACTTCAATGTTTATCATAATCACTTCTTTAAGAGAAGAATTATTGTAAATCATATTTTCCTGAGAGATGCTCAAGGTTGGGTGACCTTGGGTGGGAAATTGTTTGTAACCTTACGGGTAGTAAGGGGAAGGATCTCGTGAGAGATTATAAAGGCTACACAAGTGCCTAGCGAAACTTGTGAGGTTGTAAAGGCTTGTCTCTTGTGCCTGGTTAAACAAGAAGATAATGGAAATCTCAAGTAGAGCTTGAGGACTGGACGTAGATCAAGGATTGGACCGAACCAGTATAAATATGAGTTTGCAATTCTCTTCCTTAAACTCCTTTATTTTCAGCATACATATTTGAATGATTGTTTAGAGCTTTATAACCTTTTATTATCATTCAAACTGATTTTATTGAATTGCAAGAAGATTTCAAAAGTTGCAAGTTTTTATCTTCACCCAATTCACCCCCCTCTTGGGTTCAGCTTTCAAGAATGTGGATTAACATTTTTATTGGATAAAGCAATTTTATGTGTCAGAGCATTAAATGTATTTACGTATTCGAGACACTAATCCAACAACCATTCCTCTAAGCATTCGAAAGATGTTTTCGGCAAGATAAACTTCATTCCTATTGATGTGCCCAACGGTAAAAAAATGCAGGAATAAAAGAATTAAGGAATGTTGAAGATAATGATTATTCCAGAGCATTAATGGCTCAACGCTTCATCACTCTAACAGACATTTGAAGAGTCTCAACAGATAATTTTTCAAGTTTCTATAATGGTCATAAATGCCATCAACTATAAATATAAGAAGCATTGAATTTGCCACCTACTGAAACGTTGTGCAATCAATTTGACTCAACTACAATTTATTGTTTCATTAACTTAGTCTAATATCTTCAAATATTATTCTTGTACTTCAGTGTTTATTATTCATATGCTTTGTGAGAGAGTTAAACACTTATCGATTTATTGTTTATTAGCCAAATCTCAAGGTTGTGGAATCTCAAGGTCATTTCATATGGGACCGTTATGTAAATATTGAGAAATATGGATTCAAAAGATAAATTTCATCTTTATGATTTGAAATTTAAAAAAAAATCATGATAACTTCTTATTTGTGGCATAAGAAATAAAAATAAATAAATCTAGTAAAAACTACTCTCTAGATCTCTTCTTCTTTTTATGGTGAATCTTAAGTATAACGTGATTGGAGTTTGTAGAGTTTCGGGCATACCTCTCGAGATACCCACACAAATTGAATCATGACAGAAAACTCTAGCTATAGTACACAATAAATAAACCGAAAGGGAAAGAACTTAAGATCTTGAGAAAGTTTTCAGTGTTTGAAGGTTAATAAAGTACACATGTATGTAGTTAATTAATTCATCTCTTGTATATGCATCAGTTGTTATACTCTCCCACAAACCCATACTTTGTGAAAAAATGTTTCCCATGGAGAGCTTGAACAAGTTCTTTACACTTCATATTCAATTTCAAATGGTGAAGGGGATTTTGAGATGATTTTAGGCTCCTTAAGACAAATCAATTCAAATTCATCATCTAAAGGTTTGGAAAAAGGGTCTGACTAAGAGAAGACAACATGATCATACTCTTCAACAACACAATTACATTTATTATATACTTTATAAGCTTTACTTCTATTTGAATAGACAAGAAATATACCTTCATTTGACTTAAGATCAAATTTTCCCTAGTTGTCCTTACCATTGTTGTGGATGAAGCATTTGCATCCAAATATGTACAAATGAAAAAGATTGGGCTTCCTTCCTTTGTATATAGCTCATAAGGAGTTTTATGAAGCTTCTTGCAAATATAAGCTTTATTAGGGATGTAGCATGCAGTGCTTAAAGCATTAAATACATTGCAGAAAATAAAGCACGCACACGAAATGGAATTCAGAGCAGGTCAAAGATCATTGACATAGACACCCATTTTGGCGAAATCAGTAGTGACACCTCCTAAGTCAACTACTGACCAAAGGCATGTCGTATGAAAATTGTCAACATCGATTCGAAAGCGACTTATCCTCAAATCTTCAAATGATGAAGGTCTGTGCTTAAGGGAACGATGAAGTCTCTTAACGACTATCTTGGAGCTTTATCAACGGTCCTTAATTACGACAGTTATAAATATAAAGGGCATTCAATACAGAGCAACCTATCGATTACCAATGCTAATATTCATTTATTGCTCTCTGATCATTTTACTTAGCGACATATCTTCAGATATTCTTTGTACTTCAGTGATTATAAATTCACTCTGTAAGAAAGTTATTTCCTTGACTGATTATCTATAGAATCTCAAGGTAGATGGACATTGAGTGTGAGTGTATTAATTAAAACTTGTAAGAGGTAGTGAATCCTAGTGAGAGGATTACTTTAGGAAATAGAGTGTGTAATCATAAAAGTGATAGTAGAAATCTCATAGGTTATCTAGGGATTGAACCTAAGTCAAGAGATTAGACCAAACTAGTATAAATTCTCTGTGTTCATTCTTCTTCTAGCTTCTCTCTAGCAGTTTACTCCCAGCTGATAGCTATATAAAGTTTTCCATGTTTTGAGAAAACTCGAGTTTAAGTTTACAAACTCGAGTTTAAATCAAGCCAAGAGTTTTAAACGATTTCATGTTTTACTCAGTTTAAAGAAACTCCAGTTTGGTTTTAACAAACTTTAGTTTTATCTTGGAAGAGAGCTTTCAAAGATTTTTATTTTTAAAGAAAACTTAGTTGAGTTTTGGAAACTCAAGTTTATGCCAAGTAGATGTTAGTTCTTTAGGTGTTTTGATGATAACTGACAATTGTAAACTTAATTTGAAGTTTGTCTTTGAAAGTTGTAAAACTTTCAGTTTAAGGCAAACTTGAGTTTAAGTAGCTAAACTCAAGTTTAAACTTGGCAGACAGAAGCTCAAATTTTAACATAATAGGCCAAACTCCAGTTTGCATAGGCAAACTCGAGTTTGCAGAGTTACAGAGAGCTATCAAAGTTTACAAGAGTTGTAAACTCGAGTCTAAGTCTTGAAACTTGAGTTTAGAACAAAGACAGTAACACTTGCATTTCAACTTGTTTTCAAACTCTACCTTCAGTCTTTCTAAAACTCCAGTTTACAAGAAAGTTTAAAGGCCAAAAGTTTCAAAGACTTGTAAACTCGAGTCTATGTCTTAGAAACTCGAGTTTGGGATCAAACAGAAGATTCAACGTTTTATCAAGTTTTCAAACTCTACATTTGAACCTTCCAAACTCCAGTTTACAAGAAAAGTTTAACAGCTAAAGATTCGTAAACTCGAGTCTAGTTTAAGCAAACTCGAGTTTAGGATAAACAGAGACACTTGTGTTATTACTTGCTTTGTAAACTCTAGTTTTGGTTTCAGTGACTCTAGTCTGCACTTTAATGAAAAGTTTTTCAAAGTTTGAATACACACTGAAACTCGAGTCAGATTTCTGGAGACTCGAGTTTAGGACTATTTTGAAAACACTTGAACTATTACATGATTTCTAAACTCCAGTCTTGAGAATGGAAACTCCAGTTTGAGCTTTCAAAGGTATTTCAATGTTTCAGTTTTTCACTGAAACTCGAGTCAAGGTTTTGGTGACTCGAGTTTAGCTCAAAGCCTCAAGTAAATGACTGTTTTGAAAACTCTAGTTTTAAAAATGGAAACTCCAGTTTACATATGAAGAGATTTTTCAAAAGTTTTAGTTTACACTGAAACTCGAGTTTTGGATATCAAAACTCGAGTCTGGGCTATACAGAGAACTAAACAATATTTCAGATTTTGTAAACTCCAGTTTGCATTTTCTAAACTCCAGTTTTGAAGCTCTGAACTTAAAGTCAAGATTTTCATAAAAGCTTCAAACTCGAGTCAGTCACTAAATGACTCGAGTTTAGCACTGTGTTCAAAACTTCATTTAAGAGTAACTCACGACTTTCCTCTTTGTAAGAACCAAACTCGAGTGAGTCACTAATCAACTTGAGTTTAGGAAGTTTTTCAAAACAAGATGCTCTCTGGATGAACTCCAAACTCGAGTCTGGGCTTGTAAACTCGAGTTTGTAACACACAGATTTGTAAAACCAGAAGGCGTGAATTTGCGAAAACCATTTGAATGATCTTAATACTTCATATCTTTAATTGCTATTATTCCTAACGTTTTTTTTAACCAGTTTGTTAGCAAGTTTCAGATGGTTTATTGAAGGAAGCAATGAAGATTCAGACAATGAGCTGTAAAACAAGAGAGAGAGAGAGAGAGAGAGAGAATATGTTGTCTTATAAAGTGCTCCAACTTGGATTAAATAATTACAACTTTAAGCACAGCCCATTCCAACACAGGGACATCAACATTATCTTCATATTAATTAAGTCCCACATTGCGAGAATGTCTACAACAGATTAGACAAAAGCAGAATCCATCCATCAAGATAAATTTCAGTGGATTCTCAACAGCTAGTTCTGGAAGTGGAGCCTCCAACGTTCAAATTCGTAGTGCTCTTCCAACAGTTAAGTTCTTCATTCAAATTGGACTTCAACAGCTATAAATATCATTCAGATTCGAAGAAGAACTATGATAGACAAGATACAAGACAATTACAGTGTGCAACAATCAGATTTCTATATTCATTCTTCTGTAAATAGTCTTGAGAGATTTGAGCTTTAATGTTTATCATTATCTACTCTTAGAGAGAGTTTGTTTCCGTTAATCATTTGATTGTAAAGAATCTCAAGTCGGGGGACTTGGAGATTGATTGTATGACTACAACTTGTAAGGGAGAGTGAGTCCTAGAGAGAGGATCATCCCAAGTTACAGAGTGTGTAGTGTACTGTGTTTGGGTATATCACTTACTGTGAGAATCTCAAGTCGGGGGACTTGGAGATTGGGATATCAGTGTACAACTTGTAAGGGGGAGTGTATCTTGGTGAGTGGATAGCTTTCTAGTACAGAGTGTGTAACTGATTGTGAGTGATAGTGAAGATCCCAGAGAGTCTGGGGACTGGACGTAGGTCAAGGACTTAGACCGAACCAGTATAAATCTTGCTGTGTCTTGTTCTCTCTTCCCTTTCTCTGCACTACTTTGCTTCAGCGATTAATTTCCAGAATTGAGCGAAAGAATTTTTCAAATCCCCAATTCACCCCCCTCTTGGGATTTGCTCCGGCTTTTTCAGTAGAGAGCTATGCTCTATTTCTTAAATTTGAAAACTCCAGTTGAGTTTTGGAAACTCGAGTTTATGCCAAATAGAGAGCTATGCTCTATTTCTTAAATTTGAAAACTCCAGTTGAGTTTTGGAAACTCCATAAATCTCAATATGCTAAACTCTTCTTTCCTTATCTCTTATACTCTGTTTTTGGTCTATACTTGGGTACTTCAAAAAGAAATTTTAAAATCCCCAATTTACCCTCCTCTTCGTGATTTCTTCCATTTACAACTTAGCCAATGAGAATTTAGTTCATAACTGATGAGGGAAACACAAAATAGAGTACAACAAAATAGCCCATGGAAAGGTTTAGGAAAATACTACAAAAGAAGAAACAAGAAAAGATCGTCAAAATGATCGACGATGTAGAGAGCATCCTATCATACAACATCTCTATGTCTTCTACAATCCCTCTAGCTCTAGGGAAGAGTTGAGTCTCGTCTGTAGTTCTCTCAATCGATAATTCTCTCATTCCTTTAGTATGAGTTCAATCAAATTGGAATTGTGTTGACTGATATGATTCTCACGACCTTAACAACCTTTAGGTTTAGCCACACTTTCCTATTATAGTCAGGCCCTTTTGCATCATACATACAATGAGTTAGCCCTTCCAAATCTGTTTGGTCTAAATCCCTAGATTCGGTTGATTGATCTTCTATTAATACTATAGGATTCTTCAAATCTCTCCTTCGATTCTCAACATCTTTTGATTCAGGCTTCACCAATTCAACCACTATCTAAACGTCCATCTAGATGACCTGTATTAAACTCCTGAAAACTCTTGATGTAACACCCTGAATTCTAGACCATATGACTTGAGAATAAGCCTAAATTAGGTGGTTGACGAAGCCTAATTTGGGAAGTGTCCCAAGAAAGTCAAGCATTAGGAAGCCTCTCTGGGACTAAGTAACTCAGCTATATGGGCCAGTGGACCTAGTATGTTCAAGCCATAGAATTAAAGTGCTAATAAAAAGGGGCACTAAGGACCTATACAATGTAAATCCGATTGGAAAAGATGCCACCTAACTATGTCCTAAGGTATAGGACAATTAGTTGAGCAAAAATATGATGGTATGAGTATACAACATTTTCAGGGCAGTCTAGTATGCCCTCTGTTTTTAGGAAAACATTGATATTCGTGAAGTAAAACTCGAGCAGGACCTTGAGTAAATACTGATAAAGTAACTTTAATAAAGTAAGGTCATAATGACTAATGATGACATACTTTTTTGATTGGCTAAATAGAATGGTGACACATGTCCCTTCATAATTACACAAGTCAAAGGTAATGATGATAGTGGGACACGTGGTGTTGGTGTTTTGAAGTTGGATTTTTAGTAGCACACTGTACAAGGTAATTATGATATACTAAAATATGGATTTCTTGCTCCCAAGGTACTATGTTTCGGCCACCTATGGTTAAGGAGAAAGACAGCCAGTTTGACCCCGCACAAGTCCAACTAAGTGGAACGAGTTATGAGGAAAAGTGTGACTAGCAAAAGGCAGTTGAGCATGACTATTTAGGGGTTTCTAGAGGTGGGCCCAGACCCCTAGATACAAAGAAAAAAAATCACTTAGTGGACCAGAGGAGAGAGAAAGGTAACTTAGAGCGCAAGTAGAAGGTCACATCAAATAATAATAAGGAGAAAGAAAATAAAATAATCAGAATTAATCTAGACCACACAATTTAAATTTGACATGACAAGAGAATGACAAGCCATAATGACCACACATGGGTCATAAATGACGCCATAATGGGCTGCCAAGGTGGGTCCCACTGACTTAGAGCAAAAGCATAGCAAAATGACCATTTTACCGCTAAAGTGTTATTTTAACCCCTGGACAAAAACCTACACTTAACATACTGAAAAACCACCATTAAGGGCAGCCAAGAGATCTGATTTTTGGGGTATATAAGACACCCCACTTTTGCCCTAGAATTCTCTAGAAAATCTTGGGAAACAAGTCAAGTTATCTTCCCAAACCTCAACTGTCATCTATGGAAACTAGTATATATGCAAGAAGCATTTAATTCGCCAACTACCAAAATTCTACGCAATCATTTTGATATTATTGCAATTCTCTGTTTCACTGGAATTAGTTAATATCTTCAGATATCATTGTACTTCAGTTTTTATCATTTATCTACTCAGTGGGGAGTTTAAACACTTGATTATTATTTGATTATCTGTTTAATCTTAAGGTTAAGGAACCTTGAGTGTAGGCGTACGATTACAACTTGTAAGGGGGGGTGAGTCCTAGGGGGAGTGAAGATCATCTAGAGTATGAGTGTGTGATTGTATTTGTGTTAGTGAGATTGTGAAAAACCCAGTGGGCCTAGGGACTGGATGTAGGCCAAAGAGTTAGACCGAACCAGTATAAACTCCTTGTGACTCTCTATCTCTTACTCCATTTTTCTATCTCTAGAGTTAATCCGAAAAAGATTTCTTAAATCACCTATTCACCCCCATTTAGGCGATATTTCATTTACAATTGGGTATCTACAACCAAACAAGATGGAGTCAAGCTTCTCATTAGATCTATGACTCAAGCTTCTCAAGCTTACTCTCTGTCATTTTACCAACCAAACAATATTCACAAGGTTCATAGGATTCAAAATCCATGGAATCTAGATAACCATTATGATAGAGTCTAGACAATCTTGTATCATTTATGTTTCCTAACCTACAATGCCTGAGAGGATCGATTACCTAATCTTGGTTTCTTAATTTGAACGCTAAGAAGTTCACTATTCCTATGATTCTTTAATACTAGAGGTAGAAGCATCACCATGCTTCTTTCCTTTGAGGCTAGTAAGGTATAATGGGCAGTTCCTCATCTAATGTCCTTCCTTCAAATAATGGAAGCATACAATAGTAGCAGTGTCCGTAGACTTTTCTTCTCCCTTTCCTTTGCCCTTGTCGTTCTTCTTCTTGAAGGTCTCAGTGCTCTACCTTCCCTTGCTTGTGTAAAGCTCTTGCAGATGCAAGATAGTAGAGGGAGCATCCATATACTCATGCTGACATTAAAGTTCTGCAGACATAGACGCAAGCAATATGTAGACTATCAACTGATGAGTCATATTTATGCCATGTTTTCCCTGTGTGTTTTGACTATTTTAAATGATAAATATGAGTTTAACTATGTTTTATCTATAAAATGTGCAAGAATTCATGCACATAAGGAAATAGAGGATAGATTATAAAAATTGCTGCATCTACATCATTATCTTGTTCATGTGCATAAGTAAAGGGCCACCTTATGGTTTACCGTGAAGACGCATAACAAAGCTAATATAATGCTACAACATGCTCATATATGTGCTAGCAATACAATGTGACCCCTATGTTGTAGCATCGTAAGTGATGCAGATTTTATACGCTACATTACTCTAACCTCTCCTCAAGTGTTATACCCCTACCGGCCTCGCCCTTTTGGGTGGCAGGTTAGAGGAATTCCTTTTACTTATTACCATTCCACTACTACTTGTTCCTTTTATCATGTATCAGAGTGAACGCAACATAGCATGTTATCGGTTTGGACAAATACAATATACTGATAAAAGTATGCTAAACCAAAAAGTAAATAAGTCCCCGTAGGGTTAAGGGTATAGTCATCCCAAATAAAATATTAGACAATAAACAATATTATATTCTCATCCAAGATGCACATTAAGCCTCCTTAGCGTGACTTCATCTCTTCGTGTCAATACTTTCAGCCCTTAACTTTTAAACTCCTAATCATCTCCACCAGAAGCACCCGAATCCTTAAACCAGTTTGGAGTTCAAAATTGAACCCTAGAGTAACTGTTAAACTCATGTGCTATACGTGTGTATAGTGTAGGTACGCAACCATGACACGTTAAGTCAAATCATAAGGTAAACATACCACATACGCGTTTAGAAACATGCACAATAACCAATCATCACTCACCGTCAAGTTGCCTTACCAAGCTAAGCCCCGGATTTACCAGATTCACAAACCCCACTCCATCGAGCCACCTGAACCAGGCCAGCCCCGGATTTACCGAAATCACCAACCCCACATCGCCGAGCGGCCTAAACCAAGCCAGCCTCGAATTTACCAAAATCACAACCGTTACTTGAACCCAATGGTTCGAGACTTGAACCCAAACATGCTCTATATACATATTTGGCAAAAACAACACACATGGCAAAAAAATATACAACAAACACATATCAAGCACTTGATTAAATAGTTACTGCCTAGTGCTCCTTGAAATTAGAGAACTCTTTCCCGATGCTTGGAATATGTTTCACTCGTGTTACAGCCCTAGATTACAGCAAAATACTACTGTTAATTACATATACAGACTTGGCTTCAATCTCCATGATTTTCACTTAACTCCAGAATGTCCCAACTTTATTTTTAATAAATTCTAGAAAAATTGTATTAGCATGAAATCAGTGGACATTAAACCCATAGGGAAAAAGAAAGGAAAGGGTATGAAGAAAGGGTAATAATTCAGCTAATAAGACCAATGAATTAAACAGGCCCGAAACTAAGCCTGCGGCTAAAAAGGCAAAGACTCCAAAGGACGGGGTATGCTTCATCAGCAATGACCTAGTCATTGGAAGAGAAACTGCAAAATCTACCTTGAAGATCTGAAAAAGAACAAGAAAGGCAGCGGGGCTATCGCTTTAGGTATCTATGTCATAGACATTCATTTTTCTACTTCTTCTATATGGGTATTAGACACTGCATGTGGTTCTCACATTTGCATAAATGTGCAAGGTCTCAAGGACAGTAGAAAGTTGAAGAAGGGCGAAGTAGACCTATGAGTTGGAAACCGAGCAAGAGTCATTGCTTTAACCGTTGGCACTTATGAATTAGTTTTACCCAGTAGGCTTTTGTTAATTTTGAACAATTGCTTCTATGTTCCTGCTTTCAACAATAACATTGTTTCACTTTCTTATTTGAATAAGGAAGGTTATACTTCCATTACTAGGAATGGTAAATGTTCCATTTATCGTAATAACATTTTTTATGCTAATGGTGATTTGCATGTTGGTCATTATTTATTGAATTTAGAACATCCTAATAATGAACATATCTATGACATTACTACCAAAAGGATCAAGTCAAATGATTTGAACCCGACCTACCTATGGCATTGTCGTCTAGGCTATATAAATAGGAAACGCATTTCAAAACTCCAACAAGATGGATTTCTTCACTTATTTGATTTTGAATCATTTGATACACATAAGTCTTGTTTATTGGGAAAGATGACTAAGGCACTTTTTACTAGACATAGAGAGAAGGCCAATGATTTATTGGGCCTCATACATACATACTGATGTGTGTTAACCAATGAACACATCTGCCAAAGGAGGTTATATGGAGCAGAGCAACCACCTCTAAAGGCAAGTAGATATCTAACTTATACAGGAAGATATGGACCGTTGTGATGCACTTATGCGGTGAGAAGAGATGTAGAAAATGCAATTGTCCGAGAAGTGCCTCAAACAAGTAGAGAACCCATTACATGAAGGAAACCGGAATGAGAATGACCCAAACTGAGTTAATGTGTTGGCCTCTGCTCAAGTTGAACCTAAAGGCCCTTAAACCAATAATGCTAAACGTAACGTAGTCAATCAAGATCAAGTTCAAATTCATGAAGGTTAGAACCCAGACCAAACACTTGCGAAAGGCAAGTAGGAAGTGAACAACCAAGATGCCAAGGATCAAAGCCGGGATTCAACATCTCCAAAACAAAAGGCTCTTGGAAAATATAGGAGAAAATATGGTGGAGGATAGAATAACAGTAGTCCTTTCTCGAATGATACTACAAAAGCTCCTTATCCAAAGAATTTTGACGTAACCAACCTACCTAAATATGATGGAAGTTAGGATCCACAATCCCATCTTAACACATTTGATATGGAGATGTTCATTAGAGGATTCAAGGAGCCCATCATACCTCAATTATTTGTTGCAACATTGCGAGGGGCTATGCAAGCATGGTTTCACACTTTATCTTCAAGGTCAATCCCGGACTTTGACGATTTGGGAGATAAGTTCTTACTGAATTTCGCAACAAGCAAAAAACATCTGAAGTTTGAGTTTACTCTTGGCAAGATCAAGCAGCAACTCTGCGAGACGCTCCAGAAATATTTAGATCGTTTTAAAGAGGCCGCCCTACAAGTGCACGGATTGCAGGAAAATGTGCACGTACACTTACTCATTGCCGGTCTAGATGGTTTCTCTCGAATGGCAAGGTCAATTTATAAGACTCTCATCAAGACCCTGGAAGACTTCAGAACTCAATCAAAGAAGGATCTAGAGTTAGAACAGATGAAGATAGCCAACGTAGCAGGAAAGGAACAGAGAAAGAGTCCACCTTAGAAAGGAAAGGAACAGCAACAGCCAGGAAATCAAAGACAGGATTCCCACGCAAGGAACCCGGATAATAAGTCTCGGGTTGACAAGTATGAAGGGAAGTATGAGAAATACACTTCCTTAAATGTCTCGCGATCTCAATTGTGGAGGGAGGTAGCCTTGACCGAGATGAAAAAGATGGACTGACCTCAACCACTTTACAATAAGGGAGGCTTAAATTGATCCCGGTTATGTGACTCCCCATGACGGACCAGGACATACTACTGACGAATGTTGGGATCTTCAGGACGTTGTGGAGAAATTCGTCAAAAAGGCGAAATTACAAAAGTACGTCATAAAAAGTCAAGGCCAGAAGAATAATAAATGCAAGCAAGCAGGCCGCAACATTAGCCCGGCACCTGAGAAAAAGAGAGATGAAAACGAAGGAAATTGGATGATGACAACGAATTTCTGAAAGCTGAGTTTGACTGCAACGTCATCAGCGAAGCTTTAGGAGGAGGAGGAGACATAGTGAGCCAAAGGAGGAAATACTTAAGGGAGGTCCTTTCAATAAGGGACAAGCTGAAATTCAAAGGAGATCCTAGCAAGCCAAAACCTTCTCTGTTGTGCTTCACTAAGGAAGATTTGAAAGACGTGATCCTAGGACATCAAGGCGGCTTGGTGATTACAGGCACCCTGGACTCGCAGGATTTGAGGAACCACAGCTGTTACTTTGAAAAAAGAAGTTTTGAAATTTTTTAAAAAAGTTTATATATACAACAAAAAGCTTCATATTAGGCACCCCTCAGAGTGAGGTCAAACCCTTTCTATTTACGAGCTCTCCTCTAGCACAAGCCATATGGACAGTTAAGAAGTAAAAGAAAAGAGCAACTAAGTAAGGTATGCCTAAGGACCTACAAAAGCGCTCAAAAGTGACTACGAAACCTTAAGCATTGGGGTGAATTTTGTGAAGGAGCCAAATGAAGGTGATTGAAAACCTCAGTTTGGAACTTGATAAACGAGAAAGCAAATATCAAGTCGGGAAACTAAGTTCGAGTAGAAAAAGAAGAAGGATGGGTGTGTCTCTTCCCAGGTAGAGCAAATCAGTTCTTCAAGACGAGGAGGAGAGACGTCGGTTGTCGACGGGAAGCACGACATTCTCCTTCGCAATCATGACCGATAACTTGGTGAGCACCTTGTCGGTGACCCACGGATATTTGTTAGTTAAAATCTTCACGATCAAAAAGGTAATGATGATGCAGAAGAAAAGAGTGGGCATTTAATGCGCATAGTGTGTTCATTTAATGCGCACGAATACTACATATAGCTAAGTGTGGCGGTTTCAACTTTCTGACAATCGAGAGTTGCCAGCTATCAATTCGCCATAATGATATAAGAAGAGGAACCGTAAGCCCGTCCAGGTATATGCGACCCCTTAAATTCTATCCCGAATCATTGAGCATGCGTAATCAATAACCGGTATCAACAAAGACGAGATCGAAGCAGTACATGAAGGATCAACAAAGGCGAGATAGAAGCCAATTCCTGCTCATGATATTCCAGATTAGGGGTAACCCGATGCTAGAACGTGAGAACCCGAAAATCCGGGTGACGATAGATCCAAACTATCATGAACAAGAACGAAATTCAAAAGCGAATTAACCCGAATGCACATATGGGGGCAAGCCACATTTAGAATATTAATAAATCCGAAGTTCACTGAAACTCGGACAAAAGTTGAATGACTCGAAAGTAAAATCCAGGTTAGATAACTAGTACATCCCAACAACCCAAAGACCTAGACCACCAGGCTGAGGGGTAACTGTTACGGACCCAATAGTGAGGCCTACTTATGGTATGACCCAACAAGGGGCAATTGGTATCAAAATCTGCATCAAATCCTAACCAACCTAAAATCAAGGGAGAGATCCTAACTAATCAGCAATAATTAAGGATCTTGACCTAGGAGTGGCGGCACCAAACTTGGGACATAAGACACACAAGGCCCTTAGATCCAAGTCCCCAGGTAACTCTATAAATAAGGGATAAACCCTAGATGTACGTAGACTCTCTTCTCTCTCTCTCTCTCCCCCCCCCCCCCTCCCTCCCTCCCTCCCCAAGCACTACATCATGACGAGTCAAATTGTGAGGGTCAGTAAAACTATAATCATTAAATAATTAATTTTGCCATTCAAATAATTGTGAGGCCTTTGTTGATGGGTTTTCTTAGTTTCTCAAAAAGCTTCTTCTATGATATGGATAATGTTTTTGGAAATCCAATATCGATGGGCTACTCACCTCAAGCAATGGTAAATTGCTTGGCCTTGTTGGGTCGAGGTGGTGGAACGGAAGATGAATTTTATACCGTTGAGAAACTTGGTCAGCAAATTGTTTGAATTTCACTCTTTTATTACTTGTTCAAAACTATATTTGCTTAAACAGTTTCTTACTTTAGATTGATTTTGGTATATTCAGCTCATTGCTTTTTGTAGCAAGTTTATCTACATATGGCCTTTGCAGTGATGAAGCTTAATCTGTCATGTCTTAGAAGAAGCCCATGCTGGTTGGCACAAGTGGGTGAAGGGCTTTGGTAAATCACTTTGACGCAAATTGATTTGAATGTATGTCTCATTAACATTGTTTTATCATGCGAACAATTACTCCTTCCAATCCTAAATATAGGACAAAGTTCATAGTGCCTAAATTTAGGACAAAGTTTGTAGTGCAAATTACATTACAAACTTTATCATGTATTTAGGGCCATAGATAGTATCTTTTAAGCCAGAAAAGTGCTTCAATTAAAGGGAAAAATGACCTAAAAATACAATTTGAATTAAGAAACGTAAAATGTTTACTAAATTAACAAATATGACCTATGTTAGTAATATGATATTTTGAAGTTTGAGCGTTGACAAATTGAGTATAGATATCAACAATTAAACTACCCAAATAGTGATTGTGTATACCCAAATTGTTAATATTATTCTTAAGTTGTCAACATCCAAACTTCATAATCTCATATTCCTATCAAATCACATATTCGTCCTTTTACTAATTTATTAGACATTTTTAGGTCTTTTTTTTCCTAATTTAAATGGCATTTTTACTATTTGGGCTGAGTATTCGAGGGCAAGTTCTTTAGACTTCAAGTTCTTAATTTATTAGTGTTATGTTCATGATAAAACATTTCAAAAATTAGGGAGGTCTACTTGCCATTATATTTCATATATATTAACTATTGTTTGTTTTGTGCGAGCGTTAAATCCGAATTCGGAACAACATATTAGTAAAGCCTACTATAAATTCATCCATATTGATATTTGATTTGAAACATAAACCCAAAATAAGGAAGAAAGACTAAGAATAATTGCTTTTACAAGTCCAAAAACTAATCCAATTTCAAGACTGTTGACTCGTAATTCTATCAAAACAAGAAGCTATATGTATGCTTTAAAATTACAAGAGTGATTATGCAGGTTTCTAGTATTCTCACACAGGATATCCATGGGAAAATTTTGCCCTACTGGGGCTACAGACTATTTATACGATCTTCATGGTTTTGCTTACAGTCACCCAATATAAGTTCCAAAACATATTTGCTAAAACTTAGGCACATAATAAAGCCTGAACCTAAAATATCATTTTCCCAGCAAACACCCATGATCAAGTACAAGAGCTAATATTAATGAATTCAGCTATACAATGAAGCTTCTGACCAGAAATGATCCTCATTGGGATGGCACCTGATTTTCAGGAAGAACTGTCTCTCCTGGGGAAATGAAACTTTCAGTGGCACCAAACAAGCTGGCCAACTGCAGAACTAGACTCTGTGGTGAAGAACTCAAGGGCAGGACAGGAGTTGGAAGAGATGGGACACATATTGGAAGGAATTCCTTCTTATTGTGGATGGGAGCATATAGTGTTAGCACTTCCTGGCAAAAGAGGAATCTGCACCAAATGAAAAGTGAAATATGAAATTGCCTAAACCACTTGAGAGAAATTCATATTATCTCCATCCAAGGCAAACTAAATCTTCTAGTGGGATTTGAAGGGTCTAATGTCCATACTACGGAGCACAACATTTTGGTCTTGGGAATAAAAAACAGATTAAAAAGGACTAAAATAAGTTTTGTCAGAACTACAACAGTGGGTTATTCATGAGCAAACCTTGGAAAGACAGATATACCAAGCGCAGAAAATATGAAAATCATGCAGCTTGCTATTTATGGAACGTATCCCATGATTCCCGCAATGTAGCTGCGATTCTGTTCACCTTCTGTTCTGATTCCTCCAGTGACACATACAGCTTAAAAGCAAATAGGATTTCAAATTATAAATCATGATTAAGGAGTTTCTGATTCTGAAGTACACTAAATAGTTGTTTGCTCCCATATGGTTCTAGTGCTATTTGAGTAGTTTCTCATTCTGAATTTGATGAACGTGGGCCTCACTTGACCTATGTTAGGAAAATGCCCAAGGACACTGAAGGTATTGTGTGCATGACAGTTAGAGGAAAGAGAGTAGAGAATAGTGTAAAAAGGGTGAGTCGGCTTCTAGAGAGGGCAGGCATGATTTTGGTGAGTCTTGGGAGAGCTTGTGTCACTCGAATACAGAGTGTTGGAGCTGTGACTGTTCTTTGCTTTGTAGTTTCTCCTCCATTTTAGACTTACACTCTCTGGGGGGTGGTTTCGCTATTGAATAACACTAATTGGAACTGTGTTTCATCAGAATTACAAGTGAAAACTCTTGAACGAGAAAAGCAAATCTTTTGGACATGCTCTGGAGGGAAGTTCTTCAAGATATAGATGAGCAAGGTTGTCCAGGGATCTAGAAATCCTTAATATCAATGCTCTAGCTGTACTAAGGCAAAAATAACATCAAAATTTTAGGAGGATGACTTTCTCTTAGCTACAAATTGTTTAGTCAAGTAAGTTTTACGGAGACTGGTTTGAAGAACCACTGGAGATTTTAAGCTTTTCCACCTAAAAAGCGATCAACGATGATATCGAAAAATTAGAAGGAAAAAGATCCAGAAGTAGGATTTTCAGTTAGAAGAGGTTTCCAGTTGACTATAAACATAGCTAGGCATGAGAATGATAAGAAAAAAGCATAACAATGAGCTCAATCACCCTCCAAGCCTCAAATCAATGATCAACCATCAATCAACTGACATAAATTATGAAGTACCATGAACAGTGACAAAAGCATACTAAGATAAAAATCAATCAACTGACATAAATTATGAAGTACAATGAACAGTGATAAAAGCATAATAAGATAAAAACATTTTGTCAAAAATAATGCAATTAAATGCTGATATTCCCCAACAAATAAGAATAAAAGGACGCATAAGGAAGGCCTTTCTTACCTTAAAAGAAGTCGCCTTATGAAGAGATCACCTAAAATCTGTCCCCAAACAGGATTAAGTGTGTCTGATGTTGCCAAAGCCAGTCCCCAGTCGTTTAATAATGACGAAAGCAGCTTCTCAGCTTTGTCGTATGTGTCCTGACAAAGGAATTGAACTCCTTAAGAGATCCAGAAATTTAGAAATTTCCCACCTCCCAAAATAAGAAAGAAACCAAAAATAGTAAAAATGAAAAAAGAGCCCATTTATTAAGCACCATATCAATATCATTGCCTGAAAGACCAAGCAGCAGACAGAAAGCTTGCAGTGGAGCTGTCAGAAACATGGTGAACAGGCTCCCATGTAAATATCGTGACGAATCAGCAGAAGCAATTGGAGGTAAACACCTAGGAGAAAGTAGCAAAGCAACTGACTCTCCTTTCTCTTTTCCAGCTATGGCCTGCATTTGATTCTGACCAATTAATTTTCAAATGTCCTAAATGAATCCGACTTGATATTAGGATATGAAGGAACATACAATCATGATTTACAAAAACTCAAATTAGAGACAGAGTTCCCAATGCAATGTTTCTTCTATTCATAAATATTTTTAAGATTACTTAAACGTCACAAAAACAACCTATTTTACCTCTCTCATTGCTTCTAATTGAATCTGAATCAAGACAGTCAAAATTTCATGCGTGCAAGAGAAAATATCAGATAAGAAATTATTGATGATAGTGTATTGCAATTTATACATCACAAGTTATTTCATATAGCTCTTTATGCGCAATGTTTTCATTAAAGCATGGGTAGAGTAAGTGTGTAAAATCTCTATGTACCCTACATCCAGCCAAATTTATGAGTAAAGCTATCATTTCTACACCAGTATATGTCATGGTCCCAAAGTGATATGTATATTAAAATAAAGTAGTAGTTCTTGCCTTGAATGCCTCACTGCATTCACTGTCAATGATCAATAGAAGTGGTCTTCTTGTAAATGGTAGAAAGTCAGATGGATAAATGCAGTTTAATCCTGAAAAGTAATCGAGTTAAATAACATAACCAGTCCAAGAGAACCAAGCATAGCTCAAAAGATCTTTATACAAACAAGCATTCATCATATTATCCCCAGCCAGCAGGGGAACTATCATTACAAAGTGACAGAGCTAAACTGAACCAAAGCTTAAATGAAAGGAAATGATCAAGTTGATCCATTCTGTCCCAACAATTTACAACAAACACACGGCCCTAATTGTTACAGTTGTTTGGACCTTTGAGTTTTGAGTCTTCTCTCCAACCCCAACTTTTTCAACATCCGGAAGAATGACCTTTCTCATTAAGTTGAGTTTTAGCTCTTATATATCCCAGAGAACAGTTTCAAAACAGCCAAGCACATGATCATGATGAGACTTGCTAAGAGTATCTGCACGAATATGATATAAAAACTGTTGGAGAGCGTCACCCTTCTAGGTTTAGGAATTTCATTATTTCTTTATTTAGGGTAAATTTGTTTAGATATTCTGTTGTAATCTCCTCCATGATTTCAGGGAGATATAATCGGATAGCAAACAGTAACTAGACTTAGACTCTCCTTATATGTACAATATCATTGATCGAAAAACAATCAATGTCTTCTTCCATAAAATTCCTCAAAAAACATCATCAAACAATTTAGCAATTCACTCCAATGAATCACTACATTTTTTTCTGGAGAAAAAGAGAGCACTAAAAGTCTAAAACTAAAGGTTTCTTCCATTTGTTTGAATACTATGATTTTGCAATCACATTACATTTGATGAAAAACGTATCAAGAATCTCAAATGAAATGTCAGAGGCATAGCAAAGGAAAGACCAAGGTATCATTTACTCCATAAACTTGAGTAACATTTCACAGCAACAACCACCAGCTACGAAGGACAGTGAATAAAAATCATTATAACATGAAATAACTTTATGTTACAATAAGCATTAATTAGGAGATTGATTTTGCCTAATAGGAATTGGCATGTGAAAGTAAAGCACATAATGTCACAATGAATCATCACTGTTATGTTTAGTTATTCTCCACTATTCTATACATTCAACTTCAATTTTAAAATTGCTCCACTAAGACAAACAATACATGGTTTCTTTGTACAGCTTATTTGAATCCAATCAATTTGTTCTCAACTTTAAATACTAATTTAATTCGTCAAATTTTCTCTGTGAATTTCCTTCAATTGATTTATTGATAATAAATAACCAAACTAAGACTTCCACCATTTATAAGTGTAATACAGTAGAATTTGCATCTTTGAAAGGAAATTAAGTCCTATAAAGATGTGTTATAATGATAATAATAACAATAATAATTATAATGAATGTGATAGTTAGGCAGAAGCAGTTAGAATTAGCCGTTAGATACTGACTTGTCTAGGCTTATAAATAAGATATACCCATCAATTGTATTGAATCAGATTATAAGATGATGTGAATGAATGGCATTGATGTTCCTCTTTCACTCGCCTCTACTTTCTCTCTAATTCCTCTATGTTCTTCTCTGTCTCTCCCAAACTCTCTTCTGTTTCCTCTCTTTCTCTCTTCTGGTTACAATAATATACCAAGATGCTACTTGAGATTAGAAGACATGCCTATCCACTAGTTTATCTTTTGAAGTTAGCAATAATTTGTCTTGAAAAGAGGATATTTTACCATGAATAATGTGGAAAATACGCAATCTAAAGAGATATGTACGGATAAATAATTGTCTAGCTACTTATGTTTTTAATAGCATTAAAAATGAGTTGATTGTTACATTCTTCTGAAGAAGGTTTCTTAAAAAAGGCAATAAGGAGAGCACTCCAACTTGTACAATGACAAACATATTGTATTGCAAAGAGCTCTGCAATGCGGAGAAATGAGCTGAGGAAGTGAAAAATCAGCAAGTGAACAGTGAAGAAAAAGTGACAAGTCAAACACCACAAAAAGGAAACAATCACAAAAGGTAAGGGGTTGAGCTAGATAGAATGAAGAATAGTAACCAAATATGGCGAGATGAGTATAGAATTAAAGGCGTGCAAATCATCACGTGCAATGCATAAAGAATGTAGATTATGTTGTTGCAATGCATGGTGGTCCATGGGATATTGATTAGAGCTCTGGCCAATAGCCCATGACTCATCAACATCACCTAGGATGGTTGGAGAAGGGTGTGACAAGATGGCATACAATGATTGGAATGACATGACATATGGTCGTTAGTGCGAGATTGACCAAAAATGTGAAGGGAGACTTGGATAGTTTATACGATATGGATGAAAGGAAGAATATTAAAATGTAGCTAATCAGCTAATGAGCTGTGACATCCATGAGGCTTCTTATTTTTTAGGGAATATACAAGACCAGACCTTAAAGGCTTATAACTGCAAAATATCTCTATTAATTGCATTATCATATCTCTAAGCCAAATTATTCAATCTCCATGACTTCAAATTCCTTGGTTCTTTTTGTTCTTTCCATAAGATGAACAATGAGAAAGCAAGGGTGGTCTCCTGTGTGTTCAGACAAAATTCAAGCATATTTTCACATACTAGAAAGAGAGTGAGACAGTGAAACTCTAGTTTGAAACTGTTTTAGGAAGATGCCTTGTTCTTCGATCTTGTATGTTTTCTCCAAATATTACTATGTACAAAAATTAGAAAATAAAAATAAAGAAAAAGGATGCTGATATAGTATCCTACGTCAGAATATTTAAGCAGAGGATATCTGACTATGAAAATTTTTCATCAAATGGTGCAAACTGCCACTGACTACTGAGAGAACAATGCCCTTTAGGCACTTAACATCCAAATTTCTTATTAAGAATGTTGAGTTTATAGTGGAATGCTACATAAAATAATTTATCAAACCACATGATCACAAAATTGAGCTTAATATCATCCAAAACTCATAAAAGCACATACACAACAAATGCAAGGATAAAAGAAACAAGTAAATCAAGAAAGTAGAGCATACAATATAGCAGAACCAGGAATTACAAGAACGAAGTCTACCAAGATATTCTCTAAAGATGTACCTCCATCTCCACGTGTACCAAACTGTAAGCAGCCAGATTCATTCTCCGCAGCACCAAAAGACCCTGCATTAGAAGCACACAATAGCATCCCCCCTTTAGCTTAAGCAATTGGAAAGCATAAGAGGTATGAAATCCTACAATTCAAATGCTCTCTTTCTAGTTATAAAAGAATTAAGGGAAAATAAATCTTTTAGTCCCAATAGTTCTGACTCGATTGTAACTCAGTCCCTACACTATAACTCAATGCAACTTAATCCCCATAGTTTTGGCTAGGTTCTAACTAAGTTCCTAAACTTTGACTTACTACAACTTGATTCTCATAGTTTTAATCATTTGACTAAATTATAAAATGGTTAAAACTATGAGGACTAAGTTGGAATGGGTCAAAGTTTAGTGACTGAGTTTCAACCAAGTTAAAATGCAGAAATTGAGTTATAATTGAACTAAAACCATAGGGACCAAAAAATAATTTTCCCAAGAATTGATCACCTCAAAAGCTTAATGGTGGAATGCACAATACCATCAAGAAAGAAAAAATATCAAGTCTCGACATCCAGGTACAATTATGATGAGGCTGATAGTAATATTTTAAAAGCTAAAGTATAATTTTAGTCCCTTAACTTTATAAAGTATATTATTAGTCCTACAATTCTAACACCGTTAATTTTGCTAACAGAAAATGCAAACTCAAGTGATAACAATGTAAGTTGAAGTGATAACTGTGTAATTAAACGCTATTAAGGTTAAATTTAAAATATATGTAAATTGAAGAATATATAAAATTTGTATAATTAAATGCTATTAGTCATCATTTGAGTTCATTGTGTCAGCATTTTTCGTTAGCAAATTAACGGTGTTAGAATTTTAGGACCAAAAGTATATTTTATAAAGTTAAGGGACCAAAATATACCTTATGTAAATTTAAAGAACTAAAAGTATACTTTAGCCTATTTTAAATATCCCAAGTCCTAACAACTATTTTTGAAAGGATGCCAAAAAAAAAAACAATTATTTTTGAAAGGGGTAAGGGCTGCTATATGGTTTATCTTATATTTCAGTACTGCAGGTAATTTAATAGCTTCCAATTTTATATTTCCTGGTCTATCACTAGCCATTAATCAAATATCCTGATGAGGCTTAGAACCTTTGCCCCGTCAATTAGTAGTGTGTTAACTTTGAAATAACCTCTTTGGTATTTTGGCAAAATCGAGATCGAATTAGTACTTTGAAAAATTTTATTCGACTTAAGGGCTTCAGCAACAAGGCAGGAAACAAAGTAATGTGGCAACTTGCAATTTATGGGATTCAATGGTTTGCTTGACTGCAGCGGAATGCCCATGTCTCCAAGGGCATACCCTCACCTTTAAATCTGTTATGAGATAATTGTTGTATGGGATGCCTTTGGTTCTCTGCACGTGGGATTTTAAGGAAAACACTATTTCCTATGCAAAGAGACTAGAAAGTCTTTGCCACTATTAAGTTTGGTAAAAAATTTGTTATTTTCTTCAGTTTTTGAGATTTTTGTTGTATTGTAGTTTATGTGCAGTTATCATCTAACAAGATGTACTCCTCTTGATGATAAAATTAGAGGACCAGGGGGAAAAAAAATCGTTCTGTATTGCATTTCACCATGCAGTCCTGGTTTCCCATATGGGAAAGGGTTGGAGGCTAGGGAGGAATGGGTAAGGAACAAATGTGAAATTTTAGGGAAGGGAAAATGATGTTTATTTCTCTTCTTTGCTTGGGGTGTTAATATAAAGAATGAAAAGGAAACAAAGTATTAGAGGCAAGAAAATTCGTAAACCCCTTGTTTCTTCCTTTCTCTTTGCTTCCCCCACCCCCAAAAAAAAAAGTAATTCCCTTCCAAATTGGGTGAACTACAAACCATGAATGTAGAGCTTTGAAGGATGAACTGAAAATCCCTCATTTCCCCTCACTCTTCATATGAAACTCTCAAACAAGGAGAATTTCCAACAAATCCCTCCCCTTACCTCCATTACACTTCACTTGAACTCCATTTATTATTAACGGATACCATATGATTATCTTAAGTAAATTATAGTATCATTTATTCATTTAATTTTTTTATATAATAATAAATATAAATTTAAAATTTTTGCTCATTATGCCCTGTCCTACTCACCCAAAGCTTTTAAAAAATAGCAGTATCCCTGTATTGTACCATTTTTGGATACAACAAACACACCTATGTCCCCGCATTGAAATAGACCATCGAGATTCTTCAGTCCACAATTTCTCTACCTTTGCTTCACCCTAGAAGCTCAAATTTTCAAGCTGCTAAACACTAATCCAATTAAGAATAATTAGAACTAAGAATAATTTTGATTTATAAAAGTAACATGCACCCCAATGCAAAACCTCACTAATCTTGAAGCATATACAGAGAAAAAGATCTACCCACATCCTGGGCTGAAAGCTTATCTAGAGTGTGAGAATACAAGTCACAAACACAGAAAACCATTTGATGCGCTCGTGAGAGGGGTAGATCAAATCATATGGAAACCTATGAAAAGGGACAAAGAAAGACCAAAGAAAACACTCAATAAAATCATTAAGCAGGGCCACTTGTGTAACAATTTGTCCAAAGATTTGGTTCTTGATAAAGCACAAAGACATCATGTGATCCATGTAGCCAACTCCACCTAATGGGATAAGGCGTGTTGTTATTGTTGTAAGAATACCAATCGCATGAACTAAACTTATGTTCTCCTACTCAGAAAGACCCCAATATCACCAATATCACACAAGGAACAAACAATCTTCAAAGATTTAGCTGTTAGGATAATCTCAAAATTATATGTTATTCCTGTATGGGAGAGATGATGACTTCAAAATTTTTCAACAATTGTGCTCGTCATTTTAAAATTTAAACCATATTGAAATATGTGGCGAGATATTAAATGAATAGAAATAAAGTTTCACAAATCCCAATAAAACGTGGAGAAAATTGAATTGAAAATATGCATAAAAACTGATGCACTGATCCCAAGAAAAGCCAACAGCTGAACAATGAAAGAGCATATTAACCTGAAGCTGACAAATATACTAAGAGAACGCCATCAGAAGGAAGCTCCTCACAAATTGTGGCTAGAACCTGACCATAAGAATCAAACAATCTTAACGTGTTTACTCTAGAAACAAAGAAATGGAAGCAAAACAATCTTTATGTCAATTACAAAGAGAGAAAATTCATAAACATTACATTTTTCTTTTCCAAGAAAAAAATTATTAAGGAATAGGAAGGTTACATAATCGGAGAATAGAATCTTAAAAACAAGCAAAATAATCAAGACAAAAAAAATTGCAAAGAAACTGCCATTATCTTTGTCGGTCAAAGAAGCCATGTTCTTAGAAAGATGATGAGTAGAATACAAAAATGAGGACATGAAAACTATCCTATCCTTCCCTGCAACAACTCCAAAGGCAAAATTACATAACTAAAGCTCACGAGTTCCTCAGCTACCAAACACGCCACAGCACAGGAAAAATATGTATTGTCATGGACTATGCTTTAGCCTATTGGTTCCTTTGCAAAACCTTTGAAGTACGAACATTGTTGCACTTGCAGGTGTCGAAAGACTTATCTAATGTTTTAAAAGAACAGTTACAAATTAAGAGTTCTAATGGATCAACAGTTTATTTTTACAAGGAAATCTTGAAGTGTGTTGTTTAGGAATCTGATGAGCCTAACAAATATTGAGACAGAACTTATTAGAGAAGGGCTAAAGGAGGGTCAGGGCCCAATTCTACTAAGAGTACATTGGAGAGAGGGGAACCACATGGGAATAATGTTGTGTGACTGATATTGTCAGGTAGTGGGAGTGCATTTTATAGGGGGGAGGAGGAGTGTGGGAATATCGAGTGGTTAGTGAGGAGAGTGAGTCGGGTCTCTTGAATACCAGGCTGGGTGATTTTCTCCTTGGTTGTTCTTGTTGTTCTTGAGTCTTTCTATGTGATAACTTTCTGGTAGAAGGAAGTACTAGATTGTATTCTCTAATTTTTCTTATATTAAAGAGGATTCACAATGAATATCTTACATAATATTGTGTGTGATTTGCTAGCTCTAACACATTGGCATCAAAGCTGTTATCCTGGCATGACAAGGACCAGAATGGAGAATAGGGTGGAACAATTGGAGAGAGTAGTGGGCGAGATGCAGAGGAGATAGGGAGAGTCTACTGAGAAACTTACTGGGGTAGATGCAACAATAAATACTATTCTTGAGCAATTCAGTGAATTTCGAGCAGCCTTAAATGCCATCAATAACAGCAAGATTCTTGAGAGGCTGCCTCACCACGAACCCAGTCAAAAGGACAGGGCAGAGGAGGAGCTGAAGGAACATGATGTAATACCCTAAAATTTGAATTAGGGTAAATATCATAAATTGATAGAATATACCTATTGAAAATAGGTAAATATGAGGTCTCAAACACCTTATATTGAATTTACCTTATTATTAAAACAGTTTCTCCTAAGATTAAAAAAATGTGCGAAAAGATCCCTAAAACAGTAAATAATTTGCAAATAGGTCCCTGAAATATTTGTGGGTCATAAAATACCCTGAGAAAATTATGATAAAATCCTAAGAGGCAACTAAATATTTATTAAAAATTAGAAAGTATGTTGTCTCTAATTTAGGTAATTTATGAGATTATTTTCCTTGGGAAATAATAAGGCAAAATTAAATATCATTTTGGGGAACATAAATTGCTCCATGATTTTTAATATTATGCATGATGCATAAATTATCAGTGTTAGTAAAATAGTTGTGAGAAAATAATTAATCCTAATTAAGAAAATTGTAAACAATTAGTAAGTGATTAAATAAGTAATTAATTGTTGATTGTTTAAACATGAATAAAAGGAGATATCCAAAGTTAATTATATGAAACCCCTAATTTGATATTAATGACCAATGGAGGGTCAAGGTTGGCATAAAGAGTGTTGCTAATTAATTTAGCATAATTAAGAGGTATATTAAGTGAATTACAATTATTCTTAACAAAATAAGTTTGCACTGATTGAGATTAGTTGCATAATTCTTCAAGATGATTAAAGACAAATTAAAAGTATCAAATGAGGACTAATTATATTTGAAAATAATTAAGCCAAAGAGAATGAAATAATATCTCAAGTAATTAAGTTTAAATCTTCATGTAATTGAATTAGCTAATGGAAAAATATAATTAAGGAGCATGTAAACACTTGATTAACATGATAATTAAGAATTGCTAATTAGTATTGAAAAGTCAACAATGAAACCTAAGCCTTGATTATGTCATCAAGATGACATCACAAGAGCACATGTGTGTGTTGTGAGTGTGTCTGTGTAGTGGATGAAAGAGAAAAGATGAATCTAAGAAAAGGGGGGGAGGTGGCATTTTTGTAAGAGGTGTAAGGGCAAGATTAAGACTTCTTTACTAAATTTAAATCCAATGGTTAGAATGGAATTAAAGTTGCTAGGAAGTTAACCAAGGATTGGCTATAAATAGAGAGCTCTCCTCTCTTCATTCTTCACACCAAACTCATACCAAAGATTGGAGAGTTTAAGAGGAGAGTGAAGCAGGAAGGAGGAAGGAGTTCAAGAGTCTTCAAGAGGTAAGCTCTAGTTCTTAAGTTCTAGTATTTAATTTTTATAAGTTCCTAGTATAAATGCTAGTTTAATCTAGAAAAATTAGAGAATAAATTCCTATACTTGTTTTTAGGCCTCATTGCATTGAAAAATGCCTGAAGAGGTAAAAACATAGTAGGGAATAATTTTTGAGAAGTAATGGATTAATGTTGTGAAAGTTGTAGAATTTTCGGTTCTTAAATCTTAGACAGGCAGCGAAAAAGATGCTATGATTTTATATAACAAATAAAGTTATAAAATCATGAAATTTTCCAGAAAGAAAGTAGAACATGTAAGGCTTTCCAAATATATAAAATATGCAACGTTTTGATCTCTGGTCAAGGAGATATGAATTTTTGAAGTTAAGCCATTTTTACTGGAACAAAATCTGGGCAATGTTGAGAAACGTAAAAACTGGGAATGACTCACTAATTCTGGGTGAAAATGAATATTTTTCCTCAAAAATAGACGTCCTAAGGGTTCCAGGGAATTTTACGGATCCTCGTTTTGATTTTTCTAGAATTAGTTATGATTTTCCAAAGTTACCAAAAAATCTGCCCAAAAAATACTGCACTGCGTTTTTGAATAAATGTAAGGGCAGAATTGTAAATAACAAATCCACCAAGGGTAGAGAAGTAAATAGAGGTGAAAATATCTCTTAGGATATTATTCTAAGTGATATGGTGATATGTTAGGATATTCGGGAAGTCCAGGGCCGGATTCAAAGGTCGGACGTTTGGCGATTACCCGGTGAAAGGTACGTTCGCGTACTAGTAACTTTAACACTTGTGTGTCTTGTATGTCTATATATATGATTGTATGATTCATATGTTATGAGCAAGACTGTGGATTCAGTCGTTTGCATACATTCAGGGTAGCTGTGGATTCAGCTTGACGCGGGTTATAGTCTTGATAACACCGTTTGGATGTTTTCCTAGCGCTGAGGACACGATGGGCCGTCGTGGCACTGGTTATGTGCAAACATGGTCATTCACGCATGTGATGTGTGCTATGTATGATGGTTTTGACATACATTTGTTTTTTGCTATGTATTGTTCACTTAATGTATTGAATATCTGTCATATATATTGCTTATATTTTTCACATGAGGTTAACTGTTACCTGAGGTCCAATCGGTATTGGACCTCAGATCTATCTAAGGTTCAGGAAAGGAACCGGGATAAAGAAGGTACCGGTGGATGGAGCCATGAGAAGGCACTAATGGATGGAGCTGGGGAGACGTACCGGTCAAAGCAAAAGTCGGAAGAGCGTCCTCAGAGTATTCATTCCGGCATAATTTAACGAGGTTACCTCAAACGGTTTGGTGCCGAAGGCAGGGCTAGTCTATGTGGGTCAATCAATAAGTCGCCGTGAACTCGATGAGACTCCCATGATAGACACCTACCTGGCCAGATTGTTTGTCTAACTGATTTAGGTTTATTGCCCCAAGACGAGATACGGCTTAGTTGAAGATTGTATGATTACCATGTAAGAATTGTAATTATACAAGCTCTGTATAATGTATCACATAAATCTTCCTTCGGGAAATTTTTAATATACCAGCTTATGTCGGGGCATCAGCATATGTCTAGGCATTTTATATCAAGTACTCATTGTCCGAATACTAGCGCACGCTATCCATTTCCGCATTATTTTAAATTGTAGCACCTCAAACTCTGTTGGTTTTTCCTAAAACTAAGTGTCAACCGACACGATTTTCAAGCACGGAATTTGGGGTGTTACACATGACAGAATGATGAGCCCAAACATCATAAGCTAGAGCTTCCACTGTTCGCAGGGGAGGACCCGCTAGGGTGGATATTTAGGATGGAGCGATACTTCACTACCAATGCTATAAATGAACTAGAGAAGTTGGATACAGGAGTGATTAGTTTAGAAGGAAAGGCATTGACATGGTTTCAATGGCTAGAGACATGTACCCCAGTGAAGTCGTGGTATGCTAACAACTTGGGGACAAATATGAGCAATTGTTTGCTCTCTAACAAGAAGGAACCATGGCTGAATATAGAGAACAGTTTGAGTTGTTGTCAGCACCCTTAGAAGACGTACGTGATGAGATTTTACTAGGGGCCTTCATGAACAGATTAAAGGAAGACATCCGTTGTGATATCAAACTGATGCACCCACAGAATTGGAAACAAGCAATGGGTTATAATACTCAGATAGATGACCGCAATCGGGTGAAAAGGAGATTAGAAGAGAGGAAAAGCAAAGATATGAGGACCGCAGTAGGGTACAAGTAGAGTGAGTACAAACCAAGACTCTCCAAGCTTAGCGGCACAAAAACGTTCAAAAGCGTTAACCGTCCAGCGCCGATGAAGGAAACACGCGAGAGAGATGAGACTAAGGGGACACCATCGCGTGCAATTTCATTTACAGCATCGGCCGTGAGCAACAATGGGGGGAGCATCGTACGAAAAAGGCTCCTAGAGGCAGAGATTAACCAGAGAAGAGAATTGGGCATGTGCTTTAAGTGTGAGGACAAATATGGGCCCAATCACAAATGCAACTGATTGCTTTGGATGAGGAACTGGAGGGCCTAAAATAGAGAACTCAGAGACCCAAGCGGAAGAGAAGGACAACGTGGGCCGAGACTTAGCTTCACGTTCGGTGACTACGGCAATGGGGTTGATAGGGAAGAAGACGCTAAAAATGCACGACAAAGTGGGAAATCGAGAAGCACCCGTGCTAATCGATTACAGCATCACACACAATTTTGTTTTAGAATCGTTAGTAGCAGAACTTGTGATCTCAACTGAGGAGGTTAGATGTTATTCCGTGATAGTGGGAGATGGTAGGAAGACAATATCAAACCTTAAATGCCCAGAAGTCAAGTTGGAGATACAAGGATAGAAATTCCAACAACCCTTCTACCCGTCCAAACTGAGCAATGTAGACTTGGTCTTGGGAGTTGAATGGTTGGAATCGCTAGGTGAAACCAGGATGAATTAGAGGCAGCTTTACATGAAGATAAAAGTTAATCGCATGTGGGTGTGTCTTAGAGGGGACCCCACTTTAATAGAGTCCCAAGGCAGTAACCATTCACTAAAAAGATATGTTCAGAATGAAGGGGGTATCTCATCGAATTATAGGCCACTGATTCTAAAGAACCTGTACGGCCAGATGACGAAGAAGAGATGGCAGCTATTCTTAGTGAGTTTCCTAAAGTGTGTGCACTAGCCAAAAGGGTGCCACCCTTGAGGACTCGGGACCATGCGATTGTGATCAAGGAAGGTGCTCAACCTATAAATACACACCCTTACAGATATAGGCATGCCCAAAAAACAAGAATAGAGAAGTTGGTCAAAGAGATGCTACTAGCTGGAATAATTCAACCCAGCAATAAGCCTTACTCTAGCCCGATCACGCTAGTGAAAAAGAAGGATGGAAGCTGGCGGTTTTGCGAGGACTATAGGGCTCTTAATCAAATAATCAGTCCCAATAAGTACCCCATTCTTGCCATTGATAAGTTGCTGGATGAGTTGGGAGGAGCATCCATATTCTCTAAACTGGATTTGAAGTGTGGTTGTGATGAGCCAAAAACTGCCTTCTGGACACATGATGGCCACTGAGTTCAAGGTGACACCTTTTTGTTTGACAAATGCCCCCTCAACTTTTCAATCTCCCATGAGAGACATATTTAGGGAACACCTAAAAAAATTCATACTTTTATTTTTTGATGATATACTTGTGTATAGTAAAGACATGGAAACTCACCGAGAGCATTTGAGAATAACGCTGAGGTTACTCCAACAACACCAACTTGTTGTAAATCCCCTCAAATGTGTTATGGGGAAGAAGCAGATCGAGTATTTAGGGCACATTATTTTTGCTGAAGGAGTGAAAGCAGATCCCTCCAAAATCTCTGTGATGATTCAGTGGCCAAAGCCAAACAATTTGAAGGCATTGAGGGGATTTCTAGGGCTGACCACTTACAACAAAAAATTTGTCAAAGGGTGTGGGAAAATTGTTGCTCCCTTTACATATGACTTAAAAAAGATGCCTTTCGATGGAATGAAGAAGCTCAGTGGGCATTCAAAGCACTTAAGGTTGCTATAACAACCGTTCTTATGCTTGATTTGCTAGAATTCAACCTGCCTTTTGAGATTAAAGCAGATGCATCTGACAAGGTGGTTGGGGCTGCTTTACTGCAAAAAGGGAGACCGATTGCCTACTTCAACCATAAGTTATCAAAGAGCATCAACAATGCTCAGTTTATGAAAGATAGCTCATGATGATTGTGCTTGCAGTCAAGAAGTGGCAGCACCATTTATGAATGTCCATGCTTGAATTATGCAAGCATTCTTTACCTATGTATGTTTGAGAGATTATAACCTCACACATTTGATGCTTGGGTTTATCGTTGATTTATGGGCGATATATAGGGACTTAGGCGTAAATATTATTAGGAGATTTTATTTTATTTTCTCTTAATAATGATTGTGTAATTTCTAGCCAATCTCTATCATGCTATTGAGGAATTTCAATATCTCATTATTTTTTATAACGTCACTATTAAGATATGACATTAGTAGATTCGAATAATGTAAATAGGCATAGTCATAGGAGCTAATTTAGGATCTAGAATTATCACATGTAATGCTCCATAATACTCCTCTTGTCATATTCTGAACAAATCCTTCTCTAATACACAAGTTATTCAAATCATATCCTTCTCTAAACCTAGATGGTATCAAAGCTTTCTTAGATTCTACCCTATTTTGAAATTTGTTTTGTATGATCACTTATCTCCTACTTCCAATACCTTTGTTGCTTCCTTAGATTCTATTATTCTCCCTCAAACTCTTCATGAAGCCTTGGTTCACCCGAGTTAGCATTCTGCAATGTAGGGGAGAAGACTACCCTTGATTGGGCTAATACTTAGACCTAGATGGACCTACCTGAAGGGAAGAAGGCCATTGGGTGTAAGTAGGTATTTACTATCTAGACAAAGGCTTATGGCACTCTTGAACACCTTAAGGCTTGCTTTGTTCCTAATGGCTATGCTCAGACTTATGAAGTTGATTACTTTGAAACCTTCTTGCTTGTGGCTACGTTATCCTCTATTCATATCTTTATCTTTATGGTGGCTACTTATGGTTGGGAACTTCACCAAATAGACAGCAAAAATGCATTTTTTTTCATGGTGATCTTCTTGAAGAAGCCTATCTAGAGCAATGCCCAACTTTGTTGCTCATAGGGAGCATGGGAAAGTATGTCGCCTAAGAAAATCCTTATATGGCTTAACCCAGAGTTCACATGCTTGGTTTGATACGTTTGGGCAATTTGGCTCTGTCATTAAGAAGTTTGGCATAAGTCAAAGTAAGTGCTACCATTTTGTATGTTATTAATGGATGGATGCAAGCATGATTCTCTTGATTGTATATGTTGATGACATTGTGATCACAGGTAGTAATACCTCAGGGATCACGTCGCGCATGATCTTCCTCAATTCTCATTTCCAAATCGAAGGATTTAGGCCTGGTGAAGTACTTTCTGGGAAGAGGTTTTGAGGAGCAAGAAAGGAATCTTCTTGACCCAAAGGAAATATGTTCTTGATCTGAGAAAAGAAACGGGGAAACTTAGAGCTGCACCAAGTAATTTCCCTATGATTTCTAATCTATTTCTAGATGTGGATAGCACCATGCCATTTGAAGAGCTACCTAAAGATGTAAAGAGCAAGCTCGATCCTAAAAATATCAAACCATTTAAGAATCCTAACAAGTACCGCGGACTAGTTGGAAAATTGAACTATCTTAACTCACGCCGATATCATTTTTTTGGTCAGGGTGCTTAGCCAATTCAAGACAGCACCAAATATTGGGCAGTTAGAAGCTTTAGAGCATGTCTTACATTACCTGAAGAGATCATTACGTCGTAGTATACTATACAAGAATCATGGCCACACCAAGGTTGAATGCTTTTGTGATGCACATCATATTGGGTCGAAAGCTACTAGAAGATCCGCTATAGATATTGTGTTTGTGGGTTGAAATTTGGTTTGTTGGAAAAGTAAGAAGCAAGATGTGGTATCTCAATCTGGTGTAAAAGCTGAGTACGAAGCTACGGCACCGTCAGTGTGTGAAATTGTGTGAATCCATCAATTGATGAAGGAGGTTGGTTTCACCACGTCATTGCCAGTGAAGTTGTGGTTTGATAATAAAGTTGCTCCACACACAACTTCAAATTCTGTGTTTCATGAACAAATAAAACACATTGAGATCAAGTGTCACTTTGTTCAAAAAAAGATGAAGGAGAACTTTATTTCTACAGGGAATGTGCGATCTAGCGACCATTTCGGTGATCTATTTACTAAGGCCTTGAATAGGATCCAAATTGACTACCTTTGTAACAAGTTGAGCATGATCAATATGTATACTCCAAATTGAGGAGGTGTTAAGATATGATATGTTTAGATTTGATTTAATACTCCTTTGGTACATATTCTGAACAAATCCTTCTCTAATACACAAGTTATTCAAATCCTATCTCCCTCTAAACCTACAGTTACGAACCTCGGGAGCAAGTTCATCCTGAGGCAAAGGCATGGAAGCAAAGAAATATTTTAGAATCCTCTATTATACCAATCCTGCAAAGTCTTTGGATATGGACTGTATAAATTATTTTGATAACTCTAGTGCTGTAAATAAATGATATTGAAGTTGTATTACTCAACTATAACTTCTTTGTAAGCTTAAGCAAAGTATACAAGTTCCTAATATATAAACATGGCACCTCAAACAAACCTGGCCCTGTACTTTGGAACACTCAAAATGAGTCCTGATTCATGTTAATTGGATGTGTATGCTATGAGATAAGATATTTCAAACATTGGGTTAAAAATCTGCGTGAAATTTTTTAAATATGCTTTTTTCTCAACAGGCCAAAAAATGAGAGACTTGTGACTGCAGTTTCAATTAGATATCATGGCAAACTATTAAAATGAAACAATAAATAGAAAAGAAACATAATTTTAACATACTTTTCATACTTACTGCTATATAGTTTGTAAGTGAAGGATGATATAACACAGCTTTCCGTGGGTTAGCTGGTAATGTAGGATCAACAATATCCTGAGGAAACCCAATGCGGCCAGACCCAAGAGCCCCATTCTGACTAAGTTTTGAATTAGATTGATAAAAAGAGCCACCAGGTTCCCACTCCAAACATTGAAGCATTCTAAATGTGTCAATAGTGAGCTCTGAAAATTTTACCTGCTTAGAGATAAAATTTTAAAATAGAAATATAAAATCAAGGAAAACATTTACAAAAAATCTTATGTGCAATGGAAAAAGTTACTTCATTGATTGAAACATTTCACAAATATTAATTTTTTTTCTTACAAGTATTCTTATTCATTACTAGCGGAAACATAGAGATCCTGAAATATCTCACCTCATTATGATGGAAGCTGCTCAGTAGAGCATCTTGTAATTTTAGATGTCTCATTGAGATTGATGGAGCAACATGTGGTAAAGTATCTGGATGAGGATCCAAAACAAGACTATATCTCAAAGGCCTGATATTCATAAAAGTTGTATCAGCTTTCAAAAATCTGATTGCTTCTTGAACCACCAGCTTCCATTCTTTGAAGTCATTTTCCTACCACCAAAATTGTTTTCAGATTATTTCCAAAAAATCTGCTAATTTATGTCTATTGGAACAGGTTCCATAGAGCAACAGGTTACTGTTCTCATTGATTGTCCCTCGGTTTTGCATTTTGGATGCTCTAAAGATGCATTACAATGTCACTTTCATGCAGCTACGAAACTTAGTTTAGAACGTTTATTAACAAGAAGTTAACCCAGTTAAGTGTAAAATATAAAAATAAGCAAATGTAAAAGAAGCAACTCATCATAACTTGAAAACATATAGGTTAAATTATACAATTGATAGTACTTTTTATCTGCATCTCAATGACAATGGACATATTTGCACAGCTTCAAGCATGTTGATAAACACATGTTAGCTATACAATGTATGACATATATGGAATCTTTACCATAAGAATCTTACTTTAGGCTAGCATCCTCTACATTATTCTGCTGTATTTAGCTTAACTGCGTGTTCTTTAATTCATCAAATTAATAAACCACCTTACATATTCAAACAATCTACATCTAAAATACAAATTCGTCTAAGAATAATATTACATTAATTTAGATCATAACACTTTATATTTAAAGAGAAGAATTAAATTCAACATATTCCAACAGGAACTTGTAAAAAAAGACACTGCATTTAACAGAAGCTAATGCAAAGTTCGGATATAGTACACACAGATTTTACATCACTGTTGTGATGAACATCCTGTTGACAAACAGAGTAGTGATGTAGAAATAAATCTAAGATAAAGAAACTGATCTTTTGTATAAGAGAAGACAAACCAAATATGAGAAACATATATCAATAATCCATTAAATTACACAGAAACATGTGCACATTAGAATTTTACAAACCTGGAACGTCCGCTTACATTCATCAGTTAATAATTTAATCTGATTAACCAATTGCTGCACCATTTCTCTCCGGTTTGAAACCAAACAAACCATCAAGAACCGAGCTAGAAACCTCAATTGTTTGTTTGCAATATTCACATCCTGAAATAATCCCTCTTTGAAATACTCCCGAGTCAATATGGCTTCATAGAATATATATGACTCAGATAGATAACTCCCATCACTTGTTCGCATGTACTGCCCAAAATATAGTTGCCCAATGCGAGATGCAATTTCACCAATCTCCCACCTCTTGAGCCCAGATTCCACCAGCTTCTGTCGGTGCTCCTGTTGAAACTTCCACAACTGCGTGTAAATCTTAAAGACCTTATAAAAGTACGTGTCATACCTAAAAACAAAGCCACTAACAAATGTTAAGCCTTTCATAGATGGCCACACATGTCAAACAGGGCAGATCCCTATCTATTAACAAGAAATTTTCTTTTGATCATCATCAAGCTATAGCTAGGCAATGAACAGTGTTTATATTCCAACTGAATAAAAATAACGATAACAGAATGACTATAAATCGTTAAATTACGGTTTAGTTCTCAAATTTATTAGCCAAAACTTCTAATAACAGAACAAGTAAGAAAAGCTGGCAAGTTAAGCATGGTAAAAAAGCAACAGCACAATCTTGTAGTCATCCGGAGAGAAACCATTCAAAGAGGAATATAACTTTTAGTATCCCAGAGTTGCCCAATGCTTATATTTCATCCGATTCATACAACAAATTATAAAATTAATTTATAATTTATTCCTATCGTAACAGTTCTCGATGAAGACAGAGAAATTTTCCCAGGTGCGAATCTTCCCTGGAAGTAAACAAAAGAAAGATCATACAAGAAAGAAGAATCTCAACAAATTGACATTGAACAAAACCTGGTACGCTGGTAATAAGGCAAATCCCTGATCTTAGAGAACTTCTTGTCAGCTTTATCAACCAGAGTCCAGAACACTTCGCTTACTGAAATGTTGCTGCTAGTGGTAGCGCTTTGTTGATGCGACATTTTCGAGCTCCAATGTTTACATAACGTGATTCATATCGCGACAAACTTAGGGTGGTGAAGACAATGGGGGCGAAGGAAAGAGAAAACAGATGAGAAGAACAGCGAGTGCCACGACGGCGGACAAAATCACCGGAGTGTTGGCCCGCGTTCTTTTTTTTGATACAGGGTTTTTTTTTTTTTTGATACAATTGATACAGGGTTTTTGTTTCTGGGTCAAACAGAGAATTTGTTTCTGAGCAAAAATAAAAAAACAGAGAATTTGCTCAGCAATTAAAAAAACTAGCCAACGATATGCAGGTAGATATTTATTAACATGTTATTATATAAAAAATTATTTAGATTTTTAAAGGAATAATAAAAAAATAAATTAAATATTTACTAAATAGTTTCCACATATCACCTCTATCATTAGTATACAAAATACTATATAACTATTTTTCTTATTATCCTTCTTCAATGACCACTTTGCTTTTTATTTTTTTATTAGATTTATAAGGGAATAATCAAAATATTAAATTAAATATTTACTAAATATTTTGTACCTATAATCCTCATTATTAATTGATAAAATAATATAACTACTTTCATAACACAATCTTAAAATATTATATAACTACCTTCCTCATTATTCATCTTCCCCATTTTCCATCTTTCTTACTCGCCTTGCTTTTTATTATTAATTTACAACATATTATGTCACTACCTTCTCCATTATTCATATTTCATAACCGCTTTGTTTTTTATTTTATTAATCCCCATTTTTAATTGATAAAATAATAGAACTACTTTCATAACACAATCTTAAAATATTATATAACTATCTCTCTCATTATCTATCTTCCTCATTTTCCGTATTTCATAACCGTCTTGCTTTTTATTATTAATTAACAAAATATTGTATAACTACCTTCTCTATTATCCATATTTCATAACCGCTTTGTTTTTATTTTATTTTTATTTTAATATTTTGAAACTATCACTTTGTGCTTACTGCTCTACTTTTATATAGTTAAGATATAAGAACTAGCCTGCCATCTTGATTTCCGGCCTGAGCCAATCCCTCCCCACCCCCCCCCCAAAAAAAAGATCATGTGAAATCAAAGTTACTAAGGTCTACCTGAAACAATTGGGTCAAGACGCAATAGATTATATTGGAGCCAAATCGAAGTTAACTCGAACATATTAGTAGAAGAAGTGAAAATTTTAGAGTTATTAATATGTAATTATTAATAAAATTTAAATTAAATTAAATTTTTAAAAAAAATATTGACACTAGGTTGGGATTTACTTGGACAAAAAAATTTAATTACACTATCAACAGAAGTTTGATGGAATTGATACTTGTCCTATTGAAGACTTCATGAAGATGTTTTTAAGTTTGCGGGAACATTGAATTCAATTGCTTGTAAATTCTAGTGTTGAAGAATTTTCAAGTCACTTGCCTTTTTGAAGTTGCCTTTACCACTTGAATGTATAGAAAAAGGTCAACCCAAGTTTATAAATATTCATACGAAGAGTGATCCTATGTGAAGAGAACTTAGATAATGACACTATCAATAGAAGTTTGATGGAAGAAGATTGATACTTGTCCTATTGAAGACTTCATGAAGATGTTTTTAATGTGGGGACGTTGAATTCAATTGCTTGTAAATTCAAGTGAAGAATTTTCATGTCCCTTGCCTTTTTTAAGTTGCCTTTACTACTACTTGAATGTATAGAAAAAGGTCAGCCACTAGCTTGGATTTTAGCGGCTTTAGTTAATTCAACATCCTTTATTGTGCTCTTTATTGGATCTGGCTATCACCCAAGAGAGGGGGTGAATTGGATGTTTGATAAAACTTTAGGAACTTTAAAAACTTTTCACAACTTGTTAATCAGCATTTAGATATTCAAATATAAGCATGTACTGGAAATGTAAAAGATAAGGGAAGAGAGTATGCAAACTATGATTTATCCCGGTTCGGTCCAATCCTTGACCTACGTCCAGTCCCCAAGCTTCATTTGAGATTTTCAATCCACTAACTGTTTTGAGCTTGATTACACGTTCTGTACTTGAAGTAATCCTCTCCTTAGGATTCACTCCCTCTTACAAACTGTAATCAATACACTTGCTTGATTACACACCTTGTACTCGAAGTAATCCTCTCCTTAGGATTCACCCCCCTTACAAGCTGTAATCACAACACAGTGTTTCCCACTCAAGATCACCCAATCTTGAGTAACTCTCAAATAAACTGATTTACAATCAATCTTCTCTCTCAGAAGTAAGTGAATAAACACTGAAACACAATATAAGCAATCTCACTCTCTAAGCTAAATATATGATCATTAAGATATTCCGAGAGTAGATGAAGAAGACGTTAGGATATTGGCATTTTCATTATGTAAGCTCAAGTCCCTGTTTTTCTTCACTGTTGCACCCTTGTGTGTATGTCTAACTTGCTCTTCGTTTCTGGCTTTCTTATATAGATGAAGTAGACCACTTTGAATCTAGAATATGACTGTTGAAAGTCCATTCAAAAATAGTTGTTAGAAGTCCACTTGAGGATGTAGTCGTTGGAAATCCACGTTTGCTGATTGCCGTCTGAACATTCTTGATTTCTGCTTTTGGTCTCAGTGATGGCTGTCAATCCTTTGATCTGTAGGATAATCAATTTGAAGATAATATTGATCAGAATCTGACTGTTGGAGCTCTACTGAAATTTTTGACGTTGGAAGTCCACTGAAGCAATGACCGTTTGAGCATCTTTGATTCCAGCCTATTTGATTCATTGATGTTTGTTGCTTTCATATTCTGTAGTACCTTCAATCTTGAAGATAATATTGATTATCTTTATCAGAATAGGCAGCAGAAGAATGTCCTAAATTATTTAATCCAAGTTGCAAAATATTCCCCGACACTTGTGCAGCTATCCATACTGAAAAATTCACTTTACAGCTCAGCAAAACAGAGCCTACTGATCTCAGCTCCAAACTTCATTTAATCATCTGAAACTTACTAGAAAACTATTTAAACAATGTTAGGAATAATAGTAAGTCAAGATATGAAGTAATAAAATCATAATCAATGATTTCCACTTTACGAGCACGGTGATTTACTGATGTTGTCTTCACATGACTGCAGTAGCTCATGTGTTACTGGAGTCATTTTGCATCTGATAACATTCCTGACTCAAGTCTACTGGAGTAATACTAAGTTACTGGAGTCACTAAATCATATTTCGCTTCTGTCTTCAGTTTGACTGGAGTAGCTTAGAGGTTACTGGAGTAATCTTAAGTTATAACAAAGAACTTACTGGAGTAACTTTTTAACAACTGGAGTAACCAAACTTTGTAACGTTTCTGACTTCAACCTTACTGGAGTAAAAAGCATGGTTACTGGAATAGCTAAGAGTCATTGTGTTTCAGTTTGTGATATGCCTGAAGTAATCATTTAGCTACTGGAGTATCTGAGGTCTGTTTAGTTTCTGTCATCGAGACTACTAGAGTAGGTCCTTGGTTACTGGAGTAACTAAGGTTCATTTTGCTTCTGTCTGCGATCTTACTGGAGTAGGATATTTGTTACTGGAGTCATTTAGGTTCAGGTTGTTTCTGTCCTCAAACTTACTGGAGTAGCCTCTTGGTTACTGGAGTAATGCTAGTGCAAAGGCTGTTACATGACTGGAGTAACTGAGGCATTACTGGAGTAACTTCGACAGACTATCGGGTTTTGCTTCTGGACAAGATTGAAAATGGCGACTTACTGGAGTAAGTAAGTGACTACTGGAGTCACGCTTATTAGATTAAGAAACCATTACTGGAGTAATGACTTCACAAAAGTGATATTCAGAGCACAATATTACTGGAGTAGCAAGATCATTACTAGAGTTTATCAAAACATCACTTCTTTGAGGATCGGTTCCAGAATTCTGAACAGAAACTGAATTTCCAAAAATCATATCTCTCTCATTTGACCTTTTTTTTCTTTGATCTTGATATTTTTGGAAAGGCGTGTGAGTCTAGTTTCATATGCCTCTGATTTCAGCGCATTTCGATGTGTAGTTTGTGAGATATCCTCAAATTACTGAATCTTGGTCAGCTGCAAGACGTTAACAGGTGGGTCAACTTCAAAAATTCATAACTCTCTCATCTGATCTTCTTTGGACCTGAATTTTTGACATGATGACGCCTTGGATGTTTAGTTTCATCTAAAATTGGTTTCACCTCAATACGATCTCTGGTTTGGGAGATATCATCAAATTACTGAGCATCGCCCAGGTGAAACGCTGACAGACTTGCTGGAACATGCTTATTACTGCAGTAACGTAGGCCTTACTGCAGTAATTTTGAACTAGAAGCTTTCTGTCTAAGCCATTATTGCAGTAAGTTAATGATTACTACAGTAATCATCTGACAGAACTGAATTCAGCAGTTGAAACACGCGAATTACTGCAGTAACTAAGTGACGATTGGAGTAATAAGCACAAGAACCACATGTATGACTGGAGTAATGCGTAATAACTAGAGTAAGTCTATCATTAATCACCCAGAAGCTTCTGAAACACATATATTATGGGAGTAAACATGGATGATTGGAGTAACTCACTCATTAATCATCCGGAAGCTTCAACTTGCTTATTTTAACTCCGAATTGACTCATTCCAACTTCTAGTTGATCATAGAGACTTCAAGAATCATTATAAAAACTTGTATAATGATTTTCTCATTCCATTTAGCAATTTTTTCTTTCTTTCTTCTCTCTTCTTGGTTATTCTCCATGAATTAACTCATTCTTTTTTTTCTTCTCTTGTTCTTTCTCCACATAAACAAATCTACATTAAATTGTAGCAATTAGTCAATGTATATGATATGAACTTTTTGCTCTTACTAATGGCATAAGACATCATCAAAACTAATGATAACCAACACTCTTGTCTCTGTTGTTATTCATTTTCTGATGAATGCTATGTTTATCCCTAAGTAATGTTATATGCAGTGATTACTGGGTATGAAAATTCTGAGCCGACAGTATACTTTATAATATGGGTTTGCCAAAGTTTGATCTAACATTCTTATAATGGTGGTCTACTTGTTTCCCCTATACAGGGAACCTCGTGGATTTGCATTTGTGCAATTTGTTGATCCTTATGACGCTTCAGAGGAACAGTATCATATGAATGGACAGATTTTTGCTGGAAGGGAAATATCTATGGTTCTTGTGGCAGAGTCAAGGAAAAGACTCGCGAAGATGCGGCAAAAGTCAAAGAGGTATTTCTTTATCTTTTTATTTGACGCCTTGCTCTCATAAAATAAAAGTCAAGGAGTTTAATTTCTTTCTTTTATTATTTTTTTAAATAAAATAAAATTTTTTGCTATTATTTATATTTATTTTTATCTTTTTATTTGAATTTTTATTCCTAAATAAAATACATATTATTTTGTGCATTTAAATATTGTAATGTTTATTAATAATTTGCCATTCTTTTCTTTATAATAACAATTTATCATTTACATGTTTACTTCCCTACATATTTTTTTGATACATTGATTCACTAAGTTTTCATTCTCACTATGTAATCCCCCTATTTCTGTTATTTATATTGTTTCTTCTTATATCAATAATCATTCTTTAAGTAGACCTTTCATTATTTATCATTCATTTGTTTTTGCTTGTCTCGTTATTTTTGTATTATTTTACATATTATTTTACATTTTATCATTCTCATTTGTACGGATTAGATTAGTCGTTTATTTATTTATTATCTTTGCTAATCATATATTTCTATTTTTTATGTAATGTATTGAACCATTTGATATTATCCTCCCTTTATTTCCTTCCTTTATTATTTGTTATTTATATTTATATTTTCAAATGAATTTTTTTATTCATAAATAAAGTACGAATTCTTTATTTGTTTGATGAAATTATTTATAATATATATTTCTAATTCATGTAGTTTTTATTGTTAATAGTTTATAATTTTCACTTGTTTTGCTTAGTTGTTATTTATTTACATTTTATCATTCCCATTTGTACGGGTTAAGATTAGTCATTTATTTATTTATTTTCTTTGCTAATAATATATTTCTATTTTTTATGTAATGTATTGTTGAACTCATCCTCCCTTTATTGTTTGTTATTTATATTTTCAAATGAATTTATTGTTCATAAATGAAGGGTTTCTCCATTTCCTTGTTTGAAGGATGGATTGCCTTCAGTTCCCAAAATTCTACTTCTGTCACCAAAATGAATCTTAGCTCCTCGTACCACTACTTTTTCTCAACATCAATTTTCCTTTACACTACTTTTGAATCTTCCTTTACTGCCTGTCCCAGTTCTTCTCTCTGGATACAAAGAAAGGGAAAAATTATTATGAGGTAAGTGATCTAAATTACAGATTTTGTTGTGATAAAATGGATCTCTTTGCTAGACAACCACTTTTGTTGCATATCATGATGCTGACATTAGTTTTTCCTCGCAGGAACTTGATGGGAAAGAACCACCGCAAAGGAAGGACTATCAAGGAGAAGAGCCATGTACAAGTTAATCAGAATTTTTGCTATCAGAGTTTGAGGTGATTTCGTACACACGGTTGTCCCTTTCCTCTCCTTACTTTCTTGAATTGTTTGTGAAATCATGTGTTGGATTAATTGTTTAGAATAAGTGTGGGGGAGGGGACTAGTCTGGAATGAGAGATAGAAAAAATCGTTGTGCTCCACTGTTATGGTAGTAGCCTTTGCCCTTATCTTGTTTTGATTGCATTATAAAGGGATTGATTTAAGTGTGTGGGGGAAGAATGGATTTGATTGTGTGTGCTAATCTGATTGCATTATAAAGGGATTGATTGCATTATTTTGAAACATGAATTCCTATACAGTTGAACTTTGCACTCTAACATGCTATCTTTTTTTGGCTTAAAAAATTAAATATTGGAAATTATTTTTTCATTAGAAATTGTAGAAGTAAGCTTGATTGAGATATGAGAATTTTGATTTGGTTAGCTGATTCGGCACAATCAATACCGAAAGAAGTGATTGTTCACGACATTACGATCGGTTTAGTGTATAATTTTGTATCTGTTCATGGGCTAGAGGAATTAACCTTGGATGGAAGGAATTTTGAGACTAATTTCATTTATTAATATTCAGTGCATACTCCCTAGTGCTAGTTCTCTCTAGAACTTGTCCTAGCTCTTGATTGAGGGCACATATGTGCATGGGAGGAAGTGTAAAAGACAGAGGCATTTTATTCTAGACCTTATTTATACCCAAACACAAGCCTAAAACACTTTTAACCTTTGCTAACCACTTTGAGCCATGCATTTTTCTTTTCTCTACATCATTGACCAGTTGAGTAGAATGCTTTATTGTATTTGCAAAACATGACCTAGCTTCTGAAATGGAAATAGAATCTTGTGACAAGCTTGAAATGAATATTTTAAGTTGTGTTGAGTTTAAGGTCAAAGAAAGTGTATAGAAGCAATCAACTATGATTTATTATGCTTACGGACCTAATCTTTGAAAAAAAGAGTGAAAGGAAAAGAAAAAACAGAGGAAAAAATACAAAGAGAAAAAAAATGAAAACAAAAAAAAGTTACAAAAAAAGAGGAAGAAAAGAATTTATGATATAAAAAGGCATGAAAAGGGGAAAAATGAGTGTACAAAAGAAAATACAAAGCAAAAGCCAATATGAAAAAGAAAGAAAAAAGAAAAAAAATAAGAGAGGAAAGAAAGTGTACAAAAGAAAGGATCAATCAGCATGCAAACTATTGTTTCAAAAGCTAATGAAACTATTTGCATATATGATTACAATTGAATTTATTTGTGTTTCAGTTTTAATTGATGAGCCGTATACATATTGTTTTACATACTTCTTAAATATGTATTTTTTCTTGTATGGTCAATGCTCTTCTTTTCCATGTCCATTTTAACCTCTCCAACGTTACAGCCTTGGGAAAGACCTCTTGATACATTGATTCCCATGTTTTGAGTGGTGGAGATAGTAGAGATTTGACAAGCTTATGGTAGAGGCTAGTCTAGGAGAGAGGAGAGAAAGAACCCTTTATGATTAAGAAGAGAGAAACACACATATCTGTGAGTCCTTGATGCCTATTACCACTTACTAGATTATGCATTAGAACGGTTATTTGGTTTGGATGATTGCGAATTTATGTATTGATTGTGATGAAGAAAATGATCAGATTAAGGAGCTCATGTTTTGGTTGAGTTTGCTGCTATTATGATTATTTAGAATTGGATTATTGATTGAGATTTATTTGCCCAGGAGTGCAAATGTTCTAGTGTGGGGGAATTTGGTAAATCCATTTGTTATATTTTCTATGTATTTCGTATGTGTTTTATGCATTTTATGGTTGAAAATCGTAGCATTATTGATTAAATTGTGAATTGTGAATATTGTTTAGTTATTTGGATTTATACAGGGTCAAAACAGAGAAATTGTATGAATTTTTGGAATGTGCAGAAAGGACCAGATTTCAATAGCAGAAAAGGAGAACTAAAATTAACATTTACTCAAGGATCATTGAGTTATGAGGAAGAGTTAAATTGGCCACGAGCCAAAAATATGGTTATAATCTTGGAAGGTTTTGGCACAATTTATAGAGATTACTAGTAAATATACACAAGAAATGCAAGTTGTAGGTTTGTCTCTGACTTTGATAAGCTTGGGATTTCAGATCAACATACTTTTCCTTTTCTTTTCTCTTGGTCGGAATCCATAAAACTTTTATTTATTCCTCATTCTTGGTGAAGATTGATGAGCTACTTAAGCATTCTGGCAGCATATGTCTAGCAGCACCTTTGATCTTTCTTTTATTTCATAGTTTTCTTGGCTTTTGTTATTTATCATTTATCAGAAGATGACACTGATTTTCTTGGATCATTATCAAGCAGGAAATTGGAGCTAGAGCTGCATGTTCTTTATATTTATTTATTTTATTTTATTTATACATGTACTAAAAATGAAACTTATGAAAGTTTGTTCAATTTTTTGAACTCACCATAGGTTCTTCAAGACGACAAAGATATTTATGAAGGTTTGGTATGATTATCTTCATAGATAACCTTAGCTAATAAATTTGATTCCTTTTCCTTTTTTTTATGACCATGGTTAAATTTTTATGCGTAGGCTGAGGAGGAACAGAACCAGATGGAGCAAGACTATGATATTGGGTGAGCTTATATGCCATGTACTTGTTATGTTGCTCTTACTAATATTTGAACAAGCTTTGTTGACCACCAATACCTTGGCACATTCTTTTTTCCCCCTTTTTTGGTAGTTTACAAACTTGTGGCTTTCCTGATTTTGTATCGTGCTTTGTTCAGGTCAATAATAAGAGAAAATTATTCCCCATGTTGTATCATGGTTTATTGGGGAGGCCATTCAAGGAGAGGAGTCGGGAGACCTAGAGGGCGATGAAGATGAAGACATTGTGGAGGAGGAAGAGGATGACGAAACTGAAAACGAGGATATGATAATAATTAAGACGAACAACAAACCAAGAGAAAAAAGAAGGTACTTAGGAATTGATATATGTTGATTTCAGTCGTTTGAGTGTCAAATCTTAATTTGTTGTGTTGTGCTGATGTCTATATTGTTGGATTTTTTAGCCTATGATACCTCTATTTTGTTAATAGTGACCATTTTTGAATTAAAATTCTGTTTTTTCTGCTAGTGGCTTGCTCCAAATTGTGTTCATAGGGCTGAGAATCTAGCTATTACACATTAGTTACCACTTTCTTTTAGTTTTGTATATGGAGATTTGTTGAAAACTCGAATAAACAATTTTTCCCTCCTTTTAAATATCACTAAAAAAAATAGCGTATTGACCTTGAACTGTCACATTTACTAGCACTTGCTGGTTCATATTGCTTAAATTGATAAACTTGCTTGATGAGAGTGCTCAATTCCATCCATACAATTTGATTTAAAGGACGTGTGTGATTTTGCTAGAGCGCGAAAGGCAGTACTTGACAATGCTTCTAATGAAACCCATACTTGGCAAGATGCTCATATTAGGTTCTATCTTCAATTGCCTGGATCCCATATCAACTGTTGCTGCTGGCCTCAATGTGAGAGATCCTTTTCTAACACCATTAGATAAGAAGGATGTAAGTTGATCTTGCTTCATACAATTGTTATTTTTCTAAAGCTAATCTTTTTGTGAAAGGCCAATTGAAATTTACTTTATTCCTCACTTGCTTTCTATTTTACATGAACATGCATCATAACTATTAATTTTGGCATTTTTTATTGTTTCAATTGCTTAGACACCAGATTCAATTTCCTTAAAGACTCTAGGTGTCATAAAATCTTCCTGGCTCAGTTATTTTCTTAGTTGTATGAAAATGCATGTGTTTATGTAGGAAATGTGTATCTGGAGAAGATTTAAGGGGAGTAATAGCCTATGCTTTTTTCTTTCCTTTTCATTTTGCATTGTGATTATATTTTATGTTTTGGGTGTTTCAATTTTAATTTTTCTTTTCTAATTATTTATTTATTTCTTATTGTGGTTATACCATTCTTCTCTCTACTGTTTTTATGGTCCATACTTCAGTACTTCTCTATCCTGTATACATTGCATCTTGTTTGGAAACCCTTTTGTGCTTCTGCCACTCCATTATTTATATTTCCTCTAACAAAATTCTGTCGAGTGCCATTACCTTTGTCCTTTTAGTATTTTCTTTGTTTCTGGTATAAGGTTCCATTACCTTTATTTTTATTTGTTGTCCTTTTGTTTTGTTCCCTTTTGGATGAAAGTTTTATTACCAAAATGAGAGAACTTTAGGTATTACTTTTTACATTTTTATTTTAAAGTCTGCCCTTAAATGCATCACTATAGCTCAATTTAGTTTAGTTTTTTTTTATTGTTACAAAGATTATTTTGCATTTTACCATTCTCACTTGTACTAATTAGATTAGTCGTTGATTTATTTATTTTCTTTGATAATATATTTTTGTTTTTTATTTTATGTATTGAACCCTCTCTCCTTTATGATTTGATCTCATCCTCCATTTATTATTTGTTATTTATATACATATTTTCACATGAATTTTTTATTGATAGATAAAGTACATATTAATTATTTTTTAAAGAAATTATATATAGTATTTATTTATAATGCATGAAGTTTTTACGGTTAATAGTTTATCATTTTCACTTGATTTACTATTTTACTTAGTTGTTATTTATTTTCTTTTTAACTAATAGTATTTATTTCTATGTATTTATTTATTTTATGTATCTTGATGTATAATTGAATTTTAATGTGTCTAATTTCTGTCTTTTATTATTTTGATAAATAAAATACAAATTATTTCATTTATATTTATTTTTATATTTTGATTTGAATTTTTTATTTTTAAATAAAATACGTATTATTTATGCTTTCAAATATTGTAATGCATATCAATAATTTATCATTTACATGTTTACCTAGAAAAAATTATTTGCCTAAATTTTGTTTGTTTGATGTTTTTCTTATATGTATTTTTTTAATACATTGATTTAATTATTCTCAATATGTAATTCTCTTTATTTCTGTTATTTATATTGTTTATTTATTTATCAATAATCATTCTTTAACTAGATCTTTCATTATTTATTAGTAATTTACCATTCATTTGTTTATTTGTGTTATTTTTTTTGTTATACCCATTATTTTACATTTTACCATTCTCACTTTCTTTGATAATAATTATTATTTTTTAATTTCATATACCTTTCTTCCTTATGATTTGATCTCATCCTCCTTATATTATTTTTTTATTTATATTTATATTTTCACATGAATTTTTTATTGATAAATAAAGTAGATACTATTTATTTTTTTATGAAATTATTTATAATATTTATTTATAAAGCATGTAGTTTTTACGGTTAATAGTTTATAATTTTCACTTGTTTTACTTAGTTGTTATTTATTTTCTTTTTAACTAACCGTATTTATTTTGGTTTACTTAATTATTTATGTATTATGTACAATCAAGTTTTAATGTGTTTAATTTCTTTCTTTTATTATAATTTAAATAAAATATAATTTTTTCTTGTTTTTTATATTTATTTTTAACGTTCTACTTTTTATTTCTAAATGAAATACATGTTATTTATGCCTCTAAATTTTGTTTGTAAAAAACTTGTTTTCCTTTGTTTGATGTTTTTCTTATACCTTTTTTTTATATACATTGATTCGGTTGTCATTCTCACTATGTAATTTCCCCTTATTTTGTATGTTTATTTATTTATGAATAGTCATTCTTTAATCAGACCTTTCATTATTTATTAATAATTTATCATTCATTTGCCTCTATTTAATTTTGTTTTTTTTATTGTTTTACATTTTATCATTTCTCACTTGTACTAATCAGATTAGTCATTTATTTATTTTTTTTCTTTGATAATATGTTTCTATTTTTTATTTAATGTATTGAACCTTCTCTTTTATGATTTGGTCTCATCCTCCCTTATTTATATTCATATTTTCACATGATTCTTTTTTATTGATTGATAAATAAAGTACATGTTATTTATTTTTTGATGAAATTATTTTTAATGTATGTAGTTTTTACGGTTAATAGTTTATCATTTTCATGTTTACTCAGAAGAAAATTGTTTGCTTGAAAATTGTTTGCCTCTGCATGTTTTTCTTATATACATCGATTCAGTTGTCATTCTCACTATGTAATTTGATTGCCTCTATTTAGTTTTGTTATCCTTTTTTTTTATTGTTATAAAGATTTTGTGTGTGTGTGCTCTGTGTGTGTTTGTGTGTCTATGTGTGTGTTAATTTTAATTTATCATTGATTTTTTTGCGTCTATTTAGTTTTTTTTAATTGTTATACAGATTGTGGGTGTGTGGTTGTGTGTTTATTAATAATTTATCATTGATTTGCTGGCCTCTATTTAGTGTTGTTATTCTTTTTTCTTGTTATATAGATTGTGTGTGTGTGTCTATGTGTCTTTTTGTGTATGTCTCTCTCTATGTGTCTCTATCTGTGTATCTATGTGTGTGTGTTAATTTTAATTTATCATCCATTTGCTTCCCTTTATTTAGTTTTGTTATTCTTTTTTTATTGTTATACAGATTTTGTGTGTGCTTATTAATAATTTATCATTGATTTGATTTCCTCTATATAGTTTTGTTATTCTTTTTTTTTTATTGTTTACAGATTGTAGGTGTGTGTTTGTGTGTTTATTAATAATTTATCATTGATTTGCTTGCCTCTATTTAGTTTTTCCTTTATTATTATACAGATTGTGGGTGTGTGGTTGTGTGTTTATTAATAATTCATGATTGATTTACTTGCCTTTATTTAGTTTTGTTATTTTTTTTATTATTATACAGATTTTGTGAGTGTGTGTTTGTGTGTCATTTTGTGTGTCTTAGTGTGTGTGTTTTGATTTTAATTTAGCATTGATTTGCTTGCCTTTATTTAGTTTTTTTTTTGTTATACATATTGTGGGTGTGAGGTTGTGTTTATTAATAATTTATCATTGATTTTATTGCCTCTATTTAGTTTTCTAATTCCTTTTTATTGTTATACATATTTTGTGTGTGTATATGAGCGCGCGCGCTCTTGTGTGTTTGTGTGTGTGTCTCTAAGTGTGTGTTTTAATTTTAATTTGTCATTGATTTGCTTGCCTCTATTTATTATTATTTTTTTTGTTATACAGATTGTGAGTGTGTGGTTGTGTGTGTATTAATAATTTATCATTGATTTGTTTGCCTCTACTTAGTATTTTTTTATTGTTATACAGATTGTGGGTCTGTAGTTGTGTTAATTTATCATTGATTTGTTTGCCTCTATTTAGTTTTGTTATTCTTTTTTATTGTTATGCAAATTTTGTGTTTGTTTTTGTCTCTGTGTGTGTGTTTGTGTGTGTCTGTGTGTCATTATGTGTGTGTCTCAATGTGTGAGTGTTAATTTTAATTTATTATTGATTTGCTTGCCTCTATTTAGTTTTTTTTTGTTGTTATACAAATTGTGGGTGTGTGGTTGTGTGTTTATTAATAATTTATCTTTGATTTGCATTCCTCTATTTAGTTTTGTTATTCTTTTTTTATTGTTATACAGATTATTTGTGTGTGCGCGTGTTTGTGTCTATGCATCATTATGTGTGTCTCAGTGAAAGAAGCCCCTAACTAGCCCCTATCGGTCCCCTTTCAACCGGTTAACAACCTATGGGACCTGTATTTTGTGTTTGGGCCTGAATACAGATCAAATAGACTGATTTTCCCTCTCTCCTCACATGTGGATGAAATTCACTCCTTAAGGGGTAAGGGATTGACTTTTCTACCCCTATAATCATTACTTACTTTTTGCCCTTGCCTTTCCTCTTTTACCCCTGAAGTGATATGTGTCCCAATGTAATCGTTACTTAAACTCTTGCTTTTTGACATATGACTTTTTAGTGTCTCTTTCTCTTCCCATTTCCTTAAAAACGCTGAGGATCTTTATTTGTTCAGGGAATGTCACACTTCTTGAACTGGGCTTAGTAGTTTACCTAACTTAGGCTTGTTGTCGATGCTCAAGATCCAAAATTCGGGATATTACATGTGGTTGTGTGTTTATTAATAATTTATCATTGATTTGCTTTCCTCTATTTAGTCTTTTTTTAATTGTTATACAGATTATGTGTGTTTCTTAATAATTTATCATTGATTTGATTGCCTCTAGTTAGTTTTGTTATCCTTTTATTATTGTTATACAGATTTTGTGTGTGTGTGTGTCCTTCTTTGTGTCTCTATGTTTGTGTGTCTATGTGTGTGTGTTAATTTTAATTTATCATTCTTTTGCTTGCCTCTATTTAGTTTTGTTATTCTTTCTTTATTGTTATACAGATTTTGTGTGTGTGTGTCTCTCTCTATATGTCTCTGTGTGTGTCTCTGTGTTTGTGTGTCTATATGTGTGTGTTAATTTTAATTTATCATTTTTTGCTTTCCTCTATTTAGTTTTGTTATTCTTTTTCTTTTATTGTTATACAGATTTTGTATGTGTGTGTGTGTGTGTGTGTGTGTGTTTATGTAACTCAGTGTGTGTGTTAATTTTAATTTATCATTCATTTTCTTGCATCTATTTTGTTTTTTTTTTATTGTTATACAGATTTTGTGTGTGTGTGTGTGTGTGTGTCTGTGTGTGTTAATTTTAATTTATCATTTATTTGCTTGCTTCTATTTTGTTTTGTTATTTTTTTTATTGTTCTACTGATTGTGTGTGTGTGTGTGTGTCTTTATGTGTGTGTCTCTGTGTGTGTGTGTTAATTTTAATTTATTATTTCTTTGCTCTCCTCTATTTAGTTTTTTTTTTTATTGTTATTCATATTGTGGATGTGTGCTTGTGTGTTTGTTAGTAATTTATCAATGATTTGCTTTCCTCTATTTAGTTTTGTTATTCTTCTTTATTCTTATATAAATTTTGTGTGTCTATGTCTGTGTGTGTGTGTGTGTTTATGTGTGTGTCTCAATGTGTGTGTTAATTTTAATTTATCATTGATTTGCTTGCCTCTATTTAGTTTTTTTTATTATTATTATTATAGAGATTGTGGGTGTGTAGTTGTGTGTTTTTAATAATTTGTCATTGATATGCTTGCATCTATTTAGTTTTGTTATTGTTTTTTTATTGTTATACAGACTTTGTGTGTGTGTGTGTGTGTCTGTGTTTGTGTGTCTATATGTGTGTGTTAATTTGAATTTATCATTCATTTGCTTACCTTTATTTAGTTTTGTTATTCTTTTTTTATTATTATGCCGATTTTGTGTGTGTGTGTGTCTTTATGTGTGTGTGTGTTAATTTTAATTTATCATTTATTTGCTTACCTCTATTTAGTTTTGTTATTCTTTTTCATTGTTATTCCGATTTTGTGTGTCTGTGTGTGTGTGTTAATTTTAATTTATCATTGATTTTCTTGCATCTATTTAGTTTTTTTTATTGTTATACATAATGTGTGTGTGTGGTTGTGTGTTTGTTAAGAATTTATCATTGATTTGATTACCTCTAGTTAGTTTTGTTATTCTTTTTTTTTTTAATTGTTATACAGATTTTGTGTGTGTGTGTGTGTGTGCAAGTGTGTGTGTGTGTGTATGTGTGTGTCTCTGTGTGTGTGTTAAGTTTAATTTATTATTCCTTTTTTTTCTCTTTTTAATTTTGTTATTTTTTTGTTATACAAATAGTGTATGTGTTAATAATTTATCATTCTTTTGCTTGCTTCTGTTTAGTTATGTTATATTTTTTTTTGTTATACAGATTGTGTGTGTCTCTGTGTCTGTGAGTCTCTCTGTGTGTGTTAATTTTATTTTATCATTCATTCGCTATCCTTTATTTTGTTTTGTTATTTTTTTTATTTTTATATAGATTTTGTGTGTGTATGTCTCTGTGTGTGTCTGTATTTGTGTGTCTCTTTGTGTATGTTAATTTTAATTTATCATTCATTTTCTTACGTCTACTTATTTATTTTTTTTATTGTTGTATAGATTTTTGTGTGTGTCTGTGTCTCTATGTGTGTGTGTTAATTTTAATTTATGATTCATTTGCTTGCCTCTATTTTGTTTTATTTTTTTTATTGTTCTACTGATTGTGTGCGTGTGCATGTGTTTGTGTTTGTGTGTGTTTGTGAGTCTTTGTTTTTGTGTGTCTCAGTGTGTGTGTTAATTTTAATTTATCAATTTTTGTTGCCTCTATTTAGTTTTGTTATTCTTTTTGTATTGTTATATAGATTTTGTGTGTGTGCGCTCGCGCGCGTTTCTCTCTTTGTGTGTCTCTATGTTTGTGTGTCTATGTGTGTGCGTTAATTTTAATTTATCATTCATTTGCTTGTCTCTATTTAGTTTTGTTATTCTTTTGTTACTGTTATACAGATTTTGTGTGTGTGTCTCTCATTGTGTCTCTGTGTTTGTGTGTATATGTTTGTGTATTAATTTTAATTTACCATTCATTTGCTTGTCTCTATTTAGTTTTGTTATTTTTTTTATTGTTATACAAATTGTGTATGATAATAATTTATCATTCCTTTGGTTGCCTCTGTTTAGTTTTGTTATTTTTTTTTACTGTTATACAGATTTTGTGTGTGTGTCTTTGTGTTTGTGTGTCTATGTGTGTGTGTGTTAAGTTTAATTTATCATTCATTTTCTTTTCTCTATTTAGTTTTGTTATTTTTTTATTGTTATACAGATTGTGTATGTGATAATAATTTATCATTCATTTGCTTCACTCTATTTAGTTATGTTTTTTTTTGTTATACAAATTGTGTGTGTGTCTCTCTCTCTCTGTGTTAATTTTAATTTATCATTCACTTGCTCTCCTTTATTTAGTTTTGTTATTTTTTTATTGTAATACAGATTTTGTGTGTGTGTGTGTGTGTCTCTGTGTTTACGTGTCTGTGTGTGTGTGTGTAAATTTTAATTTATCATTCATTTGCTTGAGTCTATTTAGTTTTGTTTTTTTATTGTTATACATTTTTTTTTTTGTCTGTGTGTCTCTGTGTGTCTTCTGATTTTAATTTATCATTCATTTGCTTGTCTCTATTTTGTTTTGTTATTTTTTTTATTGTTGTACAGATTGTGTGTGTCTGTGTGTCTTTATGTGTGTCTCTGTTTTTGTGCCTCAGTGTGTCTGTGTTAATTTTAATTTATCAGTTTTTTTGCTTGCCTCTATTTAGTCATTTTTTTTATTGTTACACAGATTTTGTGTGTTTGTGTGTATGTGCATGTGTGTCTCTCTTTCTCTATGTCTGTCTCTGTGTGTGTGTGTGTGTGTGTGTGTGTGTGTGTTAATTTTAATTTATCATTCATTTGCTTGCCTTTATTTAGTTTTGTTATTTTTTTATTATTATACAGATTTTTTGTGGGTGTGTCTGTGTTGGTGTGTCTCTGTGTGCGTCTCTGTGTTTGTGTGTCTTGTTAATTTTAATTTATTATTCATTTGCTTCCCTTTATTTTGTTTTTTTTCTTATACAGATTGTGGGTGTGTGTTTTCGAATAATTTATCATTCATTTGCTTGCTTCTATTTAGTTTTGTTATTTTTTTTTCATTATACATTTGTGTGTGTGTGAGAGAGAGAGTCTGTCTGTGTTTGTGTGTGTCTGTGTTTCTTTATGTATCTTTGTGTGTGTGTTAATTTTAATTTATCATTCATTTGCTTGCCTTTATTTTGTTTTTTTTTTATTGTTATACGGATTTTGTGTGTGTGTGTGTGTGTCTGTATGTGTGTGTTAATTTTAATGTATCATTTATTTGCTTGCATCTATTTGTTAGTTCTCAATGTGTTTTGATGATAACTAGCAATTGTAAACTTGATATGAAGTTTGTTTTTGGCAATATGAAAATCTCACTGTCAAAGGTAAACTCGAGTTTGGGTATGTAAACTCGAGTTTGAGAGTTGACAGAAAGTTGCTTACTTATGTGAAGAAAGCCAAACTCGAGTCTACTTAGACTAACTCGAGTCTGAGGAGTTACAGAAAGCAATCAGAAATTTTCACAACGAGCCAAACTCCAGTTTGCAAAACCAAACCTGAAGTCTGGAAGATACAGAGAGCACTCAGAATCCCAAGCAAGCCAAACTCGAGTCTGGATTCCTAAACTCGAGTCTAGACCAAACAGAAAGACACTCGAATTCCAGGCCAAGTTATAAACTCCAGTCTAGACCAAACAGAAAGACACTCGAATTCCAGGCCAAGTTATAAACTCCAGTCTAGACCAAACAGAAAGATTTGAATAGTTTCAGCTCAAACATAAACTCGAGTCTGTCATTGTAAACTCGAGTTTAGGACAAATAGAGAAACACTCGAATTTCTACCATCTTTCCAAAACTCCAGTCTGTCTCCTAAACTCCAGTTTGGAAAATCACGAACTTAGGCTTGTTCTTCAAACATAGACCCAAACTCGAGTCAGTCACTAATTGACTCGAGTCTAGGAGCAGGACCAAAATTCCATGCCAAGTCCAAAGCCCGATAGTTCTCTCTGTAAAAGCCAAACTCAAGTTAGCTTTTACAGACTGCAAGTTTGGACCTCTAATCAACGGACATGCTTTCTGGAAGAACCCCAAACTCGAGTTTGGAAGAACAAACTCGAGTTTGCATCGGGGATTTTGAAAAATCAAATGATGTTGATCTGCGAAATCTTAATGGGTCAATCTAAAATTATTCTATCATATGATATTATTGTTTCTAATGTCTTTGATGAAGTTTTGAGTATTTTTCAGATAAGTTTAGCTAAGATCAAGGTGAGATCAAGATCCAGGATAAGTGCATTAAATGAAGAACCAAGAACAGGGCTGATCTTTCTCCCTTATCCCAGATGCTCAGTTCAGACCGTTGCAACACTTCAGGATCACTCTAAACGGTCAAATTACGATCATAGAATGACTGAAAATCTGGAAGACCTTCTGCAACAACTAAATTCCAAAATTCCAGCTAAGAATTCAAAGAACAGAGCAAAATATGCAACTGCCATTTTTCCAGAATTGCAGCTGAACGTTAGAGAAAGAATTGCAACGGCTAGCTCATCCATTTAGTCTATAAAAGGCTATGAAGACTCAAAGCAAAAGACACACAACGAAGCTATCTTGATTATACTTTGAAATTTGAGTCTGTATTGTTATTTTCAACCTGTTCTTCAGTGTTTATCCTTATCTACTCTTTTGAGAGTTTGTAAATTTTTGAAAGCATTTGTTTGTGAGAACTCAAGGTTGTGGAACCTGTGAGTTGGGTTGTTCAATCACAAAGTGTAAGAGGGAGCAAGTCCTAGGTGATTAGGATTGTGTCCGGTCTTCATTGTTGTAATTGAAAATCTGTTGAATTAGTGGAAACACCCAAAAGGTATCTGGGGACTGGATGTAGGTCAAGGTTGAGACCGAACCAGTATAAATTCTGTGTGTCTAAGCTTTTCTTTTTCTACTCTTTTATTATCCATTTCTTAAGCTTCATTTTTAAGAGTTGAAAAGAATTTTTTAAAATCCCCAATTCACCCCCCCTTGGTGATTTCTTCCACTTTCACTATTTAATTTTGTTGTTTTTATTGTTATACACATTGTGGGTGTGTGTTTATTAATAATTTATCATTCATTTGTTTGCCTCTATTTAGTTTAGTTTTTTATTGTTATACAAATTTTGTGTGTGTGCGTGCGTGTGTGTCTATCTGTCTCTATGTATGTGTCTCTCTCTGTCTTTGTTAATTTTAATTTATGATTCATTTGTTTGCCTATATTTAGTTTTGTTATTTTTTTATTGTTAGACAGATTTTGTGTGTGTGTGTGTTGGTGTGTGTCTTTGTGCATCTCTATGTTTGTGTGTCTTGTTAATTTTAATTTATCATTCATTTGTCTACCTTCATTTAGTTTTGTTTTTTTTATTCTTGTACAGATTGTGGGTGTGTAGGTGTGTGTTTTCTAATAATTTGTCATTCATTTGTTTGCCTCTATTTTGTTTTGTTATTTTTTTATTGTTGTACAAATTGTGTGTGTGTGTGTGTGTGTGTGTGTGTGTTGGTGTGTCTCTGTGTGCTTCTCTATGTTTGTGTGTCGTGTTAATTTTAATTTATTGTTCATTTGTTTGCCTTCATTTAGTTTTTTTATTCTTATATAGAGTGTGGCTGTGTGGCTGTGTGTTTTCTAATAATTTATCATTCATTTGCTTGCCTCCATTTTGTTTTGTTATTTTTTTTTAATTGTTGTACAGATTGTGTGTGAGTGTGTTTGTGTGTCTTTATGTATCTTTGTGTGTGTGTCTGTGTGTGTGTGTGTGTTATTTTTAATTTATCATTCATTTGCTTACCTCTATTTAGTTTTGTTATTGTACAGATTGTGTGTGTCTTGTTTATTAATGATTTATCATTTATTTCCTTGCCTCTATTTAGTTTTGCTAATTTTTATTTTATTGTTATATAAATTCTGTGTGTTTATTAATAATTTATCATTCATTTGCTTACCCCTATTTAGTTTTGTTATTTTGTTATTGTGTTTATGTGTGTTTATTAATAATTTGTCATTTATTTACTTGTCTCTATTTAGTTTTGTTTTTTTTAATTGTTATACAAATTTTGTGTACGTGTATGTATCTGTGTCTGTGTGTCTGGGTGTGTATCTCTGTGAGTGAGTGTGTGTGTGTGTGTGTGTGTGCATTTTTTTAAAAATTTTAATTTATCATTCATTTGCTTAACTCTATTTAGTTTTGTTATTTTTTTATTTGTTATACAATATATGTGCGTGTTAATAATTTATCATCCATTTGCTTGCCCCTATTTTGTTTTGTTATTTTTTTACTGTGTTTATGTGTGTTTATTAATAATTTATCATTCATTTGTTTGCCTCTATTTAGTTTTGTTTTTTTAATTGTTACACAAATTTTTTGTATGTATATGTATCTGTGTCTGTGTGTCTGGGTGTGTGTCTCTGTGAGTGTGTGTGTGTTTTTAATTTTGATTTATCATTCATTTGCTTAACTCTATTTAGTTTTGTTATTTTTTTTAATTGTTATACAGTATGTGTGTGTGTTAATAATTTATCATTTTTTTGCTTGTCTCTATTTAGTTTTGTAATTCTTTTTATTGTTATACAAAACAAAGAACTAACAAAAAAAAAATGAATTGCTCAAGCTAAAACTACTAAAGGATTTCTAATTCTAATCACCAATTTCCTTAAGTCCCCAGCAATGGCACTAAAAACATGATGCTACCAAAATTTGAAGTAGGCACCGCAAGTGTACAGGCCATTAAAATAGTATAATAGCAAATTAATGTCATCCTCCAAAAACTCAATTGAACTAGTAGTTATGCATTAAAAATTCTCATTTTCATTTAAGTTGACCAAATCAAATAAGGAAATTAAAAATCAATTTAAACAAGACAAAACGTAGTAAATCTAATGTTTTTAAGATTTCATTTGATAAAAATAACCTAAAGTGGCTAATCTTTTCTTCAAGTTTTGGAGCATGTAATCACCCAAAATAAATGCACTTAATATTAGTTTGTTAATATAGAGTATTAATGGATATAAATATCTCCCTATCACTTATACCCCTATGTCAAATTAAACTTGTTATTCCTAACAAATATATTCAAGAGGCAAAAGATGTTCAAATTCAATCTAATATGACTAAATGGGTCCCATAGGTATATTCCTATCCTATTGGCAAATTATAATAAATTTGAATCCCACATTACTTAATTCTAAAGTCCAATTTAGATTCCTTTCTCAAGTGTAATCAAAATTCTCTAATTCATACTTAGTGGTGATCAAGTACAAAATAGAAAAAAAAGATTAAGTAAACAAAATAACATTAATCACAATTAAATAGTTCAAACATGTTCTAATCCTTATTAAATTAGTAAATAGCTACTCTCACTATTATTAAAATCGAGATTTAAATCATGGGATCACACGATCCTACAATATTTTGAAACCAAAAGATCTAGCTCTTGACAAAAATTGCAAATTGCTTTGGAACGATAGGATCAACGAGTAACTCGTAGTATCTCTAGTATTGCACAATCCTGTTGTGCTTTTTTAATAAAAAAAAAAGCCCAAATACTCATGACCCCAAAATTGAGTAAACAATTTCAGAACCCTAATTTTGCAATTTACTACTACTTTCAATGCTTTTCTACCTTATGACATATTCTAAGTCTTCTTCGTTGCGTAACTTTAAAGTGTGGTGATTGGCTCAAGTTCTTTTGTTTACGCGCAACAACTATGGTGGTAATCGACTGGTATGTTTTTAAGTGTTTGCCTCTTAAAAGTCTTGCCACTTTGTTTGTCTTTTGTTGATAAAAATTGCCACTGCTTTTTTATGTTTATCTTTTGTCAGTGGAAACTCCCAACTCCCAAGTGCTATTTGTCTTCTGTCGGTGCAATTTTTTTTTGTTTTAATAGTAATGGTTGGCTTGGTTGGGTTTTTTTTTGTATTTTTTTTCCTTACTTTTTTACCTTTTGTTTGGTATAGGTACTTAATTTATAAGTATGTTGGTTAAAATATTATAATTTACTTTTCATTGAAAATTGCTATGTGCTATTCGATTGCATGACCCTTACTTTCTAATATTAATAATATATTATATAACACCTTTGCTTCTTTTGTTTTATACAGTCATGTGCTATTCGATGCATGCCTTTGTTTCAATTACAGTTTTTGTTTTGTTATACAAAAACTTGGGGGCTTCTAAAGTTATGGGTCATTAGTTGGTATATAAAATATTGATTTTGTTGTTTATTAAGTTTGGTTTCAATTGATGCTATTGGTGATAGCAATGTTCAAGATGCTCCCGCCTCTAGTTCAGGAACTCAATTACATAAAAATGCTCATGGGAATAGATTAGATATTGGATGGAAACATGGCTTTCCAATTGAAGGGGGATGTAAGAAAAGTAAAATGTAAATACTGTGAGAAAATAGTGACGAGAGGTATTTACTGATTAAAGCATCATTTGGCAGGAACACAAAAAGATGTGGGAGCATGTAGAGCGATGTCGACAGAAGTAAAGAAAGAAATGTTGAATATTATAAATGGATTGCAAGTAGAATTAATGAAAAATACTAGGACTCTCCCACAACTAGAAGAAAAAGAGAATGGTTGTGAAATTGAAAAAAGAAAACAAGATGAGGTGGTAGTAGGTCTAATATTCTCAAGAAAAGCAGAATAACTACTCAAATAACTATCAACACCATACTTAAGAAGAATGTGAGAGAGGAGGCATGTTTTGACATATGTTCTTTTATTTATAGGAATGTCATTCTTTTCAACGTGTTAAATTGTGATGAATTCAAGAAGATGTGTGAATCTATTTTAAGACATGGATTAGGTTTCAAGTGACCATCATATCATGAGTATGGAGTAAAATATTTGAAGCAACACTATGATAAGACAATGGCAACTATTGAAGAACACAGGGCTGAATAGAAGAAAACAATATGCACAATAATGATTGATGGATGGACAGATAAAAGAAGGAGAACAATAATAAATTTATGCATGAATAGCTCTATGGGAATTGTGTTCCTTAAGTCCATTGATGCATCTTACGTCACCAAAACAACTAACAAAATTTTTAAGATGATTGATGAAGTAGTTGAGGAGGTTGGTGGGTGTGGAAAATGTTGTCCAAGTTGTGAATGACAATGCCACAAATTATAAAGCTACGGGAAAGTTGTTGATGGAGAAAAGGAAAAGGTTGTATTGGGCACCTTGTGCAGCACATTGCATTGATCTAATGTTGGAGGATTTAGAGAGGAAGATATACGTTCAATAAGAAACAATTCCAAAGGCAAAAAAAATCACAACTTATATCTATTCAAAGACTCTTCTCATTACTTTATTGTAGAGCTTCACTAAAGGTAAATATTTGATAAGACTTTCCATGACTCGCTTTGCCACATCTTACTTAACTCTAAGATGCCTCCATGAGTATAAACTTCCAATGATAGGAATGTTTAACTCCGACAAATAGAAGGGTAGCCAATTTACAAAGTCAAGGGATGAAAAGCGTATTGAAGATGAGATTAAGGACAAAGAGTTTTCGAAAAATATTGTCATTTGCTTAAAGGGCGCTCTTCCTCTTATGAAAGTGCTTTGGTTAGTTAATTCAGATGAGAAGGTAGCCATAGGATTCATTTATGAGGAGATGGATCAAGCTGAAAAGAAAATTCAAGAAGCCTTTCATAGTGTTCATAAATTGTAAGTGTTTAATTTTTATTTTAATTGAAAATTTGTTCCAAGAAGACTTCAATTCTTTGTTTTAAAACTAATTATTTTTTCATTATTTAATTACAAGCCTATATAGGATGTCATTGATGCAAGATGGGACAATCAACTCCATAGGCATGCTACAAGATATTTCCTTAACCCCCAAACTTCATTATTCTCCTCCATTTAAAGTTGATATTGAATTAAAACTTGGACTATATGATTGTGTACAAAGGATGATGGGGGATCTTGATGATGCAAGTGTGATTGATGAGCAACTTGAAAACGTCAAGTATCGACGAGGATTGTTAGGGTCTCCATTTGCAAGGAAGGGAGTTGAGTCCAAAAGTTCAGCAACATGGTGAGAATCTTATGAGGATGAAGTTCTGGAGCTCCAAAAATTTGCTATTTGTCTTAAGCTTGACATGCAGTTCCTCTAGATGTGAGCAAAATTGGAGTGCCTTTGTGATGGTATAATTTGATTAATTAAATAATTTGAGTATCAATTGTATTTTGTTTCAAACATGTAATATATGATATGAGTAGTCTACTAATTTCTTTGTGTTTGTTTAGGTCCACTCAAAGAAAAAAAAATCGTTTGAAGCAGAAGAAAATGAATGATGTTGTTTTTATGATGACTAACTCAAGATTGGCTGAGAAGAAACATAGAAAACCTATTGAATACAATTTTGACGATCTTCAATCAAATGATGATTGAATTGTGGAAAATGAAAAAGATTTGGAAGATATAGAAGTAGATCAATTTGATTTGAATGGTCCAATTGAAGAAGACTTGAATGAGGTTGAAAAAAAGGGAACCTATTAACTTGAATGATTTGGACATTCCCAATTGTATTAATGAACTTGTTGGAGGAGGAGTGGTAGAGGATATAGCTATTGATGATTTTAACTTGATTGACTTTATTTAAATTAGACATGTTGAACTCTTTCTTACTTTTGGCGTTTTGGTTTTATTTTATATATTGCCAAGTTGACAACTCTATTGTTATTGTTACTTTTATATTATGTTTATGAGTTTTACAATTGATTATAGTATTTTACATGCATATGTATAGTGGAATATACTTTTGTATCTTAGGTAATAGGATCTTATGATTTGTACTGATCCTATGAGATCTTCACACCCCTCTAATATCTTGTATAGCATCTCGATTTTAACAATATTGGCTACTCTATGTTCAAGAAAGTTTAGCCACCGATGGCTTTAACTAAAATCATCTTAGCAATATCAATGACCAAACTTAGATATAAGGAGGATAATAAGAACTTGTCGACCAAATCACTCATTTTTAAATAATAAAGCCAACAAGTTGCAATCTCCAACTCTAGTCCAGATCACATCGAAAGCTCCCTCTGGTTCTTTATTCATTTTTGAATATTTTTCTTTCCTCACCAGAGAAGAAGAACTCTCGTCGGCATTCACCTCTACTTCCAGAGCTCTCTCTTTCTAACTTGCTCTGGTTCTTGCTCAAAGAAGTGAAAAAGACGGCCGATGAAAGTCCCAACCCAGAAAGCCACATTCTCTTACTTCAAGCTCTTGATGAAGATGATGAATTTCTATTTCAAAACAGCCAAATGAAAGTGATGATGAAAAGTACATTTGGTGGCTACTTCTCTGCTTGTTTTTACGATGAAGATCATGAACAATGTGTAAAACCAACCACCTTCTAATCTCAGTTACCTCTGGCGATGGTGGCACTAGAGTTACCCTCTGATCATCGCCCTCCACTTCGATTTCTCTCTCTCTATATGAAGGCGATTGATGATGATGATGAACAGTGGTTTTTTTACGGCTACTACAGAACCGGATTTCCTAAGAAGCAAAATTCTCAGAATCCCTCGTAAGCCTTAATTTTCATCCATCAAATCAATCTAACATCCCATAGTCTGCCACACAATCATGCTTTTTAAATTTAAAAATCTGAACCATGTTTAGATAATTTTGAAATAAATATTTCTAATATTTTTTCAAAAGCCTAAAATAATTTTTTAAAATCATAAAGTATTTTTCAATAGTAGTTAGTACCCTGAAGTATTTTTTTAGTACCATTCAGTACCTTGAAATATTTTTCAAGATCCCCAAATATTTTTTCAAGATCATGAAGTATTTTCAATAGCAGTTATTACCCTGGAGTATCTTTTTAGTACCAGTCAGTACCCTAGAATATTTTTTTAGGATATTGAAAAATTATTTCAGGATACTAATTGGTACTAAAAAGATACTTCAGGGCATTAAAAAATTCTTTAGGGTACTAAAAAGATTTTTAAATTTTTTTAAATTTAAAAAACATGATTGTGTGGCAGATTATGGGATGTTAGATTGATATGATGGCTGAAAAGTAAGGCTACTGAGGGATTCTGATAATGCTTCTTCCGAGGAAATCTGATTCCCGGCTACTATCCGTCACTCTTCTTTTTAGATTTGGGTCTCAAATTGGTTCAGCAACCCCCTTCGAAAACGGCATCACCTCACTTAGTCAAAGAAGAGATAGAAAGAAAAATAAAATAAAAAGTAAAGTAAATGAACAAATATAAATGCAATAAAACAAAACCGAAACACTTTTGTTTCTTTTTTTTTCCCCATTATTCTTGTTACTGTTTATTTATTTACTTTTAAAACTCATTTACTTTTTCTAAAAAAGAAAACTATGATATTTACCTAAAATCCCACAAATGGTGTCTAAAATCAATCACTTATCAAAACTCAAGCAAAACCTTTATAGTTTAGTATCAATGACTCCCTAAATATATCAAAATATATCTCATATTTATTAAAAATGGGGAGTCATAAGCTCTTGTTGCCAACTTTGAATTATGGTGCAGGTGGAGATACAATGAGTCTCTTTGGTCAAAATACAATGAGAAAACAGCAGCAATTAATGTTTTATATTTGTAATTCAGCTCTTGAGTGATGAATGCATGAGCTAAGTAGATAAAGAGCAAATGATGGTTCTCTTTAGAGTTATAATCTTGCTTTTTGTAGGGCGTTTTATAATTATTTTTGTTGTAGAAAATCATTCAAATTGGAATTTTCATAAGGGAAAGAATCTGTGTAATCAATATGCATAATCGGTAAATATACCATACTTTTACACAAGAAGGAAAAACAATAAAAACTCATAAGACTGCCGAAATATGATAATGAACTTTGAAGAAATCCAGGCCTAACTTTCATTGTGTCCTTAAGACAATTTTGCTCCCTCAATACGGATGCCGAAGGTTTCTAAGCAATTGTCTCCCAGGATAGAGCGGATTATTCGTCTCCAGAAAGATGGCTTTGTCTATCTGAAGCCCAAGCGAATCCAACGAGTCTGCTTTCGGAACACACAGAATATATATGCAGTATGCAGAAAGAGTGTATGTATAAAAATGTATATATTATTCTGTGACTAGGGTGCCTTATTTATAGACTTTGGAAAAACACGATCAAATGGACTTGTCTCTTGTTGGTGAACCGACACGACCGTGGCGAATTGACGCGACCGATGGTGGCGAACCAGTAGGACTTCTTATTCATAACCCATAGGATTTAGATATAAAAATCCAACAATTTTTATTATCAATACTTGAATTTTATGAAGTTACTTATTTTATAAAGAGAAACGATAGCAATGTTGTGATTTAGGAAGCTCAAAGAATTTGTAATTTTAATTGACTTTAAATATTTGTATTGGACTAATTATTACAATATAATATCTCTATCTTAGCATTCTAAGGGTCTGTCTAGTATAAGAGATTTGAAGGGGAATTAAGGGGAGAGAAAATTTTTATGAGTATGATTTAAAAAAAAATTGAGAAGTAGGGTTAAAAGTTTTTAATTAATTTTTGTTACTTTTTCATCATATATCTTCTTTTTATTAAAATTTTATAACCCCACTTTTCTAATTTTTTAAGACTCAACTTTAAATGTTTTTCCTTTCACTCACTTTCGCTCCCTTCTCCTCCCCTCTACCAAACAAGCCCTAAAGGAAATACATGAAATTGGGCCTAATTTAGGTCAAAATTGGACCAAAAGTCTAAAAGGCAACCAAGGAAAAAAAGTTTTTTTTTTTTTTTTAAAAAAGACAATATTTTTAGGATAATGCCACCCCAGACCAGGATAGCATTTATATCCCGAGCCCTTCCTCAGGACCGGACCACAAACGGGGTTTCCTAATCTTATCTCGTCCCATCCCTAAACACCTCTAAATGTGACAAATATGTCTATATCAAAAAAATTAAATCTAAATATTCTAGATTTTGATGCCCATTACACTTAACAAGCAGCAAAACCATTTCTAGGAAAAAAGACAAATATGTTCCAAATGGACAAAGGGATTGACTTTATTATCCGTTTTATTCTCATTTTCTTGTCTCCATTATTGGTTCATTTAATATTATTTAAGAAAACATTGTTGAAATTTTGGTCCAATAGCTATAATAACAACTAAGATATAGTCATGGCTTTCATTTAATCTTTAAGACTGTTCGGTTTAGTTTTAAAGAATAGCTTTAAAATTTATGAGATAAATATGTAAAATGAGTTTTGTCTCAGCTTATAAAAGAATATTTCTGAAACCTCACCAAGACTAGGAGGAAAAAGAGGAGAGGCAATCTTTATTTGTCTCATATTTTCTTTTTCTTTTCCAGCATCAAGAGCAATTTTGTTACTTCACTGCTTATTCATATTATTATTCCCCTCTAAAAGCCACGGTCACATACACATGTATATTGGTTTCGTTGATATTTTAAAATTATAAAATATAATTACTTCTTCATTTTAATTGTATTTTATTTTTATTGTCATTGTTCCATGTTACAATCTCTCCCTCCATTAGGGTCATAGACACCACCCCCCCAAAAAAAAAAATACAACATTTTTTGTGGAGATTGGGGGCTAGGGCTGTAGCAACCCATGAGCCCTTATTCAAGAGGAAATGCTCAACAAATCCTATCTGCCTTGTGTGTCTATCTATAGATGAAACACTTGAACACTTACTTTTTTTATGCCCCTGGACAAAACATGTATGGTTTGGAAGTCCTTTAGGCCTTAGGTTTAGCAAGTGGTCTATGAGGAGATGTGAGGAATGGTTGTGATTTGTTGTATGGTAATGAATTGCTGGATGAATATGGTAAATCACTTTTCGCTACAACTTGCTGATGGATATGGAAAAAACGTTGTAATTGGATATTCAGGGGTGAGTTGGTGGATGCTGATGAGGTAGTGCGTTTAGTGAATGGACAAGTGGAGGAATTTTGGAGATCAAAGGAAAAAGTTGTGACTCCATCCGAAAGAGTGTACAGGGGTGAACTGATTAGGAAGATGGTATGGGAGGCTCCATTGGAAGGGACTATTAAAATAAATGTAGATGGTTCATTTAAAGAATCTTCTAGTGAGGCTGGCATAGGTGTGATTTGTAGGGACTCTAATGGTTCTTTTGTTGGAGGTATTGCTAAAGTGGTTGAGGCTACTTCTCCATTTTATGGTGGAGTGTCTTGCGCTGAAGGAGGCTTTAATGCACAGAGAGCGTTTTACTAACTTCAGGGTAATAATAGAATCGGATTGTGAAGGTCTGCTTAGGATGCTGAGAAAGGAAAATTCTGCAGGTGGTGAATGGCAGTGTTGAGAAGTGCTGGATGAGATCTCTGGTCTTTTAGAGTCTTTGAAGGGTATATCCTTGTCTTTGGTAGCAAGAGAAGGGAATAATGTTGCTAATGCATTAGCAACTGAAGCAGCAAGGAAGATGCACCAGCCTTATTGATTGGATTATACTCCATCTTCTTTAAGCAACATGTTGGCAAGGGACTTTGCAGCAGCTGGCACTGGCATTGGCATTGGCATTGGATGTAGAAGAGAAACACGAGATAGGGAAGGGATTGGTTGATTGGTTAGTTTTGGAATCTTATGTAGCTGATAGTTTAACATCCTTTATATAGTTGTTTTTGCGCTAGTTGCTGGTTTCATAACTGATAGAATTTAATTATTAGACTATAGAACATTATACTGCTTTAGATATTGTTATAGCTTTTGATTGTTTTGTTATAGCTTTAATTGTTGGTAAGATGTGGGTTAGTGTGTAATGATATGTATTTTTTGATTGATTTGTTTGGCTTTGGCTATGGGTGTTCGTAACTTTGTTTTGGTATTAACAAAATTGACTTTTTGGGTAAAAAAAAAATCTCTCCCTCCATTTATGGGTCATAACTCTAAGGGTAATATTATTGTTGGTTTCTTATAATTTGATTACATTTTTTTTATCTATGTCGTTTTAAATAGTTAATTTTTGTCCCTATGATTTTATAAAAAAATTATTTAAATTTATCTAAAGAATCAATGCTTGTTAAAAGATTATGGCTCAATCCTTAAACTCAAGTCAAATCTTTATAAAATTATTAGGAACAGAACTAATTATTTGAAATTGGAAGAACCAACATAAAAATTCCATCACTAAGGGCTAACAATAATATTATTATGTATATTCGATTGTTTTTATCGATGGTTTTAAATAAATAAAAAAATTGAGCAAAAAATAATAAAAAAATTTAAAGTAAAAATATACACACACAGACAATGGGTTTCCCATAGGGAGTGGATCATCTACACAGGTCACAGCCTCCCTCCCGCACTCTCGGCTCGCCGGCGCCGATGATCGCTGCTCGCCTCGCCAGTCTCCCCGGTCTCACCTCCTCCGCCTGTCAAGCCTCAGATCTCGCGGAGACTGACGCTGAGTCGCAGCCAATTCAGCCTGTCGGTCTCGGTGGTCAATCTAGCCTTCTAACTGTCGCAACTCGCAACTCGCAACTCTCAACTCTCGTCTTCATCTCCGTCGGTGGCCCTCCCAAGTCTCGCCACTCCATCTCTATTCTCCAGGTCCGTTTGAACTTCGCATATATCATCTTCATCCTCCTTAACAGATCACGATGTTAATTTTATTTTGTTAATTCCTTTTTAATATCTAGTTCTTCATCAATTGGCTTCCTTAGGCATCTACGTCAAATTATATCTGAATCAATTGGCTTAGGAGATATGCATATTTCAAATGTTTCACGGGAGAATTTGCCCCCATTGAGTGTAATATAGTACTAGCCATTGGTGAGTTTAATCAGTCTGTATCTGCGGGAAGCTCTACATTTTGCATTAATTGAATCTCTTGCTCTGCTATAGAAGTTTCAGATAACCGGTTAATTAATTGTTGGAAGATTTTCATTTTGCATAATTGGACTAGCTTTGTATTAATGTATATATTCTTTTTGCTTTGCTTTATTAGTTTTGTTATGATTTAGCAACTTGGTTTTGTTTATGATCTGTTGGTTTTGCCTTATTGGTGCTGGTATGGCCTTGAATTAGTTCTTTTCTTCTTTTATGTTTCTTGTTCTATTGGTTATGAGTTGAATTAGTAGGCACTTTCGTTATTGTTACCTTGTGACCTGGATTTGATGTATTTAATAATAATATCAATAGACGGAGGAATTAGACTATTGTTAGGAAGTTATGTTAGTTAATGGGTTAAGAGGTAGGTAGTTAGTTAGTTATAGTTGTTAATTAGCCGTTAGTAAACACTGCCCACACGAGTTAATGCATTTGTAATATGAAGCCTATGCCTATTGTGACCATCCTGAGTATTATTCAGATCACACACTCTCTTTTAACGTCTCCTCTCCTCTCTATCCCATTCTCTCTCCTTTTTTTTATCTCCTTTCTTCATTCTTTCTGCCACTACACAACAGGATGATACCTTGTTGCATCGTCTCTGACTTAGTATTTTGCATTGTTGGTACCTAGGATATCCTTACTGTGTGGCTGTCTTGCTATTAAACAGACTTTGATACATGTGCCTCTCTAATACCAATAAATTGGATAGCTATGCATAATACTGTCTTATGATGATCCTGCATTGACTCAGTTTATTTGATTCATAGCTGTTGATCTGATCCGCATATTCACTAACTACTTTTCTCTTCATGGTTAAGGTTTATTAGTTTCTTATGAATTTATGATACAATATAATTTCTGTTTTTTTTTCTTTCTTTTTGGGTGTGCTAAAAATAATCTCATTTATGCTATGCCTTAGTTTACAAGTAATTTTGTGAACCACTTGAATGGTTCGCTTGGCTTTTTCCTTCACTAGCTGCAGTTTACTATAGAACTTTTATAGGGATTTGTGGTCATTTCAAATTTTGAATGTGGCTTAAATCGTCTGATTTTAGTATAAGTTGTTTTGGATATTGTAATAAATCTTGCTAGTTCATCATATTAACTCTTCTGTTGACTTGAATGTCTTGCAGGAGACAATGACAATTAACAAGTCACAAGAAACATCAATACATTAGGAGTTAGTTAATGGCATCAATGGATTTATTTATGGACGGCTTTAGTAGTAACTAATGATCAGGTTTCCTTGGCAGTCCTTTTGCAAAGGGAACAAACATAAAAGTTCCACTTTTAGTCTGGGTGTGTGTTCTTATAGATGTCAGGTGCAAATGATTTTAACACATTCTAGTGGAGCAATGCAATTTCTTAAATTTTACTCCACTCTTACGTATTCTCTGAATAATTTATCCTCTATCACTTCCAGATCCTTTCTTTCTCTGCCTTCTACCGTCTCTTCGACTAAATCCTCAGAGGAATGCATTATTGTCGTTGATTACCTAAGTTCAAACTTCAGATTCTCAGAAACTCAGTCTGTCTATATCTTGGAACGAGTTTTTCATGCTAGGTGCCCTCAACAACCCTTCACCGTGCTGAATTATTTTCAACAGATTGGATTCACTGAAGCCCATATTCAATCTATAGTTTGTCGAACACCCCAAATACTGTTTTCTGACATTGATAAAACCCTGAAGCCAAAAGTTGAGTACTTTCAGCAACTGGGCTTTGATGTTTCTGAGCTGGGAAAGTTTCTATCCTCGAAGTCAGCTCTTTTGACTTCGAGTTTGAACAAAACCTTGGCCCCCTCTGTGGAGACTATTAAGAAAATTGGTTGCAATGAGAAAGATCTTGTTCAACTGTTGCACAGAATTGGCAGGATACTCCCAAGTCACAAAAAACTTTTGCGCAATGTTGCCTTCTTTCAGAGTTATGGGATCATTGGGTCTCAGCTTTTATATCTACTCAAAAGACAGTCTCTGCTTTTCACGAAACCGGAGTCTCTGCTTCAAAACCTTGTTTCACGGGCTGTAAACCTGGGCTTTCATGTAAATTCAAGAATGTTGGTGCATGCAATCCTTGTAGTCCATGGTTTGAGTACTGAAGCATTTGAAAGAAGATTTAAGTTAATTCAGAGTTATGGGTTTTCCGAAGATGAGAGCTTACAAATGTTGAGAAGAGCTCCATATTTGCTTCGATCAGCTGAGAAGAGACTAAAGTTTGGATTTGAGTTCTTCTTGAATGAAGTTATGCTACCCAAATCCGTGCTTGTTCAAAGACCTATGATCTTGTTGTATAGCATGGAAGATAGGGTGATTCCTAGGTACAGAATTTTGCAGCTGTTAATCTCTGAAAATATACTCAAGAAGAATCCAAGTTTCGTTGAAATGTTAGAGATGCGTGAGGATACATTCTTGAAGAAGTATATTTTGAAGTTCAAACATAATGCAGAGACTTTATTAATGGCTTACAAAGTTCACCATCTTGAAGGTTTTTCTTGATACCAACATCTGAACAAGGTCAAGACTTACCTGAGTCGTGTTGAAGATGCTTCTACATAGTCCTCCCTACAGTATCCAAGTTTGATATTTATTTTAGTATAAACTTTAGTCTAACAATTTTGGTTAAGGTATGGATAGAGGAGAATGGTGATGAACCAATTTTACTTGGAATCTTGTGATGGACATATACATTTAGCTTATGATAATTGTATAGTTTTCTTTTACCTCGCTGACAGTGCTCAAGCTTTGAATTTGTTAACTGGAGAAAATATGGCTGATCATCCTTACTATGAGATAGAAGCTAGATGATAGTGAATAGACCAGAGAGACTGTTTAGCTGAAATTCATGTACGGGGATTACATTTTGGGAGGATGAGAGATAAACAAAACTTGGCTCTTGATTTGATGTTAATTTTTGTATCAATGTCCGTCCACCTTCAAGTTTGAAAGGAATAAAGAGCATTTTTAGCTCCTTAGTTCTATCTTTGCCCCTTCCATTTATCCATTTCATATGAATCCCCATCATACTTTCTGTATTTCACATATTTCTTTTTTGAAACTTGAAAGTTTAACGTTGATCTTAGAATTAAACTTAATTTCAACTTGATTGTTTAACTTAAATTAAGCAATGAAAGTTAGATTCATGAAGCTAAAACATTATCTTAGAATTAATCGGAACTAAAGACAAAAAAGGAACCTTCAACCATTATTGTCTTTTTAAACTAAATTTAATATATAAATATTTGTTTTGTGGATTGGATAATAAAGAAACTTTGCCAAAGCCCAAAGCTACAGAATACTAGTAGATGAAACCTTTCAGAGGGTCAGCCGGAAGGGTGAGAATGAGTTTGCATCGTTGATGTTGTAGTCTATTTCCTCAAATTATGCGTATGTTTGTTTGGATTATGTCTGGGTGAATGGATTTTACAATTTATATAAGAGAAATTTAATCTCAACTTATGAAAAGAAAAAAAATGCTGAAACGACTACAGATTTTGGAACGGATTTATGGGTTCAAAATGATTGATTTGAGAAGGACAGACAATATTAATCAAAATGTCATTAATAAAGAAGAATATTATTTTTATTGAGAATATATTTTTAGAATATTTACTGAAACCCACTCTTTCATACTCTCTGAGCAATTTGTCCACATCCTCTCTGTCTCTCTCTACTACACGCTACACACTGTTGTTTATCTTCCCAAACTCAAGCCTCACCAGAACGCATACCCGATACTGAACCCTTAAAAATGCCCTCATCCCTCTAATTAGAGGGAAAAGCACAAAAACATAACAAGCATTACGGAAAATCACATGATGTGAACCCTGATTAACAAACGCCAATTACTGTTCTCATTGGGATTGGTCTTTATTTTTAATAAAGTCCCTTCAACGGAGATGCACTGATATTCTTCCTTTTGCCTTTTGCTTGACACGTCTCTTCTCTACGAGATTCTTGAAATTATTTGAAGAAAGCTAACCATATACCCAAATAGCTAGTATAACTTGCATATGAATATTTTTAGAATTATACTATCAACGAAAGTTATCAACTTTACAACTATCTAGCAAAAGGAGAAGTGAAAGAATCAGTATCATAAGAATAAGGCTCAGACGAACTATACATCTCACTATAAACCTGCCTTGGTTCCATCTCAAGTCTGTCACTGTGAGAAGGCAACTCCATTTCCAAACACTGCTTCAGCTCTTGCACCACAAAATTCAAGGAAGGTCTGTGAATGGAGGGTGATGCACAACATGCCACTGCTACTCCTAAAGCTTTTTCCACAGAACTTGCACTGAATTTGCCTTCAAGTCTTGGATCTACAATTCTGCTAAAATCCCCTCTTTTAAGTTCATTTGTTACCCATGCAGTTATGTGTTCCAATTCTTCACCTTTTATCACCGCTGGTTGACCGGTTATTAGCTCGAATATAACTATTCCAAAACTATAAATGTCACTTTTCTCGTTCAACTTTCTTGACTTGTAGTATCTGAACATTACATATTTCTGAAAATATTAATATCAATATAAAAAAAATACAATTTAAAATAGTGTTAATATCATTGTTCGTTCTTATAGTTTTGATAAATTTTGGTTTTGGTCCTTATAGTTTTAAATAGTTGATTTTGATCTCTATAACTTCCAAAGGATTTTGTTTGAATTTAATGAATAGTCCCAATACTTTTAATGAGTTTTGATTTTACTCAAAACAAGTCTTTATAACACTATATGAATCAAAATCAACGATTTGAAACTTAAAGGACCAAAAGAAAAATTCAATCAAACTATAAGGACCAACAATAATATTAAATCTTTAAATAAGTTGCACTATTCATAAGTTGTGAATAATACAGTTCATTCATTAGACTTTGGGTCATGAATACTTACTCTGGGTCAAGGTAGCCTGTGGTTCCCATGACTTCAGACTCTGAATTAGTGTTATCATTCTTAAACACCTTGGAGAGGCCAAAATCGGCTATCTTAGCTTCCAAGTTCTCATTCAACAGAATGTTGGCTGTCTTCACATCTCTGTGTATTATAGGTGGCTTGCACCCATGGTGTAGATATTCCAATCCTGCAGATTAAAAGTAATTCGAGTATGTCTACTAAATGAAATTTTAAAGGAACATAAATATAATACTACTCACCTTGTGCAGCATCAATTGCTATCTCAAGTCTCTTTTGCCACGTCAAGCTATTTGAGTTTTTATCTGCATCAATGATATATTACAAATGAAAATTCTCACTTAGCTTAAAAGATTAGAGCAAAGGACTAATGGAACTATGATTCTGTGGAGAGCAGGGTAAGGTTGTACTACCTGAGAGATAATTTTTCAGGTTGCCGTTGGCCATGTACTCATAAATGAGTGCCATCTTATTATCATCATCACAATAACCAATGAAGGATAATAAGTTTCTGTGATGAATTGTCATCAACAGCTCAGCCTGCAAATCATTATCTTTGTTTTTTAGCTGATTATTTTGATGTCGAATCATGTGTACTCTCAATGACAGAAATGTGATATTACCTCTGTTTGAAATTCCCTTGGCCCCTGAGATGATGATGGAGAAAGCATTTTCACTGCAACTTGGTTCCTATCTTTCAACTCACCACGGTACACTATTCCGAATCCTCCTTTTCCAATTGCCACTTCAAAGTTGTTGGTGATTTCCAAAACCTCCTCATAGCTATATTGCCACTTTTTGGATGCTATAGTTCTGCCACCACCTTTGTTAGCCTTTTCTATCTCCTTATCTGAGTGTGGTACATTTACTAATATGAGATTGAAGCAATACAGGGAGACCTTTCACTGCATACTATTTAAAATTACCTGATGGTTTTTTCCTTCTCAATTTCCTGATAAGAACAAGTGCAATCAACAGAACCAGAACTGACGATATAGAAACAGCTAAGGGAACAGCAATACTCTTCTTTTTCTTGCACGTACTTGAGCCACAGATATTTTGGTCATCTACACTGAAGATGGTAATTTCTGTTAGTTTCATGAGAAATAGAACAAAGTAAACTTGAAATAAGATTCCTCAAGTCTGATCAAGCAAGGCATACGTCAGTGTAAGTAATCCAGCTCTTGATCTTTCTAGAAGATTATCAGCGACAAAACCTGACAGATGATTGCCTTTCAAGTTCCTGCACAGAAAATATAATTGTTCTTCCAACATCTATCATCAAGCAATATCAGGACTACAATACCAACTTGTATAGACTTACAGAACTTTAAGGGATTTGAAGTCTTCCATAAACTGAGGTATTGGTCCAGTTAAGCTATTGTTTGATAAATCCCTGACACAAAATAATGCGCTTCCAGTGATTTTAAGGATCAACAAGTCCTGTTCTGGTTAGGACTGAAAAAAATCTTATATACTAGACATGACTATAATATAATCAGAATTTTTCTGGATATGTACTTACAATGATTTTAGAAACAAGAGATTGGATATTGCAGGAGCTATTGCCCCACTCAAACTGCTTGAACTCAAATTCCTATCAAAACAAAGTGATCTCTTCTAAAACTTCAACTTAATTCAACCACAAACTCTCATATTGGGAGAATAGGGGCATAAAAAAGAGTACGTAGAAGGAACTCACAGTGATATAATTAGCGGAGGCGAGTTACTGTAGTTACATTCCAAGCCATCCCAAATATAGTCCTTTGGCTCACAAGGATCACCTACCCAATTTCTTTGAACACTATACGTTCCTTTGATATTCATGATAGCATCAACTGCATTTATGAAAAATTCACTAATAATAGGACCATTATGGGGTAATGATGCAGCAAAACATAATTCTTTACAGATGTAAACAAAACATACCATCTTGTTTAAATGTTGGTATTGCATCTAGCTGTCTTACCACATAAATTTCAACTGCATTGAGGATGGGAGGTAAGGTTGAGTCTCCAGTTCTAGAAATTGAAATTTGATGTTTATTTCCCACTAAAGATTTTGAATTCGACACAGTGGTTGCTTGTAAGTAAAGAGGGGAAAAGGGACCAAATAATGGAGATCCATTCCAGGATATATTGAATTTCCTCAGTTCCTTCTTCTGAAGCTTCTCAACCTCAGCAAAGTACAAATACACATAAAATTTAAAGTTTGGATCATTCGGTTCCCAGGAGAATTCCAAAGCAGCACTCTCATTCTTAGGTCTAGCAGCAGTCCTAATAACTTCAAATGGCGCTTTATAGCCACTTTTGTCACCATTGATGGCTGAAGAAGTTTCTGTAGTCTCCCAGGAAGATGAACTGTAAGGAGACCAAATTCTATCATAAACATCATCTTCATATCTCCCACTTCCATTGACAGATGCAATGTCCCATCTTTTGAAGAGTAAAAGTGAAGCAGATGATGACCCAAACTCAGTAGCATAAACAGGGCCATAAATGATTGGTCTAAGTTCCAATGCTGAGATGAAAGGAATTCCCAATCCTTTGTTCACAAGACAGACATTGATCTCCTCTGCTACTTTCAAGCTGATGATTTCCATTATGAGTTGCACTGAAGCATTTCTGAATGTTACTGAGGACCAGAAATTGACATCCACATAGAGATCAAATTCTGGAAGCTTGTTTTCTCCATCATAGTTCCCATATAAGAAAGAAGCCCTTATCAAATGCAAACTGTTTCTTATTGGAGTTTTTATTCTGTAACAATTTCTCTTACCCTCTGGAAAACTTCTGAGATCTGAAAGTGGTTGTGGCAGATTTGGATTCTTTGGGTAGTTATATTCAGAGGAAATATTTCTGTTGACCCCTGTGTTAATATAAGTTCCATCTGTGCTGTACTTAATGTTACCATCTGTATATTCAAAATTCTCTGGACCACCACAATCAATGCTTACGAAACCTGACCAGAAAGACCCGTCAGACTCAGAAAAAAAGAAGTTAAGATGTTTACGGTTTTACACTTCACACCACAAATTAGGATCAGCTTCGCAAAACCCATTAGCTTCCTATCGATTTCGAGGCTTGAGGGCGAAAAGAAAACCATGAAACCATGGGCAAATTTTGGGGAAGAAACTCAAACGCTCAAACATGCGAAGCTTCTTCGACAGTCATAAATGGAATTGCGAGACGATAAACAAAAAGGGAAGAGACTGATTGCAAAATTAAGCGAAATCAAAGCATAGCTTAAATTGAATATTTCAGATTATAAGTTTATACAATATTAGTTAAAAGCAAGGGCAAAGATCAGTCTCAAATGCAGTATCAGTATGCCATTCTTTCTTTCTTGCATTGCTTAACTACAAGAAAATGCTAACCTCTTTGTTGCTGTGCATGAGCTAAAATTGAAAGACGAAGAATGAGCAAGAGGAAGGTGAAGAGTGTCTTTGATATTAACATCTTCAATCAAACGAAATGGAGGATTAAGCTGACGACCCATGAAATTAAGAGTTATATTGTCAAATAAGGCGACGTTAGAGAAAAGTCAAAAACTCAAAAAGTAGAGAATCCTGGCCTGGCGTGATAGAACTATTGTTCTTTCAATCCGACAACTCTTGAAATTGAAAACTATTGAAATAGAATAAGAAATTTTAAATCATAGCCATCATCTACCAAACCTTGCAATTTGAAAATTATTTTCTTAGAAAAAGTGTTATGTTAATTTAATAGTTAAAGAATTGTTAAAAAGCAATTCTCATTCATTGTACTTACCCATAATATAATAATGTTAATATAATTTTATCAAAATAACAAATATCACAACTCTTGTCAACTATATAGATTATACATATCATTATCTTCTATTAACAACCAATTTTTTCTTTTTGCTTCCTTCTATTTTTTTTTTTCAAAGACTCCATATGATTTATATTTGAACAACATATTCAATAGACACAACACCAACTCTTATATTTATATATTCATTACAAATATTATTATACATTCATCTCAACAAATTTATCTTTTATAGCAAAAAAAAAAAAAAAACATATTTATCTTTACTAGCCAACTTTATAATTATTGTTGTTCATTTGAAATCAAATATTTATTGCTATATAACATTGTTGGTTTTATAACAGTCATATAAAACTTCCTTTAAAAGTTTATTAGATACTTTATATTACAAATAATTATCATATAATATTATTGGTCTTATAATTCTTGAGTAATATATTTTATTATTAATCTTGCATGCAAGCATGGATGATCCGTACATATACATACGTGTGTGTCCATGTGTGTGCGCGCGATATTGATTAGATAAAGGCACGGGAAACAACTGAGAAAGTGATGAAATAATGAGATTATTAATTTATTAGAAGCAAGTTGGTTTGGTGGATTATTGGTGGGAGCAATTCAACCCCACTATAAGCAAAAGTTGTTCGAGTCATGGGGTCTAGCACAAGGTTTTCCATCATTTAAGAGGGGAAATCCTAATAAAGAATTTTCAAAATCCTAAAAAAATAAAATAGTGTTTTGAATATTCATAATCTTACAAAGATATTAGGCTCAAATTGTTTTTTTTAATTATAAAAAATGACCAAATTGCCCTTATATATATATATATATATATATATATATATATATATATATATATATATATATATATATATATTACCCTCATTGGCTGCCGCCAAAGACCATCCTTTGTTGGTAGCCAAATTCTTGATCATTAAAGTTCCAACGATAATATCTCGGTAATAAATATTCCCAGGGTGTCAATAGTGAGATTTGAACCCCCACTACTTGATATACTCAAGACATTGGTGGCTATTGGGCACCAATGGTTTCCAATATATATTAGACAAGCAAATATATATAACCTAACCATTTAACTTTGACTCTAATTCACAAGTTTTATTAAGGAATTCACAACATTTCATTAGGTTTAAACAACTTTCGTTTACCTAGTAAAAAAGTTTACACTATCCGCTTATTCAAAAAATTTGTTAAAGAATTTAAAACATTATATTAAGTTTTTACAACTTTCGTTTACCAAGTATAAAAGTCGCACTATCAGATTATTCATATGTTTTGTTAAGGAATTCACAATATTTGATTAGGTTTTAACAACTTTTATTATAAAGGTCACACTATCGGGTTTTAACAACTTATTAATTTCTTGAATTCCTTAACAAAACTTGTGAATGACCTTGTTGCATGAATTTTTTTTTACTAGGTGAATGGTGTTAATTATCTATGTTTTAATGATAACTGACAATTATAAAATAAATGAATTTAATTACACTTAAGTGAAATCCTTTGTGTTTTTACATGAAATTTTATCGGTATATGGAGGACATATTAAGCTCAAAACTAGCCAAAGAACAACCAAAACCGACATTTAGAATGAGAGCAATGATTTTTCAAAGTTGAGCAATCAACATTGAAATTTCCTGTGTTCAGAAATGAGCATTTATGTTCGGGCTTCAGTTTGGAATAGCAAACCCTTGTGTTTTTCTATGAAAACTTTACAGGAGACAATACTCTCCTCAATCTTCGAAATGAGCTTTGGTTCACCTCAAGAGAAGGTCTACAAATCCAGTTGTGATTTTTGGAAGTTGAGTTACAAAACAGGAAACGTTTTTTATTGCTTCTGGAGTGGTAAAATGAAGTGGTGGGGCTTCCATTGGTGCACAATGGTTGGTTTTCTATTATCCCACCTGTTCAATGAGGGACTGGCTCACTAGTTCAAAGAGGGCTTACGACACCCCACTCGTTTAATGAGGGGAAAAGACCCATAGTCTGGAACATGTGCTCTGAAGATTTTGGCTGGTCCTCATCACATGACCAATGAGCTTTTGAGTAACCAGTAACATTGATGTAACTTAGCCTGTGGTTTAGTCAAATGAAATAAGGCAGATCTATTGGAGTGATGGGAGACGTCTTGGGAATTGTGTTAATGAGAAATTGTGATGCATAATTTATGATACTTCAATTATGATGAGATTTTGTGATGAGAATATTGGTGAAATATATTTTTAATATTTGGTTATATAAATTGTTCCACTTGGCACTTCACTAGCATATATTAGTATTCGTAATAAGTTGGATTGATGGTTATCACATTTTTCAGGTGATAGCTCTTGTCTGAGTCCATCAGGGAAAACGTCAAAAGCTTAGACTACTCTACTAAAAGTAGTGCTTTTGTCTTGTTGGGTTTATGATATGATTGTATATTGCCACGTTAGGGCTCATTCCGCATACTCTGTCAAATTTTGGATATTTCATTAAATGATGAAGCGCTATTAAGTTACTGATCTAACTAATATATAGTTATTTGATTAAGTAAAATGGAGGACGTTTCAGCAGCTAGAGAAGAAGATGATAGGATGGAGATTGTTTAAGGCCAGAAGAGATGAAGAGAGAGAAAAGAAATGAGGTGAAAGTGATATGAATGACAACAATCCCGTCCTTCTTATATAAGCAGTGATCTCTCGTAGGCTGGAAATAAATATACATTCACACACCCATTATATTACATATGCATTGAGGAAAGTGTTGCATTTATTTAATTTTTTTTTTTTGCCATAAATTAATGGGTAAAGGTATAAAAATACACATATACCTTACCCTCAGAAGCGTCCAGCACCAAATACTTTTTTTAGAAGCAAAAATACACATAAACTTTGAAAATTGGAGTAAAAGCCACAGCACCATTAAATACTACCTCACGATGTTAGTTTTTGTTGTGGGGCCCATATTATTATTCTGAAAATACAATAATGCCCCTAAAGGCATTTTAGGTCACCAGAACACGAGGATTAGAGAATCTTAGGTGCTAAGATGGATTCTACATGAGACCACATTGAGCAATAGAAGTAATGTAGTTCTTTGATTCAATGATTATAGAAAATGACTAGAAAAGAAACACCAAAACAAAAATTTTAGAACTACAAGCTTCAAAAATTATGGAAAAACAAGAAGAAGAAATGGTTCACCAGGAAGCAAGAATCCTGGAGTGGTTATTATAGCAGTTCCTTCTTTTCCTAGAAAATGTCAGCAACAAGCTGGAAAAAAAAAACCACTGAAAAGCCAGACAACTCAAAGCAAATATAGGACTTCTTTCTGCTGCTGTTGGGCAAGCAAAGCAAAGGCAAACTCCATGGATGGAACTTTGCATTCTATTAGCAGAAAAAAGCCCTTTATGGGTTCTATTATCATATAATCCTGTACCATGGTATGGTATGAGATTCCATAGAAAATAGGGCGATCATAAAATAATTAGAAATTAAAATCCAAACGCTTCACATGCCTAGATCGATGAATCAGTAATGGAAAATGAAAACATAGAGAAATTTGACCAAGAAAAAATTTAATACAAACCAAAAACCATGCTATAGTCGGAAATTTTCATCAAAACGATATGAATATGCGGCTAAAGAACAGCTCACTCATTCATCGCTCCAACATGAAGGAGCTACAAATTGGATCAAAATGGCAACGAATGCAGAAGTATAAAGCTGAAATCGGGGGACTCCAGATCAGGAAGTGGATTTGGTGGTGTAGATCACCGAAAAGAAGAAAAACGACAGTGTTTGATGGAGGCAGAATCCAAGCGATGCAAATCTATGATGAAGCTTCACAAGTTGCCCAATGCATTCTCTTGAACGGCATTTCGAGTCACCGGTTGGCCATCGTAGTATGGAATCCAACAATAGCTCCCATGCCTAGTTCTCTTCTTCATCCCCATCTATCACATCTTCTTTGAGTATTCTGACCTTGACTCTCCTTGCCGGGAAGAACAAGTTGCCTTGGCTTGGTTTAGATCATATCCGAGTTCAAGCTTGTCAGTGGAGCTAGTGAGTGTGATAGGCTTGAGAGCATTGGGAAAATTGTGAATTCTGATTTTTTTAAAAAGTTAGGGGCATTATTGTATTTTCAGAATAATAATGTTGGCCCCACAACAAAAACTAACATTGTCAAGCAGTATTTAACGGTGCTATGACTTTTGCTCCAATTTTCAAAGCTCATGTGTACTTTTGCACCTAAAAAAAGCATTTGGTGCTGGATGCTTCTGAAGGTAAAGCACATGTACATTTTTTCACCTTTACCCTAAATTAATCTGATTTCACATTCTCTATAAATTATTCTTATTTTCACCGCTAACTCATGCTCTCTTTTTTTTTTTTTTATATAAACAAGTGAAAAATATTGGGAAAATGATACTTCAATTCCATATGAATTTCCTAAATCTAAAGATGCCTATTAAACTTGTGAAAAAACAGATCAAGGATAAGGGACAATTAAGATATAAAAATTTTAGAGAAAATTTCAAATTGCCCTTCACACTTTGTGTGCTTCTTGTAATTCTTTCTCATCCTCTCTCTCCTTATTTGATCTTCCTATAATTCCATGGCCGCCGTTGCCACCTCCAAAAGCCAAAGAATTACAAGCTTGGCATTCTGATGCAGTAGAACCAAGAAAGGTTCTGATTCGAAAAAATCAGGTTCTTCAGCTTGATGGCGATAACCACGTTGAGATTGAGGCAAACACAAAGCCAACGAAGGTCATGCTTTGTTTTGATTTTGGGTTATGCTTTGAGGTTTAACAAAAATCCCCAAAAAGTTGTTTCTAGTTTGATTTTTTAAAATTTTAATCGTTTGGGATGTGGTAATTGTTGGGGTTGAATTCCATTGTTGGAAGGGAAATGAAGGGGAGATGAGTAAGAAGGTGAACAGTAACCCTGACATTTCGCAAAAGTCGTAATGTGATTAACAAGTTCATGAATGGGTTTAATAAGTCTTGTGATGGGTTTAACAAGTTCATCTACAAGTGAAAAACATGTTACTCTGATAAACCTAACATTTGAGCACTATGAACAAAAGTCGTAATAGGATTAATAAGTTCATCAATGGGTTTAACAAGTCTTGTGATGGGTTAAATAAGTTCATTCGTTAGGTAAAAAAATGTCACTCTAGTGAATCCAAAATCGGTGCACTATGAACAAAAGTTGTAATGGTATTAAGAAGTTTATCAATAGGTTTAACAAGTCTTATAATGGGTTTATCAAAGAAAAGCCCCACCTTCGTCAACTTTGTGTTTGCCTCGATCTCAATGTGGTTGCCGCCATTAAGCTGAAGAACTTGATTTTGCCGAATTAGAGACTTTCTTGATTTCATTGCATTGGAATTCCAAGCTTGTTCAGAATCCTCAATGGAGGCCAAGCTGGCTTTCGGTGATGACAACAAGGGAGGCAGTAGTGATGACAATGGGGTGGGCTTCATCTCCATGGCGACACCACAACATGAAATTACAAGAAGATCGAATGAGGGGGAGAGAGGATGAGGAAGAATTACAGGAAGCACAAAAGTGTGAAGGGTGAAAGTGGAATATCACCTAGAGGGGGGTAAATAGGTGATTTAAAAATTCTTTTCGAATTTACACGAGGAATGACAAAACTAGAGATTGAAATAGAGAGAATGAACACAAAGAGATTATATTGGTTCGGTCCAACTCTTTGACCTACATCTAATCCCTAGATACTCTGGGCTTTTCATTAACTCACAATCACAAAAACAATTACACACTCTGTACTTGAGATGATCCTTTCACACCAAGACTCAATCCCTCTTACAAGTTGTAATTGTATACCCATACTCAAGGGTCCTCAATCTTAAGATTAGACAAATAATCAAATAAGTGTTTAAGACTCTTCATTAAGTAGATGAATGATAATTACTGAAGTACAACAATATCCGAAGATATCAAATGAAGTGAATAAAAAAATTGATTGCAATAATGTCAAATTGAATATGTAAAGTTTCAGTAGGTGGCGAATTGAATGCTTCGAACATTTATACCAACTTCTATTTATAATTGTTGAAGACTCTTAAGATAGCCATTGAGAGATATTCATATTTCCGTTAGACTCAGAAACTATTCCATTAGACTGAACTCTTCTTGTTGAACTAATTATGGCTCATCGTTATCAACAAACTTCCTTTGGTCTGGACAGAGGTTGACTTCAGGAGTTGGTAATATCCTTTTGCCAAAATGGGTAGTACCTGCGATAGGGATTATTTGGGTTACTCTGATTTTCATTCTATGTGCAGTTCTATTTCTCTGCTATGCAATAAATGTCTCTGACACAAATATTGCTTTATGATGCGTTCCAAGTAGTCTTACATTTGACCATCTGAAATCACTAACAAATGTGTTAAAAGCACATTGTGAATAGTTCTTAGTAATAGTATAAAGTAATCGCAAAGAGATTTGAAAGTTTGAATTCGCACAGACGATAATCATCATTTTCTTACTAAAAAACTCAAATTGATAGCTAAGAAACTCGAGTTGTATTTTACAAGACTCGAGTTATGTTTTAGATTTTCAAAAGCTTTCAGTTTCTAAAAATAATTTTGAAGAAGAACTTGAGTTGGTAAGGAAAGAACTCGAGTTTATACTTATGGATGAAATTAGAAAACTCTATATTATCCAAAGAACTCGAGTTGAAAAAGCTCAACTTGAGTTCTTTAAAAAAGAACTCTAGTTGTTAGCATTTTGCTGAGAACTCAAGTCTTTTTGGCAGAGAGAACTCGAGTTGTTATTCCTTAGACTTGATTATTAAACTTGAGTTGTTTATCATGAAAACTTTAGTTCTTCAAAGCTTTTTGTTCGAAAAGAGAATAAGGCATGATTCCTCAGAACTTGAGTTGATTACCATGGACTCAAGTTGTTTGTTAAGAACTTTTGTTGTGAAGGTATGAACTCACGTTGTTCCAGAAGAAGTAGCCGTTGAGATTCGTTTCAAAAGATAGAACTCAAATTGATTAACTCAGAACTCAAGTTGATAAACTTGCTGACTCAAGATTGCTTTGGAAAGAGTTTGAGAATTCAAGTTGTTTAAGCAGGAACTTAAGTTGTCTAGAGTCAATAAGTTGTCAAGTGTTTATTATCATTAAAACTCAAACTAAGAACTAACAAAGGGAAATTTGGACTTTTCTTTAAAATTTCCATATCCTTTATTGCCACATATCCCTTCCATGTCCTTTCTATGTGTTTTCTCTCTTGATTAATTGCTTAATTTGCTCTATTTGCATAATTGAGTCTTATACAAGGGCTAATGGTCTTAACAAAGCAAGTTATTGGATTAATAGTAATAACAGACCAAAATTAAAGAATTTAATTAAAAGAGAAAAGCACATTCATATCTAATTATAAACTGAGAAAAAGTCTTTAATTGAATAACATACATAAATAAATCATTTATAATTCTTAACTAAATTTTATTAACATTTTAATTGGTATGATTTTGATAGTTATTCTTAATTAAAATATGGGATAGAGTAATTAACAAAAAAAAAAAGGAGAGGACAAGGCAAGTGAGACGGATGTGCAATATAAAAGCTGTTGGATATCGTGAAGACTAAAACCCCAGGTCTTTTTTTTAATTTCTCCTCTGATTTTGTAGTGGAAATTATACTATAAATTTTGTCCACTAGAGGTAATACTATTTCATGCGGTTTTTAGCTTGGGAAATTGGACGACACATGACCATAAGGCATAAGTCTAAGCTAATAGGGCTCATGATGTCCACCTACGATTGGAGCAGAAGGATGGGACTAGAGCCTCACAATTTTCAACCAAAATCTGATACTATTTTTATTAGGAAATTTTTTTTCTAAAATACAATTAAAAATAATAAAAGATAAATTAGTCTTATGAATTTATCCAATCTCAAATCAAAACTAGGTACAAATATGAGATTTCTAATTTTGACCAAATTACTGAAATATCCTGATTTGATGGCACAAATTTTAGGAGTCAATAACAATATCAGTATATTTTACATTAATGACTTTACTTTCGTATTTGACAATTTCACATATAAGAAACTAGGGATAATTTTGATAGCACAAATTTAGGGGTTAATAATAATATATGTATATATATTAACAACATCAGATTTTGCATTAACTTTACTTTTATATTTTACAACTTAAGATAAGACAATTTAGTCATTTAATCAGAATTAGAACTCATAGATTCCTTCTTTAATTATGACCTGTGATTTAACAAATTCACATTATCAATTTTTCTTTTTCCATTTTTAATTGTAGTTTTTGTGGAATCTTCCCCTTTTTTTTATATAAGAAATGGTATTATTATACATATTATAAAATTACTTATGTATAAAATAATCCTGTATATATATAGATATTTTGCCTGTAGAGGGGATCTTAAAATGAGGACAGAATCCAGTGGATAGTTGGAGCCCGTCGAGCTTCATCACATGTTCATGTGTTCTATGACACTTTAGGATTCAAGCCTTATCCAAAAACATACAAAACTAACACATTTAGTATACTGATTTTCAGTACTCTATCATATTGGATCATGATCGATTCTGTTCTGATGTACAGGTTCCTCATGAAAAGGTAAGTGCAGAGCATACTTAGAATAAAAAAAGACGATAGTACTAACATCTAAGAACTTTAGCTTTTTGAAGCAAAAGAAACTTAGAAGAAAGCCATATGAAAGCACACTGATTTATTTCAAGTAATTCTTCGATGATTACAAGTGAAGGGAAGCTCTGCTTATATAGAGATGCAAAGACACAACTAGACAAAACCTTCCGAGTTGGAGGATAAGACGTCCTTATAGAAGTAGTGACTCAAAATTAAAGACACTAAGATATTTTAGTAATTTTCATGCATTAAATAGATTTTTGTTTTTTGGGGAAATGCATTGAATAGAGAGTTGATTGTGAGCTTTAAAGTCTAAATCATTACGAATGTGAGGGTTGAAGATTTCTTAAAATTAATACATAAAAATAAAAAGTAAATTCTTGTTGGCCCAAAAAACAAAAAGTTGTGGTTGTAATTTTTTAAAATAAATAAAAACATTTTGAACGTAACACTAAATAAATTAAAAATTTTAATTATTATTTTCTTCATTAGACATGTTTGTTATATTTTGGGTTAAATTCCATCCATCATTTTGAATTGTTTTTCAAATAATATTCACTATTTTAAATTAAATTTTTCAGAATTCAACACCTTAAAATACTTTTCTTTTTTAGCAAAATGAATGCATTAACTAATATATACAAGGAGTACAAGCTACTATCTAAGCAGTGGTTGGGACAAGCCTAAGGGCCTGTTTGGTATTGCATTTAACTCATTTTTTTCTACCAAAAAAAAAGAAGCTAAAAAACACCACTTTTCTTGAATTTGGAAAATGCAGGCTATTTGGATCATGCAATACGTTCACTAGGCCAAAATAAAAAAAAAGCAAGATAACTCATCTTTTTCTACCAAAAAAAAAAGAAGACAAAAAACGCCACTTTTCTTGAATTTGGAAAACGCAGGTTGTTTGGATCATGCAATACATTCACTGGGCCAAAATAAAAAAAGCAAGATAACTAAGCTTTTTTGAAAGCCTCATTTCCTTGCTATTTCCCAGCGAGCGATGCGTCCTAGGCTCGCGTGGGCTCCTCCATTTTTGTTGTTTATGATGTGTACATGGGGTGTTTGTGGCAGACACACATGACAAGCGTGGGCCCACCAAAAGTAATTTACTTTTTTTACTTTAATTCTTTTGTTTTACCTTTTTTTTTGTTTCCCATTTTTAACAACTTCTATCATTTATTTTCTTTTTACAAATTTAAATTTTCAATTATCACAATATATAAAACTAATATATATGTAGTATTTAACAAGATTCTTATATTTTTCAGTCATTTTCCATCTCAACTCATTTTTCAAATATTAATCCAAACATTCTTCAGTTTGAAAAAAAATAACTTCTGCTACCATTAATCCAAACACACCTCAGTTAGAAAAAAAGCCACTTCTGCAAAAAGTCAAACAGGCAGTCCAAAGACACATCAGTTAGCTTAACATGACTTTTTTCCTACCTGGCTTTTAAGTCACCGCTCTTACCGCTAATCTAAACAGGCCCAATGAAACAAATAACAACGACAATGTGCTCAGACCGGCGACGTTAAAGGGTTATTGAGGAAAATACACTTATTTCTATTTTTCCCAAAGTTTGAAGCATAAAGTACCAAAAAGTAGTTGCCAGTTTGTGCCATGCACATGGGGTTAATGCTTCAGAGGGCATCTAGTCTTCGAAGGGCTATGAGAGAAATTCTGAAATCGTGTTGCTTTGCTTCCAACATTGTTGAGCAAATGTGAAGAAAGTGATCAAGATCTTCGAGTTTTGAGTGACAATGCTCACAAGTTCCTTTGGGAAATTTACCAAAATATTTTTTTTCTTAAAAGAATGTACCGAATTAGAGTAGATGGGAAAATATTTCCCAAACTAAGGTAGTTAGTGGCGTCGAAACTAGACACCTTTAGGCGTCAAATTGATGCCTAAAAGGAGTCAATTTTTATTTTTATTTTTTAAATATAATTTTATAAATATATTTAAAATTATAAATAATAAATCTATATTTTATAAATAATAAAATTAATAAATAATAATTTTGATTAATAATTAAAAAATTAAAAAATTAAAAATTTATTGTAATCTTAGGATATAAGACTAATTAGTAAATTATTTAATTAGTGAATTTATTATAAACTATAAAATATATGACTAATTATTTAATATTTTGTACTTTAATAATTGTTTATAAAAATTGTAAATTATTTTAACTAAATTTAACTAAAGAAATTCATGAGAATAATAATTAGTGAATTAATAAAAATGTTTTGTGAAATATATTGTATATTATTTTTTTTAGAGTACATTAGGATAGATAGGATAACCTTAAATATTTTACAAAAACACAATACATTATTAAGTCACTAATTAATTATTCTCTAACTAATTAATTATTTGACTAATTATTATTCTCTATTTAAGTTTATCCTATCTATACTAGTATACTCTATAAAACATAATATACAACATATTTCACAAAAAATTTTATCAATTCACTAATTATTATTCTCATAAATTTATTTAATTAAATTTAGCTAATAATAATTTACATTTTATATAAAAAATTATTAATGTACAAAATATTAAATATTTTGTCATCTATCTTATGGTTTACAATAATTTCACTAATTAAACAATTTACTAATTAGTTTTATATCCGAAGATTAAAATAAATTTTAAATATTTTAATTATTAATTAAAATTATTATTTATTAATTTTATTATTTATAACTAATAGAGTTATTATTTATAATTTTAAATATATTTACAAAATTATATTTAAAAATAAAAATTAACGCCTTAAGGTGTCAGAACTTCTGACGTCACTGGTGGTGTCAACATTGTTGACGCCACTAACTGCCTTAATTTAGGAAATATTTTCCTACCTACTCTAATCCGGCACATTCTGGTAAAAAAAATTATTTTGGTAAATTTCCCAGTTCCTTTTGTAGTCCTACCTTTTCCCATCATTTCTGCATTTGTGAGCCTGTTTTTTAGTCATAGCCATTTCCAAATCCATCGCCAGCATTTGCTCGGTTCATCTCGTTGTAGGTGTTGTTCTTCATGATAAGCTGAAGCTATCGTGAAGGATCCATTTGAGGTGAGGTTCCAAAAGCATAGATCCGGATCTTCGGTGTTTCTTGAGGGGGAGGATGTGATGTGCAAGTTAATGTTGGTTGGCAATAAGTGCTGAATCAGAGCAATCAAAGTGGGTTCAGCATTGGATCAAGGTAACTGCCATTAAAAAATGTCCATGATCATTTTAAAGAGGGAAGGGCTAACAACATCCCACTAACTTTGAAAGAATAAGGCATGTAGCCATCGGGTCTTCGGCTTTAAGTGACTTCATCTCAAACAGAGCCTTTCTAACTTCATCAATGGAAATAGGGTGAGCATGGGCAGGGCTGGTTAGTGCGAGACCCATGCCCGATGCCCTGCCCGAAGAATCATTGGGCAGTCAAATGCAGCCCGGTGCTTAGCCCTACCCGATAGAAGCTCTAATATTTTAGGGTTGGGCAATAATGGGCTGGGCAGGGCGGGCTTCTCATGCCCAAATGATGATATCCTACCACAATCTATGTGAGAAATTTTTTTCCAATCATACCTGATAAACAATATTGTAAACTTCAAATGTAATTTATAATTATATACCTCAGAATATTCCAAAATAAATTTACAACTTGAGTCTTGAAATTAAAAAACTATCATATATCTTAACAAATAATCAAATACACATGCCCGAAGAATTAAGTAACATCCATAATCCATTAAATACAAGGCATCATTAGAAATATAATAGACTAATGGTCAAATACTCAATGAATATATTAAAGTATTAGTAAATATACAATATAATATAAGTTTATTAACTATTATATAAAAAATATTTATATCAAATATATACACACACACTGGGCAGGGCCAAATGGGCAAGGCGGCATACCCTGCCCGATGCCTAGCCTTGCCCGCAAAAATGCCCAGCCCAATTATGCCCATTTTTTCTGGGCTGGGCAGGGCCATTTTTTGCTCGGCGGAGCTGGGCGCACTGGGCTCTCGAGCATCATGCTCCACCCTAAATGGAAACATCAGCGTTTGAAAGCTCCCAAGAGAGTTGAAGGATCGAAGGAAATATACCTTGTGATGCATAGGATTGTGGGTTGTTTATCGAAGCAGTATAGAGCAAGACAAAAAAACTCAATAAACATGTGTGCCAAAGTCGAGTTGTCTAAAACCCAATTCCCTTCGCTGTCTTTGAGAGTTGCAATCTGATCCCAAGAACGGCGAATCCTTGCCTTTAGATGGTAGTACGCGGTGTTCTTGTAGTGCTAATGAATATAATAGCGAGAGTCATGAAAGTTTTCACTCTCTTAGGATGAGACAATACTATGTATTATGTAAGAAATTTCATATTTTTTTAGATAAACCCATGGGATGAGACAATGCTATGTATTATGTAAGAAATTTCAGATTTTTTTTTTGGATAAACCCACATAAGAACTATCATCTTGAAAAATGTTAGTAACAATTAATCCAAATTATTATAAATGCTAATATGTGTTTGTGAGGAGTTAAACAAAACAATTTATATAACAAAATATTAGAAATATAATTCACAAATTCTGTATCATATATTCTCTACTAAAATTTTCATATGAAATTTCATATCATAAATCACATATATAACATGTCAAACAAATGATTAATACACTAACCATCCTTATTACCCCAGACTGCCTTTCTAATCGCTGACTAGACCCATAACTAACAGATGATTTATTGATTTGACTGGATTACACATGATTCCAAATCATGAGGTGTCACCTGGCCAAGGTCCATAGCTTGTCATAATTGAAATATAGCTCCCCTTCTTTTAATGAAACCAAGGAGGTGTCACTATCCCTTGAGCTAACCCTTAACCTGACCAAAAGAAAATAGTGATATCAAGGGCCATGAGGATGTTACTAGTACAAAGAATGGCTTTAAAACCGCCTCGTTTAGACCAAAGTAGTGAAGCTCTAATATAAAAAGTCTGACTAATGATAGTCTTATAAATATAAAGAAATTTATAAACTGGATTATAAAGAATTAGGTCTACAAAGTATGATCGGTGGTAATTTTGTAAATATATAAAGAATATCTTAGACTCGGTTTTAGAAGACCATGTCTAAAAAGTATGACCGGTGGTAGTTCCAAAAATATGTAAAGAACTTTTTAGACCGGATTATAGAAGATTAGGTCTAAAAAGTATGACCGGCGGTGGTTTTGTAAATATATAAAGAAATTTTTAGACCGAACTTGTAAAATATGAGGTCTTAAAAGTCTTACTTTTAAGACCTAATAGTTTAAAAGTCTGGTCCAAAAAGTATGAATGGTTATAATTTTGTAAATATAAGAAAAGTTTTACTTTTAAGAACGGATGTTTAAAAAGTCCAGTCTAAAAAGTCTACTCTTAAGACTGTATATTTAAAAAGTATGGTCTAAAAAGTCTAAAAGATGAATCTTCTATTTTTCCGCACCGAAAATTGAATTTCGCTCTTTGAACTTTTCTTCAACCTTGTGAATCTCACCTCACACTTTCTTCAACCTCGTCTCATCTCAAGGATCTCGCTCACAAATTTTCTGACAACACGAAAATTGCTCTCACCTCCTTTACTGTCATGATCACTTGTTTTGGTTATAGCTTCTGTACGTTCACAATTTTTACTTTGTCTTCTTTGATCTAGTTTATTTTTTCTTCTTCGACCTAGAAAATTGCAACGCACACATTACTCCTATCTTAAAAAGGAGTTCTATGTGGAGTGGAGACCAGTGCAAGCATTCTCGTCCCCAGTCATCCTTATATAAAAAATTCATCCATGTTCCCTAAGAATAATAATAATTGTCGAAGCTCCGACACTGATTTCGTCCCTTCCAGGTCTGGCAATTTCGCCTCTGTGGTTGAATGACTTTCCAAGTCCATTGTTAGCGGATCTCTATGCTACGTAAACGTGAACCATAGAACCAACGGCTGGGTGTCACCGCCCAATGATCTTTTCTTCGTCCGTTCCAAAAATTACCTAACACAACGACAGAAGGCTCTTACTGGAGACAAAGAAACAAAGGGTAGAAGTTAAGACTTCAAGGATAGAAGAGACACAATATTCTGCTAAAGCTTGTCCCCTGGTCATTCCTTCTTTGGTCAATCAATCTTGGGCTAAGAGAGGAGCTTTAAGAGTCTCACATTGAGCTTGCTACAAACAATGTTGAAGTTTGTCACTTCTATGAATGGCAAGATTAGGCAACTATGTGACTTGATCAACCAAAACTTCAAGGCCTTATTTGATTAGCAAGAGGCTTAGACTAAGATGATACAAGAGCATACTAGCCTAATGAGAATTTATGAGCAAAGAATGATTTATTTTGAAATCCTATTCAAAGATCATTTGCGATTTATACTCCTAAGATGTCTTCAAAGCCATTGGCTACATAAATATATCCTTATGAAGATCCTCCACATCTACCTTCAAAGATCTTTAGTACTGATCACATCATCAAATAATAACTAACTAGTAATGCATCAATGGACTATAGAGGATTATGACTCGAATAATTATGACATTACTTGAGTCAGGTATTGTATTCTTAATTAAAACTATCTGAGTTACATCACTTGAGTGAGCACTCGAGTGATGATTAAGTAGGACTACTCAAGTGATATCGAGTTTTAGCCATAAAACCCCCTAAATTGCATCATCATTTTCAAAACTTGATTTCTCACCAAATCTTTAAACTTTCAGACTTAATTCCTCAACAACAATTCTAACAGTTTTTCAAATCTGGAAGAGCTCTAAACTCAATTCTTCATAATGATTTTTAAGCTATGCATTCATTAATTGGGAGCTTCACATTCATATGCGTTTTATATCTTAAAAGCTTATCCATTTTATTTGAAGAAAATCATTTTAAGCATAATCTTCTAATTCACTATCTTTTGATTAGTTTTGATGATGAGTTACTATTATATTTTTCTTTCCATAGTCTTAATTTGAAAAATATGGTATACGAAAGAAATTTTTTATACTTGATTACACAAAAAATTCTCCTTGCAAGAATGATTTTAATTTATGGCAAAAGATTCTGTACTACGCAAAATCATTATTCAACTTACTACAAGACGAAATTGTCAATTTTGAGGAAAGATACTTGGATGACCAATCAAGAGAAATATATTGGCTACAACATTCAAAGAAACATCATCTTTGCCAATACAAGTGAGCAGTTAGCTTGACACAATCATTATGGAAGAAAGCCCAACTTCAATGAAGAAACTTGGACTTCATTGATTATACATCAACTTGTTGCCGAATCCAAATGAGCATTTCTAAACCCTATCTCTTTTATATTTGTGAATATTTTGCATATCTTTTTATTACTTCACATTAAAAATGAAAATACTTTCAAATAGAGGGAAAGAAAATAGTTTTTTTTTTTTTTTATTTACCACAAGCATTTCTTCTTTATACTTCAAACTTTTTGATGATGTCATATAAGGGTAGATAATGATGAGAAAAATATGTTAAATCTAATATGTTTTTATACTCATATATAATTTTCTTAAAGGATTTGACATCATAAAAAAGGGGTAAAATGTTAGATATGATTAGTTTTAATTATGTCAAATATAGATGCCAAATAGTAAGAGAACAAAGTTTACATAATATATTTATCCCATACATTGACAAACTGCTATATCTAATGTAGATTGGTCAAGCAAAGATTAGAAGATATCAATTTGAATTATGGAGAATTATCAATAATAAGATTAAGAAAGAAGCTATTGAGTTAGATTGATCAATAAGAAGAAAAAGAAAGATATTGGAGACATTAGTCAAGAAATCAAGAAGTTATCAAAAGATTTTGGAGAATAATCAATAAAAAGAAGAAAAGAGATTAAAGAAAGAAGAACATGCAAAATATAATGGGAACATCAAAATTCAAGTTCTTAGATTTGATATTAGAAGTCTCTATAATAAAATGAAAGTTGTAATAACTTAATTCAAAGTTAAAATACCTCACCTAAAGCTATTTCATCTTCACTCGAGTGACTCTTTACTATCACTTGAGTTATAAAATAATCACACGAGTGATTATCAAATTTCAGAATACTCTGTTTGCCTCTGTTTTTGTTCAACATGATGAGATTCAGTAATTTGGTTATATCTATCAAACAAAAATTTGATTGAGGTGCAATTTGTTTCATATGAAATCCCAGTGCAATATACAAACACCAAGATCAAGCTCAAAAGAGTTTTGATGGAAGAGATATGGATTCAGAAGTTGACACTGGAATTTCTTGTGTCATTTTAGAAAAGTTATGCCCATTGAAATTTGACCTCTATGTTAAACTATCTATGTTCTTAAAAGGAAAAAGGCACTTGAGTGATAGTGGATGCATTTGAGTGATGGAACATTACTTCTAGAATTTCAGCAAATCACTCGCAAGTGAAATTCGAGTGATGTGAGAATCACTCAAGTGATATGGGAAATAACTGGAGTGATCCATGATCATTTACAAGGCGCTTGCAAGTAATTTGAAAGTGATGTGAGAATCATTCGAGTGATTTGGGAAATCACTCAAGTGATGCATGATAACTTGCAGTGATTATAGAAATCACTCGAGTGATCTATAATCACTTGCTGTGATGTTTTTCATAGATTTTGGAATCACTGTCTTGGATTTTTTAGTATTCTTGCAAGCTAATTTAAACATTGATTATATTGCTTCTAATCATTACTAATTAAGTTTATATGAAGATTACAAATGATTAAACTCAAATTAGAGCTCAACTGCTAAAAAGCTATTTTTTTTGTCAGAGTTTCCAACAATCATATTTCTATAAAGCTCAAGGAAAAAATTATAATGGGAATATGAATGTGCCTAACGAATAATTCAACATCTCTAATGGTCATCAGAGCTACATCAACTATAACTTAAAAAACATTCAAAGTCTAAGACAAGAGTTTGCACTTTCACCGTCGAAATCCAACACTTTAACGTTTATCTCATATGCTCTCTATTTTCTCAGTGTTTAGATAATTTACCAAACAGAATGAGATTATTTGTATACTTCAGTGTTCATATCATTCACTTTTAAGAGAGAGGATTGATTTTAATCATTCATCTTAAAGGTTGTGTCCTAGTGTGTAAGGGGGAGTAACTTGGTGAGAGATTTGTAAAAGGCTTTACAAGTGCTTGGTTAAACTTGTGAGATTGTAAAGACTTCTCTTGTACCCGGATTAGAAAAAGAAGACAGTAGATTGAAAATCTCAAGTGGAGCTTAAGGACTGGACATATGTCTTTAAAGATTGAGCCGAATCCATATAAATCACAATTTACATATTCTCTTCTCTTATCTCTTATATTTCCCGCATAATTGATTTGTTTAGTTGATTGTCGTTTTATGGTTCATTATCTTCATACTTATTATTTTCACTAAGATGCAAAAAATATTTTCAAAGTTCATAAGTTTTTATCTTATATCCAATTTACTTCCCTATTGGGTTTCAGTCAAGTCTAACAATGTGAATTGTTAGCTTAGCATAGTGAATTGTTAGCTTAGCATATTATGGTAACTAAATATTAAAAGTAATTCGGATGACGACAAAGAGAAAATTGCTCTATTTTTTACACTTCCAAGAAATTTTGTCTTGATAAATTTAGTTTTTTTTTTCTAGAAATTTGGTTACTTCATCTAGTTCGGCTAATATACCTAATTTGATTATATTAAGAAAGTTAGTTAAGTTATCTAATATAACATGTTTTGTTTTCTAAAAAACCATAATCTTTTTCCTTAATTCCCCCAATTCCTCTCTTGCTTGACTATTGTTGAGAGAGTATTAATAGAGGTAAACTAGGAAAATATGAAAAAAATATGTCTCATGTTTATGATCAATATTAACTATCTAAATAGCCATAGATTAAAAACTTGAGAGAATATTATATTATCTTTATTTTAAATTCAGTAACCATTATTCAAGAAAAAAAATAAGTAACCATTAAAATGAGACAAGTATTCAAAATATTGAAAAAAAGTTAAATTGAATCCAGACATCAAAATCAATCTAGATTAAGATGAGGACTTCATTACTCGTCTTTTTTGTTCCCCGAGTAAATGGGGAATTTCATTCACAAAAATAAGCTATACATGTACAAGAGTCAACTACTTGGTTAGAGAATTAAACTTGGAGCATGGAATGGGTGGGATACAAGTGCTATGTAAAAATCTGTGGGATCTTTTTTTTTAACCCTTGAGTTTTAATTTTCCTTCCTTACGACGGTTTGATCTCTCTGAAAGAGGCATGGCCGTAAGCCTAAGTTAATAGGCTCATTATGCTTGGATGGGACTAGAGACTAGATGCTCACAATCTTCAAGCAAAATTTTTTATACTTCATTTCTTCCACCCCCCCCGGGACCGAAGATAATATATGGAGTGCGAGCACACGCATACATACACTTATATCTATCAAAATACTTTAACTATATTACGGGAAATAAAAAATAACACTTAAATGATTTAATAAATTTTAAAATGTACTTTTTTTTCATTTTTACTATTCTTAAAAAATGTGTTTAATTGTATCTAATATGTTATTTGAGAAAGAAAGGAGATATAATGGGTGGGTAAAGTTGAAAAAAGATTAGTATATGTTTTTTTGTGTGTGTGTATATTGTATACATTATTACTCAAAAATCAAAGCATGATCCACCAAGACTTTGTCCACACTATTCGGAATCAGCTAATGTAATTTCAAAAAAGGGTAATGGGGGATTCAGATCCCGTTAATCTCGTTTGGGAATTTCTAAAAAGTGCTTTTTAAGCATAGCCAATCTACTGCAAAATTATAAGATCCAGGATTCAAATCTTATATGCGGATTACTAGCTCTAAATTAGGATTTTATACTCATATTTTTATCTGGTTTTAGTTTGAATTATGGGTGATTTACTGATTTATACAAGAGTATATCAATATTTCTTACGGTACCTTTTAGGGAAAATTGCATTTGGGTCTTTAGCAATAGAAAAAAGGATCCTTAAAAATGTCAATATTATATTTAAGTTCTGTGGTACTTTTGTAATAAACAAGACTATGGACTAGTGTGATGCACGGGACACATAATACACAATAGTTTTAAACTAAACAACAAAAGAAGTGAATTAAGAACGCAAATATTTATTGTAATTAAGTATAAGAAATCAAATATAAAACCCAAAGAAAAATAGTGACAAAATATTTGAAATAGTAGGAAATCTATTCATTTACGCATGTCATAAAAGGTTTTGGAATACTTCCCTATATACAACATTAATTGTAGTGTCACAACACTTATTGAATTCATTCAATATGAGTATCTTCAAACTATTGCAACTCTTTACTCTTGAAAGAGCAACATAAAGTTGACCATGTGAAAAAACTGGGCTTGGAAGGTAAAGACCTACATATGACATTGATAGTCCTTGGCTCTTGTTAATTGTTATTGCAAATGAAATAATTATTGAAAATTGCCCTCTTGTCATCTTGAAAGGGAGTTTAGATTCAGATGGGTTCATATCCATTCTGTGTATCAAGATGTCTTCGCCTACGCTTGTACCATTTAGCGCCTTCGCCTTAATGACGTTCTTGCCAAGTTGCGTTATTTGAAGCCTTGTACCATTGCACAATCCTGCAGCCTGGTCTATGTTCCTTATTAACATAACTGGTAGTCCTATCTTCAAAACCAATTTATGATGAGGCATCCCAGAATATTTGATTGAATTTAAATATTTTGTGTCATATAAATCGTCAAAACTATCATTAGCACAATCAATGCGATTAATAGAATCAACACTGAAGTACTCTACTGCATCTCCTGGTAACAAAGAACAAATACACTCATTTATTTGATCCACATTTTCTGGTGTTGGTGTTAGGATAGACTTGTTGTTTAGGTAGCCTTTGTCGAATATACACTCCACTAAATTTGGGTATGTTGATTGAACAATACACCTTATTGGGTTCTCATCATTGTAAATCAACGTATCTAATGGTAACTTTATATTCGCAATACCATTGTGCGGTAATCTAATGCCTCCCTCTCCTACAAGCAGCAACCATTTTGAGAATGATTTTATTTTCTCCTGCTCTATCGAATTGGTGGAAGAATTTAATCTCATATTTTTGGTTAACTTTAATAACTTGCATTCATTACACAGGGTAGAAGAATTGATTGATGCATTTACAATTTCAGCATGTCCAGCTTTAGGGATGACAAGAAGAATTTGTCTAAAATCACCACCCATGACCACACATTTGCCTCCCAATATGGAATTAGTCTTCATTAAGTCCCTCAAAGTTCGGTCAAAAGCCTTAATACAATGTCGCTTCACCATTGGAGCTTCATCCCAAATGAATCTACTTGATTCATCACTTTCTCTTTGCTTGCCGTAGTTTAACTCTTAAAGTATTAGTTGGTTTGACATGTCATTACTAAATTCTTCATTTAGTCTTGGCAAACATGGATAGTCATCCAGACTTTTTCCATTATGTAGTAAAAGTTGTTGAATTGCAAACAGTCCTGCACTCTCTTTGTCGACAGTTGTAAACTGCAATTCTGTCAAATAAAAGAAAAGATTTGAATACTTTGACATTATATTTGACTTGATTATTAAATAGAAGAAAACTTGCATTACAGGGTACAATAATTTCCTACAAACTACCGTTGTTGATAATATATATTATTGATTTTTCGTTGTTTAACTAGTATAAATTGATCTTGATTTACATTCAAAAGCGTTGTCTACAAGCCTAATCATTCATAGAAATCAAAGTACGAAATGAAAGTTTAAATAGTTGTCATCCACATACCAGAAAAAAGTTGATTGCCATGTGAGATATGTAACAAATCTTCATAGATAATGTCTTTGGTCTGTTCCTAAACAATAATTGGTTGTGATAATGACTGGCTCAATAACATACTTGTGAAGAAATGATGAAGATTATTGCCTGATGCCCATAATGCTGTTGCTTTAATTGCATCTATGTACTCGTTGTCGTCATCTAATAATACAAGTGCATAACATGCTTCCATGAATGTAGGATAAACAACATTTTTCACAGTTCAAATATCTACATAAGTCTTTGGACCTCTAACCTTTTTCAACAACAAACGAAGGTAGTATAGCTCTCCTTGTGTAGGTGTACAATGACCTAGCCGTCCTACAGAAAAACCTCATTCACAAAGCTTCCAAAGTCTTCTTTCCCTAACGAATGTAAAGTAGTTAGAGAATTTAGAATAAGTCAGCGTCTTTACAAATGGATCATTGTTATTCTTCTCTAGCCAAGCTAGAAACATTGATTCTTTAACTCTGGGATTGTTCACAAGCGATGACATTTTTTCTATTTGAAAGTAATAGTCTGGTTGTTGCTCTTGAAGATGGAAACTTAGTCTCTCAACAGGTGGAAATCTATGGTGTATATCAAACCCAAAAATTCTCCACGATGCCTCATATGAAGATATGTACCTACAATTGAGGTAGTGGGAAATTTCATCAAATGAATGTTGAGATCCTTGAGCATCGTTGGTGTTGTATATACCAGCGATTACACGGTCATTCCCTTTAATTATGTATTTGAATAAGTACTTAACAACTCGTGATTGATTTGTCTTCTCAATATTCAAATGAGCAGAAAATAACTTCAACAACGTAGCATTGTAAAGGACCACGAATCTATTATCAAGATGTACACCTTTTATGAAAACCATATGCCCATCGTCTCTTCTATGATATGTTGGATAACCATTCTCATCCAATATAGTACACATTGTAAACCTTTTAGGGAAGTACTTAGAACACTTAACATCCTTCATGCATGGTGTACTCATTGACGTTCGACCGCATGGCCCATGAACCATATAACTACCTACCAACTCGTACAATTCAGGGTCAACATCTTTGTCTGGTATCTCTGTAGATATTAGATTCTCAACATCGAATGGTGTCTTTATTTTGTCCACTTCCAACAACCAAAGTGTAATATGCGCATGGGGAAGCCCTCTTTTTTGAAACTTGATAGTATAAACTTTTGCATGTACATGTATTTTATAATTGAACATTAATAATGTTACATTAAATAACTTGGAATTTGTAAATTCTTTTATCTTAAAAGAAAAAAAAAATATTATCAACATTTAGCAAATGAAGACTTTATATTATATGACAAGCAATAATATACAATAACAATTATGTTATGTGATATTTAAAATAATCATTTTCAAATTGCGTACAGTCATGCTTTTACCATGCATGGTGCATGAATGATGTGGCTATAGGTGACATTACTAATGTTCAATTATAAAATACATGTACATGCAGAACCAAAGATCACATAACTATCCCTACAAGTCTAACATATCCAAATAACATTTATATTATTTACACTATTGTACAAATTGTACCTACTTTGGCTGAGCCAAAGATCTTGTCATCCTTCAAAGTTCACATCAATTTCTTCAACTTAATATGGAATATCCTACTCAATACTTCTGGTTTATCGCAAAGTTTCAAACCATCATTGTCATAATATCGAGTTATTTCAGGCCACATAGGGTTACATGTGAATGTTATAAAAATGTCTGAATACCCAACCCAAGCACAAATGGCCATAGCATCTTGGTAGTTTTGAATCATGTATCTTGCCCTTCCAGTGAAAGAAGACGGTAGAATAACTCATCGACTAGTTGATGAAGGGTTTGTCTCACCTCTTGTCACTGTGTCTGAAAGTCCACTGTAAATATCAACCCTTAATTCCTTTTAATGGTTTCTAATATAGTCAAGCCTATCACTTTCCACCATTGAATAGCCATCAACAATAAATTGTTGAAGTAATTTTTTCCCCTGCCAAATAACAGATCGCTCTGAATTCCTCCTTATTAAACGAAATGCCAAATATTCCCTAGGTGTCAATTTCCTCTTCTTTTTTTGTTGTTGCTAATGAATCATTTGAATGCTGACTACTTGAGTCGTATCCGTTGTCACCGTAGGGAAACAATAAAGAATACTGAAGTAGGAGGTATGCCATATGTAGCTCATCAATCCTTTGTAAGTGACCACTTTGCTGTTTAACAATGATGTCCCTTTTCATGTATGACTTGTCAAAATCACCAACAATGAGTGCTGCAAGCTCTGATGTCATTGGAAGATTATATTGGTTAGAAGGCACACTTGAGTTGCTATTTCTTAGTAGCCTTATACTAACATCAGGGATAACATTTTCCTTTAGTATGTTTGCAGCGTTCCTATAATTCTTTACCACACAATTGTTCTTATCCAAACATTCCTTCAATATTTGAACAATGTTATGATCAAAAATATGAGGACCAACATGACGGCTGAAAAGTTATTTTCAAAAAATGTTAAACACTACATTAGCTACATTTTATAATTAACATAAATAAATACTACAAATATCTTTCATCACAAGTCTAGTTGGGAAAAGAAATGAGCATTTTGCATAAACAAGTACATACTTGTGAAGCATGAATTAATAAATGTTGCAGGTTTAGTTGTTTATGAAGACAATTCCATATTTTGGTGGATTTGTTTTTAATCTTTGCCTATAATTTTTTGGTTTCTTCAAATTAATGGATTATGAATCGATAAATATCGGATGTGGTAAAAGATAAAAAACTAATCACAATATATACAACCAATAGTAGAACAAAAGGAGAGTTAAAATTTGCAGCATTATAACGAACAAAAGCATACCATTTGCAAAAAAAAAAAACTTATGATCAATTCATTTTGCAAAATTTATTTTTTAAATACCGAACAACCTTGATCATTTGAAAGGAAATTTTAAAAACAAACAGTTAAACACAATTATATAAAAAATTGGGACACACGCCAGTCTATGCAATTTGTTTTATTTCTTTCCTTAACACATACGTTTAAATAATGAATAATTAAAGAATTGTCATATCTTTATTGTTAAAATGTTTAAGTTAGATAGTTACTCAAATAATTGTTGAAAAGTACATACCTAATATCGTATTTTATATTCCACATAGTCAAATAAATTGTATAATTAACGACTAACCTGACTGACAAAATCTGATTTAAAACTTCATTATCGGTGTCATAAATATGTAGTTGAGCGTACACAAGAGGGTTTCCTGGTGGTGGCAATAAGTTCCCTATCAAATGGTGGTTTTGTCCTAACAAAATAAATGAATAAGGACCTCCTCCCCTAGAATTAATGGTATGATCAATTCTTCCACTCATCGAGGTGAAAGAGAACATATTGTTGTATGATCGTATATTTTTCAATTTTTTTTTTTGAATATGTTGACTATTTGTTGAAAAATAAGTTGTCAAGCTCTTCAGGGGGATTTCTCAATAAAGGTACAACAATCTTTTCATTACAACAACACATCCCAAACTGTGGATTGGCATTCCTCTTGATATTTTTTAAACTTTTTGATAGCCACATATGAGCATGACAAAAACCACACTCATGATTGGCATCACCATCATCCAAGTAACTGGATTGAAATGTACGAGTGAACATATTTTGATCTTCTCCATCAATTGGGTGTTGAGATTCATTATGGGTGACATTCATATTCACTGCATTATATTTTATTAGTAATGAGGATTTATAAGCAATTATATGTACATGAAATAAAAAAGAGCATTGGATATTTACCATCATTGCTTTCATTATGTAGCCTAGTGCTTAAATCGGTGGTTACTTCACAAATATCATGCAATGATCTCTTCTGAAGCTTCTGTTGGTTAACAGATTGTAAAGAGGGGTAAACTGAAGTAACCTCATCTATTGTGCCACCGAATGTTAAGGCACTACTACTGGATTGAAACAAATTAAACCTGCTGGTTTGATTAGTAATATCGCATAGAACTGAACGACTTTGTTCTACAGATGATGGATTTATGATTGTAGACTACGAAGACGATTGTTGTTCATTATCTCTGATAGATGAATCAAGATGCATCCCATGAGGAGTAACACACCTTATTAATTAGACAAGTATGTTTAACTACATAAAACCATAACATGATATAATACGGTTACATAAGGAATTTAATATACGGAACATGAAATAACAATAAATAATTAATAAACATAACTGACGTCTTACTTCATCTTGTTTGTGATTGAATACATGCCGTTTTTTCTTCATTGATAATTTGTAAGTTGGGAAAATGGAATACAAATTAAAGGACTATGAACTTGTATTGAGAAGAAGTACATGCTGATGCTTATATACTCGGATGCAGGTTGCATGAAGTAAAACTTATGTGTTAATATACAAACGGTGAGATATCAATTTATTAGTAATCGACGGTAGGATTGTAGTCATGAGTTTAAGGTGTCTCAAGGATCGACACATTAGCTATAATACAACTGTTATTGATACAGACATGTTGAAAATATTAGACCACATTGATTATAAGTTGTTTCAAAAATAGTTGACAATTGAGAATCATTAAATAAGTACAAAACGTTGGATGGTCATGGATTTAAAGCTTCTTGGTAGTTGTAATTGGACGAACTGGCAGCTGGGTTTTTCTGTGTTGAAATGCATAAATGAAGGTGGTTGAACATTTATGGCATTGGACTGTTTATACAAAAAAAACATTAATCAAGATCTTGGAAGCGGTAAACAAATACTAGTCATGTTTATAAAAAAAATATAATATATTTGTATTAATAACTAATGGTTTGGGCGGATACATATAGATAGACTCAATTGAGTTTTTCGAACAATGTAAAACTGAAAAAAAAAATTCGAATAATGTCAAGGTATCGTTTAAACGGGACTTATCGAACATAAATATTCATCCATATATGGCAATTATACGTTTCTAAATTAGATATAAACTATGTAGTACTGCATTCCAATGTCATAGAGTAATTAAAACAAAGTACACATTTCTCATAAGTTGATGAGGGAAAGGAAAAAGCATTAAAGGCAACGTTGGCAGTGAAGATACACAAAAAAGTTCCATAATGGAATATGTCTAAAGCATTTTAAGAGCAATGGTTGGTTATGTTAATGTCATTTCTCCTTCTTGATGTTCTTCAAAGGTTTGGTAGAGCTCATTTTAGGTGTGCACAAATCAGCAAGTCCTAGCTCTTCTTCACACACGATTGGGACATCATTTGCAAGTGTTTTCCTCTGTGTTAGCATCAGGTGGTGTCAATAGTTGTGAAAACGTGTTACCATCATCTTCAAGAGCATTATGTTGTGACGAGGCATTCACTGTCTCTATTGAAGCAGTAGATTCCTATGTATAGGTAAACAAACTAAGTAAGAGAACTAACAGAATAATCTGTGAGAAGGATGTAAATAAAATAATTCACCTCTATCATATTTGGTGTATGTCCCTACAAGTGTAACATTAATGTAACGTTATTTTCTAAGAAATTCGATGAATATTATGAAAAAAAATTATTAGAAATGTACTTCAAAATATTAAAAGTTTAACTTGCATGTTTGAATATTGGAACTGTTGTATCAAGTGGGTATCACAACACAACTGAGTAACGCCAATGCTACTTGTTCTATACTTTATTTTGTGACTCTTAATCCTTAGTTTGACAACCACAACCTTCCCAGCAATTTCATCCAACTCTTTGGGAATAGTGGAATTCCTACCTTCCTACATGATAGCCAAAATAAAATTTTACTTTGTGATTAGATTTATATTGTTAGATTAACTTATGTAATTAGTGTTGGATATGCTAAGTACCTTGTGCATATCTTCTTTGATCCGTGATGCAAATTTACCCAGCAACTCAGTTGCATGACGATTAAAAAAAATGATAGAACATTTACCAGTATTGTCGTAGACTTTGTAGTGAACTTTAAACCTAACAAACAAGTAAAAACAATAATATGCATTTTAATATAAACATATAATCATTAATATAAGATTGTTAATTGTTAAAACGTACTTTGGGACAGTCATCGACGTCCTTATCACACTTAGTACATCTAAGAGTGCCATTAGATGTGTACTCTGGCTTCTTGTCACATAGACATGCATAATAAAACCACCCATACAATGTTTCACACTTTTGAATTGTCACTTTTGTCACCACATCACACTCCTACAAATTTATCAGAGTACAATAAAGATATGAGTTGCACCTTAAATATTTCTTAGTTTTGTTTCATGAAAATATGATAAAGCAAGTAGGTTATTCGGAAAAAAAAGGAAGATGAAACATAAGGTGATACTTACTTGGTCTAACTTATAAATTTCAGACAATGGAATCCTAATTTGAAAACTAACAAGGGATTCAACTGCGTAGGATAATTGGCACTTGATATTTGACTGAACAGCTGGCTAGAAACAGAATCTTGACTGAGTTTGTCAATTTTATGTCCAAATCAATAAAGTGACACTTTTTAAAAAAATTAAAAAATATTACTTGTTTTAAAGTTCACCTTTCCTTCAGCAGTAATGCCTCTGTTATATTTGGATTTAGAGTAACCATCGTTGCATTAAATGCATTACTCAAATGACCATAGTTTGATAATGTTACATATTTAAAAAATAATTAATGAATAGAAATAAATTTATTAGAAATATATTATATTAATTAATTAATTAATTGAATCATAAATGTGATACCTGTGTTCTTATTTAATCTGGCAAAACGCACAAGCATAGTAATAGGAGGTTCCATGTCCTCATGTTTTTTTTTTTTTTTTTTTTTTTTTTTTTTTTTTGCATAAGTTGCCTCAACACAATCACCCCAGAGAGTTATATTTATTAAATTGTCACTAAGATGAATTTAATAAAACTAATGTGAGAACGTATGTCATGTAACTATTATTCATCTTTTTTTGTAGTCACTGACACGTACAATATTTTGGACATTATATATTAAATGGAAATGATATTGTGTAAGTTGAACTTACTTTTGATCAGCAATTGAAGAATTTAACCTCTTGATAGTATCATTCTCCCTTCTTTGATCCTGCAAACGTCCAAAAGCTTTCAAAAACCCAATCACATCTGAAAAGAAATGGATAGTTAGTAAAGTATGATATAAATTGTATTTTGCCTTTACTGAAAAAGTAGTTTAAGTATTAACCTATTAAACCATCATCATTAACACTTCCATTTTGAATTTCTACAACGGACTTCAAGTTATATGCTTCCTTGTTAATGACAAAATCAGTTTCTTCAATGAATGTGTAAGGATAAAAGTTGAATTTCTATGGTGATGAAGTGACTCTTTATTTGTCATCATTCTCGATAACCTCAAAGTTTTGAAAGTTGTACACCATCCCTTCTTTAGGAGAATCAGTTAACTTGTGAATCAAATTTTTGTGAGTAGCAGAAACCTCTATTCTTTTTCCTATGAAACCACATTTTTGTTTCAGTGATGTAAAACAAAAAGGCGTTAGAAGTTTACACATAACTCGTATTCAACTGCATACTTCTATAATACAAATTAGTGATGTCTACAACCACACACCATTTCGTCAGACAATATCATTCCTATCTTCCATATGGTGTATGGTGCAGCCTTCTTCCTAACATCCCATTTCCCGAGAACTTTGGCAACAACTGAACAGGTATCCTTGCTATCGTTGACATGGGATAAAAGCGTCTGACTCATTTTCTGGGTTTCAGCATAAGAAATTCAAAGAATTGTAGATGGAAAATATAGAAGAAGAAGTAGACAATGTTATATCATTGGTTAACTAACCGATAATGTTTGATGTGAAACTCGTAAACATATATAACCTAGATGTTAAGAAGGTGGGAACATGGGACCAGAGGAAGTTGATACTGACTTTGGCGCCAAATTGGTGTAATAAGTACTATAATATTTGGCAATATTTTTGATAAATTAAATTGGGAAAATTCCATGCGTGATGGGTTGTAATGCATAAAGATTGTATGCGTTTTTTTAAATGACATTCTGGGCAACAAATTATTGTTCAACCAACTATATTAATTCGACCACAAATATAATACAATTTTATCTGATAACCTACAAATCTGCATTGAATGAATTTGGTGGTCAACAAATTTTTTTTTTTTCCAATTGTTGTGAAATAGTTGGCAAAATGTTTAAGATTTATGGCATTTCATTTTATCTTTTGAGAATATCATTTTATACATTATATAGATTGTAATATGAACAACGAACTAAACTTCATTTATATTTAAATTGCAGTATTGATATAAACAGTACAAACGGATTAAAGTTAGGTTTGATTTAATATAACTTATAATGGACAACACACACATTTAATTGGACAGATATAGTAAGCTAAGTATTCAACACTCATTTTATACTTTGAATGGAATATTAAGAGGTAGAGGAAGGGATATAAATATTTTAATAAACAGCTAATTCCAGTACGCTCCAAAAGAAGAGTTAACAAACATTAAACTTAGTCTTCTATGTACTACGAAAATATAGAAGTTACAAAAAATATGCAGAAGTTATATAATGATTGAAAGTTTAGACAAAAGAAGGAAATAAAAAGCAGTTCGCGTTCCATAGGGTTTGACCAGCGCACGTTCAATCTTTAATAACATGAGTCCTGGCCAAAGCCAGTTCTAGGAAATATGGTTCTATATAAACACGAGTTGCACCAATAACATACCCAATCTCGACACCTACATTGACAACACAAGCACGTCAGATGATCTATTAATCTTAACATGATACAAAATTATAATAAATATTTCCCACCTGTTTCTATTTTCCTGATTATCTGAGCATATTGTACAACGACAAACATCACTGAATGGCTTTTCATCATCTCCAACTGACGTACTGTACTCTCCATAGCATCACCTTGTATAATACACCTGACCAGACATTTCTTGCTGTAGTATTTAAATTACAAAAAATAATTGCGAATAAGATTAAAAAGCAAAAAGAGAAGAAATAAAATAACCATTTTGAAATCTATTCATACAGTTTGTCCTCCATTTCCATAATCAGTGCCATTGAGTATACACCCATACACTTAATATTAGATGAATGGTAGTATGATTTGAGGATGCTGCATACATATGATAATCCAACATAAAAAAATGAATAAATGCGTTGTGGTGATACAAAAATGATATAGATGATAGTTCAAAATACTGTGTATGGAAATTGTTAAATATTAAACGTACCAATGAGCATATGGTTACTGGGATTACCCCACCAGTTAGTATCATGGATGTAATTTAGGATGAAACACCGTATTCGCATGGAGTCCCTTAGCGAAGGAGCAATTGTGGATAACTTGGTTATCACAATGTGTATGAATACCTTTTCCACCATCTTGAACTTGAAAATGTGAGATTTCATAACAACTACCCTCGGTCAGTTTACACAAGTGCTTGTCCATTAAGTCAACGGTGAGAATCCTGACCAACATCCTTGTTTCTTTCTAAAAGAGAAAAGATAAGATTGTCAACAAAAATGGAAAAAAAATGAAAGCATCAAACAAACTCAGTTATGGAAGGGAATGTGTAAATCTATAAGTATTGTGTTGTCAAAAACGATGAGGTCAACAGACTCCAGTTCCAACAATGGACGTTTACAATTGTCGTGATGACGCTCAACAAATCTCTGAACAATACAATCAACAATGACCTTCAATGTCCCTTCAGTAGGACCTTCAAACAACATCTCCAAACTTGTGTTCAAGTTCGTTGCCATTTGAATATTAGAACAGGTATGTATTAAGGGAAGAACTATAGAACGAAGGACTATGCAACTGCATTAAATAAGAGCCGAATGGGAATTTGAAACAATGTGCAACATTGAATGGGCGGTTGGAATTGGCATCATGGTTTAAAGTGACGGTTACCTAAGGAAAAAATCTATTACGTGATTTACAAAAATGATCTTGTATTTAATTGTGATCTGAATGTGAATCGTATGAGTACAGTTGCCAGTCTTTGAAATTAAATAATGTTGTATACTACAATGTTATATAACACATCAAATATAATTATTAATCTTAATTATAGATAACATGATGGAAAATATGATATTGACAGAGACTATATATTTCCAAACAATTTATTCTTAGACAGTTTCTTTATATTGATTCATTGTCGGCAAGAATAATAGAACAATCCATGGCAATATGTTGTCTAACGTTTGCAGATTAAAAAAAACACTCGCAAATGAGTACTATATTTAAGTAGCATCACTTCTTTTTAAAAGGTTGTATGAAGAGAAGACATTGTATATTGAATAACTGATAGCTATTTAAATGGCCGATTTATACTTATACAGATGCATATCCGATAGTTGGTTTGAACCCATAATTGGGTATATTAACAACAATGAGAATTATATCATTAGAGAAGTATTAAGTTTCATTACATCCATTTCAAAGTTATCTATGTGTTGAAGGCCTTTTAGCTACTTGTTTTTACATATCTGTCTTTTGTCATTTGCATTTCGTTGTCTTAAAGTTTTGTAGGTGATTTTGCTTATGGGGATTAAACCGTTGAGGATATCCAAGTATGAAAATATATCTCGTATTATGACGTGTATAAATGACTTGAATTTATTGGACAAAAAAATAAATTAATTTACTTGATTGTGGGCCTTACTACTTTAATTCAAACGTTGGACATACATGAAGTGCTTTATTGAAATACTTTGCTGATTTACCAACATCGTTTATTCATATACTGCCTAAAAAAAATTTATCAATAGTGAGATCAACTTTGTAGTCCTTATAAACTATGTACCATGATTAACTTAGAAATTAGTTAATGAAAAATAATTTATAAACTATAATGATTAACTTTTCAGTACATTATTTATTGATGAACTATGAAAGCGGGTACTGTTACTATGGCAATGGTCCTTATCTCCATCAACATAGTAAATTAAAGTAACGATCATGCGAAGGTAAACCATAATGATAATGAAAATATCAAACTCATAACAAAGTCATTACATTAATTACTGAGAGTCTCACGCATGCGAAGGTTAATCGACAAAATGATAGTAGAGATGACATGAAAAAGGCATTACAAATAAACAATAAACTTGCAACGACTGGACAAAGACAACTGAAGTAGACAGAACAACACAGACGACAAAGAAACTTAAGGGGAGACATGGCATGGATAGCGAGAAGATCCTGGATATTCTTTGTCAGTAGTCAGATTAGCAACAGCACGACGATTTAGTTTGAAACGGAAGTCAACAACAACATGGTGATTATAATTAAAGAGAGCTTGCGAAATGTCACAGTGGCTAAGGAAGACGATATTTTCATCTAAAAAGGACAAAGAAACATATTAGCCTATCAATATATATATCATAGTATTTAAAAGAAAGAGTACTGGAAGCAGTTGAAGTGAAGTGAGATACAAACCACTGGTTCTTATCATTTGAACGAAAAGTAATGTGACAACAACATCTTCTTTCCCTAAAACCTTATCATAACTACAAGAAGCCCAAAATGCTGGGGAACCCCTGAAGCAATAGTTGAAGGGATTGCCACTGCAAAATACTTCAGTGAATGAATATTAGAGTTGACAGAAGAGTGTAAGAAATAAAAGTTTCACACATACCATTCGTCCATTATCTCAAAGTTGAATTGATATAAGGTTTCCCCTTCGTCAATAACATTTTTAAGTTCGTAAACAACTGTGACAAGTCCAACAACATCTGCGCATAATGATGATACAGTCAAAATATCTGATATTATGAAATGTCTAATGTTTAATACATTAATTGGGAAACAATGGATTGAAGGAAAAGTACATACTTATGAGAGTGGTATCCAAGAATGAGGTTTTAGCTAGCAGTAGCGGTGGTTGAAAAATGAACTCAGGCACCCTTATTATATCAGTTATGAATTTGATGTCAGTAAAGGTTTTAATTCTAATTTTCAGAGTTTGGTTGATAAGATTGGGGCCATGTTCAACACAAAAACGTTTAAGGACAAAACAAAATCCAAGTAATAAGACACCAGAGAGTCTACACATGATTTACCTGTGATGTAAGACTCCCAAGCACAAGTTACCCTAACAACAAGAATATGAACAAAAAAAAATGTAAGAAAACAGAAGTTAGGAGAATGCATCTTCGGGAGTGAAGACAAAAAAATATTATTCAAATATTATTACCTTAGAATCAGCAAGAACAACATTGTAGGTAATAGGACGATGCCTCTTGGTGTATGGTAAGTTCCAAAAATGGGAGACCACTTTCACAGTAATAGACTAGTCGAGTGACTTACCATCGAGTTCAAGGAAAGATAGCACATTGCATATAGTCATTTTAGTTAGAATTGTAGCAAGAAATACATAAAGAGTTTCAGCTAGAAAAGGATATTATGATATGTTGTGAGTTTTGCAACTGATGTGGAGATGGAAGATTGAAAGGATTATGTAGGTGGCCAATAGTTGATGTAACGCACACCAAACTCCATCATAGTTTATATTAATTGCAGTGGATGGGTGATTATTAAAACTAATTAAGGTGGCCAACATGTGAAGCCAATAGTGTATGGCATAATATATTGGAAATCAACGTAGGTATGCACTTGCATGGGGAAAACGCACAATACATTCCCAATAATATTAGTGGCATTGATGTTAATAGAGGCTTTAAATAGAAGGATGAAATAGCCAATAGCTTTCGCTCTGGATTTGAATTTAGTTGACAGCAATGAATGACATTGGGAAAGAAGATACGGCCACATACAAAACTGAGTTTAAAGGTTATACCCATACAAATAGGTTTATTTTGCCATGTTGATTGTACAAGTGGACCAATAACTAATGGGCTAGGAGATTTAGTAGGATATATTTTATTCTAATCCTACTTACAAATCCATGCGCATTCACTGAAAAGTTGGGATACGGTCTACTGACAAATTGAGGTGTGGTCCATTGACAAGTCTAAAATATCCACTGCGAGTTCAAGTTCAAGGATTTTACTGACAAATCCATGAGCATCTATTAAAAAGTTGACAATTGAAATTTATTATAAAAAAGTCTCACGGAAATTGAATATAATTTTGAGATTTTCAAGGATTTTTTCTACTTTTTATGATTCTTGAGTTCACAGTTTATTTTCGTCGAATAATCTGATTTTTTTGGACAAAGAAGAATCTGATACAATCCTTTTGTGAAATATCAAATACGAGGAATTATTGATCCTCAGACGCTTCCGTGACGTACGTGGGCGACCCCAGATTCACCATACATTTTCACCCCACCTCATTTTCCCACCACATTTTCAACTTATTACTTGGTTATCAACTTGGAAGAGCACGCTGTCCTTTTCCTTTTTCTCCTTTTTTCTTCTTCTGCTAATTTCATATCTACCCTTAGATCATGAAATCTGGTTTATGTTTAATATTTATTTTGTATTGCAGTTATGAACCATACACTTATCATGACCCCATTAGAAGGAAAAACCTCTTCAACTTATAAACCACAATATAATGTGTGAGACTTCTCGAAGTAGAACTCATAATATTCGGACGGCTGTTTGGTTAACCAGATTACATGTTAGGAAAATGAAGAAAAGTACAAGACCAGGGGATCTCTGATGATAAGTTTTAATTCCTCTATTTTGAATTTCGTTAGATGACTAATAGAATGCTACTGTATTAATTTATACTGCTACGTGTAACTTCTTGTTCCTTTATATCCCTACAATTTGAGGTAGCTTGCTTTGTTACCATGACTAAGTGGTTATGGGTTTAAATCATGCAAATATCACGATAATGCATTGTCCATCTAATCTTTTTTAAACCCCACCTCTCACTAGGCATGGAAATAGGTTAGGTCAGGCTTTGGCTAAATAGGTTTGAGCCTCTAATGGGGTAGAAGACTTGAGCCTGAATTCAGGAATTTTTTTAGGTTTAGACGTGAGCCTTCATAAGGTCTGGTCGAGCCTGAAGTATTTTTAAAGGCCTACTTACAATGTAGACCTTTAAAAAAGCCTCATATTGTAGATTTTGGAGGCCATAAATAGGATTTATACACTTTGAACCTATCAAAATCTATACAAATATATTTGAAATTAGAATATAAGAATGAAAAATAATAAATATTATGTTATTTATATGATATAAATTTAATTAAAATTATTTAATATGTAAACAAGTCAGGCCTAAAGGTCTACATGTCAAGCCTTAACAAAATAGGTCTAACCTATTTGTATATTTAAGCTTTTAAATAGGTCTTAACCTGACCTTTTTGACAATTAGGCCCTAAACAGGCCAAACTGTAGGCCTTTTGATAGGGGCCTAGCCTATTCTCATCCTTACCTCTCACCTTGTGCAGTGGGTAGCCTTTTTTTATAACAAATCCAATAATCCTTCAATGTTTGTAGAAATAGAGAGAGTATGAAGCATCTGTAGGATATTCAGTTAATTAATTGAGAAAAACATCAAACACTCATGACATTATATATATATATATATATATATATATATATATATATATATATATCATCGATTTTTATCACATCTCATTAAATAAATAAACTCGAAGTTACTTCTTAAACAGATTAATTAATGTATTTGAAATGGCGTATTCTCATGTGTAAAATCATATAACTGCTATACTTATTTATTAATTCTTGAGAGCCATACAATAATGAAACTGCGAGAAGCTTGGCATTTAAAGCCATTCAAATCTAACAAGTCACCCAAATGGTTCCTTCAAAAAATTCACTACAAGAAGCTTAGCATTTAAAACTATTCAAATTATTCCTTTTAAATATCTTTTTATAATTTAATATTTCATTAATACTTTTATATAACATTAAATCTAAACAATTTAAATTTCAATGTAAAGGTTGAGATGGGAAAGAGGACTATAGTCAAACTTGACAAGAAAATCTCTTTAAGGTCTTAAGGAACCAAAAAAATATCAAAAAAGTCCCAAAGAAAATTCTGAAGACAAAAATCCCATTAACTATTCTATCCATTGAAAAGAATAATTTTATAAAATATTAAATCTAAAGTGTTCAGATTTCAATTCAAAAACTAAAATGAGGAAAAAGATGGGAAAGGAAGACGATCGTAACCAAATCCGTCACCCAAATGGTTCCTTCAAATAATCACCACACCAGCACAACCATTATCAATTTTTCTCCGCAATCTTTTTATTTACAAGAAAACCATAGTTTTCCAAAAGCCAATTTATGCTGCTTTTTCAAACATTATTCTACAAATTCTATTTTCTACAATCACTTTTCTCTAGAAGGTAATCCAAAAACACTGTTCTTGCACTTTAACACTCAACACCATTAGGGAGGACCTCCCAACCCACATAAGTCACCAATCATACAGATGGCCCTATTATCAGATTCATTAAACACCCATTTGCAGTCCATAATTCATCAAGCATACAGAAGGCCCTAACAAGAGTAAGGCAATGATCAATGGCAATATGATTAATGAGTTCCAGGCTTTCAAACTTGCCATTAAATTTTTCAACTGATTAAAAAAAAAAAGCTAATTGTATAATTTTCATGAAATTTTTCAGTTGTTATACTACCAAATATGAAAATCTTAGACACCATCATGTCTCGACTTGATATCCTATACCATAGAATCAGCTTTACATTGGAACATCAATACAAAAAAAAAAAAAAAAACCCGGGGGGGGGGGGGTTGGAGAGAATATTTCACACATCAGATCATTGACCACCCCCCACCAAATTTGTGATCACATTAGCTTCCAGGTTAACAAAATGCCTTCCCCTCAGAACCGGGATGCCTTTAAGCCCAGCTTTACTTAATAAAATACCAACATGGTGTTCTAAGTCTTAGAATTATTTGCATGAAGTTACCCAAAAAAGATAGAGGAGAAGAAACCATTAAGATAATTTCTCAGACTGAGGTAACTGAGTCTTCATCACTGCCTTCACTGTCACTGCTGCTGCTGCTGCTACCGCTACCGCTACGGCTCCCACTGCTCCCACTGCCACTGCTAGTGGTAGAACTAGAAGACTGTTCATCCCTCCCCTCAGCATTTACCTGGGCTCTGAGAGCTTCTGCAGCATTGGGTCCCTTGTCAACCTCATCTCCACTATCATCCACATCAGCAATCTCATCATCAGTGTCATTTTGACGAGGAAGATTCATGTCAAATCCAACATTATCTTTTTCTTCAACAGCATTGTCCTCTTCAGGTGTTGCACTACCAAAAAGATCATCAATATCTATATCTTGATGTTCCTCAACTTCATTTTTAGTGCCTGGTGACGTGGTACTAACAATAGGGGGTTCAATTGGATTATCAGCCAACACCTTTGCACCAGATTTGACACCTGCCATACATGTACAACATTGCAATTAGTTTGAGAAAAACCATAAAAAACAAATACTATTGCACATTGCTTCTTATCAAAATTTATTGGCCAAAATATTGTTTGCATCAATGATGACTATCTATCTAACTATTCATAACACTTTCATAAAAGAATAAAAAAGATGAGAACCAAAACTAAGAAGAAGACAAAACACAAAAAATGGGAGACAGGAGAGACAGATATATCATATGCCATAAGCCCATAACACATGGCAATTAATGACAATCATTATTTATAGCTCCGCACTAAAACGTTGGTTAAAAATGCAGCATAATAATAATTCAAAAGGCTTAGAGTCATCATCACATGGAAAATTTCCAACAACATTCTTTTGGATATGGAAGATCCAGTGGGCAATCGCAGCCAACAGGAGAGATAATGATAACACTAAAATCATCAGGCTGGAGAGTACAAATAAAATATATACTATAAAACCAATGAATTATTAAATACATAGCTCCTCCCCAATTAAAAAAGGGTAGCTCAGTGGACAAGGCTTCCATCATGTGAGTTCTATGGAGGAATAGATGTATGCAGCCTTACCACACAAGCAGAGAGGCTGTTTCCAGGATTGTAAATAAAAAAGATTGTATCTAGCAGCATCAAATCATGATAAAGAAAATGATCGTGTAATAATGTGATAATGAGGGGATAATGAGATAAGAATGAAATTAAAGACCAAAACTAAATAATGTGGCATAATATTCATGTAAGTTTCTCTGGAGTATCGACCATGATGTTATAGAATTCAAGATATGTATTTTAAAGAAACCTTCTAATATACATACCAGTATTCTCAGTTTGACCAATATCAATACGTTCGACCTCAATCTGTGCACAATCAAAGCAAGCATCATTTAGGGCATTGAGGGGGGTGGGGGTATAGAAGAAATACAATTTGCTTTCCTTTTGCAGTCACAAAAGTGATGACCAAGACCAAGATCAAAATCCAAATAACACCTAAGAAAAGAGATTCAAAGGGTGCCTGATAGAGTGCCAAGTTTGGAAATCACGTGCAGTTAATTTAGGGGATTGAATTAATCCGATTTTGTTTTATTAATACTTATTTTAGTTGTTCTAGCAGTGGTTTTAGTGGTTAGTTAAGTGCTGCACAAGGTTAGGACAAGTAGTGTGTGTTAGGATTATATGTTGAGTCAAAGTATTTTATTTATTAAAAATATTCAGATCTATCATTTTCCTAAGTCGTGGTTAGTGGGCCTATATTTGAGGGAGTCATTGTTATCTTTATATCTATAAATATTGAGGCTCATTACATGTAAAAGCAGTCTGGAAATATATGAAAATTTATAAAGAAATATTTCTCTTATTTGGGAGATTCCCTTCTGGCTTTACTAGTCGAGTAAGTTTACCATTATTGCTCATCTTCTATCAGAAATTTTCCTTATTCTTTATTGATGATGGAATTAGATTCTGATTCCATAATTTAATCAAGTTTTTCCTTCATTATTTTACTATACCAATTTGAAATCCTATCAATGTCTATGCCTCGCTAAGACCATGTGGCGGGTCTCAGAAATATATGTGATATAGCTGCTGGTTTTACTCGGACCTATAAAAGAAGAGTCAATGGGACACAAGGGTGAGAGAAATAAGGTTGCAGAGTGGTTATAGACTCAAGCAAGACACATGGGCCACTTTCCCCTTTTTTATGTTACCAGTCTTTTGTACCCAGTTTTTTGGGATGGAAGGATTATGTTTTGAGTTAGATAGACATGAGGAGAGTGCTGGTCTCTCAAACACAAGTGAGAGACCTTGTTTTACTTTGTTGTGTTCAGTTCATTGTATTTCTCGATTTTGTATTAGAGAATAGGGTTTTGGCCAGAATCAGCGAAGATCCCTTTTGTAACACTGATTCGGTTCTAAAGCATTTAATAGCAAAACCTCAGTATTTTCCTCAATTACTATGCTATAGCATACATTTTCTACTGTTGCATTGATTTTTATAGTAGAGACTATCAATATGTTCACAGGATTCATTACTTCATCTGATCCTCTTGTTTCCCTCAATAATGGATTCCTCCAATCATGTGAACAGAAACAAGAAAGCAAGTACTTAGAAAGCAGAATACTACCCATTCAAAGACACAAATAATCAGCATTATCACAGAGCGACGAGTAATTGCATGGAAAAAGGAAAAGCACATCAAGATTATCCCTCCTTTGCTTTTCTATCTTTGGAGGAAGTCATTAGTGAAAGAAAATATCTAGTGTCAAACAGGCATAATGCAGTAGAGCTGAGTAGCAAGAAGTAAGCTTTTCTTTTGTTCTTAGTTAAATTCCTTCTGCAACCCCTAGCCAAATCTTCAGCACTGAATGAAAGTATACTTAGTTGGAACACATATCAGTTGTTAGATTTAAGCAACATTCAAAACAGCAAAGCCCTCAATCTATTGTAATAAGACATGTACACTATGTAATGGAAAGGCTCCTGCTTCATAGACTGAAACTGAAGTAATAAAACGCTCATCCAACAAAACCATTTATGTTAGATGGTTAGTAAGAGCTTACAGGTTGAACCAAGCTTCTGCTTGAACTCGTGGGTTTTGTGGGCTTCCCAATGGGAGATGACCGAATATCCAAAGCTGGTGCAGATGGAGCAGCCACAGGTGCTGCTGCAGCAGCTGCAGATTCACCAGGCAAGCGAAGAAGCCGCAGTTGCTTTACAGCTCTATGAAGCCGCTCCAATCGAAATGTCTCACCATCAAAGAACAATACAGCATCATTTTCCTTGTACTCCTCGCTACTCCCCTCAAATGTGACTTTAGGTTTTCCGATTTGGTTATTCTGAAATTCCACAGAGACCCTATTTTCCTTGGTCTTGCGAAGTAATCCTCGCTTAGTCTTATCAACGGAAGCAGGTTTAAATTCATCTACACAACACAAAGTTCAGAATTATCTAAAGTTAAACCCCCCGAATTGAAGATAAAGAAAAACAATGAATACACTGAAATCCCAAAATCAATTGACAAATCAAACATAAATCTTGTTTGGCTTCTATAAACTGAAAAACAGGAAAGAATTATCAGATAATTCTGTACAAATACTTACAACGCAGAGTGCAATATTTGTTGGAAGATTCATCTTTGAAGGAAGAACCAAGTGTGAGATTGTACCAGTGATCGGACTGGGGAGCAGTTCTGGGTTCTTCTTTGGAGTTGTTGGCCATGGCAAAGACAGAAAGTTAAGGAGAAGAAGGAAAGAAAACAAAATCCCCTAATAAAGGTAATTCTTATTACATTGAAGGGGGATTGTTAGTACTACTGGAACCAAGTCCAGAACGCTAGAAGATCTGGCTTACAAGGCATGGACCTGAAATAAAGCAGTATCACATTCAACTCATCTGCAGAGCAAGATTGCGAGCATGTGTCTCACTGAAACAATGATGTTTTTGTTGGGTAGTAACTTTTTTTTTCCAAAAAGAATCAGCTACTGGAAGTTGCTTTAGGCCTTTGGATCATGGGTTTCTTTTGTTCTCTGCATATTCAATAATAACTAAATCAACACAATTATACAACTACCTTGACCCCTGAACTCAACTAATTCATGTTATCGGCACAAAATTTAAGTAAAATGATGAATCAATGAAGAAACAAACAATTACTATTTCGGCACATCATTTCATAGAAATAAAGTTAAAATATTCCTAATTCAAGACATAAATGTTATCAAAATTAACTTGCGACCACTAAACATTATCAACATTTCGCAACATACAAACACTTAGGGCAACGCCCCTCTTTACAACTTTACAACATTCTCATCAGGCATATATCAACTTTACATAATCACCTTTCTATAAATAAACTATCTAAATGAATATATGAGCAATCTTTTTGGTACAGGCCAAAGAGAAATATATATAGAGAGAGAACTAAAAGTAATTTCTTATTCCACCATTACCATTCCTAGTGAGTACAAGTATAGCTATTTATAATTCTTCTATAGCTCACTAGTTCTGGTATAACTTTCTAACCATAAGTGGTTACAAGTCTTATTACTAATCAGTAGCTTATTTTTCTAATGGCTCGTATGATATGTAAAACTATAAATAACTAATTAGGTTAGTTAGTTAGGAAGGGATTAGTTAGTTGGTTAGTTGTTAGTAACTAATGGTAGTTAGTTGAGATTAGGAGGTCTAGAGGTACTGCCTATATAAGGCACACAACTCTACATTGTATCCTATGCTTTTATGATGAATGAATAAAGAGCATCACTGGATTCTCTCTTCTCTTCTCCCTCTCTGTTCTGCTTCTATGAATTCTGTTCTATTCCTCTCTTTCCCTCTTCTTTCACATTATAGAATTATGATTCTATAACAGTGGTATCAGAGGTTTCTGCCCTGTTTGCTCTGTTTTGCCCGGTTCTGTATTTCTGTTTCTGGGTTAATCAACCTCACAAACAGTGAAACCATCAAGAACTCATCAAGAAAGCTTCAAGAAACCACCAAAAAACAGTGGCTGGGTTTATTGCTGATTCTGTTCTCATCCTCTTCTGCTCTTTTCTGATTCAATTCTGGTTTTGGGTGGTTCTTGGCATTCTGATTCCAGATTCTGCCATCATCTGTTTCTTTCAACATTCTGTCATCTGATCAAGGCTATTGGTTGCTGATTTTGGATTCAGTCTGAGTTCTTGGAGATCTGAAAGAAAATGGGTACCAGATCTTGATATGGCAGCAAGATTATTGGGCTGGTTTTCTGAATTTGTGAAGAAAAAAAAAACTCTTTCTTCCTATTGGTATGGGACAATGGCTGAAGGAAACAAAAAGAAAAGAAAAAAGATTCCTCTTCTTTTTGGTATGGGACAACAGCTGAAGGGAAATTAAGACACTCCATCAAGATTTATGTTTTTGATTGATTCAGATTTGTATTTTTGAGTCTTGTATTTTTTTTGTTTTTTTAGGTTTGTGTTTTTGTTGTTTCACATCCTTGAGGGCAAGGATGTCTTGGGGAATGGGGTATTGATATGTAAAACTATAAATAACTAATTAGATTAGTTAGTTAGGAAGGGATTAGTTAGTTGGTTAGTTGTTAGTAACTAATGGTAGTTAGTTGAGATTAGGAGGTCTAGAGGTACTGCCTATATAAGGCACACAACTCTACATTGTATCCTATGCTTTCATGATGAATGAATAAAGAGCATCACTGAATTCTCTCTTCTCTTCTCCCTCTCTGTTCTGCTTCTATGAATTCTGTTCTATTCCTCTCTTTCCCTCTTCTTTCACATTATAGAATTATGATTCTATAACATCGTAACACTTTTTTTTTTTTAAATGATTTTAATCTTTTGTTGTTAATAAAATTATACTACTTAAATAACTCCACATCTACTAACCAAGAAACTTACACTTTTTTTCTATTGGTCAAGGGTTTCCCCTCAAGGTTTACTGGGTAGAGAATTTTCACCTCTCCCAACAAGTGTGCTTCTAGGACTCAAACTTGTGTTCTCCTCTTTATGGGGTTGAATCTCCTTGCCACTTCAACCAACAACTTGTTCGTGAAACTTACAACACCAGAACTATATACACATACAAATTTATCAGACATTAAAAACATCAAAATATCCTTACATACGCTATTTTATAATCCCAAAATATTTATAATCTTATAATAGTTACAAGGATTATATATACATATATCATTACTTCCTTGTTCTTCTATAATTGGTCCTGTAAAACAATATTTAAAAAGGTAAGATGAAGATCTTAGTATTTTAGTAGATTGTTCACATTAAAAAAATGTTATACATGAGTAATGTTATGAAAAGAATGAATGAATGCTCATGCTCATAATGGATCGCATCAATGACTCAATAAAATCGCATCAACGATTTCTATGTCTTGGCATCAATAAGCTAGCATACCAACTACTCAGTAAAATCACTGCAACAATTTATAAAACATGGCCTCAACCAAGGGCCTTATTACTAGGTAAGCCAGCTTCTACCAACGTTACCAGTCATTTTTTCACATAACTAAATAATCACCACTTCATATGAGTGAATGCAAATAATCTTCATGAAGCACATACTTCTATAATAATTTTGGCAAGCATTCATAGATAAATGGAAGAAAGTAAAAAACAACAATAAAACTAATTACCTTTTTCCCTTGTTTCCAAAATCACCTTGTGAGCGTTTACAGTGATCCACTATCCCTTCTTGCTTCCTAAGGAAGATGAGTTTGAGCCATGCACATTAATAAACATGAATTTACTTTAAAATTACAGTACTTTTTAACATATCCCAAAATGCTTATGATATCCTTGCTAAGTATAACACTATCGTAAGCCACATGTTATTTAATCTAGAAGTACTCACACCAATGTAATAAACACACACACACACACACACACACACACACATCTATATAAAATGTCACAATTCAAATGATAATAAAAAGAATAATCCTCATATTCAGCAAACCATCTCTACTCTAGCAAAACAAATACAAATTTCTAAATCAGATGTCTAATCAATGGGATAGGTAGACATAAGTGAGAATACAATCTTTTATAAAACATACTTAATCAATTAATCCCGTTTTCCTCACCATGCAAGAGAAAGATCAGAGTGAAAACCATGAAATCAACATGAAACTCATTTCCTTTCTCTGGTTCGACGGTTTCACCATGAGGAGAATGTGGGAAATGAATTGGGTTTAGGTTATCAAAATATAAGGGCCGAGTTAGTGGGATAAATTTACTTTACTAGCACCAAGTTTTTTTAAAAAAATAAAAAATAAAAAATAAAATTCACCTCCAATTTAATTTAAAGACAAACAAATCCACAAACATGAATATATACTCACACACACTTATATTCTTAGCTTTACAACAGAATACTCTTTTTTTCTAAGTAATTAATAAATTTTAAATCCTTTCTTCTTTTTATAATTAACTAAAATTATTATTTTTTAGTTATTTAATTAAAAATCTAACTACTTACTATTCCGGAAAAGAGTCTCAGAATGTCACACTATATATGTATTAGATCAAATTCAAATCAAGAAACAAAAAACCGTGTTCTTGTTAGGAGAGTCTTCCAAGAATCCAAATCAAGAAATGGTCTATTAACTTGTTAAGCATCATCAGCACTTTTTCAAAGAGAAATAACCATAACAAAACACAACAACATTAATCATTCCTAATAAAAAAATATAAGAAAATACAACAACAGTTTAATTGTAAACATAACAAAATTCAACAATATTGAGAATATCCATCCTTACAATCCCTCAATCACTCAAATTAATAATCGTCTGACAAAAAATAGATAATGGAGTGATTAACTTCTGGTCATTAACCTATGAAATCAAATTTTGTTTCTGAATTACAATATCAATATAATAATATATTGGAGGAATTGCTAGTCGCAGAGATCAGATTAAATGGTTCCAAGTGCCAAACTGGGAAAATGAAGAAAGTAGCTTTAACAAATCCGCATCTCAATAAACAATACAGCATGAAATTAACTTCGTAGAGAAGTATTTGATTTTACTCCAGAAAGGAAAGAAGGAAAAACATCAATCTTAGGCAATTCCAAAAGAAAAAACCGTCCAGAAATTGACCCATATAAATCAGGACAAAGCTATATAGACTTCAATGGGAAACAGCAGAAAAATGGATCAGAATGCAGTGGATTGTTTCCTTCCACTAAAGACTAAGATTTCAACGAAAATAACAAAAGAGGAACAATTTCCTGACTGAAAATTCCGACGCCCATATGAACACAAAAGGTCTAGCAGGCAAGGTAGGCATAAATGAAAAGTAAATAGCAGAAAAGTTACAATCAAATTGCACTCCTCCCTACGTATTTCAATGACAGTGGCAGAGAAAGGATTCTGAATACTTACAGATGATGGATTGGGAAGGAGTTTTGTTGAAGGCTACAAGCTCTGGAATCAAAAGAAAGGCAGAAGCTTCAACGACTGAACACGCAAGAATGAGAAAAGATTTCCAGGTTATCTCAATCCCTCGTGACTGCAAGAAAGGTGTGCCGGATCGCAATTCAATTGAGGGGATAGGGCACCGAACATGGCTAGACACATCATATTTTATTTTAGAGGAAAATACTCAGGCAGCTATCCGTCTTAAAATCTTATTTAGACATATCTCTTCTCAATTTTGAAAATCCACATAAATCTCTTTTAAAATAAAATTATATATTACACAAACTTTTCTTATATTTTAAGATTTTATTTTTATCCAACCAAACCATTAGTTAGCAACTTGACGGTTAAATTTGAGTTTTAAACTTTGCTTTTACCAAAATGTCCCTCTAATAAAAAAATTATAAAACCAAATTTCTACCACTAAAAATTTATTCTAATAGATTTTCTAACTTTCTAATTTTTTAAAAAATTTATTAGTTTTGATATTATAAATTAATTTTGACTTCAAATATATATTGAACACATATATTTTTATCAAATATAATAAACTATATAAGTTTGAGATTGTATGGGTCATTTAATTTTATAATTTAATATTTTTTCACAAATATTTATAAACATATTTGATCAACCACATGTTTATTTAAAAACTGACTAGAATATTCAAAGTTTGTGATATTTACATTAAATAGTACTAAAATTATTAAACAAATAACTATTTGTAAAGATAAAAATAGAAATTAAGGAACTAATAAAAATATATTAAATTCTTTAAAACATTTTTAGTCAAAATGTAAAAGACAAAATAGATACATGTAAAATAAAAGTAAAACTAGGGATTTAATATTAAGGGTAAAATAGTAAATAAATTTTATTTTTATATAAATTTATATTAAAAAATATATTTTTAGAATTTTTTAGGAATATTTTTAACGGAGTTAATTGTTTGGAACTAAGTGTATATTTTCAAAATCAATGGGAGGTCTGTGTAATTAGGGTAAAACATGAGAGAGTTAGAGTATTTTACTCTTTATTTCATTTTAAAAACCAAAATGCCTGTTGAGTTAACTTAGGAGTAGATCTTCCTACATTTCTTGTACTTTTTTTAATTTTCTCCTATTAATATTTCTTTAATAATAATCAACCATCACATTGTTTCATTGGAGTTTTTGGAGAGGAATAAGAGGGTTGGAGATTAAAAATAAATTTAGAGGGGAGGGGAGAATTTTGTCTTTTCCTGGCATCTTTCCCTCCTCCCTCAACCCTTCAAAAGTGGGGGGGGGGGGTAGGGAAGTGAAACTTCTTTTTCTGACCTTGACAAATTTGTCCATAGCAACACTTCATTACTTTAGTGCTACCCTTTTAATTTAAAGCTGTTTTTACTCCTTAGATTTTCGTTTTTCCCTTTTCTTTTGTTCAATGCAAGTCAAACTAGAGTTCATAATATAAGCCAACTCGCTGTGAGATGACAACGCACTAGGTCAGGTTGAAAAAACTCATTAAAATGGGCTAACATTAATCCAACCCGTAACCTATAGGTTAGCTTGCATAACCCATTTTCTTTTTCCTTTTTTATAATTTTTTTCATATTGCAATTTTCAAACTTTTTTAAACAATATAATTTTTTTTTTGCAAACCTAAACCATAAGAAAATTAAAAATAATTACAAAATCATAAAGTAATAATAAAATATCTAATTTGAAGTGTTAGACATTACATATCAGACTTCCACACAATACAAACTTAACATAAATCCAAAATCCATCATTAACATTCAATACAATCAACAATTAGTCAATATTAATGGTGCTTGAGTTTAAACCATGATGTGAAGATGTAAGATTTTCATAATTTCACTTTAACTTTTATTTTGAAGCTATAATATTTTCAAAATTTTCAATATTAATGTTTATGCACTATTACAAAATTTTAGGAAATTAAAAAACAAACAAAAACAAAAAACGGGTTACCCACCAACTTGGCAAGCTAACCAGTCGTGGGTTTGAGTTAAGTGGGCTCTAGCCAAAAAGGCTTTGTATCAAAATAATCCCAATTTTTCATAACCCAACCCACTAAATTTTAAAGGTTAGGTAGGCTTAGCCCATGAGTTCAACCTCTATTACTAGCTCTAGGTCTGGCAGCTCTTTTGATATTATTTATGTTATAAATATAATATTATTTATATTATATATGTGTGTGTATTATTCATTAATGTTTATGCAGAAAATGTAAAATATTTTTTAAAATATGTTAAAATTAATGAATTGGCATATAAAAATATTTTATCATATATAACAGAGACATAATGTTTATATGAATCCCCCACAATTTTTTTGAAATATAACTAAATTTATTTTGTTGGTTTGCTCTAGTACCATAATAGAGACATCTTGGTTATATGAATATAGAGACAATCTTCTAGAGTTTTGACCAATAATGATCCAGGTGATAGAAGGATCTTTGTCCTCTTTCATACAGAGATACAATTATAGAGCTTCCTTTCTAGAGCTCAAACCTTACTCGTTCAGATCATTCCAACATAGCCTTCCTTTGTTACCTGTTAGAGGTGTAACTAGAGTCTTACCGTTATGGACATATAACCAATAGTTCCCTTTTAGGACCATTACTTTTGGGTTAAGATAATAGTACCTCCTAGACCCCTATTGAGTTTTTAGTTCGACATGCCATATAGGATTGCTAGTTATATTGACTGGCAAGGAAGACCTCGTGTTGCTAATGGAAAACAACTTTTTTGGAAATATAGCACCCTAATTAGAAGATCAATTTTTTTTTTTGGAAATATAGAATTCTTTATTCTAATATGGATCACAATACAACTAGTGTAACACCCCCTTGGTATGTGGATTTCCATCAGACTATTCAAACATAGTTGTGTGGCAAAACAAAAATAATTCAATATATTAATACACGAAATTTTTGATTACATAATAGGAGTGCTTATTACAGGGTTACATACCCTTTACAAATAGTGAAAATTTAAACATTGTCATCCTTCAAACCTTTAATGTTTCCTCTTCTGATTTGCCTTTAAGAAACCATTCCCTTTGAAGTCTTATGCAGCACTTCTCTCCAGTGCGGAGGGCGAGATTCTAGGGAATTTCAATAGTAGACAATACCAAATAATGCATGCACAATAAATGCTAGTATATAAAATGCTTGCCTTACATAGGCTTATGCCAACATAATGACACTTTTGCATGCTCAAGCTTCATGCAACATACTCATAGCCATAGCATAATCAAAAATAGAGTTTCAATCATTCAAGTATGTTAAACATAACAAGAAAGCATAGCAATCATACATATACACATAAGCAATTATATCAAATACATGCAAGTAAGGTGAATTCACTGCCTTTAGAACTAATGTCCTTCTTTAGTTTCCTCTTCTTCCAACCATTAAGGTTGCTTGAAGCACCTTTCCCTCTTCTTGTGGCCCTAAGTATATATTCATATTATTATAACCATGGAATATGCATGTTTAAGGGAATCACCTCAATCCCATAACCTTTATCCCTTAAATTCACAGGAATACCATAGCCATCAAAATTTTCAGTTAAATTTGAAAATTCATAATTAATTGTATAAAAATCCAATTATGGTGGATCTAAAGGCTATGTTATTCTAGACATGTCTATACTCAAGGAAAAATATCACCAGTGGCCATAAATATTTGTAACATTCCTAAAATAATTAAATGTCACCACTGTCCAGATTTAAGTTCTAGAATCATAAATCAATCTTGTAAAATTCATATCTCCTTGCACAAAACTCCAAAAATTACAATTGACATATCAAATTAAAGTTTATTATATCAACTATAATTTTGGAAAGTTTTATCGCCATTAGACACAATTTACTTATCCAAAAACAGTTCTCAAGTTAACTGCCTTCACAAAATAAAAAACTAGTAGTTTTTGCAATTTATACAATCATCTTCTTATTTATAGTTTACGCAATAAACCATGCTTTAGCCATTTTTAAAATTTTGGCAAGAACCTCCACATAGGGTTTAAGGTTTCCAAATCACAAGAAAACAAGGAGAAATCACCACAAATTACCAACAAGTCCAAGAATCACAATAACAAAGATAAGATCACCTCTTTCTTTGACATTGGCTTGTGTTCTTGCAACTTTGTCTTTCTCCTTGACTCCCAAATGGTCTCCCTCTATGAAACACCATAGAAAAGTGTTTTGAGAGGTCAAAGAGTAGGAAATGGGAAGAAATTAGAAGAAACAAGATCTTATCAAAAGATCCCACCTTGGTTCCTCAAGTTCCTTCCTCTTCCTCTTCCATTTGGATTTTTAATCCCCTTCTCTCTTTGGCTTTTGGATTCACTTCCTTCTTTTTTGCCCTATTGTCTTGGACGGTTTTGGCATGCACAATGGAAGTGTAAAATGTCTTGAAATATGTTAAGAAGACACTTAAAAATCCCCCAAGCCAAATGATCAAAGTGCCCTTACAAAATATCTCTTAAACTTGTCTTCTTGTTTTCTAAGTTTGTCAACTTTTCTCTCTTTCTTCCCTCCTTAGCCAAAATTTGCTTCTTATTTGGGCATCCAAATTGTCTTGGCAAGTGTCAAGTTTCCATGGTTCAAGATCCCCCTTGTTGGCCAAGAAACATTAAGAAATATCTAGATAATTTGCAAGAGTTTTCTTCTAGAATTTTGTTGACTTTCTTTCCCCTTGTATGTGTTTGAATTTTGCTTCTTTCTTGCTCTTTCCCTCTAAGCCAAAATGCATGGCTTGTTGCCCAAGGACATTGAGTCATCAACATGACATAATCATCCATGCTTAGGTGTCCATCTCATTTATTAAATTGCTTCTTATCTTGACAAGCAGCATTTTGTGATTGGCTTGTTGACTTTTCTTTCAACACGTGCCAAAATATCCTAAGTGTCATCTTATCTTCTTCCCTTTTCCCTTAGGTTGAAAATCTATGGCTTGTTGGGGAAGAAAATGATTCAACCTTTCTTCATCAATGCATGCACTTAAGTGTCCCCTTCATTAAATGCTTAAATGCTTAGGTGTCCATTTGACTATTCAACTCTTTTCCCTAGTTGGATACATGGCATCTTTGGATAAGGATGACTTAATTGCATGACACATGACAAGTCTACTTGTCCACATGTAATAAATGCTCTTTTAATCATGTCAAATCCATTTGACTTCTTGAACAAGCTTGACATACTTAGAGAGCAAGTTGGACATTTGTTACCTTTCTATTCGGCTAACACAAAAGTATATTATGATGAAAAGACACATGTCACATTCTTATTGAACCAACACAAAAGAAGTGTCATCATCGATCATCATGACTTACTTTATTAAAGTTACTTTATCGGTACTTGCTCGGGATCCTGGTTGGATTTTACTCGGGATTGTGAAATGTAATAGCCTAGATAATAATAATAAAATTAATAATATAGTAATATTACAATTTAATAAATGATTTATTATTATTATTTTTATTAAATTAGCAATAGCTAAAGAGCCCAACCCACAAAATCCAGCCCATAGCTAAACCCTAAAGTTTAATTATAAGTTTAGGTCTAGCCGCCTAACCTTAGCCATCGCTCATTATTTCTCTCTCTGTAAATTCTTTGCGGTAAAATTTCTCTCTTAGGAGTTTAACAAACACGGAAATTAGGTAATAATAATCCCTAGAACAATAGGAATTTAAGGTGTTATGTCAGTTTCAATTTTCAAAATTAGATTATTGCAATATGAACTAATTACATTCTTGCGTGTACATGCATCCTTCGGTTTTGCATTTGCTCCACGCATGATTTGATAGGATGATTGCTTCATAGGGTTATATATATAAAGATTATTTTTGTTTTGTTTTGTTTGTTTCATTGCAATATGTACAAACCTATTCAGAATAAATATTCATTTAACCTCCTCGAATCGCGTGCTTGAATAATGATTCACACTATCAGCGTCAGTTTTGTCTGTTGTGTGTTCCTTTATGTCTTTATAGGTTTAGACTTTAGATATATATAATATATAATATCACAATATATATATATATATATATATATATATATATATATATATATATATATATATATACTCCTTTGTTTTGCTTTTCTCTGTACAACTACAACCTATGCGCAATGCCATGAATATTGAATTGATGTGAATGAATGTCTCTTGTTTTCATTAATGTATATATATTTAGTTTGTATATAAATATAAATATATACATATTATCCCATATATATACAGCTTTTTCGTTTTGCATTGCAAGTTCTCCTCTGTACCTCTGTGTAATAGTGCAGTAAAGAAATACACACACACACACACACACTAGGGTTTAAATGATAGAGCTAGGAATTTCCTATGAACATCTTATAGCAACAATGAGTATTTACCTTATAGTTTAATTTGGGAAACCCCACGATAAAATAAATACAACATTTTAATGATTATATTTGGGAAAACTTACGAGCTCTCATAAAGAGTTGTAGCTCTTGAGTTTGTGAAATTAAGATCCACCTTTTCTTGTAGTTAAGGATTTTTCTATTATTATTATTATTATTATTATTATTATTAATATATGATTACACATAATAAAAATAATTTAGGAATTTTATAATGAGTTTAAATTATTTAAAATAAATTAGCAAGTGGGAGGATAGCTTTGAGATGGTACCTCTTAAAGTGATGAACACACTTTTAGGCTTTATGCCTCGAAATATTATGTGATGTGAACTGATAGTATCCATTCTTCCCAAAGTGGTGTCTGGCAGGATTTCCGGGACACTAGTAGCAACTTTGGGAAGAGGTGTGCACACTAGGAAGAAAATGATTTATGGCCAATTAATAATTTGTGACTGGCAGGTTTCCGGGTCACAGGGTAGACTGGCAGGATATCTGGGTCTACCATTGTTCTCTTCCCACTAGTGAACTTTATAAATAATGACACCTTTTAATTATAAATATATATGATAATTTTATTTTATTCTGTAATTATTTTATTTTATTTTGTGACTATTTTATTTTATTTTAATTTATTTTAACGTTATTTATTTATTTATTTTATATTATCTTTATTTAATTATGATTACTAGCTTTGCTGATGTTTGTGTTCTTGGGCTGTGATGATCCTTCAGGGGAGCAGAATTTCAGTGAAACATATTTCAAAGTTTGAGGCTAGCAGTGAGAAGTGATGAAGACATTCAATAAATTCTCATTATTTATTTTTCTTTTAGTTCATATTCTGAATAAAAACTTTCTGTTTAGGTTTACATTCATTTAATGTAATTAGTAGCCTTGCACTTGTCCCACACAAGTGCGGCGGTAACACTTCTCGTATTTTGACTATTTTGAATTTTTGTTATTATTTATAAACACCATCGAAATTTTATGTTTTATTACTGCTAGAAATATGGGGGTGTTACATGACATGTATACCGAGACCTGTAAAATGACACTATATACCAATGTCTTCTCCTAAAAATGCAGGGCGCACTCATATGCCCTAGAAATGCCATTTGCATACTTGTACCGATACATTTTTGCTCAACTTATCATCCTATACCTCAGGACATAATTGGATGACATCTTTTTATCAATCCAATGGCACCATATATGTATCCTGTTCACTTCTGCACTAACACTTTAGTCCTACAACCTACACATACTAGGTCTTCTACCTAATATGGCCATACTACTTACTCCCTGAGAGGCTTTCTATCTCTTGACATTCTTAGTACTCTTCCTGAACTGGGCTTAGTTGGCTGCCTTATATAGGCTTATCCTTGAGTATCTAAGCCCAAAATTTAGGATATTACACCCAGAGCACTCAATTTCCTTCTGCTTGATGTTTTTACATGAGGGTTACATGGCTTTATATAGAGTAAGGCATAACCAACCCTGGTTACATGACATTAGTTGCTTTTCCATTACCCTAGTTACTTTTTTAGTTATTGTAGGGAATCTTCAGCCTTTCTTCATCTTTTGATTTTTCTTTATTGTCCATTCTTCTTTGTCTAGACACAAGTTTTGTCTTATTGTGTCGATGGATACTGTTTAGGCCTTACTACAATACATTCATATCTTGTGTTAGATCTTCATAATCTTTTTGTCCTCACAATAGTCACATTTATGATTGGCATAATCAGATAACACTTGGCATATTCTTTTCTTGGTCCATTTAGAATTCTCCATTTTATTCATCTTTAGCCTATCATACTGTTGGATAAAAGATATTGGTTGCTTCACTATTGCAGAAATCGTAAGACATGATTGTTATTAATTGCCATACTTCACAGTATTGAGTCGTCATATATGCGGGCTCTATATTTGCTCCACACAGGTAAATTACGGTCCTTAATTGTAACTTGTTCTTGACCTATTATAATGGTTACAAGATAACACTCGTTATGTATTAAGGCTAGGTGAAACCATTATATGTGCATTGATGTGATAATAATTGACAAACACACGTGAAAAACCATCATAATATAAGTAATGCTTACATGATACATAATAGTCTCATTTTGACAACCATATTTTTTTCAATAACATAAATAACGGTTCTTTTGTAAGAACCATGACTTTTAATAACACTAAATAACAACCTTACATATACAACAATTACGCGTATGAAAACTCAGGGTACATGCTATTTTCCTAGCTTTGACACCACTCGATCTAGTTGGTAAACTTTTCAAGTGAAAACTGAAAGTATAGTTGGTAAACTTGAATGCAGTTTGTTTTTCAGTATCTTGGTTGTTGAGAAGACTTGAATGCAGCTCTATTTATATTAAGAGAGCATTAAGTGGTCGTTGCAATCTTTAATATAACCGTTGTAGGCATTAAGGAAAGATTAGCACAAGCTTTAGCCTTCTTTTCTTTCTACACTTCAGTTAATCTAAGTGCATAGATATTTATAGTTGACTTTCTTTTAGATTAATCCGTTGGAATGACAGAAGCTAGTTAAGGAAAGAAACATTAATCCTTTTTGCATCGTGCAGAGGATGATTGTCCATAATATTGCAAGCTATCTGTACTTTGCCATAAATGTTCTGACATGCTTTTTGCTTTTGGCTGAAACTTCATTTTAATCTTCTTTAAATCATCTGAAACTCACTAACAAATAGGTTAAACATATCTAGGAATAGTAATGGGTGATGATAAGAAGTATATAGATCAAATAGGAAGATTTCACATATTCAAGTAATTCAAATTTTGAATTCTGCGATAAAAACTCGAGTTAGTTTATCAAGACTGGAGTTTGTAGTTTACTTCTGAAAGCCTAAACTTGAGTTTTATAAATCTTACTCAAGTTTTCTTCAAACAGAAAAGAATATCGCGATTTGATCTTTGAAACATATTTTGAGTAGGAGCTAAACTCAAGTCATTAAGTGACTAATTCGAGTTTTGAACGTTTAAGGTGAAAAACATATTTTAAGTCCAAAAGCTCAAAACTGGAGTTTTCAAACAGTGTAAATAGAGTAAAGCTCTCTGTGTGGTATAAACTCGAGTTTGCAAAGCCTAACTCGAGTTTTCACAAAACTTAGGAAAACTGAAAAACTCTCTAAATGGATCAAACTAGAGTTTGCAATAGAAAACTGAAGTTTACAAAACTTTAGAAATATTGAATTGTTCTCTATGAGTCCTAAACTAGACTTAATGAAAACTAAACTCGAGTTTTCTCATAAGAGAAAACTTTGTGAAAACTAAATCTTACTCGAGTTTGCAAAGACAAACTTAAATTTGGTTTTACAATAGTCTGTTATAATCAAAACACATAGAAAACTAACACATATTTGATATTAATACTTTTTATCATCTCTCATTACTATTCCTAACTATGTTTAATCAGTTTGTTAGTAAGTTTCAAATAGTTTAAAGAATATTAAATGAAGATTTAGTGAAAAAGCAAAAGGCAATGTCAGAACATTTATTGCAAAGTTCAGAAAGCTTGCAATCTTTTGAACAATCATTCTACACACATTGCAAAGGGATTAATGTTTTATTTCCCTATCAAGAAGTTGCTCTTCCAACAGATTCATTTCAAGAGAAGTCAACCATAAACTTCTGTGCAGCTATTCCTACTGAAATATGGAAAGAGAAGAAGACCTAAGTGTTTCCAACAGCTTCATTAATGTCTTCAATGGTTACATTGATGAATCAAACGGTCATTAAATGCTCTCTTCATATATAAGGGTTGCATTCAATTCTTCTCAAGAACACACAACAACCAGTGCACAAAAAACAAAAATCATTCAAGTTTTCAACTACTAATCTAGTTTTCTTCTATACAGTATCTTTTGATACATTTGTACTTCAGTGATTATCTTTATCAACTCTTAGAGCGAGTTTCATTTATTATAAGAATCTCAAGTCGTAGGACTTGGAGATTTGGAATATCAATGTACAACTTGTAAGGGGGAGTGTATCCTAGTGTGAGGATAACTTTGAGTACAGAGTGTGTAACTAATTATAAGTGTTAGTGAAAAATCCAGAGAGTCTAGGTACTGGACATAGGTCAAGGAGTTGGACCAAACCAGTATAAATCTTGTTGTGCCTTTCTTCCTTATCTCTCTCTATTGTGCTCTGTTTATGTGTGCAAGTCTCAGAGGATTACAAAAGAATTTTTTTTAATCCCCAATTCACCCCCTTTTGGTGATTAGCTTCGCTTTCACCTTCTAGCTTGTATATGGCTAGTTGTGCCTTTCGTTCTTTTGGGCATTCCATTACCTTGAAGATCTTCTCTAGTCTGAGGAGCCAATTCTCAACAGCTTGTACGTCCAACTCACCAATATATGATGGTGGGTTATGCTTACAGAATTGTATAGTCCAAAATTAGGACTCCCTAACCGATCTCTATCGTTGCAGTTGAACAAGAGGTGGAGCCTCTACCTATGGAGGGTTATCCTTTTGGTTTTCCCCCTATTTCATCTCTGTGGCCTGAGCTAGCTGTGCTTCTGCAGCTTCAGCACGCTGCCTTTCTTCATTTCATTATGTTCTCAACAGGAATACCTCTTATAAACGAGTCTTAATGTTCATCCAAAATACCAAGTACTTGTTACATGGGGTTTTAGATTTTAGTTTCCTATCGATGAGGCCTTCCCCTGCCTCAGTCTCTACCTTGGCCTCGGCCTCAGTTTCTGCCCCTTCCATGTTAGGTGAATTTGCTTCTTGGTGGGACGCTCGCTCAGGAATTAGCCTTCGATGGGCTCTTGTGTTGGTCATTGTACTACTTTAGTACTATATGTCAAGAAAATTGATTGTTAATAACAGGGGTATAATAATCATTCTTGATATTCATATGCATTTAAAACATACATCATACTTGTTAGTAACATTCTATGATCTTGTCAAAACGTGAAGTACTTGCTATTATCAAATGCCATTCTTTAATATATTTTCCCTAAGACTCTAGGGATAGTTGATACATGCCTACTACACTTAATATAGTACTAGGTTGGGGTTTTCTTCTTCTCCTATCTCATGCCTATATATGAGTACCTACTAGAGTCTTCATGAAATCTATAAAGATCTCAAACTTATTGAAAGCATACTCCTTAAAGACATCCTCTATCCTATCATGCTAAGCTTCAGTGAAAACATAATAGGGTTATCCGTATCCATGTGTTTAGGTCATAATCCTCATAACCATGCCTTTTCTTGTTCCTTACTACTTTCTTACTTATAAATATCATGGGGATTACCCAAAAATCTTTATTAACCCTTTCGCATCAGAGTGTCACAAAGCGTAGTGGGTAATAGTAGTAGAACTTGTTTTTCTTCCACTTTTGCAATGCTTAATGTAAATACTTTAATGGAAGAAGTCCTTCCAATTGCTTTGACTAATTTAGGGTAATTTATGTAAATTCCTGGTTTATCTCCTTTGAATAAGACATAAAAAGAGAATTTTTTACTCAAAGGTTTTTCTCAAATTTTTGAAAAGTAATGATTTAGAACATTGAGGGTTGTGTGCTTCTGTTTGCATGTGGATGTATTCCAGAGAGTACCCAATATGCATTACTATGACTCATCTACGGCAGGATGATGAGGCAATGGTTTAAAACTTTTACTGTGTCCTAGGGGATACTTTATAAGGACTGATCCTCCTAAGGTCATTAGGGAGCTGTTGGATTTAGATGAATCCATATTTGTGGAATCTATCTTTTCTTTTCCTTTATTCATCTTTGGTTTCTGCACAAGCAAGAGATATACCATTAGTAATAATTCGTGATAACTTGTCTGCTCCTGCATTATATCTACCCTTTATGTGTTCCATATTAATAGTTACTCTTGTACGAGTAAGATAATCACAGAATTTTACCTATCTATTGCTACTTAGCTTGCGGGAGGTGGCAAGTTTGTTGTAGAAATTAATTATAGCTACACAATCCGTTCTAAGAGTAAATTCCTTTTTATCAATAATAAAAAATTTAAATTTTTTTAAACTGTTAATGCAGGCTACAATTTATGCATCAATGGGTGAGATTGTTGTTTTATACTTACCTGAGGCATATCTAGCAACCTTTTCTGTTGATGCTAGATCTCCTTTATGAGGTTTCCATTTAAGGATTTTGCCCCATCCATCAAGAGATCTATCAGATTCAATAATAATGTAACTATTCTCTGGGGGAAGCTCTAAAATCTGGAAGATTTTTAATTATATTTTTTAATTCTGCAATCTTCTTCAGATCTTGTTGTAGAACTTCCTTTCTCCTTTAGGGGTTAATTTTGAGTACAAAGGTCTGGCGTGCTTTGTAAGATTAGGGGCATAATTTCTAGCATAATTGAGTATCCCTAAAAACTATTGTAATCCTTTTATGTTTGTCAAGGATTCATCTAGAAACTCAATTATGCTTTTGACTATGTGGGGTTGAAGCCTAATTTTTCCTTCTCCTATCTCTAAGCCAAGGAATTCTACTTTAGTTACTCTTATCTTATATTTAGTCTTTGAAAAAAAAAAGACCGTGAGTAATACATTCATAAAAGAATACGATGTTGTACATGCTATGGTATATCATCAGAAAATATTAAAATGTCATCAATATAGCAAATAATAAAAATGTATTTTTTTGAAAATATTATTCATCTTCCTTTAGAAGATGGCTAGTGAGATTTTCAACCTGAAAGGCATCACAAGCCATTCAAAAAGACCTTGTGGGACGAAAAAAGCTATCTAAGTAATTGTTGAAATCCTAACTTTAAATCAAATTTACTATAAATCCTTTTGGATTTAATTCTCTGAAGTAAGGCATCAATTCATGGGAGGCTGTATTGATCCTTATATGTATTATCATTTTACCATTTATAATTAAAAACTAATCTACTCTTACCTCTTACTGTAGAGCCTTCAAGGTTAACTGTTGTTCCAGAATGAACAATAAAGGATGCTATTATATGTCTACTTTGACTAGGTATAATTACTCCTATTTGTAATAAAGAGTTTACATGCTTTTGGTATGCTTCCTGTTCCACAAGAGAAGGAATAATTGGTTTATCTTGAATAGTCAAATTTAGGTTGATGATTTCTGATTTGCAAGTAATATTATTCTTTTCCTATAGGGCTATGGGGTTATCTCCAATAACCTAAAGTTCTTGTAGCTTATTTAGAAATCGGGTTATTTGACTTTCAAAGTCAGTCATGTTACCTATGTTAAAACATAACCAATCCTGTACAAGTTCATTATCTTCTAACTCTTCTACTTCTTCTTCTAAAATCTAAAAATCTACAATTTTACTAATTGGAGAGGTGATTACCCTATCAACATGCTTCAGAATTATAAATTTATTGTCCAGACATAAATAATCACCTCCTAAACTATCCAAAAAATTCTTTCCTATAATAAGTTGAGTCCTATTTTCAAGAGCAAAGTTCATGACATAAGTTAAAGGAAGAAGGTACATTTCTTTGTTAAACTTAATGTGTGCTCTCTTTAGTTTATACTTCACAAAGTGTCCTATCTTAAGAGTAGTAATATGTACCTATCCATATATTTCTTCCTAGAAATGTTTGGGAATTGATTTAGGGGAAATGAAGTTCCTATTGGCTCTTAGGTCTATAATACAATTAACAACAAGAGATCCTGTATCTATATAAATTGTAGCAAAACAATTTAATAGATTATTCTTTACTGTGTGCCCTCCTGTGGGTGCACCTTGATAATGGAGGATAGCATTCTCATCGTAATCCTCTATTATCAATTCAGAGATACATGGTATATTTTCCCTTAAGACCAAATTTCTTTGACCTATCTATCTAAGAATCCCTTCTATTTCTGTCTTCCTTCAGGATCCTTATTTTTACCTTTCAGTTGCTAAAGTTGTTGTTGTAGTTGTTCTACTTGTATCTCCAAATCTCTATTTCTATTGATAAGTTCCCTTATTAGATTAGGGTAGTCAGTGGTGGATTTTACTGGCTCAAGGAGTGATGGAAAACTAACATCCAGCTTCTTTTCAGAGCATAGATTAAAAAGAATAAGGAGACTGGTCTGTTGTTTCAAAATAACACCTTGTTCTTATTCTTTGATTTAAAAATATATCACAAAAATAACATTAAGGAGATTGGTCTGTTGTTTCAAAATAATTTTCAAAATCATGTATGCAGATACCGTGTCGGAGTTAGGGCTTTTAGTGTTAGTTCTCTATGTGTTTTGATGATAACTAACAATTGTAAACTTAATTTGAAGTTTGTCTTTGGTAAGTTATAAAACTTACTGTGTAAGGCAAACTCGAGTTTTGGTAGCAAAACTCGAGTTTGGACTTGATAAGACAATGGCTCAGTTTTTACAAAGAATGCCAAACTCCATTTTACTTAGGTAAACTCGAGTTTGTAGAGTTACAGAGAGCAATCAAAGTTTTTAAAGAGTTGTAAACTCGAGTCTATGTTTTGGAAACTCAAGTTTAGATCAAACAGAAGCTTCAGCATTTTATCAAGTTTTCAAAACTCCAGTTTCATATTTACAAACTCCAGTTTTACCAAATGTAAAAGTCTTCAAGTTTCGGTTTTCACTGAAAACTCAAGTCTGGATTTTGAAGACTCGAGTCTGGGTTAAACAGAAACACTCAAGTTGTTTCTTATTTTCTAAGTTTTGTTTTCAGTGACTCCAGTTTTCACTTAACAAAAAGTTTTCAAAGTTTCAAAATACACTAAAACTCGAGTTAGATTTCTAGAGACTTGAGTTTAGGACTATCTGAAAGCACTCGAGTTCTTACAACATTTCTAAACTCTAGTTTTGAAAAAGGAAACTCCAGTTTGAGCTTACAAAGATATTTCAAATGTTTTAGTTTTCACTGAAACTCAAGTCTGGGTTTTGGAGACTCGAGTTTAGCTCAAACAGAAAGCACTCGAGTAAATGCCTAATTTGAAAACTCCAGTTTGCAAATTGAAACTCCAGTTTACACTTGACAAAGAAATCTCAAAGTTTCAGTTTTCACTGAAACTCAAGTTTTGGATATCAAAACTTGAGTCTGGATCATACAGAGAGCTATGCAATATTTCAGGTTTTGTAAACTTCAGTCTGCATTTCTAAACTCCAGTTTTGAAGCTATGAACTTGAACTTCAGATTTCCATAAAAGCTTCAAACTCGAGTCAGTCACTAAATGACTCGAGTTAGGCATGTGTTCAAAACTTCATCCAAGAGCAACTCGCAACTTTCCCCTCTGTAAGAACCAAACTCGAGTCAGTCACTTATCAACTCAAGTTTAGGAAGTTTTCCAAAATACCTTGCTTTCTGGATGAACTCCAAACTCGAGTCTGGCCTTGTAAACTCGAGTTTGTGATGCACAGATTTGTAAAACCAGATGGCGCCAAATTACGAAAATCACTTGAATGATGTTAATACTTCATATCTTTCATTGCTACTGTTTCTAACGTTATTTAACAAGTTTGCTAGCAAGTTTCAGATGATCTAGTGAAGGAAACAGTGAGGATTTAGTTTATGAGCTATAAAGCAAGAGAGAGAAAAACATGTTGTCTTTTAAAGTGCTTCAACTTGGATTAAATAATTACAACTTTAAGTACAGCCCATTTCAACACAAGGACAATCAACATTATCTTCAAATTAATAAAGTTACAGATAACAAGAATGTCCACAACAGATTAGACAAAGGCAGAATCCATCCATCAAGAATATTTTCAGTGGATTCTCAATAGCTACTTTGCTAGAAGTGGAGCTTCAACAGTCAAATTCGTAGTGCCCTTCCAACAGCTATATTCTTCATTCAAACTGATCTTCAACTGCTATAAATACAGTCCAGATTTGAAGAAGAGGATATATACAAGAGACTTACAGTGAACAATATTCAACTTTCTGTATTCATTCTTCTGTAAATTATCTTAAGAGATTTGAGCTTCAGTGTTTATCAATATCTACTCTTAGAAAGAGTTTGTTTATGTTAAATCACTTATTTGTAAGAATCTTAAGTCGGGGGTCTTGGAGATTGGGAATATCAGTGTATAACTTGTAAGGGGGAGTGTATCCTAGTAAGAAGATAACTTTCAAGTACAGAGTGTGTAACTGATTGTAAGTGATAGTGGAAATCCCAGAGAGTCTGAGGACTGGATGTAGGTTAAGGAGTTAGACCGAACCAGTATAAATCTTGCTGTGTCTTGTTCTTCTCTCACATTCTCTGCTCTATCCTATTCCTGCGATTAATTTCCAGAATTGAGCAAAAGAATTTTTCAAATCCCCAATTCACCCCCCTCTTGGTGATTTGCTCTGGTTTTTCATTTAGGACCCTAGCGATGTTCCAATCCTCTAAGATTATTAAAAGAGGGTGTGTAAGTCCTAATGGCATATCTGTAGTAATGTTGTTATCAAGATCATCATCTATAACTGAACAAATATCACTATCATTATCAGGGACATCTTGATCAATGCCAACAACACCAAAGTCTTAAGGAAAATCAACAGAATGATAAAGAGCAAACCTTTCTATATTACCTCTTTTATTTCGACATTCTCTGGCAAAGTGACCTTCTTCTCCACAAATGTAGCATCTACATTTCTTGATGGGAGGTTTATGCCTTTTGAAATTCCTAATGTGATTTTTACGAGGTATACTATTCCTATAATTAGTGGCTCTCCTAATTCTTTTCTTTTCCTTAGGAAAGTAACCTGGTATATGCACTTTGTTTACAGAAATTGTAATCTTTAACTTGTTTGGCAACCTCATTTTCTATACATTTCTTTTTAAGGTATTCCTTAGCGAAAACTGTTCTAGACGCTATACCTTGTATTATGCCTTGGTAAACTTTGTACCATTCATCCTTTATGATACTATTAAAGGGTGGTGGTAGCTTACTAAAGTATTTGTCACTCATATTTTGGATGAAGACTTGTCGTGCTTTGGAGGCTAAAGTTTAGGAAAGCATCAGAATAATTGTCTATGTCCTTCATATCTTCAATGATCAGCCTTTTTATGTCCTGTAAGGCTTTTTCTTGCATCTTTGTTGTTCCTCTATACGGATCATATCCTATTATTAATTGCTTAATTCGACCTGTTACATTTTGTGTATTACCTGCTGAGGCTACTAAACCATGTAGGATAAGTAGCGGCCCAGTGTATGTGTGTGCGCTCACGCGCGCACGTATATAAATGTTTGTGTGTGTGTGTATGATTCTATATCCATTAAGCATCCCAGTTCTCCAAATGCAATTTGGTTTGGAAGATTGAATTGTGTTTGTAGTAATTTGTTTCTCACCACTTTCTCCTCTTCTTTTTTAATTAAAATATCAAACAAACAAAAACTAAAATTCAAGAATAAAACCGAAAAAACTTGTTTGAATCCTCAACAAATGATTATATATATATATATATATATATATATATATATATATATATATATATATATATATATGAGTCGCTCATTTTCCCAGTAGATCCTAGTCCAGACAACTTTCCTTATTGTCACGTGAATACCTACAAGAATAATGCTCCTCCATCAATAAATGAAATACGTAATTGTCAAAATTTCGCAGACTATATGAGTTTGTACAAGTCTGGATAATTGTTTTTCTTCTTTTCAATTCTGTCCTTAATTAAATAAAGCCCTTTTTAAAAATAATTTATTAAGGGTTTTCTCGCTTTAACATGGGAGGGTGGAATTTTAATATTAACTCATTTAAATTGATGAGAAGGGAGCAGTGGTGAAATATTTTTATGTTATACTACAAAATTGCGTAGTATTATTAACCATACATCATATATGTAGTCGCTATATATGTTTAGTTCCAAACCGTTAAACTGTTATATATGCATCGTAATATATTGAGGACATATATAGCAGTTATTTATTAATAACTGTAATGTACCAACTTTATTTTTTTTATTATATATAGTTATTTTCTTATTATTTCTTTTAATTTCTTTTTATGGTTCATATTTATTATATAAAACACAATATAAGCATTAACAATAGCAAGATAATGATATTAAATAAAAAAATTTATTTATAATATTAGAAATTCAACAATTTATAAAAAAAATTCAATACATTATAGATAAACATCATATAATTCAAAAGACATTAATCACTTAAACACTCTAAAAGATTATCTTATAAGTTTTTGAATTCTAAAAGAAAATCTATTAAAACAATTCCACAATATTCTCCAATGTCTTTATTGTAAATCTTTGATCACTTACTTATCCGTACATACTTGCTAAAGTTTAGGAAATGTGAGAGGGTAAACGTTCAAGTAGATCGTGATTCAACAAGCTACTAAAAATTAGAAGAAAAAATTATATTAATTTTGATTTATATAATCTAAAGTAATCATAATTATTTTCACCGCCATAGAACAATAATAAAAAATTCAAAATTTCACCTCATCATTTTTTCATGCTCCCTACTTTTCTTTATGATGTTTTTTGTTGTATTTTTATCTTCACCAATGGCCATCCTCAGAAATCAGATATTGGTTTTTGTGTGCGATTATTCTTCTTAGATAATTGAGCGACCTTCAGCCTTAGCTAATGAGCTCTCATTATATAAAAAAGTCAAATGAAACTAAAAATATTAATTTTTTAAAAAATGAAAGCATACTCGAGGAAGAATCACAAGAGGAATGAGTTGCAGAGTGAAAATCCATGTTTGTGGTAAAGGATGAAACCTACAGCAATAGAGTAAAACTCATGGAACAGAGAGTTATGAGACCCACTAGGGAAGCTAAAAAATGTTTAAGAAGGTGTTGGAAGAGTTGTGTCAAATATTTTTTTTTGTTTTTAAAATCCTGCTTAGTTATATTTGATATTTTTCAAAATTCCACCTTTTTAGATGAAAGAATATTTGATAGTTCTTTGTGAAGAACCATAATGCATTGTCCATAATATTAATTAATATATCAATAAATAATATATTACTAAGTTACTAAGTAACTTAACGGTTGCTTGTGAAAAACCATATTGTCAAATATTTTTTTGTATATAACATGATACTTAATGATTGTTTATAAATAACCGTAATATGTTGTCAAATAATTTTTTCTCAGAATGATCTCACCTTTTTATATTAAATAATACTTAACTTTTTTTTTTAATATAAATAACTGTAATACATTGTCAAATAATTTTTTCTTATAAAATATCGCTTCCTTATAATTGATATTTTTCAGAATACCACTATGATGATTATCATTTTTAAACAAAAATAATCTTAAAAAATATATGATGGTTCTTTTGCGAAAAGCTGGCAAGTATTGTGAAATATATATATATATATATATATATATATATATATATATATATATATTGATATATAACCATTCTCATTGATAAGTTATTGTATTCTTAAAGAATATATGATTGTTCTTTATGAAGAACTATCCAGGATTATCAAATAATTGTTTTTCTGTAATCCTGCCTCCTTAAGATATTAATAGATATTATATGTTAAACTAACTTCTTAACAAATCTTAACTATATAAAAGTAGAGCAGTAAGCATCTATTTGACTGACACATCAACAAAATAACAGTTTTAAAATATTAAGATAAAAATAAAATAAAAAACAAAGCGATTATGAAATATGAATAAGGTAGTTACATAATATTTTGTTAATTAATAATAGAAAGCAAGGCGGTTATGAAATACAGAAAATGAGAAAAATGAATAATGAGAAATGTAGTTATATGATATTTTAAAATTGTTCTATAAAAGTAGTTCTATTATTTTTTCAATTAATAATGGAGATTAATAAAATAAAAAACAAAACAGTTATGAAAGATGAATAATAGAGAAGATAGTTACACAATATTTTATAAATTAATAATAAAAAAATAAGGCGGTTATGAAAGATGGAAGATGGGGAAGATGGATAATTAAGAAAATAGTTATTTAATATTTGAAGATTATGTTACAAAAGCATTTCTATTATTTTATCAATTAATAATGGTGCTTATAAGTACAAAATATTTAGTAAATATTTAATTTAATATTTTGATTATTCCTTTAGAAATCTAAATAAAAAGCAAAGTGGTCATTGAAGAGGGATAATAAGAAAAATATTTATATAGTATTTTATATACTAATAATAGGGATGGTGGATGCAAAATATTTAGTAAATATTTATTTTATTTTTTTATTATTCTCTTAAAAATCTAACTGATTTTTTATATAACAACATAATAATAAATATCTACCCGCGCATAGCGCGGGCCTTGGCTAGTATATTATCTAATAATATCTCAAATTTATATAATTATACTTTTTGTTTAATTATTATAACCATTATGTATTTGTTTTTACTACTATAATGTTGGAAGACATTGTATTCCTCATTGTATATAAGAAACTTGGCTTTTATCTGTGTAATTCTCTGCTTTCAAAAATTGCTGCAAAATTATATATTTTTTAATGAAACATATTGTTTTAGTTTTTTAATTATAATAATATTTTTTGTAAAAAATGAAAGAATTATAATTAATTAATTAAGAATTACTAATTAATAAACTAATATTTTTCAAATTATGTAATTATTTATTTAAATTTATTATTAGTAAATTATATTTTAAATACTATTCATTTATTTAGTTTTTAATTAAATTAATAAATTACCGATCTTGGAATTGTGACCTCTGTTTATATTCTGATTTTTTTGTTCACTTGGAGGTAGAGGGAAGAATTTGTTTTCAATTTATTTTGTGTTTTTTTTCAATGATATAAACTACATAGTTTTGTTTTCACTAGACAAAAGCTTATATCCAGTCATAAGATATATTATAAGCCCATATATAAATTATAATTTTATAATTATCAAAATTGAATAAATATAATTGTAAATCATAGTTAATCCAATAATTATAATTACACATATATCCAAAATTATATTTTATAATTACTTATAATATATACATGCACAATAATAAATAATCATAACATGGAGAATTTGAGAGCAATGCACCTCGAACCAAGTAACCAGAAGAGAGGGAGAGCATCATGGTGGACGAACTAAGCAGAGCGGCCAGACACAGGGACTAAGCGACCGAGCGAGATAATGCTAATGTTTTCTAGCTACTTTTTTCTTTTTTGTTCTTTTTTTAATAAAGAAAAAACATAAGGGTAATTCGGAAATAGTCCAAATAATCATAGGTATAATGGTCAAGACAAGAAAAAATTCTCTATTTCCCTCCAAATCCTCGAATTATGAAGGGAAGGGCTAGGAAGGGAGAGGAAGAAATTCTCCCTCCTGTGGGAGTGTGGGGGGAATGACCTCCCTACCTTAGTGGGGAGATATTCTTAAAAAGTCTTTTAAAGGTTATTATAAAATTATAAACTACTCATTCTGGTTCTAATTATAAGATCGAGTTAATTTTTTTTGAGAGATTAAGGAAGTTAAATAAGTTACTTAATTATATCGTGTATCCTTGAATTATATGTCAATTTATTAGTCAAACTAATTAGTTTGGAGAAAAATAAAAATAAAATACTTTAAAGTAATTTAATTAGTTTATTTAATATCTCCAAAAAAGTCAACTATGTCTTATAGTTAGGACTGATAAATAAACATGCAAGAAGAGGTAACGATAAACCGCGAAATTAGAGCAGTAAGAGTGTAACATCCCAAAATTTGGGATTTGGAATTTGAAATATTATAAGGAAGATAATGATGGAAAATTTGGCCTTAAGGAATTTTAAAGTTAAGAATTGGAATTTAAGGCATCTTTTCCCAAAAATTAAGGTAAGAATTCCGGCACCTAAGGGAGGGTGTTACAGTTATGGTATCAGAGGTGCAGTTATTGATGGCAACAGAAATATATGCTGATATTTGATTACATAGTCTCGAGAAACGGAGCGGAAAGGACAAGTACCCTGACGAAGAGGGTTGAGCTTCGTTGAGTTAAGAACGTTGAGATATAGGATGGCACGAAACATATGATCTGCTACTAACCCTAGAGCTCCTGATATAGAAATCAAGGTCTGGATTAAATTCCCGCAATGAATTTAAAAGGGAAAGTTGAGTACATTTATTATGAGAATGTACGGTGGGCAAGGAACCTAGTAGACTAGTATGCCCTTAGGTTGTGAAAGTTTGATAGGTGAAGCCCTAAGTCCTGTGAGATAGATATGTTCATAGGCTGGCTAGAGCCCATGGTTAATGGATGATGGATTACGAGCATTATCCTGAAATAATTGGAAGGCTAGGATAGGAAAGGACTAAGTATGCCTCGTGAATGCTCAAAGGATACAGATAATGTTTTGAAAGTAGCCAATGACCGTAATCACTGGTTTTCCTAAGTGCTGAGGACTGCAGAGTCGAGTAGGCTCTGTGTTGACATTTTCTTCAAGTGGGGGAATTGGAACCAAGTAGGCTCAGCGTCTACTTTCCTAGCATTGTGAGATCTAGGACTCGGAGGATCCTGTGTTGTTAGGTGTTGTACCGGTATCCAGTGATATGTGGACTTGTATTGGTAGTAGTACCCAGAATAGATTAGCACCCAGAAGTTAAGAGTATTTAGGCAAGATAAATCTCGGGATGTGTGACCTCCTGGGAAGTATCTTGGGAATTTTAAATTCCTTTGATTTGTGGCCTAAGTACCTGGAGTCAAGTGTAAGCTTGTATATGATAAATTGAAAATGACAAGAGCAACAACAACCACACCTTAGTGATTTGAAAAAAAAAAGGTATATGGTGATCCTTTGGGATGCCATGGTATGAAGATGATTGAATATAGGCTTGAATCTGATCTAAGTTGAAATAGTGCTTAGATCAAGGCGTGATTGAGGTTGCCTTAGGTTTTTATACGAGAGAATAGTTGAACAAAATGACCTTCTAAGAACAGTTGTCTAGTTCCTAGTTATGTTTAAAAATTTAATGTTGAATTTTCCAATGCACCTGTTGAGTTTTGTGAAAAATTTTCGAAATTGATTTTCAAATTTGTGAATTTTCGAAACAGAGTTTTCGAACAAAATGATTTCAACAAAATTTGAGACCAAGATAGTGGTCATGTTGAAATAATGTTGTCTCATATAAAAGGGGTTTGGTAGAACCCGAGGTTTGAAATTGAATTTTGAACTGTGTGATGGTAAGGCAATACAAAAAACTGGAAGAGGTCAGAAACTGTAGTAGATGTACTCAGTTTACTGGATCTTGCTAGATGTTTTAGAACATGTTGAGTTGCTTGCCATTGTTGAAACTCTTTTGAGGGGATTAGTTTATGAGAAGTTAATGCTTGCATTTTCTATGGAACGGGCCTTGCTGTGTACCGTGCCCGGTGGTCTATGCTGTGTGCTATTATGACCATTGCAGTCTGTGCTGTGTGCTATTACGACTGCTGCAGTTTGTGCTGTGTGCTATTATGACTGCTAGTTCCGGATTTGGTTGTGTGCCGCTATACCGAAAGGTCGAAGTAGTGGCGAGAGTTTTCAAATGTTAATTTTTGAAATAAATAATCCCGCTCATGAATGTGTGTGCCGGTAGAAAATGTTTTTGAAATTAATCCAACAGTGAATTGTTTTATGAAAATTTGAGCTGGCAGCGATTATGTTTTGTTGAAAACGTGATAGCACTATTACTATTGTGTAGTACGCATTGTGAAAAATACTGCAACCACAGAAAATTTTCAATATGTGAAAATTTGAAAATGAGACAACATAGAGAAATTTAAGGCAGTGGCGTGATTGCCATTGTCAATGTGTTGTGAAAAGAGGTGCAATTGGTAATTTTGTGGATATAGGAACATAAACTGTTAGAATGGTCTAGAGATCTGAACCAGATAGGTCAAATAAGAATTGCTAGTTACAGTGTTATGTAAGAGAAAAGTGATCTGAGAGCTTAGCTTGAAGAAGCTCAGACACAGGATTGATGAGCAAAGGCTCAAGGCTATACGACCCGATATGCAAGGTTGCATGGGGTGGTATCCCTGGGCTGTAAGACCTGTGATACTTAGCATTGTGAAGAATCCTGATTAGCATGATGACTTTAGACTAGTGTGTTTACAGTTCATCTTGAGGCTGGTAGAATGTGTAAACTGTACCATGTGGTAGTTGAGATGCCTATGGCATAAAGGTGATTTCCTGAACTGTAAGGCCATGATATCTAGCACTGTGGTAGTATAATAAGCTAGAAGGCAAATTACTACATGTAGTGAAGCCTCAGTAATCAAGCGCTTAGAAAATGGACAAATGGTCCTGTATAGTTGAGCACTACACCTGGGTACAGAATCGATGAGAATGTGGTATGATGAAGATTTTGTGCTTAGTAAGCATGCATAAGAAAGAGATAGGCAATATGCCTAGAGTATTCCCCAAGGAATGGACGTTCAAATTTCGAGGACGAAATTTATTTAACGGGGGAAGAAATGTAACATCCCAAAATTTGGGATTTGGAATTTGAAATATTATAAGGAAGATAATGATGGAAAATTTGGCCTTAAGGAATTTTAAAGTTAAGAATTGGAATTTAAGGCATCTTTTCCCAAAAATTAAGGTAAGAATTCCGGCACCCAAGGGAGGGTGTTACAAAGAGATGCTCGGATACTTGATTATAAGATCTAAAAAAACACATTAGATAACGGTTGATATATAAAAAAGGGTAAAGGGGCATAAATGACTATGAACTTCACTAAATGTGAACAGTACTAGAAAATTGATTTTTTGCGGCGGAATTTTTCCGTCGCAAAACAAGCATTTTCCATCGCAAAAATAGTTCGCGGCGGATTTTGCGGCGGAAAAATGTCCGTCGCAAAAAAAGCCCTTGCAAATCAGTTTTGCGACGGAAAAATTTCATTTCCCTCGCAAATTGAAATTTTGGTGTGGAAAAATTTCCCTCGCAAAATCTCTCATTTTGCGAGGGACAAAATTTTCCCTCGCAAATTCCAATTTTGCGGCGGAAAAATTTTTCCATCGCAATTTGCGGCGGAAATGTGTTTTCCCTCGCAAAATTCAAAAATTGCGGCGGCAAAATTTCCTTCGCAAAATATCATATTTTGCGAAGGAAAAAACTTTTCCCCCGCAAAACGAAGGATTTTGCGAGGGAAAATGTTTCCCTTGCAAAATTAAAAATTATTTTAAAAAAATAAAAAAATCCCAAAAAATATAAAAAATCATAAAAAATTATAAAAAATTATAAAAAAAATAAATTGTATATCATAAAAATAAATTGTACAATCATCATACGAGTTTACATTACAAAAACAAAATATTATAAATATAATGTTCCAAAATAAATTTTAAAAAAACTCTAAACAGCAACAGTCTGGTCATCGTCACCACCAGTATCGTCGTCACCACCAGGAGGCTGCCCCATGCCTTTGTCCTTCAATAGGGACTAGAGAAGTGCTCGCATCTCACTAATCATCTGCCCTTGCTCCCTCACCGTCTGTTCTAACGCCTTTACCCTATTACTTTCTTTTCTGCAAAACCAACATTATGAAGTCAATTTATTTGTCCTACTTCATTTAAATGAATGAGAGAGTAATGGTTTGCGATTGATAGCAAAAGTATAAGTTTACCTTCAGGACCACCTCTACTACTGCCGGTTGAGCGCCTCGAAGTCGACTTCAGTTGGCTGGCAGAAGCACCCATCCCGAAGACTCTCCCCTTCTTGTCCATTCCGCCTGCAACCTGAAGGAAGATACTCTCGTTATCGGAATAAGAGGACGACAGGTCGCTCTGAATCTGTGAGTCTCTCTCCTGCGTCAGCTGCTGATAGGTCTCCTACAAGCACAAACATACAACACAAATAATGCATATAAAATGAAAGAAAGATGTTACTGTTTGAAACAAGTAATAAATGTAATTAATATCTCACCGCGAATTGCTAGGACTTGGCATTAATCCAACGCTTGCCTTGACCCTCAACCGGCTGGGTATGGGTCTACTCAAAGGTGGTCCAAGGAATCAAATCTGCAGGAACTTCCCCAGACGCTGCCTGCAAACACAAATGATAATCATTCATTAATTATTGATTAAGTACAAAATATTGAAAGCTGAAGTAGAAAATAGCATATACTTACAATCTTTCATCGATGCTCACTAACTGGAATGCTGCCGCCAGCATATGACGGTCCATCCATGTGGGACCTATTTAATTTATTTTGCTCACTTTGCTTCAAAAATCTTTCGTCGGTGGCCCACTTGTCAAATAACTGGCATGTGACCTCAAGTTGAATCCAAGTTTTTTTCCCCTTTTCATGTCACAATTTATATAATTTATCAGACAGCCACTTGCCTCCCTTGACGTTATAAGCCTTCTTTAAATTTGGGAGATGCTCGGGCAAACAGCTAAACTTTCCCTGAAAAACAATACTAAACAATTAGTGCTCTAAATCATACAAGTAGTTAATCAGTTTGCATTTTGATGAGAATAAAAAATTAATAACCATAAATCACATAACTTACCAATAACTCAGTGAACTAAACATCTCGCTGGCTCTGAGGAATCGCTTTCCATTTGGCCCAAGGTTGATCAAAATTACGAAATATTTGCTCGGCCATGAAATCCGCCACCGGCTTATAAGGATCAAACCTGAAAAAAAAGAGAATGTTGCAAATAGTAGCATACAAACTAAAGGTAAAAAATCATAACATTATATGACTTACTCGGTGCTCCCTACAGGACGGATCCACATCTTCTCTGTCGCAGGGTCAATGGATCCCCAGACTGGGTCGTTGGAGGAACTAGCTTGCCCGCCCTGGCTATGAGGCGATGCAGTGTACTGAAAGAATAAGTATATTGAAAATGTAGAACATATATGTTTTAACAAAATATATGTAAATCAGTTAGAAATCATAAACTGAACCTGCTCTACCTGATGGTGTGGTGGATATGTATAAGTGAAAGGTTCACCTATATCGCCCATAACAGAGTCGGTAGTAGGCGGTGAAGATGAAAAATAAAGAGGTGGAAGCTCCGGGGAAGAGCTAAGCCCTCTGACTACATGGGGGGTAGATGATGTCGGCCTACCCCCTCTGATAGGACGGGCTCGGCCGCTACTTCTACTATATCCACTACCTGAATGGCCTCCTGGATGCTCCATTTTTGAACACTTATAAACATGATGTCAAAATATATATAATTATAAGAAATTTACTTAACACAATAATGACTAAGCAACGGAGTATTAAATATAATAGATCGTCATAAATAACTAACTTAAATCAATCGGACGATTCCTGTTCTTCCTCTGACATCTTATAATCGTCGAATTCAGATTCAGTAGTAGAGTAACCCACTTGTTCCTCATCGTCTGATTCCGCATTCTCAATTTGGATAGGAATTAGCTCTAAGTCTCTAGTGGAATCAAAGACATTGCAAGGTACATCATCCTCGACATTACTTATGGCAAGTACATGTTCCATATCCACTTGGAAGGGTTCAGTCATGTTGTCATTTGTTTCTGACTCTTTTGAAGTAGGTATAATATTTCGTGCTTTAGTTTTGATAACTCCCACCCACTCTTGACGGGATGTAGGGTATGATGTAAAATACACTTGTTCCGTCTGTTGAGCAAGAATGAATGGGTCATAACTAACTGCATATCTCCGTGACCACTCGATCTCAACATTTCCATATTTGTCCACCTTTGTACCACGCGGACTGTTATCAAATCACTCACATTTAAATAGAATCACTGACTTGTCCCACTTGTAATCTAGCTGAATTATATCAATTAACTTGTCGTAGTAGTCGCACTCCACCCCGTCAACTTGGCCACCTCGACAACATACACCGTAATTGCAAGTTTCCGTATTTCCGTTAGCATCAACAGTTACAAACCAATACCCATTGATTACATATTTTTTGATCCTGGTAACAGCTGTTGCAGACCCATAAGCTAAACTCCATACAACATCATGGAGAGCTGACGCATAAGCTGAACTCCATGTTTTTTGCGCGAAGTTGTCTCGTAACCAATGAGGAAATTTATCCTTCATGAATTCATCGAGGTCGGAATCCGAGATCAAAGGATTTATTGATCGGACCCATTGTGAGAAGTATCTGTAACAAAAAGAAAGAAATTAATACTTTAAACCATAGCAGTTACTGAAAAGATGAAATCTTACTTTAAGTACGGGGCGGCCTCTTCACAGTTGTTTAGAATGTACCACTCCACTACTTTCTTATCGCTTCCTTCCAGAGTTGACCTACAATTTGTTTGAATGACCCGGCCAGGATAATTAAATATTGATATTTGACCACTCGTTTCACCGCCATCATCGTTGCGAGGTACCCCCTCCATCTTGATATAACTTCAGGGGGATAATAGTATAAGGCAAATTTGGTGGCCTCTTTGACCAAATACGCTTCTGCAATAGATCCTTCAACGTATCTTGTATTTTTGATCTCATATTTCATTGTGCGTAAAAACCTACAACGGATAATTAGAGAGTATTTATAACCTATGTCACAGTGTGTTTGAATTAATCACAACGAAAACAAATATATATTACCTTTCAAACGGATACATCCACCTATATTGTTGCGGACCTCCTACCCTTGCTTCGTACGCCAGGTGAACGGGCCAATGTTCCATTGAGTCAAAGAAGCTAGGAGGAAACACCATCTCTAACTTGCATAGCATTTTTGGCACACTCTCCTCCAACTGCCGTAACTTGTCGACATTAAGTTCAGAAGCACAAATTGTTGTAAAGAAGAAGGAAAACTCTGTCAGAGTATCTAATACATGCTTCGGTAGTGCCTTGAAGGCCCACGGCAATAATCTCTAAAAGAAAACGTGATAATCATGACTCTTCATATCGCGTAACTTCGCCTCGTTCAAGTCCACACATTTTGAGAAGTTTGATGCATAACCGTCCGGTAGTTGAACACTATTAACCCATTGCAACAATTCTAAATTATGCTCTTTGTTCAAGGTGTACGACGCCCTAGGTTTGGAAATCCGACCCGTGGCAATCTCTACCAAATGCAAAGAAGGCCTTCTACAAATCTGTTGTATGTCAAGTCTTGCATTGACTGTATCCTTTGTCTTACCCTTGGTGTCCATGACGGTGTACAGAATATTACAAAACACGTTCCTCTCAATATGCATGACATCGAGGTTGTGTCTTAACAATTGATCTTTCCAATATGGTAGCTCCCAAAAGATGCTGCGTTTGTTCCAATGATGTTGAACGCCATATCCCTCAGGCTCACTGTAAGCAGCTCCTTCTTCAACACTTTGAATGTGCTTCACCCTCTCTCATATTTCTTGCCCACTTAAACGACGAGGTTTAGCTGATCGTTCAACCACATTCCTGCTGAAGTCTTTTTTGTTTCTTCTAAACGGATGATCGAGGGGTAGGAATCGCCAGTGCCTGTCAAACCAAGATACCTTGCGACTGTATGGCAGGCTAAACCCCATGTTCTGTTCAAGACATATCAGACATGCAAGCTTCCCTGACGTTTGCCATCCGCTCAACATCCCATATGCAGGGAAATCATTTATCGTCCACATTAAGGCAGCACGCAGGATGAAATTCTGACTCAATGATACATCGTACGTAAGAACCCCCTCACTCCACAACATCTTCAACTCGTCTATCAAAGGCCTGAGGTACACATCTATTTTCTTTTTTGGGTTGGATGGCCCAGGGATTAATGCGTTGAGGAAAAAAAACTCTCTTCTCATACACATGGATGGTGGGAGGTTGTACGGAGTCACAATCACAGGCTAGCTGGAATAAACCTTGCCGGTTTGGTTGAAAGGAGCAAACCCATCTGAGCATAAACCAAGACGGACATTACGGGGATCGGCTGCAAATGATGGATTCGCCTCGTCAAATTTCAGCCAAGCTTCAGCATCAAATGGACGTGTGACAAATTTTTCATCCCTATGATGCTCTCGGTGCCATCTCATGTGAGCAACTGTTTGTTCTGATGAATACAATCTCTGAAGTCTGGGCACGAGGGGGAAGTACCACATCTTGCTTAATGGTTGAGTGGTTGTTTTCCCTTTAATCTTCTTATACCTATCATGTGAACAGAATTTACAAGTACTCCGCTTAGCATCATCCTTGTAATAGAGCATACATCCGTTGGGGCAGTAATGGATTTTTTCACAACTAAGCCCGAGCTCTTTCACCTTTTTCTTTGCTTGGTAAAAATCTTTCGGCAAATTATTGTCATTAGGAGCAACCTTACTCATGATCTGCATCATTTCATTGTAATTATTCTCGCTCATATAGTGATCAGTCTTCAAGCTTAATGTTGCTAGGGTAGCCGATAGTGAAGAATATTCACTATTTTCAATGTGTTCGCAACCTTCCCATAAAGGACGTTGGGCATCTTGAAGCATTTGATAGAACCTACGGGCCTCCGGATTAGGATCCTCTCCTATGTGTGATGGTTGATTATGCATACAGGTCTCCTCTTCCATGCATAAAGGTCCAACATGAGTCACGGGATCAAAATATTGGCCGATCGACGGTCCCGCCGCATCCATCACCAACTGCTGATATTGATTAAGGTTGACTCGATGAGTACTGTCTCTGTAATAACCGCTTGGTGTCTGTTGGACTTCCCTGTGATGCACCCAACATTCATAATCCCTCATGAATCCTTTTCTACACAAATGGATTCTGACCATTCCTGCGTCATGAAATTCCAAACACCTACATCTCGCACACAGACAACTGATCGAGGTACATGAATTAGTTGTGTGCGCCAAAGCAAATTGGATGAACTCTTCCAAACCGTCTAAAAATACTCGAGTAAGTCGTTTTTTCTGAGTTAGATGATTGTCATCCAACTCCTATCACGATTGCCTTCCATACTTCCCCAACCCAACCCTGCACGGATACTTTACAATAATACTAACTAATTAATTCAACTACTAACCTAAGTGACAAATACAACTGGCCACTTAACTAATTCTCTCCATAATTTTTTTACTCTTATTTGTGTCAAACTTACAAATTATATCTACAAATAATTATAATATAAAGTAATAGATAACATAAGCATTAAATTTTTATGAACTAAATGAATTATTTTTTTATATATTAAGACTAAGTTGAAAATTTGACACTGAATACCTGCATATTAAAACTAAGTGATAGATAAAATATTTATTTTTTTTATACTTTAAAACTACATGTTGACTGCAGGCCCATTCTTAATATGTACACAATCTTATAATTATCTTTTTAGAGGCAATAAATAAAGATATAAAAGACGTAAAGTTGTGACCTGTGACTTTGTAACTTTACAACTTTTTGTTTACTAATGGAATAATTTTACTAATATGTAAATATTGTTAAATATATTTTATGGTAAAATTATTTCATTAGTAAATTAAAGACACAACATGTAAATATATACAAACTCCAATAATTTTTTTATTGTTATTATAATTATATATCTAGTAACAATTAATTTAATGTAAATATATATTATGTATATATTTTATGTATATATCTTTTAATAATATCTGGTAACAATTAACACAAAATGTAATTCTTAAACATATTATACATAAATTAAAAAATTAAATATATATATATATATATATATATATATTATTTATTCTAACGTAATTCTTAAATTTCTTAAATATATTCTAACGTATATTTAGTTTATATTATCTAAATTAACTTATATATACGACATAAAATACATTTATTGTATAAGTTATTTATTTATTTTTCAAAAAATTATAAATATATGAATTTCTTATATTACATCTAATATTACTCATTAATTTATATTTAATTTTACATAGTTGTATTTACAATATTTAGTATTTATAATTTATATTAAAATATGTTAATCACTTAACTAGTATTGAGTAATAATATAGGCTAAATTACATATTTCTATCAATCTTATTGAGTGCCTCTATTAGCTTCACTCACAATGGTTACACATATAACAATAATAAAAAAAAAAAGAATAACCCACAAACAAAGTCCACTTAAATCAACAATTACCTTAAATATTCCCCATATTACTATAACAATTTAAATTTTATATACCAAATTTTAACACATATTCGCATTTTTCATTTAACAATAAAAGAATATATTTTCAATATTAAAACAAGGAATCAACATATAAAGTAGTCTATAAAGCTATATCATCCAGATTCACACAGACAAAAAAACGCATATGTACTGTCGGCTTCAAAAAATTCAAGAAATAAGAGCAGTTTGTCAAGGAGGAGAAGAGAAAGAATGCATACCTCTTGAAGGGTATCTTAAAGTGGAGAAAGAAGAGCAAGGACGGCTCACCGGGGTGCTTGAACTGGAGGTTAGACTGAAGGACGCACGATGGAAACGCAGAGAGGAAGAAGGAAGAGCAAGACGGAGTAAGAGATCGGTGAAATGAAAATGGGGAGAGTTGCTTTTAACAACTTTTTGCGACCGACCTTGTGGGTCTGCCGCAAATTGTCGGTGGGCATCTGCCCACCGACGACTTGCGGCGGACCCGGAGCGGTCCGCTGCAAGTTTGTGGCGGAACGTGATGTTCCGCCGCACTTTGCGACTGACCCGGAGCGGTCCGCCGCAAGTTTGCGGCGAAACGTGACGTTCCGCCGCACTTTGCGGCAGACCTTGTGGGTCTGTCGAAAATCGTTGGTGGGCATCTGCCTACCGACGACTTGCGGCGGACCCGGAGTGGTCCGCCGTAAGTTTGCGGCGGAACCGACTTTTCCGCTGCAAAAAATTGCGGCTCCGCCGTAGTTTGCGGCGGTTATGAAGTTTCCGCCGCATTTTGCGGCAGCCGAATAGGTTCTGCCACAAATTGTGGCGGAATATCGAATTTCGCCGCAAAAATTGCTATCTTGCGACGGTTGAACTTTTCTATCGCAATTTTGCAACGAAATACAATTCCATCGCAAATTCCGTTGCAAATTTCATGTTTTCTAGTAGTGGAACTTGACATCATATAACTTTTATAAGTGCAAAAATGTCCATGAAAGATTACAAAAAAATTATAAAATGGCAGATCCATTTGTTTGAGCTAATAGCAGTAAATTTTTAGTTTTTAGGCTCCAGATTGTTGTATAAAGTCTATACAGTAAGATGAAAATATGTCTGTGCTTTTTTACCAAGTGTGCATCTGGCACAATATATATTTTTTGGTTAAAAAAATACACACCAACTTCTTCAAACGGATGTTACTTTTGTCTTGGTGGGCTAGACACTTATCCACATGTTAATCCTGTAACATCCCATTTTCATAAGCATTTTTATACAGAGTTGAGTGTTGGAAACATTTCTTAAAATAAAGAGTAACTGCATAATATTGTATGTAATGTAAATAGTTGAATATACAGTCATCCATATGTCTAACACACTAAACTAAAATAAAAGGGTAAAGTCTCCACAGAGTCTTCATGCCGCCTTCTTACCCTTGTCCTCAATCCTGACTCCCTGGGATCCTGAGGCTACAGCAGGGGCTGAGGTTCAATTTCCATTGAACCTCAGGTAACGGTTAACCTCATGCTTATGTAAACAGTATATGACAGTTATCACAGACATACAATATAATCATGATTTCAAAATACATATCCATATGTAAGGCAATAACATAACACAGCCACTGCAATATGTATGTTACCCCAGTCTGCACATAACCAGTGCCACGACGGCCCATCGTGTCCTCAGCGCTAGGAAAACTCAACGGTGTTATCAAGACTATAACCCGTATACCATTCAACAATCATGAGCAAATTTTCAAAACAGAGTATCATCATGTGAAACAACTACCATATATAACCATACCATAAGCATAAGAGTTAAGGTTACAATATGCGTCCGTACCTGAGTTCGGCAAATTTTCGAGTACGTTCACTGTCGGTGCGCGAGCACAGTCTATCCTAAAAGGGTAATTTTGTCTCAATTAATTCTCAAACAACATTTCAAGAGACACCTAGGCCATACTTGACATTTTTACCCTTGAAAGACTTATTTCTAATTATTTCCACTTAATTTTCGGAAAAACGCTAATTCAGTATTTCTGGGCAGAATTTCGCCTAACTTCGAAAAATCATAACTAATTCCATAAAAATCGAAATGAGGATCCGTAAAATTTCCTGGAATCCTTGAGATGTCTACTTTTGAGGAAAAATACTGTAACTTACCCAGATCTCCTGGATAAATCCCAGTTTCCAGAATTCAAACCATTGCCCAGATTTTCGCCCAGAAAAGGCAACTTAACTTCTAAGATTTTTATCTTTTTGCACAGAGCTTCAAATGACACAATCTTTATAGATTTAGAAAGCCCTATAAGTATACTTTCATCATGAATTTTCCCAGAATTTTAGAACATCATCTTCATCATAAGATACTAGCATTTTTACTACTGACTCCAGAAGTTCTTATTTGCTGAAATTTCGCCAGAGCTTCGCTATTTTGATCCTAATCTTCCAAAAATTTTGATATAACCTCTTCTTCATCAATTTTTCGAAATAAAGACAATGGAAACCTCAAAAACATGAAAATAAAACTGTATATGGAAGATTGAAGATTAAAATAACTTTTCTAGCATTTCTACTTATAAACTAAGAATTTAAACTTAAAAGCTAAAAACTCTTATACCTCTTGAAGACCTCTTGTCTCTCTTTCTCCAGCAGCTCCTCCCTCTCCTACTCTCTCTAAATTTCGGCCAAGGCAAGGGATTTTGGTGTGAAGGATGTGTTAGCCCAAGCCTTCTATTTATAGGCAAGAGGGGGTTAAACATCAAGCAACTTTGGTTTAATCTTGGCTCTTGGATCATTGCTTGGAGATGAAGACTTGATCTTGGCCCCTCAAACTCTCCTTGGCCGAAAATTCCTCCCCCTCCCCTTCTAGAATTTGCTTGCTTGGTCTCTAAGAAAGCCTCTTCTCCTTAAGCAACCTAATTAACCTCCAAAACTTAATTTGGTTAAGTGTTAATTAGTGTTTTGATTAAAAATCCAATTTTACTTTTGGAATCCTAATTTTATGACAGGATTTATGGTGATTTTTATCTCTCAAAATGCTTAGGTTTGAATTTTACAAGTTACCGAAATTAATTTTAGGAATAGCCCAGTTGAAGCTTATAATTCACTGATCTCAAATATGTATCTATCTTGAAGATTTAGCTTCAAGATTCCAAGTTATGATTTAATCTCTATAGGTTTCCATTTAATTTTATGTGATTAAGTCTTTCTTAGCCACCAAGACAAATGTAGCTTCTTCTTCACACTTTTGACTATCTTCTTTTTATTTTTCTCTCCTTTTTCTTTTAAAATTTCGCCCCCCCTTAGGTTAATTAATTTAGTTTTGTTTTTAATGTTTCTCATATTTATATGGAAGAAATTCCCTCATTGGCTCCCTTAGTTTTTAGGATTTAAAGTTAATATCATGGTATAATTTATTTATTCTTTTATTGAAGAGATTTCCATCCCATAGGGTTAAATTAGGAATAATGAGTTAAATCCTAATTAAATCCTAAAATATTGTTTTATAGGTTAACAAGCTAGATAAATTTTTAGATTCTTGAATTCTATGGAAAAATTGCCTATAAATGAAAATAACTATAATACCAAATTTTTGAGACCCCATATTCACCTATTTAAAATAGGTATTATTTATCGAAATATAATGTTTAAAATAAATATATATATATATATATATTTTTTTTTTTTTCCGGGTATTACAAATCCCTCATTCTTCCATGTTCTCTCTTCCCTGTCAATTCTCTCTCATCTCACTCACCTTTCCTCTCTCTCTCTCTCTCTCTCTCTCTCTCTCTCTCTCTCTCTCTCTCTCTGCCTTCTATCCCACTCTCTCTTATAACGCCACTAGATTATTGTTTTAATTTGGTTCTTTCTTTGTTTGTTGTATGACTATTATTGAATCAGATTCATATAATGCGATCTCCTTGGTAAAGGAGGCAGACACGTCTCTCTTCACGTAGACAAGTCAATAATTTTATAAACCAAAGATATTCTAAATCAGGATTGGGATTTCCATTATTTAAGCCAGCACTAGCAGACCATCTAGCTCCTAAGCTTTAGTATTAGAACACCGTTTGAGGTGAAAATGACTCCGAGGGAGGACTTACAAGCTTTAATGCAAGTTGATTGAAATGATCTAGACAAGGATGATGGATTTACCTTGAATACTTAAAAAAATTAATTGGAAGACACATTAATTGTTGCAAAGACTGAAAGACATTAAATCGAATTCAAAACGAACATATATAGAAAAATTTATGTATTACATTATTCACAGAGTGTGGGGATCGGAGTATTATTTTTTGCAGGAAAGAACATGTGACTTCATGTGATAACATTATTCGTTACGTTCCACATATATACAATAGATAACCAGTTGGCATCACGCATATATTTCCTTTTAGATATTTTAATTTTGTTCTTAATAGACTAAACGCCCAGCCATACACATATATTAATTATCTTAATCATTATTCACAAACTGGCATGAACTCATAAACAGATGAAAGAATAATTAAATCCAAAGCAAGAAAAAAAAAAAAAGGAAAAGCCTCCAGCCTCTATAGCCAGCAAAAGCTACATTTTGGATATATATGTTTAAAAAGAAATTGGCTTAAGGTGCATCCACGCTAAAATTTGTTTAGGCTTGCCAACACCCTAAATTACTGAAATTGTTAAGTGAAAAATTGTACTAATAAATATTTTAGGGTGATGGATGTACATAAAATACACACACTTGGTGAAACGTGTAACACAAAATATTTTAGGGCTCTAGATGCATCATTTTAGGGTGTTAATTAGATGGACCTTAAAGTCCAAATAAATTTCTAGATTGTCTGTTGCACCAACAAATTATTCTTTCTACCTACAATAATATATATATCATACCCAGTTGGCATCTGTACCGCGTAATATATTATTATTTTTAATCTTCAATTATAATTTGAATCGGTTCTGAAATCACATGTCAATAGGGTCAACATATGTATACTAATCTTTGTTAATGTTCACAGACCTGCATGACCTTAAAATGAAGCAATAATAAACTAATGCATAATAGAATACAAAGCAAAAGCCTCCAGCATTATAGGTTGTTGCTAAAGCTGGCACCAGCTTTCAAACGCGTGTTCCTTCCTTTCCCATATACCTATTTATAGACTCTCTACATGTCTAACCTCTCACACATCAACTCATCAAACACAATCTCTATCTCTCTCTCTCTCTACACAAAGAAAATGGCTTGTACTACTGGTAAAGGGTTTTATGTGGGTATGGTGCTCCGGATAGTGATGATAAGTTCTATAGTGGCTTCATGTTCTGCAAATTTCTTCCAAGACACCGAAATAACATGGGGTGGTGACCGTGGGAAGATATCAAATGGAGGTCAGCTTCTCTCTCTTTCTCTGGATAAGTTCTCAGGTTCTGGCTTCCAAACCAAGAAACAGTTCCTTTTTGGAAGGATCGACATGGACATCAAGCTTGTTTCTGGCAATTCTGCTGGCACCGTCACCACTTTCTACGTATGTTACCTTCATATATACTAACATTCTCCTTCAATTTCTTCAACAATTATAATTACACAAACACTAAACATGTATGCTTATTAATTAATTAAATGGTTTATTTATGTAGTTGTCGTCACAAGGACCAAACCATGACGAGATTGACTTTGAGTTCTTGGGAAATGTAAGTGGGGATCCTTATATTCTTCACACCAACGTTTTCTCTCAAGGCAAAGGCAACAGAGAGCAACAGTTCTATCTCTGGTTCGACCCTACCAGAAACTTCCACAAATACTCCATTGTCTGGAAGCCACAACAAATTATGTAAGTCATACAATTCTTTACTCTTATGAGTTGTACACCACTCTTGTTTTTTCTTTTCGCCTTCATCTTTGATAGATAATGGGTTATTAACTTTTGCATGCATTTTCAGATTCATGGTTGATGATATTCCCATTAGGGTTTTCGAGAACGAGGAAGCTAAAGGTGTTCCCTTCCCAAATAAGCAAGCCATGAGAATGTATTCGAGCCTTTGGAATGCTGATGATTGGGCCACAAGAGGTGGTTTGGTGAAAACTGATTGGTCAAAGGCTCCTTTCACAGCTCATTATCGCAACTTCAAAGCCACTGATCTCTCATTGTCTTCATCAAAGTCTTTCTCAGATTCTCAAGTGCAAAGCAATGAGCTTGATGCTAATGGTAGAAGAAGACTGAGATGGGCTCAGAAGTACTTTATGATCTATAACTATTGCGCCGATCTCAAGCGATTCCCTCAGGGCCTTCCTCTTGAGTGCAAACGATCACGTTTCTAGATTTTTTTTTTCATGTAAAATATATTTAAGGTGCTTGTTTATGCATTTGTGAATATATTTTAATTTCATATTTATTCTTTTTTTAAGAATTAAAATAAATTTATGTATTCTTTTTCTTTGAAGGAAATAAAATATTATTCTTTGTTCTTGATAGCCAAAATTGTTTGAGTTGATTATTTTGGAATAGTTTCTTTCTTTTTCTTTTTCTTTTTTGTTTGTTTGTTTTTACACATGAAGCAACTAAATTAAATATTGGGCACTTGCATTACTTGCAACAACATCGATCTTGAGGATAATAATATGAATATGACTAATTCATTCTTTAGCAGCGCGCTATGCTGATATAAAAGACACCTTTAAAGTGTGTATTTAGATCGTTAATAAAAAACTAATATATAAAAAAAAAAATTGAGGAATAACATTGAAACTCGGGTTTTTATACGCGCTTAAGGCTTGAGGTTGAGTTTTAATCCTATGTAGAGAGTATAATGGCGCGGGGATTATAGCAAAAAATGCGTAAAAGCTTCTTTATAATTAAGATAACATTGATTTGGTCTCATTTGTAACCTTAGGATGAGTGCATGCCTTTTTAATTTAAAAAAAAAAAACAAATTCCTCTTTGTAAAAATTTTCTAGATTAAGACTCTTGTATGTAACTTAAATTAACTTTCTACTCACTGAGAGGTCATCACAGTGTCTATGGGTGTATGTGAATAACTTGTCATATTCCATATGACAACTCTCCTCCTGAGCTTTCCTCTTTTGAAAGAATTAAAAGAATATGAACTTTGTTATTTAAAAAATAAAACAAATAATAATTTTTTGACATAAAGTTAAAATTAATTTAACTTTAAAATTACCAGCTCACTGTTGGTCACAACAAATGTCTTGGATCCTGCCGTGTGATGGATCCTCTACTGCAATCGGCTTATGGTGTTCCTCTGAGACAGATCCTGCATAAGGTACAAAACATTACAATAATTACAAAAATATTATTTATTAAGAAATTAATAATCATTTAAAAATGTACTTGACCCTATGGTTTCCTCAAAACTTACCCAGTCTAATGCAAGGATGTCGTATGGCACGCTATCGATTAGCTGCTGTAGAGGAATCGTCCTATCCTTATTCACTCTGTTGTAGAGACAACCCTTCCAATTCTTCCAGTCGTCCCCCATCTTCATTAGTAAGTACCTCTTCATGTTGCTGCGAACTTAAAATTATGCTACATCATAATGAAAGTGGAGCTTAATCACCAAGAGGGGATGAATTGGGGATTTTGAAAATTCTTTTCTAAGGCTCTGTTTTGTGACACTAAAAATAGGGTATAACAGAGAATAGGGAAGGACAACAAAGACACAAGAATTTCTACTGGTTCGGTATAACCTCTTGACCTACGTCCAGTTCCCAGACTCTCTGGGTGTTTCACTATCACAATTGATTACACACTCTATAACTCAAGAGTAATTCTCTCACTAGAACTTACTCCCCCTTACAAGTTGCAATCAATAACCCCAATCTCCAAGTCGGGCACCTTTAGTGTAATTTTTTTTTAATCTAGCTTAGTTTTTTTTTTGGCTTAATTTAGGGGCATTTTAGGCGCCCTTTTTCTATATAAGGGCGCCTTTATGTTATTTTAGGCGCCCTTATATATAAAAAGGGTGCCTTTATGTCTGTTTTAGGCGCCCTTATATAGGGAAAGAGCGCCTAATCCCTCAGCTAAAATTATATCTCGCCCTCAGCTCTCCGTCATAGCCTTCCTCCCACAAAATTAATAATCATAATATCTCGAACACTCTTACTCTCTGCTCCTTGCTCTTACACCTAGCGAGACACTAAGAGCTTAGTTTCACTTTGGGTATCACTGCCGCATACGTCGTACTGGTGGGGAATCACTGTGGGCGGTCTTTTGGTGACGGGGGCTCACGGCAACTCGTTGTGGGGAAAGGGCCGGCGACGACGGAGGAAGGTTATGCGAAGTTGAGCAGCCTAAATGAGTCAGACAAAGAACTTGATGCAGGAAAGGTTTCGTTGGGGGTTCAGATCTGCTCTTAGATGGTAATGCGACAGCTTTTTACTCGATTTTTACTCGCACCCATAGTTTCAAATTCATCTCTGTTTACCTTGATTCTTCGTTATGTTGATTTTTGATGGATAAACCGAAAGCTTTGATAGTTTTGACAACCTCGTTGCAAAAGATTGATTTGAAGCTGTCGCATTTTTTCTGTGCCTTTCAATATCTTTGCTACCCTCCAATATCAAGTCCAAGCCCTCCAATATCTTCGCCGACCCTCATTTTTTCGGTGCCTTTCTCTCCATCTTCGGGTATGGATTTATTCATTGATTTTCTTTTTTGTGTCAGTTTTTTGTGTTTGATTGTGGGAGCTGATAAACATTATGTTATTGATGCTATTATTTTTGTCCTAGTTTGCAAGGAATTTGAACAATATGTTCATATTCTGTGTTTGAGTAATAAGAGTAAAGATGAAAATAAATAACAGGAAAATCAGTAGAAGTACATATGATCTGTTAAAACAAGGCTTGATATTTTGCAGCTTAACTCTCATCTTAGTATTGAGATTAACTTCAGCGTGTGTCCGCAATTCTTATTTTGGCTACCGACTGATTATGAGTTGTAATAGGACTTAAGGTATAATGGCCTATAATGAACTTCATAATTGTTGAGGAGCTTCAGTGCTAGATATCAATTAAAACTTGTTTCTTCATGATAGTGAGTTATCCCAGCACTGCTGTATTTCTAGATGTTCCTCGAAACAGTTAGTCAAAACGCACCTTGAAGACCTATAAAACATAATTTAGAGAAGGAAGTTTGGTGCTAGATTTCATTTTTTATATTCGGGCTCCTGGAAATTTAACCATTTGGATGGATATTGTACAAGATATATCTTTGCATCTATCAACGTGAGGATGCTTCCATATGTCTACAAGAAATGTGAAAAGAAAAACGTTCTGTCCTGGGGTTATTCAATAGTACAACAGCAAATGATATATGTTCACTTCTGTTTCATTGATTATATCTATGACTTTTATATCAAATATGTGGAGGCCTAAAACTGCTTTGGCCCCTTTAGCATGTAACAAAAACAAGCTTCATTTTAGATTTGTCAAAGCATTTATTACTCTATTTCCAGCTATACCTCTTGACGGTATTTGTTGCATATATTGTCTTTCTTACTTATCCTCTTTACAAATACGTTCTTAGTTGGAAAAAAATACATATATATTGGAGGTTGGTATCTCAAATTCTGCGTTCAAGCTAAAATATACCGACCAAATCTTTTTGACTATTCGTGAATTTCTTAGCATACAAACATTCCCTTCAATTACATAATTAATTAGGTTCAGAATTCCGATCTTCTTAGAATATGTGAAGTTCATGGTCAGGTGAAGTTGGTAATTCTGCATTTCCTTATATCATTCAACTGAGCTAAGCGCATTGCATGTATCCTTTGAGAACTCTCTGGAACAAACATTGAATCTAACTAGGAAGTTAGAGTATTCAATAGTATTTAAAGTGAGATGTTGCATGTATCCTTTTAATATTTGTATTGGAATTTCTTATTATTAAAAATATCCTAATACATGCCCTGAATAAGATATTTTCAGTTCGTAAAGTATTGTGACTTGGTCACGACATCAACCCAGAAGATCTTGGGGTGTCATAGGGTAGGTATTGTTAATCATGTTTCTTTCGTCAGACAATTATTCCTTCTCATATGTTAGTTTGAAAAATTTTAATGTTGTCTTTATTATTGTTGTCTTTAGGTTGAATAGAGCTGATAAATTTCAAGCATCGGAATTTAAAGTTGAGGTAATTTTAATTAAATATTGTTTATTTGTTTATGTGCATTGAAATAGGTAAACTTTGTTGTATGAATAGTGATGCTTTGAAGTTTATAGTTTTCTAAAATGCCTTAGTTAGTAAGTTTTGTTAAAGTAAACTGAGTAACTTTAGTAGAATTAAACTGAAATTATATGTTTATGAAATTTTGGATGTCTTACTATTGAGCGGAAATGCTGCTGTATTTTTTTGGACAAGATTGAGAAAAAAACATCATGTTCTTGAAATTGTTATGAACTGCACTGTTGTTAGAAATGTCTTGGGTGATAATAAAATGGGTCATAATTGGATGAATGCTTTGAGAACCAGTGAAGAATATGAGAATGGGGTGGAAGAGTTTATTGAATTTGCAAGAAGGAATGTGGCTACAAAAAATGGAATGTATTATTGTCCATGTGTTAATTGTTTAATTAGGGTTCAACGAGATATTGCTACTATAAGGGATCACCTAATTTGTGATGGAATAAACCTTCGATACACAACATGGATATGGCATGGTGAGGAGGTAAGTACCAGTGCATCCCACGAAAATGAAGTTGAGGTAGATGACGATGGAATGGAGAGAATGATTCATGATGTTGAGGTCGAATCTTTTTGGATGACCCATACCGGCGTATTGTTGCTGATGCTCTTATTTACACGGATCACACCACCCACCATAATATTGATATTCCAAAAGACCTATGCAGGGTGACTGTGAATTGTGTTCGAGAGGGGGAAGCCAAAACACACATCCCGATTGAAGATGATGAAGTTCCTGATTTATGCCAGGCCATAGGGTCGTTCATCCTTTGGCCGCATCATCTTATTCAGATGGCGGCAGCGACACCTCCAATGGTAAGGAAATACATTACTTGAACTTGCTTTTCATTGGTAACTCACTCATAATATGTTTGTTCATCCTTTGTTTATGTTTTCATAGAATGTACAAGATGCAGGCAATTTTCCACACTTGGCACTATTGCAAGAAATGTACGAGGACATCAGCTCTCTCTCCTTCAAGATGCAACCGGGCATTGTCGGCACAGACAAGACATATGAGTTTACAGTTGACAAAAAAAGATATTCGAGAATTTATGCATATGGAGGATTTAGATTTAGTCCTTTAGAGAAGAAAGGGCGCCTAAAAAGGGCGTCCTATTTATCTGAAAGGACGCCTTTTTAAGGTGTCCTATATAGTTATAGGGCGTCTTTTTACTACTTCCCCTCCACAGACGCCCTATAAAATAAGGACGTTTTTTGCCTCTAATTTAAGACGTTTTTAACGTTTTTTGTAGTAGTGTTGTAAGCCAAAAACTCGAGTTTCCACATGGAAACTGGAGTTTTGCCTTTGTTCATTAAAAATGAGCCACTCTCTGTCAAGTCAAAACTCGAGTTTTGTTTCCAAAACTCGAGTTTGCCTTTGATAGTAAGTTTTTCAATCTTACCAAAGACAAACTTCAACTTGTGTTTACAATTGTTAGTTATCATTAAAACACATAAAGAACTAACACATAATTTAATTAATAATTAATTAATTATTAAATAAACAAAAAAATTATAACTAGTTACATCTAAAATATAATTAAACAAAATTACTGACTTGCACAACATCCTCAAACACTCTAGTCTTCAGCTCAGGCGGAACATGCTTCCATCTCTGGAAGTGGATGGCGAACTACACCCAATTCCCAATCAGTTGGCCCATCATATCATTCCAGTCAACTACCATACGTGGCCCCTACAATAGATTCACACCAAGAACGTCCAACTTCTTTTTGCTGATGTTCCCCTGTGGATTTACAGAATTATAAGCACATTTTTGTATTAAATTTAAATACACTTCAATTAACTACATGGAATTTTAATTTAAATTTTTCACACAAATTAAATAGTTAAATTTTCCTTTGACATCCACCTCAAGTCTAGTCAAGTGTGAAGACGACGATCGGGAGTTCCCTTAAGTACCCTCTATAATGTCACAGTGACAATATTTTAGTAAGGTACAACAATCACTCATGACTTCAGGAAACCAACTAAACACAGATAACCTCTTATGGAGAGAAATACTAACATACTTTATAAGTACCATGTCATCTGAACTCCTCTCAAAGAAAATATAACAACTCAAATCATTTTAATTCTAATAAGTCGATGATTCATATGAAAAAAAAAAATTATCTTGTTTTTGAGAAAAAGTATCTTCATTTGAAAAAAAAAACACTATAACAAAATAATCAACCAATATATGTCTTAAAAACAAAATAAAATTTAAATTTTTTTCAAATGAGTCATTACTCAAATGAGATTAAAATGATATAAGTTGTCATGTTTTCGTTGGCTAGTAATCAGATGACATGATACTTTTGGAGTATATGTAAGTATTTCTCTTAAAAAGCAATCATATTTGAGGTATTATCGGATACTACTAAATGTCTCCATGTGGAAATTCGTAAAAGCTCAAATTAAATGCCTGGTACATTGAGAGCGGATCCGAAATCCATCAAATAAATATTAATTCTCTTAATCATTACATATTCCCCAACCTGCATGAATTAAAAAACTGGCATTGAAAGAATATTTAAATCCAAAGCTAAACACCTCCAGACTCCATAGCTAACTAAAGCTACATATTTTGGATATAATTATTCAAAAAAACTAAATTTCCAAATTGTCTGTTGTACCTAAATTAAATACATAGCTTCATTCATTCTCCCATATCCAGTTGGGTAGTATGTAGCTTCTTGGCATTACAATCCATTCTCCCATTTCCAGTTGCTGGTGCATAGCTTCAATAATTCATGTCATTATTATTCTTTGATTTGTACGTACAACTCCATACCCAGTTGGCATCTGTACACTTTACCACGTAATAGAACACAATAGAATTACTTTTCTCTTCAATTATAAAATAACAGAATTATTAGTCATTGCTCACAGACCTACATGAATTCAAAAGGAAGTAACGAACTAATGAATAATAGAATCCAAAGCAAAAGCCTCCAGCTTTCATTCATAGGTTACTAAAGCTGGCACAGGCTTTCAAACGCGTCTTCCTTCCTATCCCATATACCTATTTATACACTCTCTACAACCTCTCACATATCAACTTATCAAACACAGTTTCTCTCTGTCAAACCCCAACTAAAATGAGACTATCAGAGTATAATGGCGCAACATAGTGGACAAAACAGATATATCATAGCATACTAATAATTAAAACTATTCTTAGTTAAAAATAGGAGTATCCCAAGGGGTACTTAATACATTAATCCAAAATATGTAAATATCATAATACTATAAACACAAAATAAAAATAGCTAAAATTACCATATTCAACTCCACCTAATGCACATAGTTCAACCTTTAGTTATCATTGTTTGTTGCTTTTCCCTTAGAGCTTTGTCCTCTGCTCTGATTGTAACCTGAACCTTTAGGATTGTATAAGATTCAAAAGAATCTCATAATCACAAATTAATCTCATAAATAAAATATAGGCAGTGTATGACAGTTAACCATAACATGAATAGTCCAAACAACATATCAACATTTAAAATTTATATTATAGCTTACATGCAACAAAATCGGCATACATAGATCGTACAACCATAGCATTAGGAATAATTGACTGGGAACCATCAATTGTCTTAATGCAATTAGATTCATTCCTATGGACTACTGGTCCAATAGGCCCCTATCCACCAGGAAGGATCTCCATGATCAGTGCTTTTACTCAATCGAGCCACGAGTAGTATTGGCCCCACATGGAATGGGACTCTCATATAGATGATTCAATCAAACGTAAACAATCATAAAAAATGTGTGAGATTAGGTAACCTGTTTTAATTGCCAAAAGTTAGGTCACTTGTCTAGCGCAGTTTTGACCAGGGTGTAATGTACCACAAGGAGGAGATCTTTAGATACTGAAGGTCTTTGGGAAGTTTGTTATCCAGACTGAAAGGGTCATTTATTATTCTCTTGAGGTCTGGACCCTTGTCCTTTTCTCTTTTGTAAGAAATTTCCCAAGCTCATATCATTGTGTCTTATGTTACCTTTAGATGCACGCATCTCGTTCAGATTGCCCTCAACAATTCAACATACTTCCATCGCTTGATTAAACTTCTAGAATTGTCGAGAGACTAATTTCTCTTTAATCTCATATCTCATTCCACAAATCAACATATTGGAACTCCAACTTTCATCGTCATGGAATCTCAAATAAGTGGAGTAATGAGATAAATGGATGAAACATGCAAGATAATTGTTAGAGCTTTCATTACTACCTTGCTGAATAGACGTGAATTTTGACTCCATAGCTACTTGGTCATAGCAAGGGAAATACTTCTTGTTGAATCTCTCTTAAAATACTTCCTAAAGTCATTCAAATGTTTCTTAGTTGCGGGGTCATCTCAATGTTTTTCCACCAACTGTCTATGTCTTCTTCTAAATTATAGATAGCTAACTGGGCCTTCTTATTAAATGGGAACTCCAGTACTTGTAAGATCTTCTCTAGTCTTAGAATCCAATTCTCAGCTACCTTTGGGTCATGATTCCCATATAATACCAAAGGATGGTGCTTGCAAAATTTAGCTACTCAATACTGTGTTGATTCCTTAGCCCGATTATGTTGAGGTTCGCGGTGTTGAGATTCATGATGTTGAGTTTTAGACTGGGAGGGTTGCTCATTTTGTTCTTCCTCCTTAGTTGTAATGCACTTCCTATCCTCATTTTGCTTAGCCCTCAACTCATGTACCTCTGTTCAGAGTTCATTTATCAGCCCCAATATTTGTTGCATAGAGTTTTGTTCAGGCAAGTTTTTTTCCAGTACCTGCCCTTGTCATGAAGGTATACCTCTACCTATACCTCTAATCATCTCCTATCATCGCATAACCAAGATATCAATATACTATTTCTGATATTGCCCAAAACCATTACTTTGAGTCAACGTGAAACCAACTTAGTTAACCATATGAATTGGCTAGGTAAGTGCAAATTTAGTGAGAGTCTCTTCGTACTATTTCAACGGTGACTAATTAAAGAACCACCAAATCAAGGCTTAGCCTTTAAACCACTTTCCTAGACACTAAAGGTATAAATTAACTTTATTTGATTCCATTGCCAAAAACTTTGCTCTAATACAATAATTATCAAACCCAGACTAAAATGACATATTCTTAGAGTATAATGACGCAACATAGTGGGCAACACAAATATATCACAACATACTAATAATTAAAATTATTCTTGGTTATAAATAGAAGTATCCCAAGGGGTGTTAGTTCTCAGTTTAAGTTTTGATGATAACTTAACACTTGTCAAATTCTGGTTTAAGACAACTTGAGTTCATGGTTTAACAACTCAAGTTCTAAAGGGTTTCTCAAATCAAGCCTAAGTCAATATTGTTGCAAACTCGAGTTCTCAGTCAATAAACTCAAGTTCTACTTTTGAAATGATTTTTCAACGGATATAACCTTATGATCAACTAGAATTCATAACTCAACAACTAGAGTTCTTAAGTAATGAACTCAAGTTTGGGGATTCTAGCTCACTACAAACTTCAAATGCTAAAAAGCCTCTAGAACTAGAGTTTGTTCATAAAAGACTTGAGTTCAAAACTCAAGTTCTTAAAATACAAACTCGAGTTCTTCATATATGAAGAACTTGTAGTTTATTCAAGAAGTTAACAACTAGAGTTCTTGGTTAATAACTCAAGTTGATAACTCCAATTCAGCTTGTGAAACCCAAGTTCTTTGAGAATCCAAATTGGCTTCAAAGTACAAACTCGAGTTCCTATATTGTCAACTCGAGTTCGCATCATAAAGAACTTAGGCGTTGAAATTAAGTCATAGAAACTTGAGTTCTTTTCCGCCAACTTGAGTTTGAAACTCGAGTTCATTATTTGGAAACTTGAGTTCATGTGAACGATGACGTTGAGCTGTTGCCTCCGTGATTTCAAAATAAATCAATCTTCTACTACTACTTTCCATTATCATTAAGAATTATTCTTAAGATGCTTTTATCCCATTTGCTAGTGATTTCAATCGGTAAAATGAAGTTTTAAGCAAAAGCATCATAAAGCAACTTACTGTCAAATACATTTAATGCTACTTAGAAAAACAAAGCAATAATTAGAATGAGCTTTTGCAGTAGATGAAATCATTCCTAAAAGGCACACTTATTCCAGCTATCACTCTAAGTCATACTCTGCAGACAACAACGAATGCATTTAATGAAAGTAGCGAATACATTTAACGAAGCAACAATCGATTTGGCTCAACAAAGAACAACTGTGACTAACGGAAATTCAAATAGTCACAACGGCTATATTCAAGTTCTTCGCAACGAAATTAGTAGCAAACAATATAAAAGCCTAAGCATTCAATTCTACCACCTGCCGAAACTTTGCGCATTCAACTTTGTATTATTGTCAAGTGTTTCAATAACTTTACTTAATATCTTCGGATATTTATTGCTCTTCAGTGTTCATTTATTATCCACTCGTGAGAAGTTATTAAACATTCATAGTATTTTCTATTTGAAGCTTAAGGTTGTGAAACCTTAAGTTGTGGGTGTACGATTGCAACGTGTAAAGGGGAATGAGTCCAAGAGTAAAAGGATCATCTTGAGTTGTATTCATATTTTGAAGAGTTAGTTGAAATCCTAAGGGGTACTTGGAGATTGGATATAGGTCGAAGCATTAGACCGAACTAGTATAAATTGTTCAGTGTCCATTTCCTCTCTCAGTCTATGTCTTATTATTGTTCGATGATAACTTGCGAAAAGATTTTTTAGATCACCTATTCACCCGCCTTCTAAGTGATATTCCATCTTCAAGGGCTACTTAATACATTAACCAAAAATATGTAAATGTCATAACACAACAAGCACACAATAAAAGGGTTAAATATCATTTTTGCCATGGAAGTTTGTCCTAAGAAGCATTGGTCACCTAGAAGTTTTTTTGGTCTCATTCTTGCCCTAAAAGTTTAAAAACAGAGCAAATTAGTCCTGGAAGGTTTTTTTTCCAGCAAATTTGCCTCAGAAGTTTGTTTTAGGAGCAATTTTGCCTCTTGAAGTTTACAAAGAAAAGCAACAATTCAATTGTTAAGATCAACAAATGGGCAATATTGTTACATTTTAAACTTCCAGGACTAAAATGAGACAAAAAAAACTTCCGAGTGACCAGTGCTACTTATGGTAAACTTCCATGGTAAAAATGGTATTTGACCCTAAAATAAAACAACTAAAATTATTCATATTTGACTCCACCTAATGCATATAGTTTAACCTTTAGTTATCAGTGTCCGCTGCTTTTCCCTTAGAGCTTAGTCCTCTACTTTGACTATATCCTGAACCTTTAGGATTGTCTGAGATTCAAATGAATCTCAGAGTAACAAATTAATCTCATAAACAAAGTATAGGCAGTGTACGACAGTAAACGATAACATGAATAGTCCATAATAGCATACCAACATTCAGAAATTATGTTACAGCTCATATGCAACAAAATCGACATACATAGATCGTACAACCATCGCACTAGGAATAATTGACTGGGAACCACCCAATTGTTTGAATGCAATTAGGTTTACACTACTATAAAAAAAAAAAAAAAAAAAAGGGCTACAGCATCCTATTTTTGGCACTTTTAACATCCTTGTTCCACGAGACGCCTATTTGGGAGGCGAAGTAAAGGGAACTGCTTACAACAACCTAAAAATAATAAGACGCCATAAGTAAATTTTTTTTTTAAAAAAAAAAAGTCAACGCTGTCTCCTCAGTCCTCACATCCCCTTTTAGAACATTCCTCCAACAAACCCAGATCAAACTAACTCTAATCAAATTGTATAGGGAAAAAAAAGAAAAAGAAACTCCACAGGCACTAATTAGGAAAGATCTTGCATTATAAGTGACGTCGGAAGCTTTGGCAATGCCAACTAACATCCCCAAAGCCAACAAACTCCACCGGTGTCACCACTTGTCGATCTCCATGGCTTTGTGTGGCTCATCGACAACTCAAATACAAAAAATGCTCATAGATCGAAAACCATTCTAAAAGTAAATTGAAACAAAAGCAAAATCGAAATAAAAGTATATTTATAGAAAATCAAAACATAAGCATATCTATGGAAATTGAAGCTATATCTTTAGATCACTATCGATGGTAGATTTTGGTTGAACCTATGGGAGAGGGAACAAGTTTCAGAGCTTTGGCATTGGTAGATGGAGGGCAACAAGGATCAGACGTAGTGGGAGGATGGAGGTCTCACGGTGGGAAATGGAAGAAATTTCAAAGGAGGGAAGATGCAAAGAAGAGGTGGAACAGCTCTGGCTACAAATTCCTTTGAGTTGGTTTTCTAAAAAGTTGGGCGGTGAATAAAAATTTGGTATGACTGCTTTTGGCGTCTAAGTTTTGAAATTAGATGCCAAAAGTGATGCTTTTGGTGTCTATAACTTAGATGCCAAAAGTAAACTTTTCTCACATATAATTACAAAAATGTCACCTCCTTTATTTTTTACTTCCATTTTTATGAAAAGGGATGCCTTTAGGGAAGTAAAAACCCCACTTTGTAGTAGTGATTCCTATAGACTACCGATCCAATAGGGCTTATCTACTAGGAAGGATCTCTAAAGCCAGCCCTTTTGCTCAATTGAGTCACGAGTGGTGTTGGCCCACACGAACGGGTCTCTCACTAGGGGTGAAAACAGGCCAGGCCAAACCCTTAATAGTCCAGGCCTATTATGTAGGGAAGCGGCCTGAGCCTGAGCCTGAGCCTGGCCTATGGCCTGTTAAGAGGCCTGTATTTTAAAAAATCCTGTACCTAAGCTAACAGGACACAGGCTCCAAGGAAAACAAGCCTCCTACGTTTACAGGCCTCCAGTTTACAGGCTAAAAACAGGCCAAATTTACAACAACATAACAGATTCTACAACAGCATGAAAAATGAAATCAAATACAACATCCAACATCAACATACAAATTAAACATCCAACATCCCATGAATAAAGGTTACAACATCCCACCAAGTTACCAATATACAAAAACCAACATACAGATTCTTCTTTAAGCCACTAGACATTGACATCAAATCTTCAATATAATTTCTTCTTCAGCTTCAAAGACCTTGAAAAAAGTTAATCAAATAGATAGAATTAGAGTATAACACAAAGAACAAGTAATATGTACAACAAATGATATTATTTTAACAATGCAAAATTTATACCTTTTGTTTCTTTTTTAATCCATACTTGTTGTGAAGCCAATTCCCACCACAAATAAGTGCTTTAATTGATTTTTCATTCAATCTAGAACGATATTCATCAATAACTCTACCTCTAGCACTAAATGTGGACTCTGATGCCACAGTTGAGATTAGAATAGCTAGTATGTCAGCAGCCATCTTACATAAAATCTTATACTTCACACTATTATTTTTCCACCATTCTAGAGCAATAAAGGAGTTAGAATTGCCATCAGGTATAAAAACAGACTCCTCAAGATAAGCTTCAAATTCTGATTTCATAGGGGGAATTGCTTGCTTTTCACGAACAATGTTCATGATTTGATTTAATCTAGTAACTATGGAAGAACTAGGTACATTAGAAGAAGAGTTGTTGCCAACATTATGATCTTCATTACATGCCTCTCCTTTATACACAACAACGTAGCCATCATATATTGAGTTTAAAGCTTTCACCACTTTATCTATATTCTCAAAAGCAACATAATCAGGCTTGTAAATCAAAGGAAAGCAATAATTAATCACATATAATTTGTACCTAGGATCAAGAATATTAGCAAGAGCCATTACCATGTTGCATTCTCCCTAATATTTGTCAAACTTCTCTTTCATTGAGATTGCCATTTCCACCATGAAGAAATTATCATCATCCAAAGCATTGTCAATTTCTTGTTTCACTCTCCAAACTTCAGCAAGGTACAAATTTGCAGTAGGATACTCATTGCCTGATATGATATAAGTGGCTACATTGAACACTTCTAGAAGCTTGCAAATCTTTTCAACCTTCTTCCAATCCTCTTTTGATGGTGCATAGTTGTAACGCGGTTCTCTTTCCTTATAATTGAGAAAAACAGACTTGAACTTCATAGCAGTAGATAACATTCTATATGTAGAATTCCACCTTGTTGGACAATCAAGAATGAGCTTCCTTTCCTTCAAGCATTTCTGCTCAACAATGTCACAGAATGCTTTTAGCCTTGAATCATTGTAGTTGATGTATTTCACACTCTCATGAACATTATTTATAATGTCCTTAATTCTACCAAGGACATCTTGCACCAACAAATTTAATATATGCGAACAACATCTAACATGAAATAAGTCACCACCTAAAGGTAAAGAACTACTAAGTGATAAAGTGTCCTTAGGAGCCCTCAAACAAGAATCATCATAACAAGCATTGTCCACTGACATAGAAAACACTTTGTTTTCAATTCCCTAGGCCTTCAAACACTTGAAAATAACACCAGCCACATCAATTCCTCGTCTAGGGGCAGGAACTTTCACAAAACTCAAAACCCTCTTTTGAAGGTTCTACCCTGCATCAATGAAATGCCCAGTAATAATCATGTATTCAGACACCTAATGACTTGATTTCCACATATCAGTAGTCAAACTAATCTTGCTTACCTTTTGTAATAAGGCCTTCAATTGTTTCTTCTTTGCCTCATATATGGCCAAACAATCACTTCTTGTTGTCTTGCAAGAATATTTCTGAAATCTAGAATTAGCATATTGGAAACCCCACATCCAAACTTCATCCTCAACAATGCTAAAAGGATGCTCATGCACCATGATTGTAGTAGCAATTATTTCCCTCATCTTCTCATTAGAATATCTGGAACCTAATCCCAAAAATGGATTATTCCTAGCAGGTTGAAAGGGAATGGTGGATTGCTTGTTTTTTGAAGCGATGTGCAACTTCCTTGAATCACAAGAGCTAACATGTCTCCATAGATGGGAAGTGCTAGCTCCCTTCCCTAAGTATGAAAATAAACTCTTACAATACTTGCATTTAGCTTTGACCCCATCATTAGAATCAATATGATCAAAATCCTCCCAAATAGCTGAAGTTTTTCGCCTCTTCTTCTTAATGATGTTATCATCATCACTATCATTAAGAGAAATTGAATCTATTGGTGCTTGTTGACAGACCTCAATAGCATTAGCATTAGGAGGAATTGAATTAGATGACATTGTTTCACTCTCAAATGGAGATGACATCAACTAAAACTAAAACACAACCAACAAAAAACATGAAATTAATTAAATGCAGCGTTCTATTACTTATATACTGTTTAACTCTATTTTTCTAGCTGTTATCAAGTAGTATTACTGATAAAACTGAAACATGAACTGTATACTATGTCTAATATTGGAAAAATACATGAAGCTCACACTTACAAAATTGCAATTGTAAGCTACTTGTTGTGATGTAAAATAATTACGCAAGAATGATAATTACACTCTTACTCTCTTTAAACATATTAGTTTGGTTAGCTAATATGATAATTACACTCTTACTCTTGTTAATTGGCTTGGTTCAAGAAAGACTCATCTCTTGACATATCCTGATTGCATGAGTTAGTTTGTTTTCTTCTAGCTTAATTTATAAACAAATCTTCACAAAGGAAACTGATAGAACAAAGTGGGGAAAGGCAACAATCTCATATAAAACCACTTTAAAAGCTCAAATTGAGTTCCAAAACCAGAAGAAATTGGGGCAAAAAGATGGGAACTCACCAATGAACAAATAGGAAATGAGTTACTTCCAAGGCAGAATAGAAGGACGGAGCTGAAGAAACGAGGCGAGGCAATGAACCTTATAAGAGGCGTTATGAGGTTTTGCTGCTCGATTTAGTAATCAATCTTGGAACGCGATAGAAAGGGAAGACATTCGACGGAAAGGGAGGACTTGATCGACTGAGAACGATACTAAGCGACTTGATCGACGATGATAGAGATTGAAGAATGAATTGAAGACAGAAGAATGATACTGAGCATTGAGTGAGCATTGAGCGGCAATTTTAGATAATTTTAGGGTTTTTCAAAATTGGAGAAGTATACGTGTCACACTCTGATTGGATGATTGAGGGAGAAATTACAATATTACCCTTATAATAGGCTGGCCTGTCAGGCCTAAAAGGCCTTTTCATAGACTTGGGCCTGGCCTATTTATGCAAAACAGGCCTTATAAGAGGCCTGGGCTTGGCCTTTTAGCCTGACAGACCAGGCCTGATCAAGTTTTTAACAGGCCAGGTCATAGGCGCCTAGCCTATTTCCACCCCCATCTCTCACATATATGGTTCAATCAGATAGAAACAGTCATAAAAGTGTGTGAGATTAAAGTTACTATCGAAATGCTTTGCCAACTTTGTATCCTCACCAGAGTTCTTCTTTAACAACACGTTGGTATCTAAGTAGTCTTTGACAACAAGTCAGCAGATGAACAATCTTCAACGATGATATAATAGCCAAGGGAGATAATGACAAAAGAATTGAGAGAGAATAAATGAGAATGTGTGTGTGGAAGAAGATAAGGGATACAATATTTATAGAGTTTCTAGCCCTCAATTACCTTTGAAGTATCATATGTCCATCTACCTATCCAACTACCACACACATGTCCATCTACCCTCTAACTACCATACACATCTCCATCTACCATCTAACCGCCACACATGTCCATTTACATATCCAACTACTGCACATATGTTCATCTACCCTCTAACTACCATACACATCTCCATCTACCAACTAACTACCACAAATATGTCCATCTACCATCTAATTACAAATATTCATCTACTGATCAAATATCACATGCATATCTATCACATAACCATCTACCCTTCATTTTTACACAACAACTCAAAGCTGGTAGAATTTTTAACTAATTTTGAAAATTCATATCTCATTGTATAAATATCCAATTGCAGTGATTCCAAAGGCTACAATACGTGACCCTTATTAAGTCTATTTTAAGGGAAAAATACATCTCGCCATCAATTATATGCCAAAAATTACAGAATTAACATTTAATACACAATGGTCCAAAAAATGTTCCAGGTTCAAGACCTGACTTTAAAAATTCATAACTCATAGTATACATATCCAATTAACCTATATGACCTATCAAATTAAAGCTTATCATGTCTACTTCAAGTCTAAAAAGTTTCAAAGCTATTGAAAATCATTTGCTTTGTCCAATGCACGTCACAAGCTCATTGCTTGCTAGAAATTCTAGTCTGCCATCAACATGGAAAATTCCATTCATAATATCTATCATATTTTCTAAACTGGGCTTAGTTGTCTACCTAATAATGCTTATATTCTAGGCCCAAAATTTAAGATATTACATTAATTGCTACACCCAGTCTACATTCCTTTTATATAAGTATCAAAAGTGTACAATATGATATAATAACTTTTCTTTCTCAATTAGCTTCTATAAAATATTGACTCTAAAATTTATAGGCCCATTTATATTCTCCAACTATTTTTCCTAAATTCTTTATTTAAAATTTGGGATGTTACATATTCTTGAAGAAAATGGCTAATACTACTTGTAAAGGGTTTTATGTGGGTATGGTGGTTGATATAGTGATGATGAATTCTTTGGGTGATTTATGCGCTGCAAACTTCTTCCAAGATACTGAAATAACATGGGGTGGTAATCGTGGGAAGATATTCAATGGAGGCCAACTTCCGTCTCTTTCTCTAAATAAGTTCTCTGGCTCTGTCTTCCAATCAAAGAAAGAGTTCCTTTTCCGAAGGATCGACATGGACATCAAGCTTGTTTCTGGCAATTCTCCTGGCACCGTCACCACTTTCTACGTATGTTACCTTCATATTTAATATTCTTCCTCAATTACTTCAACTCTTAGATATATACACATATATGTTTATTAATTAATTAAATGGTTTGTCTGTTTATATCTGTAGTTGTCGTCTCAAGGACCGAATCATGACGAGATTGACTTGAGTTCTTGGGAAATGTAAGTGGGGATCCTTATATTCATCACACCAACGTATTCTCTCAAGGAAAAGGCAACAGAGAGCAACTGTTCCATCTCTGGTTCGACCCTACCGGAAACTTCCACAGATACTCCATTTTCTGGAAGCCACAGCACATTATGTAAGTCATACAATACTTTACTCTTATGAGTTGTACATCATTCTTTTTTTTTCGCCTTCATATTTGATTGATAATGAGTTTTTAACTTTTGCATGCATCTTCAGATTCATGGTTGATGATATTCCCATTAGGGTTTTCGAGAACGAGGAAGTTAAAGATGTTCCCTTCCCAATAAGCAAGCCATGAGAATGTATTCGAGCCTTTGGAATGCCGATGATTGGGCCACAAGAGGTGGTTTGGCGAACACTGGTTGGTCAAAGGCTCCTTTCACTGCTTATTATCGCAACTTCAAAGCCACTAATCTCTCATTGTCTTCATCAAAGTCATTATCTGATCCCCAAGTGCAAAGCAACGAGCTTGATGCTAATGGAAGAAGAAGACTGAGATGGGCTCAGAAGTACTTTATGATCTACAACTACTGCACTGATCTCAACCGATTCCCTCAAGGCCTTCCTCCTGAATGCAAACGTTCACGCTTCTAGATTCCTTCATGTAATATATATATGTGTGTGTGTGTGTCAATTTAATCTTTATTCTTTTTCACGAATTGAAATAAACTTATAATGATTTTTTTTTTCCATTGAGTGAAATAAAATCAATTCTTTTAATATTTATGAGTTGACATCATGCATTAAGCATTTTTAAAATGATCTTGTTGGTTTTCAGTTCATAATTGAAGTAAATAGAAGCGCGAACCGACTTCTTCCCCCAATATATGTATTTTTTACATTAGTTTTGGTTCATATACTATGTTGTTCAAAGCTATAGTATTTAGTGTCATAAGGACTGGAATGAGTTTAATTTCGTTAACTTCATTATCTCCGTCAAAACTCGCTAAAAGTATATGGTGTAAGACTTGCTCTAAATAAAAACTATATGAGCATTGGGCTTGAAGAATTCCCACAACACCATAGTAGCAGTGGAGGACTTTAAATTATAAATAACTCTCATCATGCTTAGATAATCTGAAAACGTAATCCATATAATCACTTATCTAACTTGAGAAACTGAAAACACAGAATATAATTAGTAGAAAAGAATTAATCAGAGTCACTTCTTACTGGCATTTGTGCAGAACGATGGCAACTAGTGATAATCATCACCAGTTAGAGAACTCTTGAGTAGTTTTATATATTGCTCATAATTAGTCGGTTGTCAATCGTTCCCTTCCATTAAGGTTACTAGTGATTAAATGGTCTGAGTATATTCATTGCTAGACTAGGCCTAAACTGACTAAGGAATCATACTCAAAATATTTTACTTAAACCAAGATAATAAAATAAAAAGTATGTAATATATAAATAATTAAAATAATCTAATATGGGGACCGAATCCAAAACTCATTAAAAATATAGGGATCAAAGTAAACTCGGCAGAAGTAGAAATAAAAAACGGGCAACTTAAATGCATGCAAATGACTTCAATCAACTTGAAGATTTTTCTACATAGTTGAGGCCCTTGAGGATATGTTGCATGAAGTTGGAGAAAAGTTGCACCCGCTGAAGATATATGGTTCAACTAGGTCCCTTTGGCCAAAATACACTTCCTCAATAGGATTTTTCCTTTTTTTATTATAAGGAGACATTGGGGAAAAGGTGTTTTTCCTTTTTTCTTTTGTTAGAACGACCTAGTGCAGCTATTTGCAATGGGTACATCTTTTCTTCAGCTATGCAATATATCTTTAATTATACGGGAAAATCTTTATTACAAAAGTCATTTATACAAAGTTAAAGAAGAACTGCACCCGCTCAAATTAATAAAATCATATTTAACAGTAAAAAAACATATAGTATAAATTCAAATGTTAGAAATCAAATTTTATTGTTGAAAAAAATTAATGTATGTACTCAAAATCGGTTTTGCCAGTCAAAATTGTTTTCTTTGTCCTCTATCGCGCAAGTTGCCTATTTTATTTATGTGAATAAGTTTTGATTTTGATCCTTATACTTTTAAAGAGTTTTAGTTTTGTCTTTTAAACTCATATTGGAGTCCTTATGAAACTATAAAAATTAACATTTGATGAGATGGCATAAAGTATATAAGGATGAAAAATATATAAAGAAAACAAAATATAGAGACCAAAATCCAAACGCATTAAAAGTATGTTTAAACCCTAAATAAAATATTGATGATAATTAAAAATCAATATAATTAAATCTAACTAATGACTGTAGAGCATTAGAATCTATTAATTAAAGATAATAAAATGCAATATTTCCAAATAAGTGATAAAGAGAGGAATGGGGTAAAAAAAAAAAAAAAAATACTCCCTTCAATCATAAATATAAGACATAATTGATTTTTTTTAAAAGATTAAGAAAGTTAAATAAGTTATTTAATCATATAATATGTTGTGTATCTTTATATTATATATAAATTTATTAGTCAAACTAATTAGTTTGGAGAAAAAATATAAATACAAATACTCTAAAGGAATTTAATTAGCTTATTTATCTCTTCAAAAAAGTCAATTCTGTCATATATTTAGGACATTGAGTAATAATTTCTCTTAACACTAACATCACAGTAACAATTGTGGATCCATAGCCGCTCAGCAATGTTAAAAGTGTTGCATGCATGAACCTGTTATATAGTTAATATGTTCTTGTGAATATCTAAAGCATTGTTGTTAATAGCTAAACTATTATAAATGAGCAATTATCTTAGTGTTGCTAGCTGGTGTTCTGTCAAAAGTGTAGGAAATGATTAATATGTAAATTATCGTTGCTAAGATATATATTGTGTGTGTAGCCAATCAATTGTTGTGAATGTCAACTGTTATAATGTTGTTTTTCAGTCAAAAGTGTGGGTAGTGACTAATCTGTCCTTGTGAATGTGTAGAGTATTGTTAAAGTGAATTACATTACAACAATTGTCACAGTAAGGGTAGTCGTTACGTTGGTCCCGATGGGTAGTAGAAGCGATCTTTTGTTTTTTTTTTCAAAAGGGTTAATATAATTTTTAATCCCCTAAATTTGTCCTTATCTTATAATGATGACAAATGGTGAGGATGAATGTGTTATAACTGCAGGAGTGAGATGACTGTGAGTAGAAAAAAACCTTACTGCCTTTTGCCTCCACCGCAGCTTCCTACGTCCAGGTGGAGCCGACTCAATCAATTCTTGCAGCCGATCTTTCATCTTTAAAAATTCCATATATCTTTCTCTCTCTTTCTCTGTAATCGGATATATCTCTGTTCCTTTAATAGCAAATGAAATGAAACGAACAACAAAATAGAAAAAGAAAGGGAAAAAAATATAGAAAAAGAATTTTGAAATTGCAAAAACGTAAATCAGATTTTGTTACCAAGAGTCGAAAAGCCAATGAAAAAACTTAATAAGCAATTTAGAACTCAATTTGAAATTTTGCAAATTTAAAATTCATTTTAGGGAAAAAGACATTTAAATACCACTTTAATTTCCAAAATTCAGAAAAGACCATTAAAACTTACAAAGGACAAAGAAGGAATGGGGTGGGAATTTGGGTTTTTCATGTTTTTAGCTTAAAGAACAAAATTCCCTTAAGACTCATTTAAACAAAAGAGATAGAAAACATCAACTTGCTCATACACAAAGACTCCAACTTGTTATTCTTCTAACTCTTTCACCCCGTCATTGTCCCAAAAATTCGCTTATTGGCAATCTTAGGTGCAATTCGAAAGGAGGCTCGCATAGTCGCCTGAAGAAGAGTGAGTGAGTCACTACTACAAATTATAGATATTACTACCCTAAAGACGTCCGTTTTAAAACAACGGATGCAAAAAGTGAAGGCGGTGGCATTGTTATAATTATTTACTTCACTTTAAGATTTTAGACTTCCTAAATATTAATTTAGAACGCCTAAAAAGTTTTTTTGGCACATTTTGTGAAATTTTTGGCGTCCTGAAAGAAGTTCAGGACGCCTAAAATTATATATTTGGCACCCTAGAAGAAGTTCAGGATGTCTAAAATTAAATATTTGGCGCCCTGAAAAAAGTTTAAGACGCCTAAAATTAAATATTTGATGCGTTTTGAAAATTTTTTGACACCAAAAAATGTTTGACGTCCTAAATATGTTTAGGACACCAAAACTTAATTTTTTGGTGTTCTAAAACGGTTAGGACACCAAAAATGATTTTTTGGCGTCCTGTAATGTGGTTCATAATGGTAGGACGCCAAAAATATTCTGCCTGTCGCCCACCCACGTTTCCTCACAACCACACATTATCTTCCCTTTTTAAATTCAATTCTCTCCCTCTTTCTCGCCATCGTATATTTCTCGCCATGGAAGAAAACAGCAAAAGCTGGCATCAAATATTCTTCACCAGCCTGTCGCCACCGCCCCCAAAAACGTCAGCACTTGGGTCGGTGTTTCGTCTCTCTTCCCTTTGCTCGGTGGCTTCATCGCTGACTCATATCTGGACCGCTTCAACACCATCCTCTTGTCCTCCTTCATCTGGGTTTTTGGTTTAGATTTTGATTTCCATCTAGCTTGATCTTGGTTTATATTTTGATTTTGAACATTGATTTCGATTTGGGGAAAAAAATGGTGTGATTTCAGCGGTGACTGTGATTGGATTTGGAAGTCTCTTTTGTGTAGATATGATATTTTGCGCTGTTGATGGAGTTCTTCAGTTTTAGAATGCTGCAAGCATGATTGTCTTTTCTGAAAACAACTGAAAATTGCTTTTCCATTTTTAGAATTTCTGAGTAAATTTCACCAATATTTAAATTTTTCAAAATTAAGAATGTTAACACGAGACTTGAGGGTGTTCCCTCTTTCTTAGGTTTTGTTGTGTCATGTTTTCTTGTAATTACTCATTTTGAATCGCCTTCTCCAAACTCAATTTCAACTTTTATAACAGTGGGTTACACAAGGAATTTATTGTAACTTGTCGTTTTCAATATGATTTTCCTTTATTTTTGAAGTTGCTTGGTGATTTTGGTGCTCTTCATCTGGGAAATGCCATTATTAGGATTTAAGAGTAGAGTTTGACATATATTGGTTTCGTGCATGGTCACAGATCTCTCACAATTCTTCGGTGTCTCCATCAACAACGCAAAATAACTCACAAGACATTTCCAGATCTGTTCAAAACCTTTTTTTCATTCATTGTTGTGACTCTAGATCTACTCCAGATCTGTTTTTCTTTCTAGTTTTGTGAGGTGTTTTCCGGTTCTTCACCTTCGGTTTTGGTTTTGGTGTTTTTTTTAAAAGAAAAAAAGCAATAAGGCATCCTGAATCAAAAATCAGAATTTTTAACTACCCCACCCAGACGTCTCTTTGAAAAAGGACGTTAATTGGGTCTTATTTAGAACGTTTTTTAGATTTGTTTTAGTAATAAGTATTATGGTTTTTGGCCTATGGGTGTGCCATTGTCACCCTGTTGGAGTGCAAGTTTGTAATACCTAGGTTCCAAGGTCATGCATGATATGTTTCTTTTGGTCGACTGAGTGCAATAAGCTGATTTATTGATTTTAATAGGGTTTATATGGCATTTTAGGCTAATTTATGTAATGGAAATTGACTATTTCAGTGAAGTAATTGACTAAAACATAATTGCTCACATAGTGGCTGTAACTCAATCACTCTAGTTCATCTAGAATTTTTGATGCTTGGATAGTGTGGTTGTTACTTCATCTTTTCCCTTTTTTATTATTGCTTTGAATCATGGAAGGTTAAAATCTACCCTTCAACCTTCCTAAAATAATAGTTTTATAGTTTGCATGATTGCTAACTTGAGTCTTGAGGTGCATAAGCACATCTTGGTATGATTTTGAATGGGAAAAAAAAATCTTATATTCTGAAACATGTTTATTCTTCCTCTGTCAAATGGTGTGGTCATGTTTATTATGTCGTCTTGTTATCTTAGCTTCACTCAAATCAAAAGGCAGTGTTGTTTAGATTGTTAAATTTAGAATTAATCTAGAGAGAAGCACACTAGTATTTAAATGAAGGGTCAAGGTTCAAAAATGCACATATGTTTTACCTTGAGGAGCGCCCAACACCAAGTATTTTTTTAGGTAAAAAAGTGACTACGTGGTTATAAAAAGGGGGCAAAAATCACATCTCTGTCATATTGACCGTCAGTTTGACTAAAAATACTAGCATGGATGATGAGTTGGAAAATTTTTATCCTAATTGGCGTTGAAGGAAAAAAGAAGAAATTTAAAAAAAAAAAAAAAAAAAAGACCCCATATGCTTCTACCGTCCTTCGAAAATACCCCATATCCTTCGAAAATTCACCTTTTTCATTCACCAATCACCACCATCGTCCTTCCTTCCTCTACCTCCATTCTTTCACTACACCCACTACCATCTCTCTCCAAACTCCCTACCATTGTCAAAAATCTAAAATAGGGCTACGAATAGCAAAACAAAACTTAACAAATCGAGTTGAAGAAGAGAGCACACCATCATTCATATCCATAAGCAGCTTGAAAGTGGCATCAATTTGACGAGAAAGGTAGTAGAAATAGAAACAAAGAAACCCAAACATTCCAAGAATAACTCAGAGGAGTTAGCTGAGTCTGCCAAGTCAACTATAACTCATGTCAGATCCCGTGCACCCAGAGTTCCAAAACCACCACCAAGACCGTCGTCGTTGGTGTCGTCGTTACCTCCATCGCCACCATCATCTTCTAACACAAGCTCTAATGCTTCTGATGGAAACCGTGAAACAGAGCAAGTGCTTTCGAAACCTCCACCGCCACCACCTCCGCATGTGGCTGCGTCCAAGTCTACTCCACCACCACCTCCTCCTCCTCGCGTAGCTGCATTCAAGCGGTGGAGGAATACAATCCAGATTTAGATACCACCGTCCTAGCAGAATTCACAAAACTAGCAGGTAAACGAAGTCAAAGAAAAGGTGGAGACCAACGGTGATGATGACAGTCGAATAAGAGGAAGAAGAAGGTCAAAATCTAACCTGAAGTAGTTTTGACTAGGGATTGTAATGAAAGTTTCAAAAGTTCATAGAGGGACTAAAGTAAAATTTTTGAAATGTATCTGGGGCCAAACAATAATTTATAACAACTCAGAAGCCATCAACATCCATGTCATCGTCCTCATCATCATTTCAGTACAAAAAAAGTCAATTAACGGTCAATTGGTATTTTTGTTCCACTTTTGTAACCACGTAGTCACTTTTGCACCTAAAAAAAGCATTTGGTGTTGGGCACTCTTCGGGGTAAAACATATGTGCATTTTTGCACCTTAACCCTTAAATGAAATACCCTGATTTGTAAGAGATTCCCTGATTTAAATTGAATTAAACTATTAAGTGTTTTTAAACTTGTAATTTTTGCCAAAAAAACCAGTTTAGAGAAGAAGCCGATTTAATCTAGAGAGAAGCACACTAGTTCTTTACTCCAAAGAAATATTGAGACATCATAATTGGTCTAAATTGCAAGCATATTAGGAATTTTCACCAAAAATATGCTTCAAAATACAAGGCCTTTCCCCTTAAGTTAGAATTGTTATGTTTTAGCTCTTGATATTAATATGAATATGCTAGATCAAGGATGTAGAGCTTTTGTTTATATTTAATGTATTTAAGACTCGGGAAATAAGAGTAAAATGTGATTACCATTATTCTAACCCTTAAATTATAGGTAATTATAGGCAATCAACAATATTCTATATATCAAAACAAATTGGGCATTAACAATTATGATGAAAATTCAATATTTTCTTACATTGGAAGACTTAAATTTTGTTCAATCAATGTGTATCTTTTTCCTTTTTTATTATTGCTTTGAATCAATAGTTTCATGATAAATTATTGCATGCAAAAACTTGTTTGGAAACTTAAAGTAGCCTGACATGTTGTTAATCATAAACAATTGGTTTCCTTAATTGATGGTTATATTTGCAATTGAATTGTATTTTCATTGTTGGATAAAGTTTGAATGATAATGAAGATGTTATTTTTGTAGGATGAAAAAGACTCACTTTGATCCAACCACAAGTAAAGAGGTTGAGGGTCATGATACAAATGTGGGGGACCAAAATGAAGAGGTGGGTGTAAAAAGCAAAGATATATCTATAGAGAACAATGATATGGATTCAGATCAAAGAGGGATAAAGAGGAGGTGTAAAAAATACGTGAAGAATGGTTACATTTTTTTTTTCTGAAGTGAGTTTGAAAAGGGGAAGGACTTTATCAATTTTAGTGAGAAGCTTAGGGAGTCAACAAAGGCGTGGGGGAATTTTACTGAGGAGGAGAGGAAAAAATATAGTGATAGGGAGAAGCAAGGAAGGCTAGAGAAGCATAAGAAGAACTAAATAGTTGCTTTTTCACTCATATTGCTCTCTAAACCAATTCAACAAACTGGTTTCATATGTAAATTCTAATGCAAACTTAAAAGCTAAGGTGCAAGGGTTAGAATTTCGTGATCTGCTTGATCTGGAATGTATGGGACCCCCTTGAGATATTTCAATTTTTATTATGAGAGCATATGATCCCCATACCAATCAATTTAGAATAAGGGGGAAGACAATTGAAATTGAAGCAAAAGATGTAATAGAATTGCTTGGGGTATCACACAATTGAGAGGTCAATGTGGAGGTTAGTGAGACATATGAGACACATAAAAGATTGAAGAGAGACTATGGTAAACTGAAGTATGAGAACATACTTAAGGTCATAACATCTAGGGAGTAGATGATAATTTTGAGTTTTTATTTATGTTGTGCATGTTCAATGCTTTTCTGGCTCCACAACAAGCTCAAAAATTAGTGACAAGTTGCTGAAGCTGATATGTTATACCATGAAAGGATTTGTACACTTTGATTGGGCCACATACATTGTGAATGACCATTAAAGAGAGATGGCAGATTATGTCAAAGTGATTAGATCAAACAAAGAAGGAAGCTGCAACGTGGTAGGATGTCTATATATGTTGTTGAAAAACTGGAGCAAATCACCAAGAGGGAGTGAATTGGGGATTTGAAAAATTCTTTTGCTCAATTCTGGAAATTAATCGCAGGAATGGGATAGTGCAGAGAATGTGAGAGAAGAACAAGACACAGCAAAATTTATACTGGTTCAGTCTAACTCCTTGACCTACATCCAGTCTTCAGACTCTCTGAGATTTCCACTATCACTCACAATCAGTTACACACTCTGTACTCGAAAGTTATCCTCTCACTAGGATACACTTCCCCTTACAAGTTGTACACTGATATTCCCAATCTCCAAGTCCCCCGACTTGAGATTCTTACAAACAAGTGATTTAACAGAAACAAACTTTCTCTAAGAGCAGATATTGATGAACACTGAAGCTCAAATCTCTCAAGATAATTTACAGAAGAATGAATACATAAAGTTGAATATTGTTCATTGTAAGTCTCTTGTATATTTTTTCTTCTTCGAATCTGGACTATATTTATAGCAGTTGAAGATCAATTTGAATGAAGAATATAGCTGTTGGAAGAACATTACGAATTTGACTGTTGAAGCTCCACTTCCAGCAAAGTAGCTGTTGAGAATCCACTGAAAATATTCTTGATGGATGGATTCTGCCTTTGTCTAATCTGTTGTGGACATTCTTGTTATCTATAACTTTGTTAATTTGAAGATAATGTTGATTGTCCTTGATGGGTTGGACTGTGCTTAAAGATGTATTTGTTTAATCCAAGTTGGAGCACTTTAAGAGACAACATATTCTCTCTCTCTTGCTTTACAGCTCATAATCTGAATCTTACTGTTTTCTTCATTAGATCATCTGTAACTTGCTAACAAACTTGTTAAATAATGTTAGAAATAGTAGCAATGAAAGATATGAAGTATTAACATCATTCAAGTGATTTTCGCAATTTGGCGCCATCTAGTTTTACAAATCTGTGCGTCACAAACTCGAGTTTACGAAACCAGACTCGAGTTTGAAGCTCATCCTGAGAGCATTTTATTTTGAAAAGTTTACTAAACTCGAGTTGATAAGTGACTGACTCGAGTTTGGTTCTTATAGAGAGGAGAGTCGCGAGTTGGTCTTGGATGAAGTTTTGAACACATGCCTAAACTCGAGTCATTTAGTGACTGACTCGAGTTTGAAGCTTTTATGAGAATCTTAAGTTCAAGTTCATAGCTTCAAAACTGGAGTTTTGAAAACGCTGACTGGAGTTTACAAAACCTGAGATATTGCATAGCTCTCTGTATGGTCCAGACTCGAGTTTTGATATCCAAAACTCGAGTTTCAATGAAAACTGAAACTTTTGAAATATCTCTACAAGTACAAACTGGAGTTTTCAAATTAGGCATTTACTTGAGTGCTTTCTGTTTGAGCTAAACTCGAGTCTCCAAAACCCAGACTCGAGTTTCAGTGAAAACTGAAACATTTGAAATATCTTTGTAAGCTCAAACTGGAGTTTCCTTTTTCAAAACTGGAGTTTAGAAATCATGTAAGAACTCAAGTGATTCCAAATAGTCCTAAACTCAAGTCTCCAAAAACCTGACTCGAGTTTCAGTGTATTTTGAAACTTTGAAAACTTTTGTTAAGTGAAAAATGGAGTCTCTGAAAACAAAACTGGAGTTTAGAAAATGAGAAATAACTCGAGTGCTTCTGTTTATCCCAAACTCGAGTCTACATAACCTAGACTCAAGTTTACAAGGCTTTAAACCTTTTAGCTCTTAAACTTTCTTGTAAAATGGAGTTTCTCAAGATTAAAGGTAGAGTTTGAAAACAAGTTAAAATTTGAGTATCTCTCTGCCTTTGAGCTAAACTCGAGTTTATAAAACACAAACTCGAGTTTACGATCCTTAGAAACTTTGATTGCTCTCTGTGACTCTGCAAACTCGAGTTTGCTTATGCAAACTAGAGTTTGGCTTGCTTTGTGAAAACTGAGTCATTGTCTTATCAAGTCCAAACTCGAGTTTTGCTACCGAAACTCGAGTTTTCCTTGAACAGAAAATTTTACAACTTTCCAAAGACAAACTTCAAATTAAGTTTACAATTGTCAGTTATCATCAAAACATATAGAGAACTAACAGTTGTTAGTATGTATTGTGAGCTTTTTTTTAGGGTTATATTTTAGTCCAAAAGTTAAAGCGTTTCGAATTGTTGTTGCAGTTATATTTTGGTAAGCGGTTTCCATTGTGTAAACTTGTTCAACATGATTCAACAAATGCAATTCAGTTTTGGACAAAAGAGAAGTTGAAGGAAATGATTGAGACAAAGAGGAAGAGCAACATAGGGATTTTGTATATGAGGAAGGGCGATCAAGTCAAGGATGACAATGGAATTTTGAATAGGAATAGTGTGCCTTATTTTGATCTAATACGTGCTAACAATTGTAACATTAATTGCATGGGTAAACGATGTGACTAACCAATTTTTAATTATGTACTGCAAGAGTTGAAGAAGTTGCATGGAAAGTTGATGGCTATCATTGATGACAACCATAAAAAGGTAGTTGAAAACCACAAAATGCTTGTTTGGTTATTGAATATGAGCCACTAAAGACACAATTGAAGATAGAAAGGCATTGTAACTAGAAAGCCAAGGTCTCAATTGACACTTTGGAAATAAAGGATCATAATTATGAGAGACATAAGGAAATAGATCAGGAAGATGGTGAACACATAAGGGAGATGACGACAACGACGATGATGTTGATGATGATAAGGGAGATAATGATAATGACAAAGACAAATAAGAAAGCAAATAAGAATATATGGGAACACTCATAACTATTTCTGAATTTAATGAGAAAACTCTAAACCTTGATTTTACATATAATAAAGCAGAAAAATCTGAGGGTGAGGAACCAATGGAGAAGGAACAAGAGCCAAGGAGATCATAGAGGCCAAAAATGCCAATAAAGATGTCCCTGTGGACTTTAACAAAGCTAGTTAGGTGATCAAACAAGACAAAAGATGATAAGGACAAGTTTTTCAAGTTGATATCTTGAATGTGCAAAAGTGATAGGGGTTAACAATAAGTTGTTACATTGTTCTTTTCAAATGAAGTTACACAATCAATAATGGTTATTTATTAATGAGTAAACGGATAATGACATTGTTTACACTTTACAGTAAATTTATTAAAATAGGTGATAAAGACATCAGACAGGGTCAATTATGGACACTTGATGGACTTGACAAAATAAGTAGCTGGGTAAGTGTTATAACAGCTCAATAGTTATACAATATATTTAATGCATCTTATACCCATGATTACACATGCAAGTAATGTCTATTATGTGTAAGATATTAATGGCAAATATGAAAAAGGCGAGATAAATGGGGCAACACATTTTTCACGTGGATTTTGTGGTGAGTATGTTATAATGGTACATCAAAGTACTTTAGTTGACATTAATATATTTTCCTAACAACTTTGTTCATGATGCAGTCAATTTTGGCCCATAAACCGATAGGGTAGAAATTTGTAGAATGGAAACACCAACTACTGGCTCAAAAACTTGGTCACAACATTGCATAGTGTGATTTGATCATAGGACCCATGTTTGTTGGATAACATTGGTTCTATTTGGCCCTTGAACCAAAAATGATGAAATTTTATATGCTTGATTCAATGAAACCAATAACTAATATAAGCAAGAGTAAAAAGAGGAAGAAACAAAGTGCAATTGAAAATCCCAGGCCCCAGCAAACCATTATCAATAAAATTGTAAGTAAAGCATTCAACCTTTTCTTCGTCCTAAGTGAATAATCCGGATATCATGTACATGTGTATTGTATATAGAGGGGTCAATTTCACGACATAATTGACCTTGTAAAATTGAAGTATTTTGGGAAGAAGCAAAATAGTGATATTATTTGGGGCCATATTCCATAACAGAAAGATTTGTGAGTGTTATTATTTTTCAACATGATTTTGATTGGAAGGTGTTTTCTTTTTCTTTTTTTAATCTATTTGTCACTGTGTCATGTATGCGAGACTGTGGTGTTCATAAATTGATTTGGTTGATCAATTGTAAGCCAAGTGTAACCCTAGAGTATGGTAACTTTGATTGGGCCACATAAATCATAATGTACTTTTAGTGTATGTAGGTTGACTAAAGATGTACATATGTGTCTTTATTCCAAAATTATGCTATCGTACACATTTTTTGTAAAGGAAATTAGTAAATCAAGAATGGTTATGTCAAAATAGTAATGGTATTAACTAAATGTATAATGGATTTGACAAAATTCGTAATGATTTTGACACAATGAATGAAACATGAGAAAATAAGTAAATGGATTAAGAGGTGTTGGTTGTGACCAATTGAGTAATGAGATTGACTAAAATAGTGATGATTTGACAAAAAATGTGATGGTTTTGGAAAAAAAAAATCATTAGGTATTAAAAAAATGCATGAAAGGATTCGCCAAGAGTTGTGGGTTACGACCAATTAAGTAGTATGATTGACTAAAATATTAAGGATTTTGATAAATATTGTAATGATTTTAACAAAATCATTAGGTACTAAAAAATGTGTGAAAGGATTGGCCAAGAATTGTAGGCTGTGACCAATTAAGTAATATGATAACTAAAACATCAATAATTTTGACAATATTGTTACGTACATGAACAAAATGAGTAAATGCGTTGACTAACTTTTTTAATGGGAATGAAAAGTTTAGTAATAATAATAATGTAGGTACAATTATGTCGTTGATAAAAAAACATAAATGTTTATGACAAGAATTATTATGAAAATGATCAAATGGCTTGTGAACATTACTCATTCTACATACACCTAATGCATACAAGTCATCCACCCCAGAGAACATGGTCTTTCCCATTTACATTACTTTCAATAAATTGTCACTATTAACAAAAGTAGTAATGGTAATGACAAGTACAATATTGGCATTTACAAAAAACCATATTTTGCATGACAGCAGCCACAATACACACAATCAAATGATAAGTGAACATTACGATTCCACCTACACCTAATGTTTTCTTGCCATTCCTACCATAAAACATTATTTTCCCTATACAATACTTACAATTGAGTAATCATATATGTCATTACCCTTCTAACAAAAAACATGTGAAGGGATCCTAGTCATCGTACATAAACTAAAAGATTAATAGCAAAATATTTACCCCCAGATTTGGAAACCTAGGTTTAAGTTGGATTTGGATTTTTGTAGATTCTTCTTGGGTGTCCTACTTGATGGCATGAGCTACAATGGTATATTGTCTTGTTTTGGAACTGTGATACTTTCCTTACAACATTTGACCTTCTAGGTGGTTGATTAGTCTTAGGAGGTATCAAGAACTTTTAACTTGCTATATTATCTAGTTGGTAGTCATTTAGATTTGGCATGTCTATCGTAAAAACTGGAACAATGATTCTACTATAAATCTTTTGTTGGGATGTACTCTTAAGGCATTTATCAACATAATTGTAGACACTTTCATGAATGACCTTTACGAATGCACAAGCATGAGGACAAGAAATACCTAACATTTGCCAGGCTTTACAAGTTCACTCATGTAAGGACACCTCTATCTTTAGTAATCCAATTATTGTATGAACCTTCTCCCTACAACCTCCATATATTTCAACATCTATGTATTCAACCTTTTTTATCATTTTCCATCACTTCTTGTTCTATGTTTGGCTCTACACTGTTTTCCCATTTACTCATTGTCCTGCTTGTTGCATACATCTTCTTTGCTACTTTGTCATGATACTCATGTATAAATTGGGTAACATCATGACATCTCTCCTTTAACATCTAAGCATTGAATGACTCAATAAGGTTTGTCGTTATTTTATCCAAACATTTAAATGGGAACTTGATCATAACCCATCTTTCAATATTACCATGATTGATCATCTACTCATATATTCCCTTACTGAAAAGCCTCATTAGTTGCATTGCAGTATCAAAGTCACTATCAAGCCTTACATATGTAATTGTATCAAGTAAGTCCAATCCATTTTTCCTTCCTCTCACTCACCCATCTTCCTCTTTCCTCTATTCAATTTAAGCAGTTGGACGCTAAAGTTTTCCTTAATGTGCCCATAACAGTATGTATGCCTCTCATCTCCAAATACTCCTCGAATAGCAGCGATTATTGCATTGTGTTGGTCATAGACAATTTTTATTTATAATGAACCTAATATCTTCTTAATCATCTGAAGGAACCATGTCCAATCCTCAATTGTCTCTTCTTTGACAAAAGTGATGGCAAACTGAAACAATTCATTATCTGCATCGAAGGCAGAAGTTGATAGTAGAGTTCCCTTGTATGGTACACTTAAATGGGTTCTATCAATGTACGTTACATGTTTGACACCTATAGTGAACCTCTATATACAACAACCACAAGCAATAAATACACATTCAAATGTGTTGCTCCACTAGCCACAACATTGTCATCAGTTTCTTTCAATTCCATTTCCTTTTCCTTTGCCTTATATGTCAATTCCACACCATAATCTCTCATTAAACTCTTATTTATTTCATTTGGACGCTTGCCATATTAGAGATTTCAAACCTCATCAATAGTAATTGATGATGTCAAGTTAGCATTTCGAATGTGTCACTTCAATATTGTCTTGGTTGTATGAACATGTTCTTTGGTGTATCTAGTTACACACATATACGAAATGAGTGCTCTTCCCAATTGTTTTTGCAATTATCCTCCATGGACAATCTTTAACCTTATATTTAACATACACACAGTTCTTGAATTTTTCACATGTGTACTCAAATTTGTGCGCAATATTGAACTTGTGCAACACCTTTTTGAAATCATCCACATGTGCAAATGTTTGATTCACTTCCACCCACAATTCCATCCACTTCTTAGAGTATCATCTTGAGAATTAGGGTTGGTGTGCTCTAAACTGCACATGGAAGGCTTAGAAGAGATCTTTCACTACACTCTTTTCCTACATATTCATCACTCATTCCGTAACACATAGGCTTGCTATGTAACAAATTTTCTCTACTAGTCCTATGAGTTGATCAACCTTGCATGGATAACATCAAGTGTTGTCAACATATTATCAACAATAGTGTAGGAAATAACTATTTCTCTAACCATAAAAACTATGACTTACCTTTCCGTATCATCCATTTTCCTTCCTACATTATCACTACCTTTACATGCTACATACACATATGCACTACTATCATTATAATGAAACAAATTTTCCAATTTATGATCATCAATAAGATCAATAAATATCTTTTCATCAAAGCTAAAAGTATATTTAATATCACACCACTGACCATTTATACCAAACCACCCTTCTATCATTACTCTCAATTCTTCAATTGTCATCCCTTCTTTTATCGATTTTACCCTCATATTCCCACAATTATATTTAACTTCACTTTCAACATGAGTTACAATCTCACCCCCCCCCCCCAAAAAAAAACATGTAAAAAACAAATAAATTACTTCAAAGAAGGTGTTGCCTTGTTATTGGATGTCATCTTTCATGCTAACATGCAAGAAAAATCAGAATGTTAGTCTTATAGCAATCATATTTCATCACTAAAAAAAGTTCTCACACCACAGCCACTTGGACCATTGACTACTTCTTGAAGGGGTTTGACAATTTCAATTTCACAATTAACAACAAAGTTCAACCTTTACTTAAGTATTTAACCTATAACTACACACCTATATAATGGCATCATACATTTCTAAAGGAATTGATTAAATTAGTGATGATCTTGACCAAATTTGTTATGGGATTGACTAAAATAGTAATGGTGTTGACAAAATCCATAATGATTTTGACAAAATCAATAAGTTTTGACAACATGTATAAAAGAATTGACCAACAGTTTTAGGTTGTGAGCAATTGAATAATGTGGGTGATGAAACCAGTAATAGTGTTGATAAATACTATAATGGTTTTCACACAATCGTTAGGTCTTGATAAAATAAGTAAATGCCTTGATTATTATTATCAATGGTAATGAAAAATTTAGTAATGGTAATAACAAGTCAAGTGATGACATTGACTAAAATCTAGAAATGTTTATGATAACAACTATCATGCAAATGGTTTAATGGCTAGTGAACATTACTCATTCCATGTACACATAATGCAAACAAGTCATCAACCGCCTAGAGAACAAATTTCTTTCTATATACATTGCTTGCAATAAATTTTTGCCGTTAACAAGTCATCCACATAAAACACCTATGTCATCCCCACCCAAGTACCATATACAAAGTCATCCAGATGTCAAATTTTCCCTTCAACCAATCTGTCATCCTGACCAATTCATTATGTAACCTATTACAAAGCAATAAGCTCTTCATTATACTCCCTCTCACAGCTAATACAAACAAATAAATAAATAACCAACATCACACTGTCAATGTTGTCCTAACGTAAAGGCTCAATCCTTAATCCCTCCACCTACAAACCCACTTACCCACAACCAAAACCCATAATCACAACACCATAGTCATTGTTCGATCCCCTCATTGACAACCCCAAATAAATTATCTCCCACAACCCACGTAAAGCCCCAACTTTTTACCATACCAACACCTTCAAACCCATGAACCACACCCAAAACCCACCAATATGAACAATGGGAATAAGATGGTTATGGTCCAATTAATCTGGAAAAAGATGATGGTTGCTGAAAAGTTACTTACACTTTTCTCTTTTCTTAGGTTACCTTTCTTCGACGTTGATAAGCTCCTTGCTTCGTCACCTTCACTTCAGCTTCAGATGACTTTAGCGTGAGTCCCCCTTTTTGGCAAAGTATAGTGTTTTGTCTTAAAATTAGAAAGGGGTATTTTAGTTTTTAATCCAAAACATGAAAAAACATTCCTACCTCGTCCATTCTTTGTCATATTTAAATGTATAGTAACCAACAGCAGGAGGGGGGGAAGAAAAACCCTTAAACCCAAGCATTAACGAAGATTGTAAAAAAACCACACCTCTCCTTCCCCCCGTCGCCTGCACTGGAGCTCTTACATTCTCGTCCCTTCTAGTTGAAGGCAGCTCGCATGCCCTCTCTCCTACTCCTTCCCCTCACACATTTATGTTGATTTTGGTTCGAGTAGGGGGCTTGAGACCGAATTTGGCGACTGAGTCTGCCCAGAATACGGCGATTTCAGCAGTTCTGCCAAGCTCACTTGCTATCGTTCATTAATTTCACTTGGGGACTTTAGTTCCTCTGATAATCTGTACTTTTGTCTTTGGGGACATGCTATTTGTTTTTGGAGTTCTATAGTAACCTCAGGTAACCATTACCATTTCCAGAGTTTTAATAAATTATGCCTGATTGTTGAATTTTTCTTCTTCTTCTTCTTCTATTCTAAAATGGAAAACGAGCATATAATGATTATGTTAGAATTTAGGGTTGCTTACCAATGTATCAAACTTTGTTTGGACAATAAATACTCCTTGACTATTGAAGGAGGCTGGACACGGTTCCAGGTAATTTAACACTGATTATTTAGCTGATTAATTTATTTCCAATTTCATGGTTCCTGGAATGATTTATGGAGCACGGTTTCATTGCATGCCAACTATTTTTATGAATATAATCTTCTGTTTTGTGGGATGTACTTGGCATGGATAGCATGTAAGAGAGGGTAAATGATGATTAGGTAGAGTTTAAAGAATCATAGAATTTTCTTTCCACCTTTAAAATTGCGTATAATTACACAGAAAGTAGCCTTTTGGACCAAAGAGATTGAGATTATTGGCCAATAAAAATCCCCGGAAGAGGTAAGTGTATTGTTGATATATGTTGAAGCTTTTGGATCTTATTGTTGGATTAAAAACTTAACACACATACAATATCTGCGATCACTTTCTATTATGACATGTTGGTTGGTTTTCTTTACCTTCCCCCTCCAAAATACCAGTTTTTGGCTAGAAATAAATCATGATGAAATATATCGTATCTTGTTCGCCAGGTTAATAATTGAGAATATAAAACAAACAAGATGTTGGTGGCAAGCTATTCTCATTTCTTTGTAAGAATTGGCTTTTGTACTGTTATTATCCAGGTCTGAGTCAGTCACCCAGAGCTGGCTAGGTTTGGTTGTAAGTTTCTTCTTTCAGCACACTCTATACAGTTGCGCACTTACACTTGCCAAAACCAGTTTAAGTCACCATCTAATATCATTACATGCATAAAAGAACCCTTGAGCTATGGTTCCCCTTGGTCCCTTTCAAACCACCGTAGCCACCAAATTTCATGTTTTCTTCAAAAGGGTTTTTCAGAAATTACTGAAGGAATTGCTGGTAAAGCGCTACATGCATTATGTATAAAAGATGTTGTTCAGCTCAGCACATTCTATGAAAATACCTTGATTAACATGTACTCTAAGTTTGGCGACATAAAGTATGCACAGCATGTGTTTGATAGAATGCTAGAGAGAAATGAAGCTTCTTGGAATAACATGATGTCAGGGTTAGTTCGATGTGGTCGGTACTTTGGAGCAATGCATTTTTTCTATCATATGCTTGAAAACGATGCCAAGCCTAGCAGTTTTGTAATTGCCAGTTTAGTGACTGCATGCGATAGGTCTGGCTGTATGATTGAAGAAGCACTTCAAATTCATGGTTATGTTGCCAAATATGGTTTGTCCGCTGATGTGTTTGTTGGTACTTGTCTCCTGCACTTTTACGGTTCATATGGTCAGATTTGTGAGGCCAGCAAGAGCTTTGAGGAGATTATTGAACCAAATATTGTTTCTTGGACTTCTTTGATGGTGACTTATGCAGATAATGGAGATCAGGAGGAGGTTATAAATATATATCAGCTTTTGAGACGCAAAGGATTTTATTGCAATCAAAATACAATTGCTACAGTTTTCAGTTCTTGTGGGATTCTTGGGGATAAACTTTTGGGCTATCAAGTATTGGGAAATGTGATTAAATACGGATTAGACAGTAATGTTTCTGTGGCAAATTCCCTCATATCCATGTTTGGTAGCTGTAGTAGCATGAAGGAGGCGTCTTATGTGTTTAATAACATGAAGGAACGTGACACTATCTCTTGGAATTCTATAATTACTGCCGCTGCACATAATGGTCATTGTGAAGAATCTCTTCAAAAATTTTCTTTAATGCGTAATACTGATACGGAAACAAACTATATTACAATTTCAGCCTTATTATCAGTGTGTGGCTCTGCCCTAAAATTGAGTTGGGGAAGAGGACTTCATAGTTTTCTTGTAAAATCTGGAATAGAATCAAATGTTTGTGTATGTAATAGTCTCTTGACTATGTACTCTGGCGCAGGAAAATCTGAGGATGCAGAGCTTGTATTTCATACAATGCCAGAAAAGGATTTAATCTCGTGGAATTCCATGATGTCAGCTTATGTTGAGGATGGAACTTACCTAGAAGCCATAAAACTTTTCAGTGACATGCTCCAGACTAGAAGGGCAATGAACTATGTTACTTTCACAAGTGCATTAGCGGCTTGTTCTAACCAATCAAACATAGTTGAAGGAAAAATTGTTCATGCTCTTGTAATCCTTTTTGGTCTGCATCACAATTTAATTGTAGGAAATACATTGGTAACCATGTACGGGAAGTCCAATTTGATGTCTGAAGCACAAAGGGTGTGCAAAACCATGCCCAAGAGAGATGAAATAACTTGGAATGCACTGATTGGTGGCTTTGCTGATAATGAACAACCAAATGAGACATTGAAAGCTTTTAATTTAATGAGAGAAGAAGGTGTACCTACAAATTACATCACAGTTGTCAATGTTCTTGGTGCTTGCATATCTCCTGATGATCTTTTAAAACATGGATTGCCCATCCATGCACATACTATTGTGACAGGCTATGAATTAGATACATATGTTCAAAGTTCCCTTGTAACAATGTATGCCAAGTGTGGTAATCTCAATACAAGTAATTTCATTTTTAATGAATTATGTAGTAAGACCTCCAGTGCATGGAATGCTATTATTGCTGCAAATGCTCATTATGGGCCTGGGGAAGAGGCCCTCAAACTCATTGTAGAAATGAAGAGTGCTGGGGTTCCTTTAGATCAGTTTAGCTTCTCTATATCTCTTGCTATTGTGGGTAACTTGGCTGTATTGGATGAGGGCCAGCAGCTCCATGCCTTGGTTATTAAACTTGGGTTTGAGTCAGATCATTATGTGTTAAATGCTACAATGGATATGTATGGAAAATGTGGGGAAATTGATGATGTGTTAAAAATTCTTCCCCAACCAAGTATTAGGTTGCAAAGGTCTTGGAACATATTGATATCAGCATTAGCAAGACATGGGTATTTCCAAGAGGCTAGGGAGGCTTTTCACAACATGCTTAGACTGGGACTGAGACCTGATCATGTCACCTTTGTCTCACTTTTATCTGCTTGTAGTCATGGTGGTCTAGTGGATGAGGGTCTTGCATACTACTCTTCAATGACCAGTGAATTTTGCGTCCCAGTAGGAATAGAGCATTGTGTTTGCATAATTGATCTTCTTGGGAGATCTGGAAGGCTTGCTGAGGCTGAAGCTTTTATTGACACAATGCCAGTTCCACCAAACGACCTTGTGTGGCGTAGCTTGCTGGCTTCATGTAAAATACATGGTGATATGGAACTTGGCAAGAAAGCTGCTGAGAATCTTTTCAGGATGGATTCATCAGATGATTCAGCCTATGTTCTTTATTCTAATGTCTGTGCATCAACCAGAAGGTGGGATGATGTAGAGAATGTAAGAAAAGAAATGATTACTCATAAAATAAAGAAGAAGCCTGCCTGCAGTTGGATCAAATTGAGGAACAAGGTGACTTCTTTTGGAATGGGAGACCAGAGTCACCCCCAGAATGAACAAATCATTGTGAAGTTGGAAGAGCTCATGAAGCTGATAAAAGAGACAGGTTATGTGCCTGACACAAGCTATTCACTACAAGATATAGATGAAGAACAAAAGGAGCATAATCTTTGGAACCACAGTGAGAGAATTGCCCTAGCATTCGGGTTGATAAATTGTCCAGAAGGTTCACCAATTAGAATTTTCAAGAATCTTCGTGTCTGTGGTGATTGCCACTCTGTTTTCAAGCTTGTCAACAAAATTCTTGGAAGGAAAATTATACTTAGGGATGCATACCGATTTCACCATTTTAGTGGTGGCAAGTGTTCTTGTTTAGACTACTGGTAGTGGATTGGATTGGATTTTGTTGAAAATATGCAACGGAAAAATTGAGTGAGGAATTAAGATCTTATTTGGACTCTATACGATCAAATGGTTGCAGCTTCTGGAAAACATGGATTATACCAATAAAAGATACAGGCTAAAGTTATTCCTCTGGCACAATGGGAGGTTAGTTGCCTTGTATTCATTTTTTCAAAGTTACGTAGTGTTTTATTTATTTCAAATTAGTTCCCTAGGAGGATTTATTATTATTTTCTTCTCATTTTCGAATCTTATTGTCAAATATGAGAGAGAATGGAGCTAGTTGAACACCATAAGACTATTGTGCTTCTATCTATATACATTGTCACCATAAGACTATTATGCTTCTATCTAAATACATTGTCATTCTTTTACTTCGATTTTTTTTCTCTTTCTTTTTTTTAAATTGACTTTGGGGAAAGAAATCTAGATGTGATTTAATATGTCTTTTGTTGTTTATTTTATGCTGGATGGTTCTTATATTTCAATTCTACTAATTTGTTATTTCTTCCTCGTTTGAGTGTTAACTGATTTTTTGTATTTCACTATATCAAATTTTGACCATCCTTACATTTTAAATGTTCACCTGTGTCAAATGTTATTGGTTAATATAATAAGATTGATAATTTTCTTAGTCTAATAGCTGGGTATGCTCTATTTAGTTCCCTTTTTTACTAAAAGTCCAAGACTTGGTTTTGGTCTGCTATTGTTGATATTTTTTCTTTTCACTATTTTTTATAGTAGAAAATTCAAACCCCTTTTTTCCTCTGTTGTTACTAAAACCCCTTTTTACAGTTGAAGACTTGTTTTGGGACTTGGGAGTGCAGGGTGTTGTGGCTACATGATATTTAGATCCGTTGTTGGTTGTGCTTTGGTGGGATTTGATCCACTTCATAGAGGAAGACATGATCACACTTGCGATATTGGGTACTATTGAAAAACTCTCTAGGCCCTCAACATAGAAGTTAGACAACTTGTTTACAAATATTAAAAGAAAATTAGTTAAGCTAGTTATTTGTAAAAATTGTGTTAATTCCCCTAAAATACCTTCTTTAATGATTTGGATTGGAACAACTTCTTGATGGAAACCCGTAATATATGCAATCAACAAGTATAGTTTGAGGGAAAAAAATTATAAATTTGAAAACAAAGTGAATTGGGCTTTTACATTTAGAACCAAAGGAAACTCTTTAACTAGCTCTTACATTTAGGATTTGATGGAGTAGTTTTTATGTGAGGTGTCTATGGTAATGTATAGTACTTTAATGACTATCGGACTACTTAATTTACAACTGTACACAGATACAAGGTGTTCCTACCAAGTAAGAAGTAATCCTTCCCTTTACTACTGTTCCTTGTTTCTCTACAGGTACTGGCACGAATAAGATAGGAGACTTCACCCTTCCCATAATGCTTGACCTCTCAGTATTGCAACAATTCATTTTGATTATGGTGTCTCACTCCCGAGGTTTGATACCTGATCTCTGTTTGAGAATGGAATTTCGTATAATTATCAGAATGATGCTGTTTTAACTGATAAGAACTTTCTTTCAATTACAGGCTAGCCCCTCATAACTATGTGAACAGAACATCCCAATCCTCTCTAATAGTAAGCTGGATAAATCTTTAAATTCAATGTTTTGATTCTTGAACCACAAGGGGAATCTTTTTTTTTTAAAATAAATAAATAAATTCAGCTTCAGCTTGTGGGGAGGCCTTAAATGTGATCCTTTTCCAAACAAGTTTGGATTTGATTAAAGCTTAATTCTATATTTTCTCTCAAATCATGGATTAAATTGCAAGATTTCTGTGCAATCAAGTTGTGCTTGCAAATCCCTGATTTTTGTAGATAATCTGTGAATTATAAAAGCGGTGGTGTTTTCTGCAATTGTATTTGCATGTTTCAAATGTATTTTTGAGCAGGAATTTCATTTGGTTTTGTCTTGTAAAACTTATTTGAAAATTAATAAGGAAATCAAGCCATGAGAGTGAATAGGTGGATATCCAAGGGCTTAATTGCAAAGAGTCTTTGAACGTTGCTCATGTTGGTGTGATGACTTCTAGGCGACCCATTTATCAAATCTTGCTAGATGTCGTGAAGACTTCCTTGTTAGTCATATTGAGACAACTATATTCATGATACCCCACCCTGTTTGTTGTTTTGGGTTCGAGCTTGGGAATACTTGTTTTATGACGTTTTAGAGTTTTTAAGAGCAAGAAAGCTTCAAGAGCAAGGAGACCCTATTGCTTTATGTACAATCTTTTTGCCATAATTTCATATTGTCTTGTTTGCAAATAACCTCTGTATCTCAATTCTCCGTTATAATGTATTTCAGTGAACGATATACCTAAAGAGTTTAACTTTTCCCCTTTTGCGATAGAGCACATTGTCGTATGTTGATAAATGTAGTTAATCACCTGGTGGGATAAAGCTTGTTGTTGCTGGTAATTAAGAAAAAATAGCTTATTGTTGGTATCGGCGATGTTCATCATCGCCCATCACCATTATCGTCTTGATCATAATTTCATTTCCAAGAAGAATGAATTGGATGGGTTTCGGCGTCAATTTAAAGTCTGGTCTTTAAAATGATCGGTGTAGGAGTCTCTTTGGTCTCAGAACCGGTCTAGTTTGGTTAAGCTTTAGACCACTGGGTTGGACCAGGTTGCTAGATTGGTGTAGCAGACTTTATGCTTCTACTTTTTTTTGAAAAATAAATAAATAAATAAAACTTGTGGATAGAGGGATAACAAGGGAGTAGTTAACAATATAATTCAGAAAAAAAAAATGTATTTACCTGGTCATACTTGTTCCTTACTTAGCAGATAACACTAGGAGAGTATTAAAATTATCACGATTCATTGAACATAATGGATCATCAAAATTTGTCATTAAGGTTGTGCAAATAAAACCTAAAACTAGGTCGACTCACACTGACCCAATTCGAAACAGCTTGGAAAGAAGACATGACTAATCGTGTCGAGCTAAATTGCCTGGGTAAGACAGGGTTCAAGATAAATCGTTCAGACCATTTGGTATGGCCTAATCCAGGAAGTACTCCTTCTAATCCTTAATATATGATATTTTTAATGAGTATTTTAGTCCAAATGACATATTTTTTTATATTTTTAATTTATTCCTTAATTTACTACTATTGATGTTTCCTCAATTATATTCAAAGAGAATAAGAATGAGCAAAAAAGACAAAGAAGACAACTCAAGTATTTTATAAAAATATGGGAGAAGATCATCTTATCGTCTATTTTCTCATAAGCCCATCTAGGTAATTGATTGGGAAAATGAGGAAAAAAAAAATCTAAGGAATATAATTTAGTGATGTGACTTTTCAAATTGATTCTATAGATATGATTCAAAAATTATGAGGAATGATGGGAAAATGAATTATGAAATAAACTTGACCCATAAAAATATATGTCATATTAATTAATTTTCTTAATCAAGTCAAATTAAGAAAATATATCTTATATTAAATAACCGAATGAATGATTGTTTTAAAAAATATATCAATCAAACACTTTTCCTTCCACTGTTGGAACTTATTGTTTGTGCGTTCGGTCCTCTCTCCTGTGCCTTTGACACTTCGACTTGATCGAAGGGTTATTATCCACTTCTTTTACCGTGAAATCGCATCCTTTAATGAGGTGTGTTACGTTCCAAAAGGTTTTGGTGTTCTTTATGAAAACCAAGAGTAGTGCTTGTGCCACATCATTCAACTATAGGCCATGTCAGCAAGATTTTAACAGTGTCATCTTTATAAACTCCGTAAAATATAAGGATTAACATATTTAAGAGTAAAAATTAAAATGATTAGGGAGTGAAATAAAATAAATATATAAACTATAGGACTAAATTAAAAATTGTTGCCAAGCAAGCCAAATGATTAATTAATTTTTACAAATATAAAGTGTTACATATAATTTAATGATTAAAGTATACTTTTAGTTCTTTAAGTTTACATGATATATATTTTTGGTCCTTTAATGTTATAAAGTATACTTTTAGTCCTATAACGGAAAATGCAAACTCAAGTGATGATTGTGTAATTAAATGCTATTAAATTTAAATTTAAAATATGATTAAATTGAAAAATATATAAATTTTGTTTAATTAAATGATATTAGTCATCACTTGAATTCGTCACGTTAGCATTTTCCATTAGCAATATTAACAGTGTTAGCGTTTTATGACCAAATGTATACTTTATAAAGTTAATGGATCAAAAGTATGCATTATATAAAACTTAGAGGATAAAAGTATACTTTAGCCTTTTTTTAATTCTTTTTGAAATTCCAACTCCTCTAAATAAATTACAAAACAAAATAATAAACATTATTGTAAATCAAAATAATATGAATTGCTTGATTATTCATTTCCATAAAAGGGTATATACATACATGAGGAAGGAGCCCTAGCATTTATGAACAATAATATCTAATCTAATCCCTGATTTCTAGGGATTCTAATCTCTATTTCCTAACAATTATAAATAGAAGTATAATAAACAATTAAACATTACAAATACATGTACTTAATATAAGAGCTTCATAACTAATTTAGATAAATTGAGGAAGTTAGTTATATTAGTTATTTGTAACAAATGTGTTAATTTTTTTAAAATAACATATTTTATTATGATTTTATAGATGAAAACTCTCAACTTTTGCAATCAATAGGATACTTTCGAGAATATGTATGGGTGACAAAATGAATTAAGATATTATATTTATGACCAAATCTAACCCCAATTAATGCTTATATTAAGGACTAAAACTAATATTAATTTTACATGATATAATTAAACTCATATTAATGGAAGTTTTGCTTAGGCATAATTTACTTTTGGGTTCACTAATCAATTCTTCAAACTCGTCAATGGCTTTTTTTTTTTTTTTATAGAAGAAATTTTATTATAAATTAAATAGGGTTAAAGTGTGAAAATACACATATAGTTTAACCCAAACAGCATCCAATGACGTTAAAGGTAAACAAACACCAAAAGACAGACAGAAGGTATGGACCATTGTATTGTTTTAAACTTTACGAATATATACTGAGAGACTTCCAAATTAATGGGGCAACATCTTATTGCAAAAGTATATGACAAGATGAGAATATTTTCTGGATGATGCAATATCCATCACACTAACGAACATTGTCCAATGATAGTCCCTCAAAGTAAGAATAAAATAGAATCAACCTATAAAAGCACCAGTATTGGCACGGATACAGGACAGTATCATACGAACAAAAGGTGACAATTGACAAAGATCAAATGTTGTTTAGATGTAATTTAACGTACTGTGTCACATGAAATATTTGACAGTGAGCCTTGAATAAGAGTGACAATCTATTTTTTTGAAATATTGGCGCTTCATTGAGGCAACTTGTTCCCCAAGCCATCTTACTTTCATGGTGGGGGCATCCGTTAGAGAGAAGAACAAGCTTTGGATTGGGCAGGAAGTAAACAAACATGTGATGGTTCAAGTAATGAAGGACTAAAACTCAGTACTACTTGAATGAAAGCTTCCATACTTCACGCACATTAGATGCACCATCTGTGATTTCTGCAATGAGAGTACCGGTCATGACACCTGCAAAAGCAAAAGGCAAATGAAACCAGTATCATTGGTAAAAAGAAAGACAAAGAAACTGTTTCCTTTTGATAGCGAAAGAAGAAAGATACTGTCGTTTGTCTTTAATATAAGATCTAGTTCATACCGGAGGTAGTAATACAAAAGTTATTTTCTCTAGTTATGCAATGTATAAAGAGGATGAGAGCAAGAGAGCTAAGAGAACGGACCCCCATGACAGCAAAATTGTTATCAAGAGTTGCATGCAAGGGAATGGAGTAAGGGATTGGCATGTTTGGCGGAGGAAACCTGATCTCTTGAAAGTCAGTAAATTGCTTACTGGTTTTGCTATGTTTTCCTTCATTTTCCATCCATCTTATCACTTGATAGGGAATTATTGTTTTTTTTTTCCCGTCATTTTCCTCTTCCATCACTTAAAGAAGGGGAATGTAACTTCTTTCATAATATCTCCAAGAATAATACATATCTCTGTCAGCTATATTCTCAGAATGATCAGTCAATGCCTTTACCTCTTCATGATTTTTTCAGTAAAGGTACTAGAGTTATTTTCTACCTTGCACATTACTTTTTTGCCCTTTTCTATTCCATTTTTCTTTCATTTTGTGTACACCAAACGAGAATACCGTGTCTGAGACTTAGTATCTTTCTTAGTCAGATATGTAAAGACATAATGAGACCAGGTTTTTATTTCAACAGTAGATGAGATACATGGTTCCATAAATGGAAGATAATAAGGAAAAGACAAGACTTTCTGTGTAAGGCTTATAATGGAGAACCAAGGCATAAAAAACTCAGTATTGTTACACCCACAAGAGGTGCCGGCACACTAAAAGCTTGAAGCATTACTAAATTAACTTGTTTTATGAAACAGAAAAGGACATAACAGATAACCGATTAGAAAAATGGCAAGGTAAACTGCATAACTCTAAGTGTAGCAGTTTTTTTCTCCCTTCACCTCAGGCACGGGGCAAAAAGTTGAAAACAATATGTATATTGCCATTAGTTACCCAATTGAATTTGTAACCAAATGTCACAAATAGCTTACCATCTTTGTCCACCACAGATAAGAATCGTCTACTTCCACCACCTACTCCAAAATAATACTTCTTTGCAGCCATGTAAGCAACTCCATCAGGATGACGCAGACACTGTATTGAACACCTCAACTGATAAGAAAAAATATGTTTTATGAAAAGTATCCAGGCAGACAAGTACACCCACCTTAGTTGTCAGTATTGCAAGTCACCATGTATCATTGTCTTAAATTTTCATTTATTGTACCATATGATATGCAACAATATGCTGGTAACTGAATAGATATCTCAATACGTTGCTTTTCATTACACAGAATAAGTAATCAAATACCCCAATTCGTTGAACAGATAAAATAGCAAAGCAAGCTTTGTCTTAACGACAGTGTGTTGCACAAAATGCCCAAGAAAGCCAAGGGCTTGCAAGCTAATGACAAAGAGAGCCTCAGTTCATAAGTGGATGGAATCACTTTGGGAGGCTAAATTGGATTGGAGAAAGATTCAAGGCAAGAAAATCACAGATATGTTTAAAAGGAGATTTATCATTCATCAAAACCTTGGTGTCTCTTCATTTAATGCTCAAATAATTTAAAGGAGAGGACCAAGTGTTTTTATAAGAATATAGTGAGTTACCATTTCAAGCACGGGAACAAGTACAAGTCCTTGACATCCGGAATGTATCACAAGAATTTCCTAGAATATGTGAACCACCTAAATAAAGTTTGTAGGCCTCTTTGGATGATTATAGTATTGGTATAAATAGAAGTTGGCAGGTGAGTGTTACACGCACAATAAGTGAATCTTTCAATAAAACCACTCTGGTCCTTTTTATAAGTTTAGCTTGGAAAAACAATTTTGGTCCTCATCATAAGTCCCTCAAGAGAGCAATTAACGAAAGTGTTAAAAAATTTTCCCTAATTAAAAGTAACGAAAAAATGAGTTAATTCATGCTGAAAAGAGAGAGATGAGAGAGAAGGTTGAGACTAACACTCATAAATTGGTAAAATTGAGAAAATGCATCAATGTATGACTAACTTTCCATGGTATGTGAAAATTAGGTGAACCGAACTTATAAAAAGGACTAGAGTAGTATACTCTGTTTAGTCCCTTCCTTTTCCCCTCACCTTTTCTCTTGACATCAGCATAGAGTATACCACAGCATGAGAGAGGTGTGTGTTTCAGGAGTTTCTCAAGGACATGTGCTTTACTTATCACAACTCTCAAGCAGCAAGGAAATGTACAAGCAGTTCTCAATTCCTCATAATCCATTTTCTTAATCAAAATCAAAATAAACTATGGCAGATATTAACCATGGATATGTCCCTTGGCTTGCATATGGTATTGGATGATAAGCATGAATTGCATGAAGCATAAACATCATTATATAATATCAAACTAAAAACATGTTAAACCTGTGATACATATTGAAAATATTTTTTCCTAATATGCAACTCATGATATTAACTTCTGTGCCTTTATTTATATTTCAGTGACTCAATACACAAAAGACTGCTACCTCATGTGCAAAATATAAGACCTAGTTGATTATTTTTGAAAAGATTAACAAAGTTCAATAAGTTACTTAATCATATCAAGTGTTTTGTATAATTAAATCATCTATCAGTTTATAAGTTAGACAAATTAGTTTGGATAAAAAATGATAAAAATAAATACTTTATAGTAATTTAATTAGCTTCATTATAGAATTATTTCTTGTAACAGTCAAATAGTACCTTCTTAACAAGATAATAGAGGGTTTGGAGACTGCTGATTGAGTAAACTGTCTCTGCCATTAGAATAAAGTCATAACCAGGACCATCCTTTGAATTGTTATCAACAAAAGGGAGCAATTTATCAATTTCACTCCAGTCACCAGAGAAGAAGCGAATTTCTGCCATGTCACTTATGGCTATGTTTGAAGATGATTGATGAGGTTTCCCAGATTTATTTGTGTTTACATTGGGAATGGTGAGGCAACGTAGTACCTCAGCATTGAAGTCCTGAAAATGTACAACAGTTGCCCCCTAATGCAAGAAGAAAAGACACACAATTATGAAGTAGATTTTGCACCATGCATTAAATGCAGGGGGATGATAAAAAAATAATTTAAGAAATGCACGTCTCTTGAGATGTACAGAAGTTGCACAGTGATTTCTGTAGAAATTATGTGTGTGCGTGTGTAATGATTTTAGTATGTAAAACTAACTACAAAGCGAAGTCAAAGAGCCAAGATTTACCTCAAGCAATGCAAAGATCCCAGGAAGTCCATGACCACATCCAAGCTGAAAAGTCAAATATTGAAAAATGGCAAAAGATTACTTCCTTAGCACAAATTTGGCATATCTTATTTGACGGACAAACAAAAAGTGCAGTACTTACAACCCAAAAAAATGTAGTACAAGAAAATATCATGAAAATTGGTTGCTTGCATTTGAAATTTCAATGTTTCATAATATGGTATAATAATGAATAAGAACCAAGTGGAGCACAGAAGAAGAAACAGCACATTTTAATGCTTAACCATGGAAAAGTGAGAAATGCAATCTCAAATCCTATCTCTCTTCGAAGATTTTACTGCACTGACTACTAATGATGCCTAGAAAAGTGGTTTTAAGATTTTCAATTATTTATACAGATTATGGCTATAATTTTTCCATCAAGCCTGTCCTCAAAGACTGATTTATGAAATTCTTTTCCTCTATCATGTTACCAGATAAAACAAAGTAATCAAACTCAATCCCTCCTCAGTAAATGCAAGAAATTTAAGGATCCTTTAAAATTGAATTTTCCCTCACTTTACAACTAAGAGGCAAAAATCACAGTGTATAAACTATAAAGAAGTAGAGAGGACATAGAAGACCATTATGGATATTTCTTATGTCATCCTATATGAGAAGCAAAGTGGAGTGAGAAGTTACTGATAAGCAAAAGTCATGCAAGGTAACAAGGACCCACTTCATGCATTGGCTCTCCTTGTATGTGGGAAACAAAAGCTCAATACTATCTCCCTCCCAAGAAACAGAGAAAAAAAAAAAAAAAAAACACACACACACACACACACACACAAATGCGTGTGCACACATTATCAATTGCACCCCTCTGGTACATGTTCAGAGGGCAAAGTTGCAGGGCCGGTATGAAGATAAAAAACTTAGCTTTTTCAATAATTACCTTTTGCCATCAAATCTCTAGCAGAAATAGCATTAACAATTAACAAGTATATATATAAGAAAACTTCTTGATGTACTACTAGCATGCCAATAAAAGATCAGTACAGAGATCACCCTGCACGAACTTGATGCCACCAGACAATCACATGACTACTGCATAGAATGTCATTACACATCATGGATGCTTTTATATTAACAGCTTTTGCATAAACTATCAGAAGAGAAGGAAGAAAAGTACAAGAAGGAGAGGACATGATGTCCGAACAGGTTCCAAACAAAGAAACCATAAGAAAATAGTGAACTTAAGATTAAGAAGCTTAAAATGGTGACAAAATATCCAATTTCTGTGCACATAACACATGGAAGTTTTCATATATTTAAATTCATCCAACTAAACAAACATTAACAGATGGTAAGAGGTAATGCTAAATGCCCGCCAATGCAAGAATAATATACTGGATAATAATCAATAAAGAATAAGGGATAGCATACTTTCAAACAGTAAAACAGTAAAATGCATAAGTAATCCATATTTTCCTCTTTTCCAGAGCAAATAATCAAAGTCATATGCTTGACACTGTAGAACCACCTAAAAAGAAGAACTAACCTCTAAAACTCGCTTCTTGGAAAATGAAATATGCCTACTTCTGATCTCGGAATTAAGGGCTTTAATTAGATCTAATGAACCTTCCCACAGCTTTAGCCCACCTAGACTCCAAAGTAAAAACACTTGGTCAGTTTACATACAAGAAAATGCTAAATTAGAACCAAAATAAATGAGTCAAAATAAAAGAAAAAAACATTTAGGTGGTATCTGATGCTTGGATACTGGACATCCTTATGTCTCATGTATTTGGAACCAATTTATGAAGATATTCAATTTAATATAAGCAAAAAGTTTAACGTCCTAGTCTTACTTAACATAATGCAAGTGTCAATTAAAGGGGAAAAAATAATACGTTGCAGTGTTGCACAAATAAATCTCAATTATACCCCAAAAGTTTAGGGAAGAAAATTTCCCGTGCACCAAACAACTTCTATTGAAAATTCACAGAAAATGATATCAGTACCTTCATATTTCCCTGGCACTAAATCAGAGTTGGATAACCCAAAAACTTCTTGCGTATTGACCCTTCCCTGAGAATGGAATAAGCACTACTACAGTTGTTATATAAACAAAAGAATCCATGAAACTAAAATAAATCAAACTCAGGCAAGAAAATTTTGGAAGGAGACAAGCTACCTTCAGCAGACTAACCCCATCCAAGCTCACTGATTCTGCATTGTATTCCACTGACGATGAAGCCTATTTTGCATTCATCCCAAAACCAAAATAAATAATTCCGATAGAAATTAAATTCTAAAAAAGTAAAGAGAAAATAGCAACAGCGAAGAATACCTCAGAGGCAAACACTTCAATACAAGGAGGTGGGGGTACAGAAGGTGCAGGTTTAGCATTAAAAAAACCAAACCCAGAACTGCTGCTGTCGCCGTACGTGGAGGAGAACAATCGGAATGGTTCGGAACTTGGCTTTTGGGACTGAATTTCCAAAGGCATAGAAACAAAACAAACTTGAAAGCTTAAACCAACAAGAAGCACGGTGCAATCGCGGAAAAAGACGCTATCAGCTATTACACTGCATATGATACGGATCTTACCAGCACTCACCTCAGAATCAGAGTTCGTCGCCGTCATTTCTTCAGTTTCGTCTCTTGCTTCGAACACTAGTAATGGGCTCTCCAAATTTTTTTTTGTTCCTTCGTCAGTCGAAAATTTGCTTTTTTGGGTTAGCCAATAACGTTAAAAATATTTCCTTCGGTTATAAAACTGAAGGAATTCTAGAGAGAAGTCAGAAGAAATTCTAGAGAGATGAAATGGATTCTCATTCAAGTCTATTGAATAGTTACAGGAGACATCTATTTATAGAAGGATGCAAATAGTAGATTACTATGCATATATACCATGTCATCCTGTATTTGGAGATTATAGGTCAATGGACATCCACATAATAAGAATATTCATAACACTCTCCCTTGGATGTCCATTTATGAATGTGCCTCGTTAAAAACTTTAACTAGGAAAAACCCAGTGGGATAAAAACCTAGCCAAAGAAAAGAGTACAACATTCATTGATACACTGTTGAGTTTTGCCTCATTAAAAACCTTTCTAGGAAAACCCAGTGGGACAAAACCTAGATAAGGGAAAAAGAGTACAGCGTGTATCGTCTCCCCCTCTTGATTACATCAGACTTGCTCCCCCTGATGACCACATTGCTTCATTGTCTTTCTATCATCAAGTATTCATTGTATACCTGCAAGATCTAAATCTTTCAAGTAAAATCATAAATATACATGTGCATATTTATTCAGATAATAATATCACATGCACGATAAATGCTTTATGCTACATATGAATTCACTTAATTAATTATTCTCGAGAATTTGATGCTCCTAGCATCTTGAGTCCTTCAGGGACTTATTCTAGCGCCTTATGTTCTTCAGGAACATGTGCTTCTGGCACACACTAATATAGTATGACTCATGATCCTCATTATCATCATTACAGCATATGCTATCTTATAAACATAAATATCATCAATGTCGACTTTATTTTTCGGTCCCATCGGATTTCATTCATAATTTATTGAGATCTCATTATATTCACATATATTAGGTACCTGGGTCTCTTTTTAGACCACAATACACTCTTCTTGTAATATCTCTTCTGGAGATAACATCTCGTCAAAAGATAACTCTTCTGAAGCTTTACTTAATTATCCTCGACTTGATCATCTATATTTTATAGCTCCTTTTCTCTTTCGAGGATTTTTATCTTTATAACCGATGGACCAGCAACGCTTCAGGCGTGCTTTATAACAATTCATATAGGAGCATTTGCAGTTGGGACATGTGACTTTGTCACTTTAGGTCAGTAAATGCTTTTAGCATTTGATTAGCTAAAATCTGCAAATGAATTATCTTTTGAACTTTTAGTGCACATTTCTTTGTACGAGTACCAATATGAGCCAATGATAATTCATTTCACTTTATCTTTACCCAATCTGCTTATTTTTCTCCCCCTCATCAAATCATCAATTTTCTTTGTATATCCATCTATGTGCATTGTAATAGATTAATAAACATTACACATTTAAAACATTTCAAGATGGAATTAATCTGGCTCCTGACCAAAAGCCAATTATACGGGGAGAATTCTGTTGGCTTATATAATTGCTGCAAATATACACAACATATAAATTTTGTTCTCATAATCATTGATCTATCCATTCATGGATACTTTAATACATGATTTCTGGATCATTCAATCTGGAAATTGCGCGCATAATATATTGCAAACATCTGGTTGCAATCATCACTGCAAACTTTGCAGATCAATAATTTCATATGTACTCTTTCAATTTAATATATTTCCAGAGATCCGTTTCCAATAATATTTTCATAATCATATCTATTTGAGAACAAGCAGCACATAATATGACTCGGATGATCAAACAAGTCATGCCAACATTCCATATAATTTATCATCAAATCCAATATCAATCTTGGGGGAATCAACACACAAACATTCACAGAAAATTAACACAAAAACACTCACACTTGATATATATCAATCTCCCCCTCAAGTATGAGTCTGTAGAAATTAATTCATGTAATTTCATACAATATTCCATATATGATATCATTAAAATTCCACAAATGCATTATTCTGTTACTTCTGGTAACAAAATTTCAATTTTCCAGAAACAACAATAAAATAAATACAAAATCATTGAAATTATCAAAATACTGTGGAATCACAGATGCATTACTGTGGAATCACAGGCGCAACATGTATCACTGTGGAATTGTCGTATGCATATATAGTCAAAAAGTGTCTAAGCTCGTGCTTGACAGGGTGCAGATCTGTAAAGATTCAACAGGACTATGCATATCTGCAGAGATTCAATAGGATTTAATTCGGCTATAAATAGAAGAAGGCAAACGAACATGCCTCACAAACATTCAAGCATCTGATAACATTCACTACCATATACTAACTTATCATTTTTCTTCTAATCGCGTATATTATTGCAATGGCAGGTCCAAGTAATTTTATCCCAGTTTCTGATACATCTGACACAGCATTACTTGATGCTTTGTTGTATGATGATCAGACAAACCTGTCATTTACCTCTTTATTATCTCCTAATCCTTTTGAGATGTTTATTCCTCCTTCTACTATTCCTCCTTCTGCTTCAAATATACCTACTTCTCCCCCAAGAACAAATGTTCTTCCTCAATTTAGAAGGAATGAAGGTACAACTGAAGCAGGTTCATCAAGGAGGCCTGTTAAAAGGTGTAGAACTATGGCTGAACTAATGGAGTCTACCAGTCAAATTCAACCAATAGTCACAACAATCAATGAGCCAGCAAACAACCACCAGCCAGCCATCAACCACGATCCAGCTAGCAACAATCAGCCAACCGACAACCATTAGCCAGCCAATAACAATTAGCCAACCAACAACCACTAGCCAGCCATCAACTACAAGTCAATTAGCAACAACTAGCTTATTGGAATGTAGTTGTTGTCATGTTTTACGAGAGATCATACATACCAACGAACTCCAGTACCATAAACTTGAAGTTCACGGAAGAAGAACAGGTATGATTACCCATGCTGTTTTATTTGAAAAAGTACAGGATAAATCTTATAATACTGACAGGCTTCCAATGTTTGATTTCACAAATAAAAATTTTGAAGAAATCAAACAATTTCTGACACAATATTGTATAGATTTACAAGCATCAGGATATATCTTGATGCGTGATCCTGTATTAGCCTATCATGAGGTTCTCTGTGTTGGTTCGGAATGGGCTATAAATCCAAATGACCTCCATGGAAGTTCATTTCAAACCAATATTGAACACTCATTAGGCAAAGGAAAACAACCTGCAGTAAGTATACCCTATGATACTTCATCCCTTAACCAGGGTGAATTATATAGGTTATCTATGGAGCAACGAGAAAGAATAAAGAAAACAACGCTCCATGATTTAAGAAATTATTTTCACTTAACCCTTGATGAAGCGAGTAAACAATTAAATATGTCTACTCACACCATACAAAAAATCTATCAAAAAGGAGGGTTAACTGAGTGGCCACACAAGAAGCTCAAGAAACTTATGACGCAAATCTCGATATTACGAAGAGCTTTGCCTCATCTGGATCCCATCTCAAGAGAAGCAAAAGAAGAAGACATTAAATATCTTCAGAATGAGATGATTAAAGTTTGTAATGATGTTGAGCCACTCGCAATTAAACTTTGTTGAAATAATATTTCCTTTTGCTTAATTATTTTGTTTATGAATATGCTTTTCTCGTATTTATAAAAATTGTTATAATCATAGAAATCACATAACAACCATAATAATATATTTACTTCATTCACTTCTGGGAATGAAGTTGGATAAAAATTCATGATCCATAACTCACTGATTTGTTTGATCATGGCAAGAAATTAATCCACAATATTTCTTGACTTTACCACAATATTGCTACTGCAATAGCAAATTGAATATATTTATTTATAATATCAATCATGATCATACAATCCCTTGTCTCATAATTTAAGGGAATATTTAATGCCAAATATACAATTTTGAGGCCTTTTATACAACTGATAACATACAAAATTTATGGATCAAATATTGTTTCATAATTTGTCTCTTGTCATCAGGCTAACTTGCCTCTTGGCTTCAGGCAATCTTGCCTCTGAAATTAAGGCTATCTTGCCTCTTAGTCTCAAGCCAATTTATGCCTCATCTCTCAAGCCAATCTATGCCTCATCTCTCTATGGCATTTTGATCTCATAATAATATATATGATCTTTTAACAGTTTATCTTCAGGATAAATAAAGTATAAGCATAATAAAATAAATAGATGGAGCCCACTAATAGTGTAGTTGCCATGAATAATAAAAGGGAAGGGAAATATATAAATTGTAAATAAATAAATAAAAATAAAAAGGAAGGGGGATATAAAGCAGTAAATAAATAAATGACTGGAAATAAACATGCTAAATAAATAAAAAGCAGATGAAATAGGAATGGTAGTAAACTCACAGCGAGACCTATTTCATCCAAAAGTAAGAAAGAGGATGCATATGCAAATGCAATATATATATATATATATATATATATATATATATATATATATATATATATATAATATAGAAAGCAGTAAATAAATAAATGGAGCCCACAATACTAGTGTCGCTACCATGAGAAATAAATAAAGCAGTAAAGAATTAAAATTAATAAATGGAGCCCACTATAGTGTTGCAACCATGAGAAATAAATAAAGCAGTAAATAAATAATAAAATAAATAAATGGAGCCCACTAATATAGTGTTGCAACCATGAGAAATAAGTAAAGCAGTAAATAAATAAATGGAGCCCACTATAGTGTTGCTACCATGAATAAATAAAGCATAATAAAATAAATAAATAGAGCCTACTAATAGATACTAGTGTACCGCTAATATAAAGCATTAAAGAATTAAATTAAACAAATGGTTCCCACTAATATATAGTGTTACAACCATAAAACATAAATAAAGCTGTAAATAAATAAATAAATAAATGGAGCCCACTAATATATAGTGTCGCAACCATGAAAAATAAATAAAGCAGTAAAGAATTAAATAAACAAATGGAGCAGTAAATAATAAAATAAATAAATGGAGCCCACTAATATATATTAGTGTTACTACCATGAAAGATAAATGAATGTTAGGAACATAAAAATAAATACGTAAAATAAATGTTAGTAACATAAAAATAAATGTCAATAAAGTTAGTAACAATAATAAAATATCAAATTAAAACAATTAAAAAAAAATTAAATCTAGACTTCCAATCTGAAGTTAAATTAATAACAATAACATAAAAGTAAATAAATAAAAGATTAAAAGAAAAAAAAAATAAATCTAGACTTCTAATATGGAGTCAACTTAACAATAATAATAAAGTCATAAACATAAATAATAAATAAAATAAACATATAATAAATCATTATAAAGAGGATCAGAAAACTACACCCTAAGATATTAAGTTTCCTTCTTCTTCTCGGTTTGTTAAAAGCTAAAATGTTAACAACAATAATAATATAATAAAAAATGAATCATAGGTATATTTTTGACCTAACATGATAGTAATATAATATAATTTATTTGTGTGTCTGATGCAATTGAATTAGAAAAAGTGTGCGTTGTGATATGTGTGAAGAACCATCCAAATGCATGTGAATAAAAAGTGTGCGTTGTGATGTGTGTGAAGAAGCATCCAAATGCATGTGAATAATATAACATAATATAATTAATACTGCTCCTTTTTTTTTATTATTCTTTTTTTTTTCTTTCTTCCTTTTCCTTTTATCTCTTGTCGGCAGAGTGAGTTTTTTTTTTTTTTTTTATACTCCTCTCTCAATTCACTTGACAAAGACACCTAAATAAGTACGTACCAAAAGAAGACTGAACAATTCTTCAGCAACCCTCTCACTCCATTTTCAAGCACAAAACTTTTCTCCTCAATGTTACTAGAAACCCTTAGCCCAGTTCTTCGTTCCCAGAATCCAGATTTGGGAATAAAGAGTGAACCCAGAAACCAAATCAGCGGAAGCAGGTGGCTTTTGGTGAGAGAAGAAAAAGAAAAAGCTTTGAGGAGGACCAAAGAGAGAGAGTGAGAGAAGGTATGTGTCAGTGAGTATTAATAGCTGGAGGAGTAGAAGTATAGAGAATCTGCAAAACCTTCTTGGGAGGTGTGAACTGAACTTGGAACGTTTTGCTTTGAAGTGGGGAGTAGGACTAAGGAGGGGAAAATAAGGCTAAAATCTGGGCGAACTGAATTGAAGTGAGAACTGAGGAGAATTGAGAGTGTTTGTTGCTGTGGTGATGAGTTTCATGAAGGAGTAAAGAAAAACTATGAAAGAAGAACCTGGAGTTTGAGTTTAGAAGGAGATCAAGAGTGAAGCAGTGAAGGGAACGAGAAGATGATGATGATAGTAAGGAAATTTGTGTGAAGCTAAAATATATTTAATAAAGGGATGCTATCGTGCTGATAACGTGTTATAAAACTGAAGGAATTCTAGAGAGAAGTCAGAAGAAATTCTAGAGAGATGAAATGGATTCTCATTCAAGTCTATTGAATAGTTACAGGAGACCTCTATTTATAGAAGGATGCAAATAGTAGATTACTATGCATATATACCATGTCATCCTGTATTTGGAGATTATAGGTCAATGGACATCCACATAATAAGAATATTCATAACACCTTCATCTTTTTCTGATTTATTTTCTTCTTGTACAGTTATGATTAAGACTTTGTAACGTATATCTTTTTATTAATATAATTTGTCTTTTTTTTTTAATAAAAGAATAACCTTAAAACTAAAAGGTGTGTGTATTGAACCAAAAATTGAGGTTGATCAAAAAGTTTTAAATACAAACTATCTATATTTTTTTAACTTGAGGGTGAAAATGAGATTCTAAAAAAACAAAAACCAAAAAAAAAAAAAATGAGAAAGAAGAAAAAAGAGTATATATATTTGGTGAATGTCAAAACATCTATAAAATAATTATTTTTAGTTAAGTCTGCCAATATTAAATATGACTCAATCTAATAGTGATATTAAAAAAAGATATTTGTGAATTATCATCATCTTTAGTGAGAAAATTACTTGACATTCTTTATTGCAAAAAAGTACATAAAACCTAAGTCTTTTTGAGTAGATACAACTCATTTTTATATGGTGGCTTTTTTGCTTTTCTTTTCTCATTGTCCTTGTCCTTTACCTTTTCAAAACCTTCTTTTTGAATAGATCTTCGTCTTTGGTTTAACTCTTATTTAATTATAAGCAATATATCTTTAACGTTATATCAATATCTTCTATTTTGCACATAATTGCATATATAGTTATAACATTGAAAAATAGCACATAAGTCCTCAAACAAATTTAGAAACATTTTAGGTCACTTAACTTTTATAATGAGAGTTTTTCTTTTTTCTTTTTTAGAAATTTCTCCTTTCTTAATTAAAATGAAAAAATCATTTAGACAAGCAAGATGTTTAATTATCTATAAAATATATATTTGGTCCTTTAAGTTAAAATCAAGTTTCAGCTTAGCCCCTTTAATTTATAAAATGTATTATTGACTATTAAGTTTGAAGATCAACAATTACACCATGAGAAAGTAGGCTGATAATCGTTTTCATTTTTTTGAAGTGCGCAACAGTTATTTTGGTTTCCATATTCTCTACATAGCACATAAAACACGACTGTTCTTTCACAATTATATCAGATTTATCTTGCATAAAATATTTTCTCAGATTCCAACCATACCATGAAGCATACAGAGAAGTTTATAATATTGTAAGAGAAATATTCTTTGTTTTGGGAGGAACAAAGAATATTCCATTATCATCAATCTTGAAAATTCCATTTGTGGTTGTTCTTACTGATGAAGTTGCGTCATCCACAGAAGACCAAAGCCTGGTTTTGTTTTGGGAGGAACATATAATCATTTTTTTTCCCCGCATCCAAACTGTCATCGAGATCTTTTATCAGCTGACGATGAAATTCATGAAAATATGGAGGATTTGAAGAAGCTTGATGATGCTGAGAGATTTCTAATGAATAATGAGGATTCAACTGATGAATTGGATCCAAATTGTTATACCTTTCATGCTGCGATAATATTTGAGGTTGAGATTGATGAGGCAATAATTTTCGAGAAGAAATATTTTGAATTGGCTCTTTTTTTTGTTCTAATAATGCTTCCTCCTTAGTAGAGCTCTTCATGTAATTCTTATTGTTCTTGTAAATCTTGCACAGAACCCAATCATCTAACTGCATAAGTTAAAAAAATTAAACTACAAATCAATAACACTTTTAGAGAAAAATATATAAAATTTTCTATCCAGAGTAATCTTGATATATATAATTTTATATCAGGCTAAGCTTGAGTTGATGTGCAGCGAGAACACTGAACCTCTTGGTAGGTAGGATGGATTGTGAAGCTTTACATAGGATGAAGATGGGAACTAGGGACATTTTATAAGGGTTTATACCTATTTAGATACCTCTCCTCTTGAAGTATTTTAAGACTATGAGGGGTAAGAAAATAATTTCGAGAGCCAGGTGCTAAGATGTTAAAGATGGTTTAAAAGTCAAGCTCGGGTTGATGTGCCCGGGACTGGAAAACCCATCTCTTGAGTGAGAGGAATGTGCCTCAAAACAAACAATTTTAAGAGTGAGACACTAGAATGTTAAAGATGGTATTAAAATCAAACTCATGTTGAGGTGCCAACAAGGATGTTGACTCTTAGGGATGGATTGTGAAGTATCGCTTTAGATGAAAAGACAACAAATGACGCTTTTTAACGGTTTACACTATAACCCTCTTAGCATGTTTTAAAACTGTGAGAGGTAATGACACATCAAATCAAATAATTTTAAGAGCGAAACGCCAAAATTTTACATGGGTCTTTGTTAGGCAAAAATACAGAAAAAACCCTAATTAATTAATTAATTACCAAAATGCCACTGTGGGAAAACTATTAACCCATCTGCCCCCTGTAATCGATTACATGCCTATTGTAATCGATTACAGAGGGTCATATCTATTTTTTTTTTCAATTTTTGCACTATGTAATTGATTACGCCATTGTAGCATAATCGATTACATAAAACTTTACATTATGTAATCGATTAAGCTCTGTGGCGTTATCGATTATATAACATTTTACACTATGTAATATATAATCGATTACATAGAGTAAAATGTTATGTAATCGATTACGCTACAGTGCGTAATCGATTATATTTCGTCTGATGTGTTTTATAAAAGGCAATTTGAGCTCATTCGGGACCATTTTAGAATTCCTACCCTAAAGCTCTCTGGTTGCTCGTGTTTTGGTCGGTTTTTGTGCGACCCATCAAAGTGTAAGGCCATTCTCTTCTTTGAAAGTAGAATTGTTGTGTAATCTTTGTAGTTTAACTTCATCCACCTTTGTTTTTGTGTAGAATCTGAAACCCACCCCCTTGCAACTCCCAATTTCTGTTGTGAAGGATGAGTTCAAGTTCTAATGTCTACATTGCCATAATCTACCATAATGGGAGGCATTTTGAAGGTCCCGACGGTGTGCAAGTCGAAGGAAAAACGAAAATAATGAAAATCAAAAGGGGCACTACGTAAAACCAGCTCAAAGAAAGGATTTGCCGAAAATTGGGGCTACACGGCAGCCATTGCATTCATCAGTTGATTGCCAAAGTGGAGACTATTGTTGGTTTTGATAGTGTATACTACATTAGTAACGATGTGAGTGACAATGAAGACGTAAAGTGCATTATAGATGCCTTTGATAATCAAAAATCACAAAATTTTATTGAGATTTATGTTGAGGTTGATCCGGTGAAGTATCGTCTGTTCCCATGCATACAAGATCTCCACAATATTATGGTAAAGAAGACAAAGTTGTCAGTTTATCTGCACCGTTACAAGTATTAAGTCATCAGAAACTGACGGAGGAAGAGGAGGATCAGGAAGACGAGGCCCAGGAAGAGGAGGATATTCACAGCAAGGAGGGAGAACCTGATAGTATAATTCCACTAGGCAACTCGTCAAATGCTGATGTCGAGGATGATTTTGATGATGACACGAACACTGTGGACCTGAGTAACTTGGGAATGTCACCGTTACCACTTCGTGTTGACCCAGTTAGCAGTGATAAGTTAGTAAATTTGTATTTGTATTTGTAATTCTTATTTAGTGGTTTTGACCAAAAAAAAATCAAAATTTGTACAGTTGTAGGGACTGATATTGAGCCCTTTTGGAGCAAAAGCCCACACTATTCCAGCATTAATTGGGCGCAATGTTATGATGAGACAGAGATGTTGTTTAGTGATGATGACATGCAAGGTGGTTGGCATTTAGGTGATCCACTATATTTGTATCAATAGTTTCCTTTGAAGTTTGAAATGCAATATGCCGTGAAGTTATATTGCGTGAAGTCTCGTCGCACAGGCATAGTTGAGAAAAGCGATGACCATAGGTTTGTCATGAGGTGTCGGAACCATGCCGACGGTTGTCTTTGGTACATGAGGGCAATGGTCCACAAGAATGGAAATTGTTGGGTGATTCGTAAGTGGGGTCAAGATCACACCTGCCATAACCAAGCTCTCATCCGGGATCACAGACAATTGGATTCAGATGTTATATGTGTAGCCATTATCGGTATGTTTTCTATTTTGTTGCAGTGTCATTCGGTTTGTTTATTGACAGCACATTAATGGACTATGATTCGTTTTCACTAGGTATGTTAAGAGAAAATCCAGTTGTCAAACCAGCGCTGATACAAGAGAGGATACAACATCTGTATGGATATAACATAGCATATAGGAAGGCCTGGAGGGCAAAAATGAAGGCCGTTGTGAAGTTATTTGGTGATTGTTAGGAATCGTATCCATTCTTGCCCAATTGGTTGACATACATGACACAGTGTAATATGGGTTCAGTTTTCAGGCTTGATACCTTTGAAGCCTTTGATGGACAGCCTGTTCACACCGACAAACACATATTCTATAGGGTTTTTTGGACATTTCACCAGACCGTTGAAGCCTTCAAATACTGTAAGCCCGTACTGCAAATAGATGGCATCCACTTGTATGAAAAATACAGAGGCACTTTGTTGATTGCAACTTCACAGGACGGGGATGGGAAGCTACTGCCCATTGCCTTTGTGGTTGTTTCTCCTGGTGAGAAGTACGATGATTGGTGGTGGTTTCTTGATCTCTTACACGTTCATGTGACCTAGAGGCAAGGTATTTGTTTGATATCTGACCGTCACACCAGTATCATAAAGGCAGTTAAAGATCACTGTGCTTAGCAGCCTCCAAATGCCTATCATGTGTATTGCTTGCGTCATTTCGGGAGCAACTTTAACACTAGGTTTAAGGATATTGAATTGAAGAAAACAGTTATGAAACTAGGTATAAAATTTCACATTCCATTTACTTGTTTCACATTGTTGTAATCATTGATTTGTTTCCATTGTGATGAGTTTGCATTCGTTGTCATGCAGGGTACATGAGTTCAAAGATTCATTTTGACATAAAGTTTCAAGAGTTCATTGAGACAAACCCACAGGTTGTGTACTGGTTTGATTGGGCTCCAAAGGAGAAATGGTGCATGTCCTACGATGAAGGCGGATAGAGGTTTGGTCACATGACGACTAACCTATCCGAGTATGTCAACAAGGTCCTCAGGGGGGTATGTAATCTACCGATAACCGCATTGGTCAAGATCACATGTAGTAGACTTGTCGAATATTTCATCACAAGGCGTGTTGAGATTACCAAACACATGATTGCAGGTAGGATAGTCTCTAAAAAGGTTGAAGACTGCATACAAAAGATGAACGAGTTGACAGTTGTGAGTCGGGTGCGCCTATATGACAGAGAGTTAGGGTTATTTGAGGTTGAGGACGCACATGCCGGGGACACAATGCGAGCTAACTTGATCAATCGCAAATGTCAATGTGGGAGGCTTACATCAAGAAGGTATCCCTGCGTCCACGTGTTAGCAGTGTGCAGGGCCGAAAATTTGAACCATTATGATTATGTTGACCCGGTGTTCACCTTACCATACATTAGTCAGGTATATGTTGCACACTGGTATCTAATAGGCAATGAACGATTGATTCAACAAGTAGATGACCCAATTGTTATCCCAGATGCAAGCAGTTAGTCCCGATGTCGACATTGCAAGCAAGTTGGTCATAATATACGTACGTGTTCGTTGAGGAATAGGCAGGCTTAAAGTGGACAAGTTATATATTTGTATTGCATTTATGATGACATTGGTGAAGTTATGTGTATTGCGTTTCTTGATTATTTTGTTGTTCAGTTTATAATTATTTGTGTTAGACAAGCTTGAATGCAAATGTCCAAATAGTTTATGTCATTGTCATGTTTCGTAGGAACAAAAACTGATATAGGGACATTAATGGACTAGGCCTAGGGTAGATGATTAATTGTTGGCAAAAATACATTCCCTAAGTCACATTTATAGGTAAAAAGAAGTTGGGCATGAGTTTGGACATGCATCTATTCGAATTCAGTTGACCACTGTGCTTCTGGACATGGTGTAATCGATTACACCAGGTCTAGAAGCACACTGAAGTCCTGATTTCAAATTGGTGCATGTGGAAACTGATGTCCAACTTCATTTTACATATAAATGTAACTTGGGGAAAGTATTTTTACCAACAATTAACCGTCTACTATAGGCTTAGTCCATTAATGTCCCCATATTCGTTTTTTGTGCCTATGGTGGTCATTTGCAAAATTCATCACCTTAAATCATATGAACTGAAAGCATAAACATTCATAACTAAACTAAATGCTATAGTCAGTGCAAATTCACGAAGTCTAACAAAAAAAAAGAATACAAGAACCAAATACAAACATCAAGTCCAACAAAAAACAAAAACACAAGAATCTAATCTTCCTCCTCCTCAGAGACATCAGGCACCTGGTCCTCCTCCTCGGCTGCCTCCTGGTCCTGCTCGATCTGTAACTGACATAGTCCATCCTCCAGCCCCCGCATCTAGCTCTGCATTTACCGCCACTGCTCGTTCTCCTTGTCAACGTGGCTCTTCCACTGCTTCTTCAGTCTGAGCTCCATCTTCCTCATCTGCTTCATCACATCACGGACGGAGAATCCACCATCCGGCTCAACCAGCTCCTCCTCCTCAGCATCGTCATCGTCCTGCACAGGGACCTAAGGATCAACCACAGGTGCAACAGCCGGTGCATCCTCCTCATCAGCAGTGCATACCCAAACATTATATGCATTCTTCGAGATCTTGCATTGCTCCAGTAGGCGCCTCCCGAAGACAACGTTCCAATACGTCTGGTCCACCATCTCCTCAGTAGCCATCGGAACACGAAAATGGACCAATATATAGTGGACTAGATAGGCGAATGGGAGTGCGGCGTTCTCCTTCTGCTTCACCTTGTACATCATCCAACAAATATAATGTCTCCAATTCACCGGCTGGGCGTGACGGATGGCCCATATGATCGGTATATCAACCTCCAACACCTTGGAATGATTGTAGGCCCTAGGGAACGAGATATGCGTTAGCAGGTAGAAGAGGATCCATGCATCCACAGTCAGCTGCCCTACAGTGAAAAGGGCTCTCTGACCCAATGGCCTCCTGATGTCATGTACAGTGGCGGCTCGACCAAATCCAGGCAGGGGCACTATGTTATCCCCACCATACTTAGTGGTGCACGCCGCATCAAAATCATATCCCAGTATGTGGGCCCATATGGGAGCAGTCATCTCTATATCAATGCCGCAAACGCGTGACTTCAACACTCAATTAATGTAACTAAGGTTATGGTAGAAAGCTCTAACCATATCCTCTGAGTACGGACAGACGAACTTTGCCAAGCCATCTAGATGCGACGCCTCTAGCAGTTGGACTATATCAAATCTCTCCTTTGCAAAAAACGTCATGTCCAGTGACTTGGGCTTGATCATGGTTCTACTAGCAAAGTGTTGTACGAATGCTCTGTGGGCCTCTGCAGAATGGTCCAACAGATATCCGTAACAGAGATCTTCCTGCTGTGCCTGAGAGTCGGATGCATCACCCTCCCTCCGCTGCTTTGTCCGTCTCTCAGTCAGACTATCAGCTTGTCTGCGTGGAGGCATGATGACAACAAATACCTACAAAGATACAATATAAACTATCAACAAACATGAAACAAACACAATTAATGGCATAATCACAATGCATAATCAATATCCTTCAACGGAGACAATGTAATTGATAGTAAGATGCACAATCAACAATCAAAACAAACGTAATCAATAACCTTCAACATCCATACACACAATAACATGTAATTTGTGCTTCAACTCCACTGTTTGCTTCACAACACATGCAAATAGCCACACATTGTTTCCAAAACGCACAAAAACATCAATTTAATCTCTCATTTGTGCAAAAACAACAACCAACAATTCAAATCAATGATCAAAACACTACATACCCAAAGAAAACAAACCCTAATCGATTACATGCACCATATGTTAAGAAAAACGGAGAAAATAGGGACAAATTCACAATGGGAACCGAAAAACTACCGAAATCAACGCAAATGAGAGCAAATCTTTGATTTTTCCTCAACCTATGCCTTGATTCCGAAGCTTTCTAGCCGAAAATGACAATGGAGGAGAGTGGGGAGCCTAATCGGTTATGAGAAACACAAATAAAGGGTTTTGGGTGGTTTGGGCCTTTTAAAAAATTGAAATCGCGATATGTAATCGATTACATAGTGCAAAATTTTTTTAAAAAAGAGATCTGACCCTCTACAATCGATTGGTATGTAATTGATTACAGGGGGCAGATGGGTTAATAGTTTTCCCGTGGTGGCATTTTGGTAATTAATTAATTAATTAGGGTTTTTCTGTACTTTTGCCCAATCTTTATTAAACAAATTTCATGATTTTTTTTTTCTGCATTTTCCCCATGATTTCACTAACTTCTATATTTAGGATTAGATGAGAGCAGAGGTGGACCCACATTTGAAATTATTCCCCGCCCCCCAATTTCATTTTTTTCCCCTTACAAATGCTTTAAGGAATCAAAGAAATTTTGTGGAGCATCTAAAATTCCTTTGTGAAAGCAATGAGAAGGTAAATAATGTATCTTTGAATAATGCCCCAAAGAATCTCAAAATGATAGCTCTCTCAATTCAGAAAGATATTACTAATGTTGCTGTTAATTTAGTTATTAGAGCTATTATTTCAGATATTGGGGATAATTTCTTCTCTATACTAGTTGATAAAGTTTGTGATATATCAATTAAAGAACAAATGACATTGTTTTAAGATATGTGAACTGCAACAATGATATTATTGAACGTTTTCTTGGTCTTATTTATGTTTTAGATACTATAGCTAGTTCACTTAAAAAAACATTTGAGTTAATTTTTGCCAAAAAAGGTTTGAGCTTGAGAAATATCTGTAGTCAAGGTTATGATGACGCAAGCAATATGTGGCTTTGTCTTTTGAAATTGATGTATTTAATAGCATTGATAATAAAATAATTATGACGAAATTCTAAAAAATAAAGCCTAGAAAGATGACATTGTAATTATTTTTATTGTAATATATTTTTATTATTAAAAAAAATTTCGGGGGCGCTGCCCCTAAATCCCTCACCTTGAATCCCCCAATGGTGCCTCCCTCCCCTGGATGAGAGCATATTACTGATCTTAGCATTTGTCTCAGAATAGGTTGAGTCATCCAAATAATACTCACGCATGATCCAATTGGTCTTCTTGCTCTTTTGATGATTGCCTTCATAATAAACCAAAGTTCTCCATTTCCCAATTAATGTGAATCCATCTTCTGAATGAATCATCTGACACTTCTCTGTTGTCTTCCAACTGTTGATCGCTTTGGCCTTAATTTCCAAATTATATATTTTCCCTCTCTTTGGTGAGAAAAAAGTACCACTCATTTTCTCCACAGCTCCTGTATTGCCCTGTAGTGTTTATATCCCTTGTTATTAACTGTGAACTAAGTTCACTAAAAAAAGCAATCATTCCACAAGTAAATAAAAAATTCATGAAAAATCATATATAAGTACATAACCTAACAAAACAAAGTTAAAAAAAGCACAAATATGTCATTGTTATTTTCTTAAACTCAAAATGATATCTTTCACACAAAGTTAAAAAGATAGCAAACAAAACATAAAATCTAACATGGTCAACCCGTCTTAAACTCTTGATTGAATCAATTAGGGAACGATGATTCACTTAGTTCAATAGTCTACCAGCAAGTCAACCCAACTTAATTTTAATACAATGATGAATGAATTAAAAACATGAAACACTTATTGAAATATTAATTAAAAAAAGATATTGAATCATAAAGGATAAGGAAACTTACTAGATAGTTGTTCAGGGTTGTACTTATAAACATCCACATCTGTGATTACATTAGATTCTAAGGGTTCATTCATAACTTTCTTCCTCAGAGAGGTCAAAATCAACTCATGCTCTGTTGGTAAGAACTTAAATCCACTTGGAATAAATTCGAAAAAATCATTAAAGTTGTTTGAGAGATTAATGTCATCAACTCTTTGCTTCTTAGAATTCATGTTTTGAGTTTGCAAAGTAGATGAAATATTCCTCTCATACATCGTGCGTGTTTGAAATTTACAAACAATCAGCAAAATAAAGGCTAGTCAGGGTTAATTAAAAACCTTTTTTGATAAAACAGTTTAATCGCTTTGTTGGAGTCATTGTTTATATTTATATTTCAATAACTACACTGACGCAAAATATAAATCGTTCTAGATACAATTCACCCCTATCTATATTTAAATGATTATTTTTCACAAATGATTCAACTCAGTTTTTCTAACAATCAAAGAGACATTGATTATAAAACCAATTGAAGGGAAAAAAAAAAATCAATTTAGACCTTTATTTATATAAAGATGTCGTAATTATTTACTTCAAGCAGACGATTTCTTTACAAAGGAAGGAGATGGCTCATTGGTATTATACGACATACGAGTATTACATATTAGGGAAAACGAAACAATATTGGTATTGGTATTATTTCAAGAAGCTTAAACCATTCTTGAGGTTTCTTCGATGCTGAATTTGATACCTATGTGTTTTTTTTCTCCGGATTAAATTTAAATCCTTCAATTTTCCTCTGTCATTAGCATAGTTAGCTTGGATCACAATATTAACCGACAAAGTTTTATGGGCTAACGATACTAAAAGGTTTAATTACTAATTTAAAAATGAAAAGAAACTACATGTATCTTAAAGAATGATTTTTCCTTTCAAGAAGACGACTTCTTTACATGAACAATAACCGGGGTAGGTGTACGTTACTTTGGAATCAAAAGATAGATGAAGGATTTTGAATAATGAAAGAACATAAAAGAAACTTTACTTGAATACGTACTTGAGAGAATAGCTCTTAATATTTGCTTTAGGATCTTTTGTGTGAGAAACTTTTGTTTCTCTCTCTTTTTATAAGAATGTTAAGTCAGTTGGCTGATAAGGGGAAAAAAAAAAGAAAAGAAAAATTCTTGATAAGATACATGGTTTAAGGTGTAAAAATGCTAAGAAGCTTTTACCAAAGTACACCTGCCACAATGAGTGTCTATAAACTTTCAAAAAGGAAGTAAAAATATCATGGCCGTTAAGATTTGTTATGTTGATTGTTAATTGACTGAAATTGCTTAGATGAAGATTGAGATGGACAAGATAAGTTTCTTAACTTGCAGTGTGGAAGGAGGAAAAAAAAAACCTACCTACTAATGTTAATTTATTATTAAAAAAACTACATACCCCATTGATCTGCAAATTTGAGAACCCATTCTTTCAATCAAAATCTTCAAAGGCTCCCGATACCTTGCCCTTCAATGGGTCACGCCATGCATTTGTGGATTGAGGGTATATTTTTTTTAATAATAAAATAATACAAAAGACTTATGGCTTTTTTTTTTCATTTTTCTTTTTATTTTCTCCATCCATACTGCTAGTTAGGAAATTTATCAGGTCTACCTCAACGTTTAATAATTGAATATTTCATACACTTTTTTGTATATCTTGGATAATAAATTTAAGATGGTTTAGTTAATAAATAATGGGCTTTAATGCTTATTTGGACTTTAGGCTTTTAATGGGATTTAATTCATTTTACTGATAACATTTTAGATTTACATTGCTTCATTGTTTTCACCATAACTCTTGAACCAGACATCTAATTAGTCTCATTCTTATCTCATATTTTAGATGATTCGAAGAGCTACAAATGTTATGAAGACTCGAAAGGCAAGCTCGAACAAGAGGATGATCAATTTTGGAGCTGAAGTCAAACACGTTTTTCTGGATTTTTATTTGGGCCCGAATTTGGTAAAGACCATTTTTGTTATTTTTGTCTATTTTCTTTTGGGCCAAATTTTTATTACTTGGAGCCTCATTTCATTTGCCATTTTAGGTTAGATCAAATGATGGCTACAAACATATTATCATTTACGTTTTTATAGTTTTTCAGATTAAACAGACTTTTGAATTTCTTTGAAAGATTGAAATGTTCTTCCTGTTCTTCATGTACTTTGTCTGTTCTTCGCTATTTTGCCTAGCCATGCTTGGCTAAGTCTTTCTGATTAACCCATAGATTAGGAATTCTATATTCTAGAGGACTTGTGCTTAATCAGTAACATCTTTACTCGTTTTTGCCTTCTTTTAGGGGTGAGCAAGTGGCCCATGACCCGCCCAACCGCCCGCACCCTGCAAAATTTTCACCGGTTTAAACCCACCCAAATTGGGCTCGTACAGGTAACGGGCTGAACCGTATCCATTTTAATTATATGGGCAGGTCATGGGTTGAGGCACGGGTACCTCGTACCTGCCTGTTACCCGTTCACATGTTTTTTTTTCCAGGTGTCAGGCCTCCCAAGCCCAGCCACTCAGCCCGTTTAATTTTTTTTTCTTTTTTTTGCCTCTTCCCCTCATTTGGGCTGAGTGGCCCGTTTATTTTTTTCCCCCTCTTCCCCTCAACCCTCAGCTCAACTGTCACTTTGTCAGGTCAGCTCACCTCACATCCTCACTGCTTGAATCGCGCCATCACATGTTTTGCTCATTAGAGTGTGGACTATTTCATTTTAGGTTAACATATGTTTTGCTCTTGTTCTACTATAATCTTAAGGCATAAAAACGTCAACTATGGAATTCCCATGCATGACGTAATGATTCTAAAATTATTCTTTTTTGATACAATTATACAAAGACCACAATTATTTAGTTTGACTTTGAAGGCATAAAAACGAAATAGTCCAATTTCTGGGTTCCAAAAAATTGTTCTGAGGAAATAGTCCGAGACAACAAAAACGGGCTCCAAAAACTGTTTTGAAAAAAAAACTACTTTGGGCCAATATAACACGTTTTTTTTTAAAAAGGCCCAGATTCCTAAAATATCCGTTTAACCCATACCTGTTTTTTAAAAATAATGAGTGGGTCACGGGTTACCCTCCGGGGCAACCCCACCCTCCGGTTGCTCACCCCTACCTTCTTTTATCAAATTTGATTTCTGGATTTGGATTGGGTTTTTGATTAAAAACCCAAATCGATTTATCCCAAGGACGTAGTTTGAACTGGGTTGAAGTGATCACTGTATGATCGCTTAGTGATACACTATTAAGTCAAACAAATTCTGGATGATTGTTCTGTTGAGGGAATTTCTAAACAAAAGCAAAGATTTTGGTTTGTCCAAAATCGATCATTAGTTCGATTGTCTTCCAAATTCCTAGAGCATTCCTTTGGAAAGATCGAAAGACGAAGGAGGTGGCGGAGGAGTTTCAGAGACTGGAGGATGTGTCGCATTAGATTTTCAAGACGCAGGGATGGGGTTCCTTGCTACTCTTGATGGCTCTTTGGCGACCCTGAACTTCTTGGCCTTGATTGGATAGGACTCTCTCCCAGTGGCAGCTTGTTCGGATCACAAATAAAAATTTTGAAGAAATCAAACAATTTCTGACACAGTATTGTATAGATTTACAAGCATCAGGATATATATATATATATATATTCACAGTTTTAAAAAACACGTTAAAAAAGAGAAGAAATTTAAATCCTTACAAAAGCGTCATTCTTTTTTCTCCCAGCCGATGTGAGCTTCACAATGGCTAACTATATCAAGATAGATGATTAATTATAATTCTCGAAAACTGTTGTTCTAAGGATTGAAATATTGTAGACAATTTGGTCATACATAGACGACTACAACATAAATCCAGAAATCATCCTTAGTTAAGCATAGGACGGTATTAGACAAATATCAATATGGTCAAATATTGTTGCTCTATTATAAACTTCTGATTTCTTAAATAATTCAAATTCATGTACTTCAAATATGAACTAGGGCGGGTTTGTTTCCCATTTTAAAAAAGTTTCTTTCTAATCTTTTAATAAATCATTTTTAAAAGATAAAAAACCAAAGCAATTTTTAGATGATTCGACTTGTTTGATTCTATTTTTAAAAGCAGTTTTTAATTCTAAAAACAAGAAACAATAAATTTTGTTTGAAAATTGTTTTTAGTAAGTTACGTTGTTTAAAAAAAAAAAAGTTGTTTTCAAAAACTAAAAAATAAAAACAATTTTTAGGTGTTTTTCTTGTTCTTGTTTTTCTATTTTTTTTTTTAACTGTCACATGTCTACTATCACATTACTACTGATTCATGTACATATAATGTTTAATGAATAATTTTTACAATGAATAAACATCATTTATGTCGAGTTGAAGGTCAATGCTAAGAATTAATGGCTAATTATGCCCACCATGATGTATTGGAAGACGGGATTCATGAAAGCACAAAAAATAATGGTTGTATTTAATAACCATTATTTATCTAGTAACGAATATGATAGTTTTTACGTAAAAACCGTTATTGAATACTTACAAACGATTCGTCTTCCAACCTAATAAAAGTGAAAACAAAACCATACCGGTCATACAATTGATCATAAATTATGAATCAGGAATATTATGTTTATTAAGAAATGGCCGTTATTTAATACTTTCAAACACTTTGTCTTTCCCCAACTACTCTTATTTAAAGTTGTTACAGATCCTTTTCTCAGGCCCATTGATGGTCTGGCCCAACAAGAGGCAATCCATATCAGAATCTGTCGATAATAAAGGCAGATCTTAACCAAACCTATAATCAAGGAAGATCCCAATCAAAGATCTTGACTTAGTTGTGGCGGCATAACATGTGGACCGCAGGGCCCGTAAGTCCAAACCCTACAAGTAAGACCCTATAAATAAGAGGTAAAATCTAGAGGTATGCATATTCTCTCTCAATTATTATTCTACCATCACTGTGCGTACACACCACCCCTTAGGCGAAGCCATCTTGTTTGTATAGTGATCCACGACACTCATTGGTATATGACCTATAGATATCTAAGAGAGCTTCATTGATCTAATATAAATCTACTAGCCCATTGGCTAGACATCTTTGTGTTCTTATAGAGAACATTGGTGCTAACTATGGGGACCATAAATTTTGATTCCTGTGACTAACAATGCTTAATACTAGAAGCAACAGTCAAATGCCTATTAATGGGCAACTACCTAAAAATCAAGAACGATAACCTGAAGGCTTCCTAGATTATGATGTTGTGTATGTTAAGGATACAGTAGATATGACTTCCTCCTCAGCATGTGTAGCAAATCTTCAGAACGGGGTGATCCAACAAATTCAAGTTCAGTAGCAAGAGCCACCTTTACAATTTCAAGTCGAGAACTTAGACCTTCACCTTTTGCAGAACACTATGGGTTCACTATTAAGGCGGATGAAGGTAATAGAGCAGACAAACCACCTCTAAAAGCAAGAGGATATCTAACTTATGCAAGAGGATATAGACCATTGCGATGCACTTCTACGACAAGAAGAAATGCAGAGAACACAGTTGTTGGAGGAGCGCCTCTAACGAGTTGAGAAGCCGTTACCTAAAGGTAACTAGAATGTGAAGATGGAATATCACCTAGAGGGGGGTGAATAGGTGATTTGAAAATTTTTCGCTTAATAAAGATTTTCTCGAATTAGGACCATATACTAACTAAACAAAGGTTTGAGGAAGAGTAAACACAAGGCAATTTGTACTGGTTCAGTCTAATCCTGGCCTACATCCAGTCCCCAAGAACTCCTTGGGATTTTCACTAACTTCTCATAGATTACAAATACAGGATGATCCTCACACTCTAGGACTCACTCCCCCTCACTACTTGTAATCGTACATCCACACTTAAGGTTCCTCAACCTTAATATTTAATAACAAAATGAAATAAATGTTGTAACAACTCCTCACGAGTAGATAATAAACGAACACTGAAGTACAAGAAATATCTGAAGATATTTGAAGTAATGAAACTGATAAGAATAATAACTCAGAGTAAATGCGTAGAGTTTCGGTAGGTGGCTCAATTGAATGCTTCTTCTATTTATAACTGTCAATTATCACCGTTGTAAAAACTAGTCGTTGTCTTCTGCTTGTGTAATCCTACCAGCTAAATGACCGTTGGCACTTACTGCTAGCAGTTTGAATAGCTTGACCAACATTCTTATTCCTGGAGAGAATGTCTTTGCTTAACATTTGACCGTTAGAGTTTAGAAGGAATGTTGTAAAAACTAGCCGTTGTCTTCTGCTTGTGTAATCCTACCAGCTAAATGACCGTTGGCACTTACTGCTAGCAGTTTGAATAGCTTGACCAACATTCTTATTCCTGGAGAGAATGTCTCTGCTTAACATTTGACCGTTAGAGTTCAGAAGGAATGTTGTCAATTTGTATTTGCTTTTCGTTTGATACATTTAATGCTGATGACATCATGTTTGCTTTTTATCAGAACAGAAGGAATTCCTGATCTCTCCATAAAACAAACTTTGAAATAGGATTAGTGATAAGCAGTCTAATATCAATAAGAAAAGAAAATTAGAATCTCATAGGTTAGATACAGAAACAATTGCAGAAGCTATGTATAAACATATATCAGTTCAAACACGTTCAACCTCGAGTTTCTTACCAACCTCGAGTTTCAAATACCAGCCTCGAGGTTATGAGCTAGAAGTAATCTCAGCGATAGAAGCCTACAACCTCGAGTTTTGATGACAACCTCGAGTTTTTACTGAACCTCGAGGTTCCTTTTCCTACCTCGAGGTTATGTGTATTCAATTAGGAATCTTGGATAGGAAGGAACATGGAGTAAACCTCGAGGTAAATTTCTAACCTCGAGTTTTGTACCAACCTCGAGGTTAATAGTTGAGCCTCGAGGTTTCAAGAAGATATTATGCAGATGGATGAAATCTTGTAGCCTCGAGGTTATCCTGTGACCTCGAGGTTTTGTCTTAACCTCGAGGTAAGGTGCTCAACCTCGAGGTTTTTGATAGCAGACCTCTGGTTTTGGTTCGGAGGTGTCTGAAAAATAAGAAACTACTGGAGTAAGTAAGTGACTACTGGAGTCACACTTACTGCAGTGAGCTATTGTTACTGGAGTAATGCCTTTACAAAGATCATATTCAAAGAGTAATATTACTAGAGTAATAAGATTTGAAAAAATACTTTGAATACAAACACATTACTGGAGTAACAGTAAATGTTACTAAAGTAATGTTTCACTAAAATGCGATTTAACAAGCCATGTTACTGGAGTAATGTTATGCTTACTAGAGTAACTCAAGTTAAAATCAAGTGTTATTACTGGAGTAGCGTAGTCAATACTGGAGTAAGGTTTTTTCAAAACTTTTGCTATTATTCCAGAAACTTAATCAGTGAATGCAATCACAATCTTTACTATTTACAATTGTCAAGTTATCATCAAAACACATAGAGAACTAACAGAATGTGGATGGCACAAGCCAAGTTAATGTATCAGCCTTTACTCAAATTAAACTTGAAGGCATTCGAACCAACAATGCTGAACATAACGTGGCAAATCAAGATCGAGTTCGAATTCATGAAGCTTGGAACCCGGAAGAAACACTCGTGAAAGACAAGTAGGTTGCAAACAACTGGGATGACAAGAATCAAAACTAGGATGCAATACTTCCAACACCAAAGGCTCCTAGAAAATATAGGAGAAAGTATGGTGAAGGACAGAATAAAAATCGTCCTTTCGTGGAAGAAATTGAAAATGCTCTTTATCCGAAAATCTTGACTCAGTTTGTTGAACTTGACTATCACCCAAGAGGGGGGTGAATTGGGTGTTTGATAAAACTCTAGATAAGTTTAAAAACTATTCGCAACTTATTGAAATCAGTTAGAATGACAATAATCAGTTATCCAAATATATATGCTGAAAATATAAGAGTTTAGGGAAGAGATTATGCAAACTATGATTTATCCTGGTTCGGTCCAAACCTTGACTTACGTCCAGTCCCCAAGCTTCACTTGAGATTTTCAATCCACTATTTGCTTTGAGCTTGATTACACGTTCTGTACTTGAAGTAATCCTCTCACTAGGATTCACTCCCCCTTACAATCTGTAATCAATACACTTGCTTGATCACACACTCTGTACTCAAAGTAATCCTCTCACTAGAATTTACTCCTCTTACAAGCTGTAATCAAAACAAAGTGTTTCCCACTCAAGATCACCCAATCTTGAGTATCTCTCAGATAAACTAATTCACAATGAATCTTCTCTCTCATAAGTGAATGAATAAACACTGAAGCACAATACAAATCATTTCACTCTTAATGATAAGCTATGTAGGCATTGAGAACAGAGAGTAAATGATATGAAAATCAAAGTATTAACATGTTGAAGATGTAAGCTTGTGTCTCTGCGTTTTTCTTGTATGTGAAGTCTTCAAGTCTTCAGGTATTTATGGGTTAATTAGAGGAACTAGCCGTTGCATTTTCTTCTCTTTGATTCTTCAAAGTTCAGCTGCAAATCTGGAATATGACCGTTGCATATTTTTCTCTATTTCTCCAATTCTTGGCTGGAATCTTGGATATAGTCGTTGTAGATGATCTTCCAATGTTCTTGTCATTCCATAAACTTTATTTGATTGTTGAAGAGTGATCTGAACGATCTATAACGGTCTGAGCTGGTCTATTGGAATAGAGGAGAAATTTCAGGCTTGTTCTTGGTTCTTCATTAATTGCATTTGACCCAGATCTGATTTCACCTTGATCATTGCTAAATTCATCTGAAACTTACTCGAAAACTCATTAAATAATGTTAGAATCAATAGTAATATATGATATGATGTTTTAAGATTAACCCATAAAGGTTTCACAGATTGACGCAATCTGGTTTTTATACTTCAGTGACTGAAACTAGAGTTTGTAAAACTGAACTGGAGTTTTCAGTGGGCTAAATTGGAGTTTGAAAATCCAAACTCGAGTTTAGGTCTTCCAGAGAGGAATGTCGTGATTTGAGTTTTGGAGCACACTTGAACTTAAGGCTAAACTCGAGTCATTAAGTGACTAACTCGAGTTTTGACTTTTGAAGTGAAAATAAGCTTAAGTCCACAAAACTCAAAACTGGAGTTTTCAAAGTTCAAAATATTGAGGAGCTCTCTATCTGTCACAAATTAGACTTTACTAACTCAAACTCGAGTTTTCTTAAAGGATGAAAATATCTTGCTCTCTGTCAAGTGGAAAACTAGAGTTTGCTGATACAAACTCGAGTTTTCTTCTCCATGGCTCAATCAAATATCCTTCTCACAAGTTCTTTGCTTTCAGATTTGATAAAGATCAATTCTTGGAATCCAGTACCTATCTCCATAAGACTCTTTAAGTCTTCATTCCAATGCACGAAGAATCAGTTCCAAACTCATTGTAATCTGACAGTTATGATCCGATGAACGAAGGCTATTCTTTGGCTAGCGTTTTTCCAGCATCCTAAATTTACTGGAAACTTCAAAGATTCATACCTCACTCACTTGACCTTTTTTTCCTTTATCTTTATGTTTCTGGAAAGGTATGTGAGTCTACTTTCATATGCCACCAATTTCAGCTCATTCTGATGTGTAGATTGTGAGATACACTCAAATCATTGAAGCTTGGTCTGCTGTGTGACATGAATTCCTGTTCCAATTTCTGAAATTCATAGCTCTCTCATCTAAGCTTCTTTAGGCATGAAACTTTGTCAAGATGACGCATTGGATGTCTAGTTTCATAAAAAATTGATTTCACCTTAATTCGATCTTTGGTTTGGAAGATATCATCGAATTAACAGAGGTCGCCCGTGCTGAACGTGAAACAGAGTTGGACAAAGTTGCTGAAAGCTTGCTAAACTCGAGTCATTAAGTGATTAACTCGAGTTTTGAGTTCCAAACTCGAGTTTACATTGGTTAACTCGAGTTTTGCTAATCCAGAGACACCAAAGTTGCTGAAGACACTACAAACTCGAGTCATTAAGTGACCAACTCGAGTTTTGAGTTCCAAACTCGAGTTTTGTGTCCTAAACTCGAGTTTGTTGGACCTGGCTATCACCCAAAAGGGGGGTGAATTGGGTGTTTGATATACTTTAAGAACTTTAACAACTTTTCGTAACTTATAAATTGACAATTAGATTTTCAAAGATAAGAGCATATACTGGAAATGTAAAAGATAAGGGAAGAGAGTATGCAAACTGTGATGTATCCTGGTTCGGTCCAATCTTTGACCTACATCCAGTCCCCAAGCTTCACTTGAGATTTTCAATCCACTATTTGCTTTGAACTTGATTACATGTTCTGTACTTGAAGTAATCCTCTCACTAGGATTCACTCCCCCTTACAAACTGTAATCAATTCACTTGCTTGATTACACACTCTGTACTCGAAGTAATCCCACACTCGGATTCACTCCCCTTACAAGCTGTAATCACAACAAAGTGTTTCCCACTCAAGATCACCCAATCTTGAGTAACACTCAGAATAATAGGATGTTTACAATGAATCTTCTCTCTCAGAAGTAAGTGAATAAACACTGAAGCACAATACATATAATCTCACTCTCTAAGCTAGATATATGATCATTGAGATATTCAGAGAGTAGATGAAGCAGACGTTAGAATATTGGCATTTTCACTGTGTAAGCTTACGTCCCTGTTCTTGCTCTCCCTCTTGTATCTATATCTCTTGTTCTTCGTTTCTGGGCTTCTCATATAGATGAAGAAGAGGAACTAGTCGTTGCATTTTCTTCTCTTTGATTCTTCAAAGTTCAGCTGTAAATCTGGAATATGGCAGTTGCATATTTTCCTTTGTTTCTTCAATTCTTGGCTAGAATCTTGGATTTAGTTGTTGTAGATGGTCTTCCAGAATTCTTGTCATTCCATAAACTTAATTTGATCGTTTGAGGTGATCTTAATGTGTTGCAACGGTTTGAACTGACCATTTGGGATAAGGGAGAAGAATCAGCCCTGTTCTTGGTTCTTCATTTAATGCACTTATCCTGGATCTTGATCTCACCTTGATCTTGGCTAAACCTTATCTGAAAAACACTCAAAACTTCATCAAGGACATTAGAAACAATAATATCATATGAGGAAATAATTTCAGGAAGACCCATTAAGATTTCGCAGATCAACATCATTTGATTTTTCAAAATCCCCGATGCAAACTCGAGTTTGTTCTTCCAGACTCGAGTTTGGGGTTCATCCAGAAAGCATGTCTGTTGATTAGTGTTCTAAACTTGGAGTCTGTAAAAGCTAACTCGATTTTATCGGGCTCTGGACTTGGGATGGAATTTTGGTTCGGAAGCTAAACTCGAGTCAATTAGTGACCAACTCGAGTTTCGGTCTATGTTTGAAGAACAAGCCTAAGTTCGTGATTTTCCAGACTGGAGTTTAGGGTCATAGACTGGAGTTTGTAGTGTTGCCAAAATGGATGATCTTTTTGTATGATCCAGACTCGAGTTTGGGAAGCAAACTCGAGTTTCAGTGACTATTGAAATATTTGAGGTTTATCTGGGTCAAGTGCAAACTGGAGTTTGGAAGGCCAGACTAGAGTTTGGGAGTCTATTGAGTTTTTTGGGTTCCTTTTTGTTTGGTCTAAATTTGAGTTAGGGAATCTAGACTCGAGTTTGGCTTGCTTGGGATTCTGAGTGCTCTCTATATCTTCCAGACTTCAGGTTTGATTTGCAAACTGGAGTTTACTAACACAAACTCAAGTTTTCTTCTCCATGGCTCAGTCAAATATCCTTCTCACAAGTTCTTTGCTTTCTGACCTGATAAAGATCAATCCCTGGAATCCAGTACCTATCTCTATAAATCTCTTTAAGTCTTCTTTCCATTGCAAGAAGAATCAGCTCCAAACTCACTGTATTCTGATAGTTATGATATGATGAATGAAGGTTGTTCTTTGCCAGCGTTTTTGCAGCATCTTGAATTTATAGTCAACTTTCAAAGATCATATCTCACTCATTTGATTTTTCCATGATCTTTATGTTTCTGGAAAGGTATGTGAGCCTACTTTCATATGCCACCGATTTCAGCTCATTCTGATGTGTAGATTGTGAGATACACTCAAATCATTGAAGCTTGGTCTGCTGTGTGGCGTGAATTCCTGTTCCAACTTCTGAAATTCATAGCTCTCTTATCTCAGCTTCTTTGGGCATGAAACTTTGTCAAGATGACGCATTGGATGTCTAGTTTCATACAAAATTGATTTCACCTTAAACCGATCTTTGGTTTGGGAGATATCATAGAATTACCAGAGGTCGCCAGTTTTGATCGTGAAACAGAGTTGGACAGAGTTGCTGAAAGCTTGCTAAACTCGAGTCATTAAGTGACTAACTCGAGTTTTGAGTTCCAAACTAAAGTTTACATTGGCTAACTCGAGTTTTGATGATCCAGAGACGCCAGAGTTGCTGAAGACTTCACAAACTCGAGTCATTAAGTGACCAACTCGAGTTTTGAGTTCCAGACTCGAGTTTTATGTTCTAAACTCGAGTTTTCTCATAATCCAGAGGCAGATCACTTCCTGTAATGCAGTAAACTTGACTTTTGAGTATCTGGCTCGATTTTGCTCATCCAGAACCTGATATATGCTTGTTTTAACTCTGGATTGAGCTGTTCCAACTTTCATTTAATCGTGGAGACTTCAAGAATCAATCTAAAAACTTGTATGATAATTTTCTCATTCCATTTGGCAAGTTTTTCTTTCTTTCTTCTCTTTTCTTGATCATTCTCCATGATTGAACTATTTCTTTCTTTTCTTCTCTTGTTCTTTCTCCATATAAACAAATCTACATTAAATGTAGCAATTAGTCAATATATGTGCTATAAACGTTTTGCTCTTACTAATGACATCTATATAAGATATCATCAAAACTAATCATAACCAACACAGTTGACACACAGTTGACTTGAAACAACCACCCTTTTAATTACTAGATTAACTACATATTTAACATAGTATTAATCAGAGTTTATAGATAATAGGTTTTACACGGAATTTAAAATTTTTAGAATATGACAAAATATGCATGTTATGCCCTAGTGTGTGGCAATATACAGTTATCCATACATCAAACAAGAAACAGAAGCCCTACTTGATTAAAGTATATTATGCTTTTGTCGGCTTCCCTGCAGGACCTGAACCGAACTGGTCACATGGGGAAAAATGTTGTAACCATAGTCCAGCTCATTACGAATATCAATGAGTGCTAGTGAGGTGCCAAGTGGAATAAACAATTCAATCGAAAACAAAACAGATCCATTTCAAAATAACAATTCATCTACATCCTCTCTATCCATTATTACTTTTTAATTAAGTATCATGATGTGTGTCATAAAACTATTCAATTTCAATACCCAAATACCTCCCATTAATCCATCCGAACCGCCATACTTCCACGACTAAACCCATGGGCTAAGTTACACCCATATTACTGGTTACTCCAAAAGCTTATTGAGCAAGTGATGAGGACCGGCCAAAATCCTCAGAGCACCTGTTCCAGACCATGAGTCTTTTCCCCTCTTGAATTGTTGGGGTGTCGTAAGCCCTCTTGAACTTTGGGCTAGTCCCTCTTGAACTGTTGGGATAATAAAAAGCCAACCATCATGCACCAATGGAGGCATTAACCACGTGGTGTAAATAACTTTCCATCTTCTCCCATTTCTTCCCATTCCATAATTATCATGATAAATAAATGCATATATCTTAACTCATAAAATTCCACAAGGCAATTTTATTTAAAATAATCATAATCAATTTAATACATACTCAATAGCAGCATATTAATAATCATAACAAGTGCAAAGTGGTTACCTCTCGCCAGAGCTAACTACTTTCACACGGCTCTTAAACCACGGCTTAACATATTCCATAGATGAATCTATCACAACCAATTTACTAACAATTAATAACCCTTAAAAATTCCACGTATTCAAAATTATAACTGATAAATAAAAATATACTAATTTTAATAATAATCCCTTTATTCTTTATTTCCCTAGTTATTTAATTCCTGATTCCTAATGATAATGACACATTATTATCATTATTATTATTCTTTTATTTATTACCTGGAATTCCCTAAATACCAACTTCTCATGAACATTTATTTAATAATTATCATTTATTATGAATTATAGTATTTACCATGGCTTTCCCAAATTATTGTATTATTCATACATAGGATTTAATACCCTAGGTTAAATAAATATATATAAACACCCAAATTATTCTTTTCAAGAAGTAATTAACATTTATAATAAATAATTCATCTTACACATGCTACTATTTATTTCCCCTTTGATAAATAATAATCTTATTCATTTTTCTTATTTATTCAATTTATTAATTATTTCTTCTCATAATATTATTCAATAATTTCCTTTATTGCTTAATCCCTTTTCTAAATTTTATCTTTTTATCTATCTTTATTTTGTAAAAGATATTATAAGTGAGATAATATAGGAATTAGCTAGTCTAGATCCTATTATTTAGGATCAATCTAATTCAAGCCCTATCTCTTTTATTTTCCTGATATTATATGATTACAATAATTTCCAATATATTTTCTTATGATCCCTACTATTATTATCATTAATAGTATTTTAATATTTCCTTTATTAATTTTTCAAACTTATATATATATATATATATATATATATATATATATATATATATATATATATAGCTAGCTTCACGTGACAAAAATAACCATATTTTGGTTTCACCTAAAAATTTTCTTTTGATTAGATGTATACAGATGATAACACATTATTTAGCATATAAATTTTATAAACATATTATTTAGTATTTTGGCTATGTTTATGCATTATTTACAGGACCCACAACTCTTTATATATTGAATTAGGCGGCATTAATATATTCACACACCATAACATGTGTTACGGATATCTCATAAATGGGCCCAGCCTAATAACCAAAGAGCCTAGTCAAAATGGCTTCAGTTATGCTCATAACCGCTTCCTTGAAAATAGGAGTGGTTTTATCAAGAATATCTATCATGATGGTAACCGCCTATGAAAGAAGGAGATTATTCAAAAAAGCATATCTTAATATCCCTAAAATAAAGGATAAATCCAACTGATTAAGATAGGGCCCAGGTACGCTTATAAATAGGGTAAACCCCTTACAAGGTTCACACTTCTGAAACCCTAGCTTTTCTATTCACAAAGAGCACACACACCACCCTCTCTGGCTATCATTAGCCTGCTGTATACTCTCGAACTACATGGACTTTGATCCATACTGTGGTACGTAGGACCCCGGGATTTCACCCCGGGCCAAGTCCAACCCAACTTGTGATCCACACCGGATCATTGGCGCCGTCTGTGGGGATTGTAAAGTCCTATTCCCATGACCTGTGATGGCTAATACCAGAAGCAAAAGCCACCCGCATGCACACGAGCAAGGTCAGGAACAAAATTTTAGCGAGACCCAATAGCAGGACGTTCAAGGCGTTAATCAGGAACAAATTGAGGAGCCCCCGGACTCGAACCTCCCATCTCAAGATGGACGAGTAGGCCAAACGCTGGAAAATACTAACCACGCTGGTTCCTCAACAAAGTTTCAGATTGGCAGCTCGGACATACGGCTCCTACATAACATTGCTGAATCAATGCTGAAACAGATCGAGAATGTGGAAGAACGCGACAATCTTCAGAATCAAAAGATTGACCATATGACCGAGGTGATGAACCAAATCCTTAAATACTTACAAGACCCTCTTCAGGAGGAACGCCGGGATGATCAGCAGAATGAGGACGAAGAAACCAATCACCAAACTGTTGATCCCCTATAGGCGAACCATCCCGGGCAAGGCCGAATAGTTTCAACAAAAAATTCTCAGCAAAGTAATCACCGGGATGCCAGTCAGGAGAATCAAGCCCGGGCGCATAGGAAAGACAGCCGTACCTCGGACAGTCAGGGAATTCGGCCAGATTCCGGAAGGTACAAGATGTGGTATGGGGACGGAGGACAAAACAACAGCCCGTTCTCAGATAAAATTACGGAAGCTGAGTACCCAAGGAAATTTAGTACATCCAACCTCCCTAAGTATGACGGAAGTCAGGATCCCCAGACACACTTGAATACTTTCAACACTGAGATGCTGATCCGAGGATTTAAGGGGCCAATCATTTCCAGGCTGTTCACCTCAACGTTACGAGGAGCCGCTCAAATTTGGTTCCGGACTCTATCTCCCAAGTCCATTACCGACTTCAACGACCTGAGCGAGAAGTTCCTACTGAATTTCGCGACAAGCAAAAAGCAGCCCAGGTCGGTCTACACGCTGGACAGAATCAAGCAGCAACCCGGTGAAACCCTTCAGAAGTATTTGGATCGTTTCAAGGCTACCGCATTGCAAATCCAAGGATTAACGGAAAGCGTCCACGTACACTTGCTCATCTCGGGCTTAGATAGCGAATCCATAATGGGGAGATCGGTCATATCTGGCGAGATCAAGACGCTGGAAGAATTCCATAGACGAGCCAAAAAGTATCTGGACATCGAGCAGATGCAGATAGCCAACACGTCGGGAAAAGAGAGACAAAAAAGCTCACCCCCGAAAGGGAAAGACCAGGCAGCAAGAGACCGACCCAGGAACTCGGACCAAAAAACACGAGGACAAAGGCATGAGGGGAAGTATGAGAGATATACTCCACTAAATGTCCCTCGTTCGCAACTATGGAGAGAGGTAGCCTTGACCGAGATGAGGAAGGTGGAGCGACCACGACCACTTTATAACAAGGGTAAGTTGGACCGCACGCGATTTTGTGAATTCCACAATGGACCCGGGCACACAACGGATGAGTGCTGGGACCTTAGAGATGCGGTTGAGAAGTTTATTCGAGATGGAAAATTACGTCAGTACGTTATCAAAACACAAGGGCAAAAAGCCAAGCGCAAGCAGACGGATCGGAGTACAAGCCTGGTCTCCCAGAGGAGAAAGCCGGACGAAGGCCGGAGAAAGCACGACAATGAGGACGAGTTCCTGGAAGCAGAGTTTGACTGCAATGTCATTAATGGAGGTTACGGAGGTGGCGGCGATACCGCCAATCAGCGGAAGAAATACCTTCGGGAAGTCTTAACCATCAGGGGACGACCGACCTTCAAGCCGGAACCATCGCAAACAGAAGAGCCTCATAAGTTGTTCTTTACTCAGGAAGATTTGAGGGACGTAATCCCGGGTCATCAAGACGGACTGGTCATAACCGGCCTCCTGGGAAAATGCCGTGTAAAGAAGATATTCATCGATCCTGGCAGTGCGGTGGATATCATCCTGTGGGACGCCTTTAAGCGCATAGACCTCGACCAAGAAAATCTAAAGCCGTGCAGGACAACCTTAATCGGGTTCAACGGAGAGGATACAAGTCCCAAAGGGTGTATAGAGCTAAAAATGACCTTGGGCTCTAAAGAAGCCTTTAAGACTGAGCGAGTCAAGTTTATTGTAGCGGATTTCCCTTCGTCCTACAATATAATCTTAGGCAGACCAACTATTCATAGTTGGGACATGCTCATATCAACTAAGCATCAGAAGCTGAAAATGGTAAGTCGGAAGAATGAAGTCGTCACCATCAAAGGGGATGAGAAGGAATCCCGGCAATGCTACTTTTCAACGGTTAAAAACAATGAACCTGGAACATCCAGCTCGCAGCAAAAAGGAATTCAACATTCAACGCCAATTGCGCCGAGCTTGGTCAACGTGGTAGAACTGGATGTAAGAGAAGAATCAAAGTTGATGAAAACAGAGCCTGATGGAGAGCTCACAGACTACCAACTAGGAGAGGAACCTGGACAAATAACGAAGATCGGGAGTTCGCTTGCCGAGTAAGAAAAAATCGAGCTCAAAAAACTGTTATGGATGAACAAGGACGTGTTCGCATGGAAACCTTCGGAGTTACCAGGAGTCGAACCGGCGTTCTGTTGTCACAAATTGACCGTAAATCCACAATATACGCCGGTCTCGCAGAAGAAAAGAAAGATTGCACCGGACCGACAGAAAGCCCTAGCCGAGCATGTAAGAGAACTACTGGATGCGGGATTCATCAGGGAAATTCAGTATACCACATGGTTATCAAATGTGGTAATGGTCAAGAAACCCAATGGCAAATGGAGGGTGTGCACCGACTACACCGATCTCAACAAAGCATGCCCCAAGGATGCTTACCCCATGCCAAATATTGACCAACTGGTGGACAATTCTTCGGGATTCCAGCTGCTCTCATTCATGGATGCGTATTCCGGCTATAACCAAATAGCTATGCATCCCGAAGACCAGGAAAAAACAGCTTTTATCACGGAAAAAGCTAATTATTGCTATAATGTCATGCCTTTCGGGCTGAAGAACGCAGGAGCTACTTACCAGAGGAAGATGAATCAAATGTTTGAGGCACAGCTCGGCAGGAACGTCGAAGTTTACATCGACGATATGATCGTGAAGTCAGTTAAGCGATCCGACCACATCCAGGATTTGCAAGAAACATTTGATAAGCTCCGGGATCACAGAATCCGACTTAACCCAGCTAAATGTGCATTCGGAGTACCAGCGGGTAAATTTCTCGGATTCCTATTGACAAACAGGGGGATTGAGGCCAATCCGGATAAATGTCAGGCCGTCCTCAATATGGCTGCCCCAAAAAACAAAAAAGAGGTACAGCAGTTGACTGGCAGATTGGCCGCACTGACAAGGTTCTTACCGAAATCGGCAGAAAATGCTCTTCCTTTGTTCAAGTTATTGAAGAAGGAAGCACAACATGGAGAATGGAACTCAGAGTGTGAAGCCGCGTTTGACAAAATCAAAAAATGCCTGTGCTCACCACCTGTGCTGTCGAAACCCGAGCCCGGGAAAGATTTGATACTATATCTCTCCGTGGCCCCAGAAGCAGTAAGCGCCGCCCTGGTGAGAGAAGAATCGACAGAACATAAACCGATTTACTTTACAAGCCGGGCTTTGCAAAGTTCTGAGCTGAGATATCAAAGGTTGGAAAAGGTCGCCTTTGCGCTCCTCACTACCGCGAGAAGATTACGTCCCTACTTCCAGGGGCATAGAATAATTGTGCGAACCAGCCAGCCGATACGCCAAATACTCTACAAGCCTGACATGGCAGGAAGAATGACTAGTTGGGCTATCGAACTGTCCGAATTCGACATAGTATATCAAGCTCGGCATGCTATTAAATCCCAGGCTTTAGCCGACTTCATTGCAGAGCTGGTACCAACAGAGGTAGTCCCGGAAGCCAACCTTAACATTTGGCAAGTATTTGTAGACGGCTCGTCAAACGCCAAAGGAAGTGGATCCGGGGTCATAATCGAAAGCCCGGAAGGAGTAGCCATGGAACACTCCCTGCAATTGCACTTCAGAACGTCCAATAATTAGGCCGAGTATGAGGCTGTATTGGCCGGGCTATCACAAGCAAAAGATAATGGGGCCAGGCGGGTTCATCTCTCCACCGATTCTCAACTAGTCGCGGCCCAAATCAACGGTTCATACACGGTTAAGGGACCCTTGCTAATCAAGTATCTGGGGAAAGTCTGAGAGGCAATGGCCGACTTCGATGAGGTCGTAGTCACCCACATCCCCAGGGGAGAAAATGCGAGGGCAAATATCCTCTCCAAATTAGCAAGCACCAGGAACCCGGGAAATAATCGGACTGTGATACAACAAAGTCTGAAGGAGCCCACGTGTATCATGGTCATCACAGCAGCAGAAGACTGGTGAAAGCCTATCTTGAATTACCTGGAAAAGGGAGTTAGCCCAGACGATCCCAGGGAAGCAAGGCAGATAGCACGAATCGCGTTAATGTACACGGTGGCCGATGACCAACTATACCGAAAAGGCCTCCAATCCCTAATGATGAGATGTTTAAACCAGGCAGAGGCCGAGTACGTGCTATCAGAGATACACGAAGGGATAAATGGACAACACATGGGGGCAAAGGCCTTAGCCCGGAAAGCCCTAAGGGCTGGATATTACTGGCCGACAATGGTCGCGGATTCCAGAGAGCATGTACGGACATGCGAAAGCTGCCAAAAACATGCTCGGATCCTCTGGCCACCTCCAACCGAGTTGAAAACCATCACGGCTTCATGGCCATTCTTTAAATGGGGTATGGACCTCCTTGGACTGTTCAAACCGGCCGCACGGCAACTGAAATGGCTTATGGTGGTGGTGGATTATTTCACTAAGTGGATCGAGGCCGAACCACTGTCAACCATCTCAGCCGCTCGAATACAAAAATTCTTCGAAAGAAATCTCGTTGCAAGGTTCGGGATTCCTGCCGAGATCGTAACTGACAACGGTACTCAATTCGTTGACCAAGGCTTCCAGAGGTTGATGTCCGAGCTCGAAATCAAGCACTATTTCACCTCGGTAGAGCATCCACAATCTAATGGGCAAGCCGAGGCAGCCAACAAAATCATTGTTGACGGGCTCAAGAAAAGGATGATCAATGCAGAAAGTAACTGGGTCGAGGAACTATACCCGGTACTCTGGGGATACTAAACTAGTGTCCAAACCTCGACCCAGGAAACACCCTTCCGAATGACATATGGATGCGAGGCCATGATCCCGGTAGAAATTGGGTAAACATCGTGGAGGAAAGCCAAAGTCATGGAGGAGGGAGAACACGCTAACAGCAAGCAGTTAGCAGTCGAGCTAGACCTCATCGATGAAGTCAGAACGACGGCACACTGCCGAGATCTGGTAACAAAGCAGCTGGTGGCGGCTAAGTATAACCGCAAAGTTAGACCACGAACATTCGATAAAGGTGACTTGGTGTTACGCAGACCGGATATCGGAAATAAGATTGCCCGGGACGGAAACTTGCAGCAAACTGGGAGGGTCCTTACCATATTTCAGACAAAATGGGGCCCGGGACCTATGTCCTTGAGACATTAGATGGCACGCCCATTAAACGAACATGGAACGTGGACAAACTAAAGACTTACTACAGCTAAAGACCGGGATACACTCGGAATAAGCGCACAGCGGATGTCAGTGGTGACTGAGAACCGCTTTTCAGTTTCAACGGATGTCGGTGGTGACCGAGAACCATTTTTTATTACGCATTGTTTTGCTTTTGGCAGTATTTTTCGTTGATTTTAACTTCTGTGTAATCTCGATTATTTCAATCAATAAAAAGGGTGGTTCAATTCATGGGCCAACCAAGTTATTACTTGTGAAATCAATGCAAATATAGGCCATGACAAAGGCAAGATAATTAAACAAAGACTTGGGTTTCGCGATCCCGGTCATGATAAGATTTGTCAACAAGTCTTATAAACGTTACGATGCATCGGAACTGTCCCCTGGGGTGGTGTGAGATTGCCATAAAAGATCCTGATCAAGTCGAAATGTTTAGGCTCCTATTCAAAAAGGATATTAGGGCCCGAACATGTGGTAGTTGGCTACCATCTCGGTAAGGTACTTTACAAGATAAAGTGCTTAGATGATTTTTGAAAATCATCTGTTGTTTAGAATGCCCGACCATTAACAAGTGTGGCCCATTTGTTAAAACGTCGGTTGAATATCCAGCAGATTCTGCGCAATATATCTTGACTTTGGCGAAGTCATAAAATAAAGAACAGAGCTTCGTGCACGGATTACGTTCCCCTTTACTCATCAACTGGTGAATTAAAACACGAGTTTGGTTTAAAGGATGAAAATAAAAACTGACAAGATAGACGAGCTGAAGATGCTAAGAAATGTCCAGGAACACCGGCTTGTCATGGTATTAATTTTGAGGGCAAAGGCCCCAGATTACAGAAAAACAAAAATGAAAGTGAAAATACTACACAACAAAGGAAAAAATAAAAAGGTCCTAGAAGAACAGCATCAAAATTGGGCTTGGCCGGGCACAGGAGATCCAGGGGCGTCAGTCGTCGGAGCATCTTCCTCAGCTAATTGACCATGGTCATTCTCCGCGAGATGTTCGGACTCTTCGACCGGAGAAAGCGGCGCTGGTATAAATTGCCCGTCCTCTACCGATGCTCTGAAATCCACAGAGTCTAAATTCATCGTAATATCGGGATTCAGAACTCGGACTTGGGCCAGGCATAGGTTGAAAGCTTCAGCAGCCGTCTCCACGACCAAGACTTCCAGCTTATCCACCTCGGCAGCAGACGCCACTAGCTCAGCCTTGGAAGCGTCGAGGTCGGAATGGGCAAGATGGAGGTCCTTCACCACCCCCGCATACTAACCCTGCAGGGCGTGCAGTGAGGCATTGAGGGTGTCTTCCCGGGCATGACTGGCATCAAGCTCGGTGGAGAAATGATCCCTTTCAGCAAGGGCCTTTGATAGCTCCTCCACCGCCTTTATCTGCGCCTCTTCCGCTTTCAGGCGCGCCTCCTCAGCCTCCCTCAGCCTAATCTCGGCCTCTCTATTTTCAACCCGAGCCTTAGCAATCTCGACTGCAGCTTTGGCGTATTTATGCTTAACGGCAGCATAGGCGTCCAACACGCCGGCCGTCTCCATTAGATGGTCTTGCAGTACCTGCAGGTGATCGAGGTCGGAGTCGGCAAAGGCCTCACCACTGAAATACTTGCTGGGGGGCTTCACCGCGTATTTAAGCTCCTCCGAGACCCCATCAGTCCATACCTCACCCCACGAGTGAAGGCGAGACTTACTAGGAAGTGGGGGAGGAGGGACACTTGTGGCAGCACCGGCGTCCGGGACAAAGGCCGGACTCTCTTCTTCGACCGGAATCAATGACGTTGCCACCGACTTCGATCGCTTACGCGGAATGAGGTCCGTATGGCCCGGAGAGGGCGCAGCCCTCTTCTCAGCAGTAGTTTTGGCAAGCGAAGGAGCAACCACAGCCTTCTTCTGGGAAGAGGACTCCCCTTTCTTTTTGGCCTTAGCCCGGAGCTTCTCGGCCAGTTCTTGGAAAGAAGCCTTCCCCATGTCGAGCACTACAAAAAACATAACGAACATCAGAATGGACAAGAGACACAGAAAAAAATCCAAAGAACAAACAACCAACAGAAATCATACTCGGTGGGTACAATTCCTCCACCGACTGTCGGATAAAAATCCGGGAATCAATGACATCCCTCTCGGCCACATGATCAACCAGAGCTATCACAGTCTCAACCTCGGCCGGCTCTAGGCTATCATCGGAGGATGCAAAAATGTTCTGGTCTTGGTCATAGTGAGTTTTAGACCAATACAGAGGAAACAGCAGCTCCACCGAGCTGGAATCGACACCCTGGAGAAACCACAGTTTATGACCGGGTTTAGCACTAATTTTGAAAAAAGAAACCTTGAAGCCTTTCTAGGTGTCGGTTGCCACATGGAAAAGCTTCTTGTCAGGTTTCCCCCGGAAAGAAACCCAACTCCTCTTTTCTTCAGGCTCCCCGGTTGACGAGCCCTTTGGATATTAAAAAAATAAAAGAATGTTCCGGTGGTGGGAGTACGATTTAAAAATCGGCAAAGCCGCTCGAACGCAATAATGAAACCCCAGGAGTTAGGGTGAAGCTGAGTAGGGGCCAGCTGAAGAATGTTTAAAAGATCTACTTGAAACCTAGAAAATGGAAAACGAAGGCCGAGTTTTTTTAACGAAATCTAGGTAGAAGAAGAAAAAAGAACGCTCATTCCCTTCCCGGGCAATGCACACCGGTTCCGAAGGGCCGAGAAGAGATAAAGAACAATGATCCCGGTCCCTTAATGGGAGCTCGGCGATCTGATTGGTCGTGGCTTTCGAGAGCCTGGATAGCACCCCGGTCGCAACCCAGTCATACTTTTCAGCAAGATGACGTGGAATACTGGCAGCCGCTGACTCCACGGATCCGAAATCCTCGACAGGACGAGGAGAAGTTGACATACTACCTAGAAAAGGCAAAACAAAAATAAATTAGAAACGAGGAAGATGATACCTGAAGGTAGTAAAGCGGGACGGGTAGAAACGGCTTCAAGAACCTGCGGTTGGATATGCCGGCATCGCGAAGCTATTTCCTCAGCTTCCCATGACTGGCTAACCATCGTGGCCTCGGATATCAGCCAGGAACATTCCTCGCACAGGCCGATAGGCCGGGTAAGGAAGATGAGGGGCTCCGCGCGTGGAGGAAAGGAAGAAACAGGTAGAGGAGGATTTTCCCTCCTACCCTTTCCTATGGGCGGCTCTAAAGAAAAAACCCTAGTGGCAGCAATCCCCCGGCCTAGACTTTCGGGCTCTACAGACTCAGACCGACCTCGAGCCCTTCCCCTAACCCGACCAGACCGTCCTGGTTGACTACCACCTTCTCCGCCATAACCACGGAGAACGTTTTCCCTCTTTTGTTCTCCGGTCAGAGGTTTCCCGTACAGCCACCAAGCTGTCCGGGGAGGCATGCGCTGAATAAGCTCAGCCTCTTCTGGGGAAAAAGCATTTGGATTAAAAGGCGGAGGAGAACCTTGATGGCTCATCCCGAGAAGATAGAATTTAAACAGGAAACCGAAAACCAAAGACGGAGAAAAAGGATTGAATAGACCAGAAGTTCAAGAACAAAGCAGAAGCCAGAACCCAAAGGGGAAGAAACTTGAAAGAACTCACAATAACCTACCCAGAAAAAAGAAAGACCAAGAGATAGAGAAAGAAAGAAGAAAACATAGCCAAATAACCAGAGAAGGAGACAAGGAAAATACCTGGTTTGAGATAAGTTAAGGGAAGAGGAAATGCGCGAGCCACGAAGACCAGAAATGTGAATCTGAGAAAGATGAACTGGTGACTGGTTGCAAGTTTCTCTCAAAAAGAAAACTCAAGGTTTGGCGTTTTTCAAAATAGAAGAAGCGGAAAGTCGAAGGCTCTTATAAGCAAAGCAAGCAGGTGGATGAGAGTCAGGAAACTCAACCGCCAAAGGCCCAAAGGGCCCATACACAAATGGTGACGTGGACGTTAAAAGGCGTGCGCATTTATTGCTGATATTAAGCAAACACGAAAACCAAGATAGTGGGGCAGTTGCTCCACTTAGAGGCCGGCTAGTAAACATCAAATCAGCAGGAGGCAATGATGACACTCGTGACCTCGAGATAAGACGAGTGTTGGATCAACAGATGAGGCGGACAATGATCTCGGATTGAAATGCTCACGTGGCCGACCACATGAATACACCCCGGTCGTCCGACCTAACTCCCCATGCAATCTCAAACTTGGGGGCAACAAGTCCCGATCCACGAAAAACTGGACAAAGTACCTGTAAACAGGGAGTAAGACCAGGTAGAAATATCAATACTACCCGACACCAATAAAGAAGGAAAGTTCGAGAAGGCATGGGAGGAGTTCGGCCTAGAATCAAAATTATAGAACATTAATGTTCTCTCGGGATAGCAAACGAATGCAACCCGCGTTAACCGGGCTGGGGGAGGCACCCGTGTCCCACCCAAATAAACCGGAATGCAAATTGATGACAGATGGGGTAGCCCAGGGACTAAAAATGTCCGACCTCGGAAAAAGAACTAGAAATCAAAAACTTCAGGACGGCGAAATGAACTAGAACACAGGACGTAACCTGACAAATACATCCCGGCTGCTCGGAGCCCTGAACAACCAGGCTGGGGGGCAACTGTTACGGATATCTCATAAATGGGTCCAGCCCAATAACCAAAGAGCCTAGTCAAAATGGCTTCAGTTATGCTCATAACCGCTTCCTTGAAAATAGGAGTGGTTTTATCAAGAATATCTATCATGATGGTAACCGCCTATGAAAGAAGGAGATTATTCAAAAAAAGCATATCTTAATATCCCTAAAATAAAGGATAAATCCAACTAATTAAGATAGGGCCCAGGTACGCTTATAAATAGGGTAAACCCCTTACAAGGTACACACTTCTGAAACCCTAGCTTTTCTATTCACACAGAGCACACACACCACCCTCTCTGGCTATCATTAGCCTGCCGTATACTCTCGAACTACGTGGACTTTGATTCACACTGTGGTACGTAGGACCCCGGGATTTCACCCCGGGCCAAGTCCAACCCAACTTGTGATCCACACCGGATCAACATGCTTAAACGTTTTCCTTTTCCTTCCCTCTGTAGTGTTAGAATATACCCAAAAATATACATGCTCTTATACAAGAGGCAAGATCATCGACGCACACATACACCCATGGCCACGGCATGACAGAAAAATAAACTTGACAGCAGCAAAAACTCTTTTGTCCTCCCATATATAACACCACACTCACAGAAAAATGCACATGCAGCAAAATATAAAGAATCCAACTGCATGCACGAACTCACACACGCACACACAGACCCCCCCTGTTTCAGACCAAGCAAACAGAGCCTTTCCGAACACATGCAGAGATGAAGCCAACGTCAACATTCTCCTATTCAACTCTCCTACCACAAAAACTTACATGCAGAACCAGCTGAACTAAAAGAATGAGGTTCTGATTTTTACCTTCAACTTCCAAAGCTAATCGATGATCTATGGTTGCTCTCTTCCTTCCCCTATTCCCGACGGTATAAAACAGGGCACTGGGTTTCGGTTTTGTCTCTCTCTCTCTCTTCTTCTTTCAAGCTCACTCTCGTCTCACTTCTCTTTCTTTCTCTCTTTTTCTATTTCTTGTTTTCAGTTTGTAATAAGGCGCAGGAGAATGAGAAGAATGAAGGCAATCATATTTATAGAAGGAGGGAGGATATTAACCGATAGGCAAGGACCAGAGGAAGAAACAAAGGACCAGGGAAAGGCGACACTGGGCTCGAGACTAGGGAAAGATCTGATTTGTCGCTGATCCCGGCAGTCCTTAAAACTTGCGTGTTGTAGGAGAAGAATAATGGGTTGGGTTTGTAGGGTGCTGGCCCGTGAAAAATGAATAAGATATGGACATTGCTTTGGATCATCTCATCGGTTTGCTGGAGCATGAAGTGGCTGAAGATACGTGGAGTTGAGAAAAGAGAAATGTTTCACGGGTATGGGCCAAGCTGAAATGAAAATATATTGGCCCAATAATGCTATAGGCTACACGTTTGGGTTTTGGTCCATAAGGAGAAATGAGAAAAAAAATGCTGTTTGCTATATATATTTATTTGGGGTAAAAATAATAACTTCTTATTTCCTCTGATAATAATTATTAAAAGTTTAGGCCAAATATTATACCTTAATTTTCCATAGATTCTAGGCAATATTTATTTCTTGTTTGAATCATTTTTCCCAAATTAATTTAAGGGAGATAATTCTTTATTTTTAAATAATTTAATTTGTAATTATGGACACCCATTTATTTAGTTATTAGTTAAATTTCTTATAATATTCAAACTTAAATCCCCAAATTTTTGAGATGTTACATGACTTGTCAAAATATGATGGAAGTTAGGATTCCCAAGCCCATCTTAACATGTTTGACATGGAAATGTTCATCCATGGATACAAGGAGGCCATCATCTCTAGATTATTTGCTGTAACATTACAAAGATCTGTGCAAGCATGGTTTCATGCTTTGCCTTAAAGGTCAATCCCATACTTTGATGAACTGGGAGATAGGTTCTTACTCAATCCCACAAAGTTACATTCTTTTAAACAATCATTCTACACAGATTGTAAAGGGATTAATGTTTCCTTTTCCTATTAAGAAGCTATTCTTCCAATGGATTTATTTCAAGAGAAGTCAACCATAAACTTTTGGCAGCTAATACTACTGAAAGATAGATAGAAAAGAAGACCTAAATGTTTCAACATCTACCCCAATGTCTCCAACGGTTACATTCAAGAGTCAAATGGTCATTAAATTCTCTCTTCATATATAAGAGGTTGCATTCAATTCTTATCAGAATAACATACAACAACCAAGATACAAAAAATGAAAATCATTCAAGTTTCTAACTACTATTTCAATTTTCTACTATAAAGTACCTTTTGATACATTTGTACTTCAGTGATTATCTTTATCAACTCTTAGAGAGAGTATCATTTATTGTAAAAATCTCAAGTCGTGGGACTTAGAGATTTGGAATATCAGTGTACAACTTGTAAAGGGGAGTGTATCCTAGTGAAAGGATAACTTCGAGTACAAAGTGTGTAACTAATTATAAGTGTTTGTGAAAAACCCAGAGAGAATAGGGACTAGACGTAGGTCAAGGAGTTAGATCAAACTAGTATAAATCTTGTTGGGTCTTACTTCTTCTTCTCTACTCAATTTGCTATGTTTCTGTGTTCTAGTTTTAGAGCACTTTGAAAAGAATTTTTTTAAATCCCTAATTCACCCCCTCTTAGTGATTAGCTTTGCTTTCATTTAGTATTAGAGGAAGGTCTTCTCTTAAGAGCTTAACATCGGGATTCAATGGACGGTATTCTACCTGATGGAGCTTCGATCAATTGACCATCAGGATTCAATGGAGAGCACTACTCCTTTTGGAAAGCCAAATTCAAAGTTTTCGTGTTTGCATCTGAATATGGTCTTTGGAGGGTGTTCGAGAGGGGAGATTATGCTCCTACAACTATTGAGGATGGAGTTAGAACTCCAAAGCTTGAAGAAGAATATGATGAGAATGACAAGAAGCTAGTGACTCTCATAGTAAAGTTGTCCTAACGTCTAGAGTGCACTAATTCAAAGTGAATATTTTCAAATATGCACTTTAACATTTGCTAAAGCCATGTGGGATGCTCTAGAGATAGCTAATGAAGGAACTACTGGAATTAAGGAGAATAGAGTCAATAACCTCATAACAGAGTACGATCGTCTTCATATGAAGTCTAGGGAATCCATTAGGGAGTTCCATTTAAGATTCACTCATATGGTCAACCAACTTGCTGCATTGGAAAAAATCTATGATCAACCAGTTCAAGTAAGAAAAATCTTGAACATTCTTGGCAAGGAATGGGAAGCTAAGGTTACTGCCATTAAAGAAGCTCGTAGAGAATCAATGGCATCTTTGGCAGCTCCTTTTGGAAACCTATTTGAGTGTCAAGGCAAAATCAAGTTTAGAAAGGGACTTGATGAGATTTATGGCAAGAACAACATTGCCCTTAAGGCTATCAAAAGGACCAAGGATAATGGTCCGGATAATGATGAAGAGTTAGGCATAATGGTCCGGATATTCAAGAAATTCTACAAGAAGGACCAAGGATACAAAAAGTTTCACAAGAATAACTCCAGCACTGAGCCTAAAAAGCCAATCATTTGCTACAAATATGAAAAGTTTGGCCACATCAAGTCAGATTGTCCCCAACTGAAGAACAAGGACAAGGAAAAGAAAAAGTTCAATAAATATAATAAGAAAGCCTATGTCTCAACAATATGGGGAGACAGCTCATCCAATAAAGATGAAGCTGATGAGGAAGAAAAAGCCAACATATGCCTTGTGGCTCAAGAAGAGGAATCCAAGAATGAAGAGGTAAATGATACTAAACCAACTTTTGATGAGTTGCTATCTGAATACAATTCTCTTCATTCTGAGTTTCGAAAAATAGCAAAAGGACTTCTTGCCTCCAAAAAGAAAATAAAATATTTGGAAAAACAAGCTCAAAATAATTTTTCCTCTGCTCCTACTTCCTCTTGTGAAAACATTTCTAAAAAAACCTTGCAAAAAAGTTTTAGAAAAAATTTGTACCAATTGCTGTGTTTTAGAGAAAAGAAATGCCTATCTTATTAAAATTCTTGAGAAGTTCACTCAAGGCAGTGAAATGCTCAATGTCATGTTAAAGTAGCAAAGGTTTACAAATGACAGATAAGGAATTGACTATAAACATGATTTTCATAAAAAGAAAGGCAAAAAGAAATTTGGAGAAAAATCTTATATGAACTATTTTCAAAAAACTATTCATACTTCATATCCTTTTGCTCATTGCAATTATTGCAATCGTAAAGGTCATGCTACTTCTTCCTATTTTCATAAAAAGGAAAGAAAGAGTAAACCTGTCAGAAATTACCAATGGGTGCCTAAGGGATCTTATAAGGTTCATAAGACATATATTAATCTAAAAGGACCCAAGAAAAGATAGGTACCTAAGACTTGATCTTTCATGACTTGCAGGTTTGTCTAAGAGCATCAAAATCCAACAAGTAGTATATTGATAGTGGATGCTCTAGACATATGATGAGAGACCAATCCAAATTTTCCTTAATCCAAATTTGCTCTAGACATTCGGTGGAAATTAATCCGGAAGGATTGCTGGTATTGGTGAAGTTGGAAGCAACGAAGGACCAATGCTTCAAGATGTGTACCTTGTCGAAGGTTTGTGCCACAACCTCCTCAGTGTACGTCAAAGCACTGATAAAGGTAACTTGGTTATCTTCGATTTTGAGGAATGTTTGATCGTGAGCAAGGATGTTCTCCCACTGGAAAATGTGAAATCTAAAGCCTTATTTATGGCTCTTAGAAAAGGTGATTGCTATACCCTAAACCCTAGTTGGACCGGCTAGAGTAAAAAGTATTGGTGGCAATCTTTGTTGGATATAATTAGTTTTGATGATGTCTTACATAGATGCCATTAGTAAGAGAAAAAAGTTTTTATACTATATTTATCTCCTTCATTGACTAATTCTTAAATTTAATATAGAATCAAAGATGTGAAGTTCATTTATGAAGAATGATCAAGAAGAAGATCAATAAAGGAGTATTGAATGCCAGAAAGAAGAATTTGCAGAGAAGCAAGAAGTTATCAAAGGATTTTGAGGATAATCAAGAAGAAAAGGAGATTGAAGAAGATTAATCCAACTTGAATGACCAAGAAAGAAGAACTTGCACTATATGTTCTTATATGTGATATTGGAAGTTTCTATGATCAAATAGAAGGACATTTGAGCTACAATGCAGTATACATAAATAGTGCAAATACAGAAAGAAGACACATGAGATTCTGGAACAAGTTTAGTGTAGGCTCGACTTTCTAGATATTGAAGAAGGTAGAAGTTGCAGAGAATGATGAGTCCAAGTTAAATGATGAAAATTGATCAAGATGGAAGATGGAAAAAGGAAGAACTTGCTGAAGATATCATTATTCAAGTTCTAAGATAGATCCTAGAAGTCTCAATGGTCAAATGGTTCAATTCAGAGTTAGAACAAGCAAATATCAGGTTTTGGATGAGCAAACTCAAGTTAGATGGTCAAAACTCGAGTTTACTACCTTACTGCAGTAATTTGCCTCTGGAATGCGAGAAAACTCAAGTTTCGGAGTCAAAACTCGAGTTTGGATCTCAAAACTCGAATTTAGAACTTAATGACTCGAGTTTACAGTGTCTTCAGCATCTTTGGCGTCTCTGGACTAAGAAAACTTGAGTTTCCAAGTGAAAATTCGAGTTTACAATGCTGATCAGCAACTCTGTTCTACTTTGTTTCATGTTTAGCTTGGTCGAGGTATGATAATTTGATGAGAGAGATATGAATTTCCCAAGTTGAAAAAGTTTCAAGCCTAAAGAACTTCAGATGAGAGAGATATGAATTTCCCAAGTTGAAACTGGAATTCACACCACAAAGCAGACAAGCATCAATGTTTTGAGTGTAACTCACAATCTACATGTCGGAATGAGCTGAAATCGGTGGCATATGAAAGTAAACTCAAAATGCGTTTCATCAAGACTTGATCCAACTAAAATGAAGTTTTGACCAGGGATATATGGTCTTCAAAAGTTGACTGTCAATTCAAGACATTGCAAAAACACTTGTCAAGAACAACCTTCATTCATCAGATCATAACGACCAAAATACAATGAGTTTTGAGTTGATTCTTTTTGTATTGGAAAGAAGACTCAAAGAGTTATATGGGGATAAGTAGTTTGTCAAATTTGGATCTATATCAAGTCAAAGAGCAACCAAGGACTGAATAACTCGAAAACTCGAGTTTAAAAATATCAAACTTGAGTTTAGCTCAAACAGAGAATAGAGAACATGAGAGCATCTTCGAAACTCGAGTTTGTGAGACAAAAATTGAGTTTTGATCAGATAGAGAGGAACCTAAAGTAACGCAACAACCTCAAAACTCAAGTTTTCAAATGCAAACTCGAGTTTACATCTCTGCTTCAGAAAATCACTGTGTCCAAAATCTCGTTTTTGATCAAGAACATCTAGATGATTATCCAAATGATTTATAATACTTCTTAACATCATTTATATCATTTTTGTACATGATTCAGATGACCAAAGGGCATTAAACTGAAGATCAAGGGTAAAGTAAATGTTGATGTCGCAGTTGGTTTAGAAAACAAAGTTCTAACGTCTAGTTTCCAATTGATATCTAATGGCTCTATTCATAACGGTCATATTCTCAACGTTTAGATGATCTTCATCTATAAGTAAAGCCACATTCAAGACACACAAAAATGATGGAAAAAGCTTGTACTGTCAAAATGCCCAAATTCTGAATCTCATGTACACTCTTTTTTTTCAATGCCTACATAGTTTATCATAGAGAAAGTGAAATGATTTCTATTTTACTTCAGTGATTATCCATTAACTTTTTAAAGAGAAGATTTATTGTAAATCATTTTATTGTAAATCTTTAGAGGGAAACAGATTATAACCTTACATTGAGTAAGGGGGAGTATATCGGTGAGAGATTTGGCTTCACAAGTGCCTGGGTGAACTTGTGGGATTGTAAAAGGCTTCTCTCATGCCCAGATAAACAAGAGGATAGTGGATTGAAAATCTCAAGTGGAGCTTGGGGACTGACGTAGTCAAGGATTGGGCCGAACCAGTATAAATCTCAATGTGCACATTCTCTTCCTTAATCTCCTATATTTCCAGCATATATATTTAAATAATTGTCTATAACTTTATAATTCTTTACTGTCATACAAGTTGATTTTACTAAGTTGCAAAAGATTTTCAAAGGTCCTAAGTTTTTTTCATTCACCCAATTCACCCCCTCTTGGGTTCAACCGATTCTTACAATCTTTATACCTTGGTCATAGTTGATGATTTTTCTAGATTTGCTCGGACTATAATCCTTTCTTCTAAAGATGAAATATTTGATCAGTTTGTTAGTTTTGCCAAGAAGGTCCAAAACGAGAAAGGTTTCTCTATTGCTGGGATTCGTACTGATCATGTAGAGAATTCAAAAATAATCCCTTTATTGAGTTTTGTGACAATGTGGGAATTGATCCGAACTTCTCAACCCCTAGGACTCCTCAATAAAATGGGGTTGTGGAGAGAAAGAATCGACTCCTCACTGAAATGGCTAGAGCAATACTAAATGAGAATAATACTTCTCAAGTATTCTGGGATGATGCAATGAGTATAGCTTACTACATCTCAAATCAGGCATATCTCCGGAAGAAGTTGAACAAAACTCCCTATGAGCTTTACAAAGGAAGAAAACCCAATTTGGCTCATCTACACGTCTTTGGGTGTAAGTTCTTCATCCACAACAATGGTAAGGATAACTTGGAAAAATTTGATTCCAAGCTGGATGAAAACATATTTTTGGGTTATTAAAAAAGGAGCAAAAGCTTATAGAGTTTTTAATACTCATACTAGCATTACTAAAGAGTCTATGCATGTTGTTTTTTGTGAATCCAAATTTGATAAATCTTTGGATGATGATGAGGAAAATGTTTTCAAAGATCAATTCTTTTCAAAAACTACTTCTGCCTCTATTAAAAATCCTGAGAATGTTTTTCAGGCTGATCCTCAAAATAATTGTGAAAACCATGATCAATCTCAGTCTAGAGCTTGGAAATTCATTAGGAATCATCCTTTGGACCAAGTAATAGGTGATGTAAATCAAGGTATAAGGACTCGAAAAAATACTTTGAATGAAGTTACATTTTCTGACTTTATATTTGTAATATCCTGAATTTCGGGCATTAAGACTTGAGAATAAGCCTAAGTTAGGCAGACTACTAAGCCTGGTTCAAGAAGTGTGACATTTCCTGGACAAATAAAGATTCTTTACAATTTTTGAGGAAATAGGAAGAGAAAGAGACACTGAAAAGTCATATGTCAAAAAAGCAAGAGTCAGAGTAATGATTACATTAGGACACATATCACTTTAAGGGTAAAAGAGGAAAAACAAGGGCAAAATAGTCAAATCCTTACCCCTTAAGTCATTAATTTCGTCCAACCAGGAAAGATAAGGTGAAATCAGATTATTTTATCCATAATCAGGCCCAAACATGAAATGCGGGTCCCACAGGCGATTAACCGTTAGCAAAAGGATTGATAGAGACCAATCAGGGGCTTCTTCTGATTGAATGTGAAAAATGTGGGGCCATGTTGGGTAGCCAAGGAGGCACCACATATGTATGACCATTCAGGGGAGAATATCTGGAAAAGTTGTAGAAAAGTACAAAAAGAAGCACTTTTGTACCCGGTGGGGCCTGGCAGGGACCAATTGATTGGGAACTAGACTGATAAAGTAAAAGAAGAGAATTAATTATAGGGGATCAGTTTCGGGCCAAAACAGGTAATTTACCTCAAGAGCTGATAAAAATCTGCCCTCTTTAGCTAGGGTTGCGCCACTTGGCAGATCCCTGGAGTTCTCTGGACGTTTCTAGACTTACTTGGGGAGAAAGTCAAGAATATCTAATCCAAAATTACTCCCTACCAGTCAGAAATTAAGCCAGTTAATTCTAAAGCTACTGGATCAGTTTCACCTTTATTAAAAAGGTGTTTAACCTTTCTTTTTACCCTAGAGGCACAAAATTTCCAGAGAACCAGGGGAGACCAGACAGCATCTATAGCTAGGGTTCCAAGCTTCAAGCTCCAAAATTCCTTCATCAATCCTCCGATTTAAGGTAACCCCGAAAAACTTAGATTCTTGGATTCTTGTTAAGTTATTTTCATGCAAAAAGTAGAAGCATGGATTTAGGGTTGAATTTCTGCATTTTTAAGGTCTCCAATGGTTCTAGAACTTGATTTTGTATGGGGTATGGTTAGGTTTTGAGTTTGAGTTTCTGAAATCAAAACTCCGAAAAACCCCAAGAGAAGGGTTGCTACAAGTTCTAGAAAATCTAGGTAGCAAACCTTCTAAAACGTTTTTGAAGGGGTAAACAAAATTTGTTGAATCTGAGATTTTACAGGCAAATGTTAGATATGATTAGTTTTGATGATATCTTATGCCTCTCTTAAAAGCAAAAAGATTGAGTCATATATTTATCTCATCCATTAATGAATTCTTGAATTGAATGTAGAATCAAAGGCGTAAAGCTCAATCATGATGAAGATCAATGAGGTTAAGGATGTAGATGAGGATAAGGAAAAAGAACAGAAGAAAGAAAAGAATAGAGTTATGAAGAATGACCAAGTAAAGAGATTGAAGAAAATGAAGATCTTGTCAAAAAGAATGAGAAAAATCAATATGCAAGGTCTTAAATTGATATCATAAGCTTTCACAATCATTTGGATGTTGGATGGGTCAATACAAAGTCAAAAACTGCAAAAATCAAGTTCTAGAAGAGAGTACTCGAGTTTCCAGGTCAAAACTCGACTATACAAGCTTACTGCAAAAATTGGCTTCTGGATGAGGAAACTGTAGTTTTGAAAACTAGAGTTTGGAAAACTGAGGTTTGAGAGTCAACTCGAGTTTCCAAGTCAAAATTTGGATTATGGAGGTCAATACTCGAGTACGGGAGTCAATACTCGAGTATGGAACTTAAATATTCGAAGATCGGGTGTTTTTCTGCTTCTCTCGTGCATCTGGACTCGACAAAACTCGAGTTTCCCCTTCAATTCACCTCTATTCCACGATCAGAATGGCCAAGATATGGTATTTTGATGATATCTCCTGAACCAGACATCGGATTGAGGTGAAATCAAATTTGGCTGAAACTAGACTTCCAATACGTCATCTTGACAAAGTTTAAAGTCCAAAGAAGATCAGATGAGTGAGTTATGAATTTCTAAAGTTGGATCAAATATTCAAGCCACACTTCAAGGCAAGCTTCAATGATTTGAGTATAACTCTCAATCTACAAATTGAAATGAGCTGAAATTGGTGGCATTGGAAAGAAGACTCATAAGGCTTTCCATCAATACTTGATTCAACAAAAATAAAGATCAGACTAGAGAGATACAGTCTTCAAAAGTTGACTGACTGTTCAGAATGGTGCAAAAACACTGGATAAAGAACTATCTTCATTCGTTGGATCATAACAGATGATATCCAACGATCTTTGAGCTGAATCTTGTTGCATTGGGAAAAAGACTTAATGAGCTATATGGGGATAATTGGTTTGCTAAATATGAAGCTTTATCAAGTCAGAAAGCAACCAAGGGCTTGAACAAGTTGAATACTCGAGTTTACACATGAATACTCGAGTATAGCTCAGACAGAGCTATGAACGTTAGTAAATCTTCAATACTCGAGTATAGGACATACAGAGAGGAATCTGAAGTAATGAAATAAGCCCAATACGCGAGTTTGCAAAACAATACTACAGTATTCTCCTTCAGATCAGAAAAATCACCGTTACGAAAATTCTGAATCTGATCTAGATCATCCAAATGATTAGCCAAATGATCTCTAACATTTATTATCATCATTTAAATGATTTGTGGGCATATTTCAGATGATCAAACAAAGGATTACATGAAGATCCAAAATGTTGAGCTGTCAAGTCCCAAAAAGCAAAATAACGGCTAGTTCTCAACTGCCACATCCTTAAACGGTTCTGATTGCAATGACTATATTCTTCAATGTTCAGAAGACCTTCATCTATAAATAGAACCGGATTCGAAACGTAAGAAGGGGGAAGAGTGAGCGTACATAGTCATAATGCCAAAATTATGAATCCTCTTCTCACTCTGTTTTTCAAGCTTTCTTGGCTTATCTTTTAGAGAGTGAAATGACTTGTAAATGCACTTCAGTGTTTATCATAATCACTTCTTAGAGAGAAGATATATTGTAAACATTCTATTTTCTGAGAGATACTCAAGATTGGGTAATCTTGAGTGGGAAATTGGATGTATCCCTTGGGTTGTAAGGGAGAATCTCTGTGAGAGATTGTACAGGCTACACAAGTGCTTGGACAAACTTGTGGGGTGTAAAGGCTTGTCTCTTGTGCCTGATTAGACAAGGAGAGTGTAAAGGCTTGTCTCTTGTGCCTGGGTAAACAAGGAGAATAGTGAAAATCTCAAGTGAAGCTTGAGGATTGGACGTAAGTCAAGGTTGGACTGAACCAGTATAAATCTTGTTTGCAATTCTCTTCCCTGAACTCTTTATTTCCAGTATACATGTTTGAATGATTGTTTATAGGTTTATAACTCTTTAATATCATCCAAACTGATTCTATCAAAATTGTGAAAAGTTTTTCAAAGGTTGGAAATTTTTATCTTCACCCAATTCACCCCCTCTTGGGTTCAGCCGTATCTTTCAGCAAAAACTAGACATCTGGGGCATGAGTTTGCATAAATAATACGATAGATTTGGATAAATTTTGCTTGTTGAAATAATTGGTTGAAAATAGAGATGGGACCAGTGATGCAAATCTGGACAAGGTTGCAGAAAAGTGGTATCACGCCAAGATATCTGTACTTTGGACCCCTAGAAATATTTTTCATATAAAGTTGACATGTTAAGGGTTCCGATGGCGTTGGTTTCACTCAAGAATGATTTTTTTTTTTTTGGAATTTATGAAAAATCATTGAAGTTAGGACAAAAACATTGGATTTTGGAAAAATCATTTGAGCTTGGTTTTGACTAAAAAATGTAAGGGTATTATTGGGAAATATTCAAATAAATTATTTTTATGATATTTAGGGTCAAGCAATCAGTTTGGAGACTTGTGGGGCCCTTGAAAATATAAAACGGTATTTTACCACTAGGTAATAGTAACCTATTTACTCTAGCACTTTTATGTGTTTGATGTAAGTTTTGCTTGCCATATGTGTTTTTGCTTGTGTTTGGCTAAATATGCATACAGAACATATTTGTGACTGTGTCCCTAGCGCTGAGGGTGCCTGCCAGTGTTTGCTTATGTGGTGAATCAATAGAAACAAGCGGTGCCTACCAGGGTCGGCCATGTGAGTGTGTTGACTCAACGGAAACAGGCATGTGATTCTGCAATTTTGGGGCCTGCCTTAGTAAGACGGCTCAACGGTGTGAAGACGTGTATGTTGTATATGTTTTTTGTTTGCATATATGGTATATTTGGCATGTTTATTGTACACACATATAATATGTGGTTGCACCCATACACATCACACATATAGTGCATGAGTATTGATGGTTACTCTGGGGGCCATATTTGGACTCTAGGAGGTTCAAGTGACATAGGGGACATGCCTAAGCAGAGAAGGCCTTTTTGCAGAGGTAGGGTTGACGGAGCAGTTTAAGGATAGGGGATGCCCTATCGTATTTTGTATTTTACTTTTGGGGATGATTGTACTTATATTTTGGTATTTACTTCTGGATGACTATACCCTAACCCTCCGAGGACTTTACGTTTTGTTGCTTTTACTTTTACTAGTACAATAGTTGTCCAAACCGATCCAGTGCTCTGACTAATTATTAAATGGACTTAATAACAAAGGAAAGGTAAACTATAAAAAGGAATTCCTCTAACTTGCCATCCAATAGGGCGAGGCCAGTGGAGGTGTAACAATATAAGAGATTGAACCCTCTAAGATTGATAAAGCTCTTTCAGACAATGTTAGGGTTTATAATACAAGAGGAGTTACATCAATTTGACAAAAATCAAGTTTGAGACTTGGTACCTAGGCCTAAAGACCATCCGATCATTGGCAATAAATGGGTATTCAAGAACAAACGTGATGAATCCACAATCATTGTTCGTAACAAGGCAAGATTGGTTGCAAAAGGCTATAATCAAGAAGAAGGAATTGATTATGTAGAAACTTATGCTCCAGTAGCAAGATTGGAAGCTATAAGGGTTCTTCTAGCCTTTGCTTATATCAAAGGATTCAAGCTTTATCAAATGGATGTAAAAAGTGCTCTCTTAAATGATTTTATTCAGGAGGAAGTTTATGTTGAACAATCACTTGGTTTTAAAAGTGATCATCATCTAGATCATGTATATGGTCTCAAAAAGGCATGTATGGTCTTAAATAAGCTCCTAGATTTGGTATGAGCGATTAAGAAAATTCCTTCTTGATCAAGGATTTGTTAGAGGAAAAGTAGATACAACACTCTTCATAAAGAGTAATAAGTATGGTGAAATTTTAATTGTACAAATATATGTTGATGATATTACATTTGGTGCTACTAATGATGTTTTGTGTGAAGAATTTGCTAAAAGCATGCAAGGAGAATTTGAGATGTCCATGATGGGAGAACTCAATTATTTTCTTGGCCTACAAATCAAGCAAAAGAAGAATGAAATCTTTATATCTCAAACCAAGTATCTCAGTGATCTGCTGAAGAAGTTTGGGATGGATCAATGCAATGGAGTTGATACTCCAATGAGCTCAACCACTTCATTGGACGCTAATGAAAAAGGAAAGGATTTTAACATTACAAGATACATAGGAATGATTGGATCATTGCTCTATCTCACTGTAAGCCGCCCTGACATTCAATTCAATGTGGGGATGTGTGCAAGGTTTCAATCCGCTCCTAAGGAATCTCATGTTGAAAATGTAAAGAGGATCTTCAGATACCTTGCTGACATAAAGCCCCTTGGTCTATGGTTTCCCAAAGGTCAACATAAACACTTGGTGTCTTATTCAGATTCAGATCATGTTGGATACAAGACAGATAGAAAGAGCACAAGTGGCCAATGTCAATTTCTTGGTGGCTCACTTGTCTCCTGGTTTAGCAAGAAACAAACAATTGTGTCTGTGTCATCGACTAAACTGAGTACATTGCTGCTTCAAATTGTTGTGTTCAAGTCCTATAGTTAAGCAACAACTTTTGGATATGGGACTAAATCCTAAAGAAATCCCCATTCTTTGTTATAATAGCAGCACAAGAAGCTTGGCAAAGAATCTAGTGCAACATACTCGGACCAAGCATAATGATTTGAGACATCACTTCATAAGGGTTCGTGTTTAGAAGAAGGATGTCAAAGTTATGTTTATCCCAAATCATCTTCAACTGGATGATATCTTAACCAAACTATTGGCTAAAGAGCTATTTAATTTCATAAGAAGAGAATTGAGAATGGTAAATCCCAATGAGTTCTAAGTATTTCTTACTTAATGTTAGTTATGTTTTTTATGATTATTAGATACTAACTTATGCATCGGAGTATATAGTGGTGGTTTATGTAGGCAGATGAACCTCTTAAGGCTCCCAAGAGGCAGAGAAATAAGAAAGGCCAAGCATCTTCCAAGGCCACTTCCTTTGTTGCTAACCAATTTGTTGAGGAAACACCCACGGTTCCAAATGCCATCTTTTAAATCTATAATCATTCATCTCCTCCTCCTGGTTTTTCTTTTGAGTCTACTATTTTACAAGCGATTTGGCTGTAAAATTCAAGGAATCTTTCCTTAAGAAAGAATTTTGTCCTGTTGTGTCAATCAATCTAGCTAAATGAAAGAAGAATGTAATCTAGACCTTTCACCTTAGCTTAGCAAATTTGAATATCTTCTTTCAATTTCTGCCTCCTATACTCCAAACATTGTGAAATTATTCTATTTTGACATGGAGTGGGATAACTTAAAGGATTGTAACAAAATTCTTATAGAGGAGAAAGTCTCTACATCTGTTAAAGGAGTAAAGATTATTTTGTCTGCTTCAATTATAAACACTATTTTGAAAATCGATAATCCTCGTTCAATTCCCACTATCCAATTCAGTAACAGGGAATGTTTTAAAACTTTAAGACCAAATGAACCTATTCCTCAGGATCAACTCGTTTCCTTATCTTTTGCCCCTATCTCTATGCCCTCTCTCCATCGTTCCCTTTGGTACATATACTCTATAAATCTCATTCAGAAGGGTGGCAATTTCACTTATTTCGCAAAGAAGGATTACCCTCTCTTTGCTGCCATTGTGAAGAAGGTGCCTATAAATGTTGGCCACTGGATTTTACAAGAAATAGTCAAATTACAAATTTTCATCTAGAAAGCCTTCTCACATTCCATTTCCATCTCTTATATCGGTCATTCTATTCTACTTTAAAGTATGGTATATTGGTACTGCTGAGACTGTCAATACACCTATAGTGTTTAGGAAGCAGCAATTGAATTTTATGAGGATAAACTTTGAGGAAGAATGATTTGGTCAATTAATGGCCCCCTCAAGATCAAGAGCGTTTCATGCTAGAGCTCAAGAGGCCCAATCTACACCTCCTCCTCCTCAATCATCATTGCCCTCTGACTTTTATGCTAGAGTCAAGGCCATTATGGATGCTGCCATTGCTAACATGTCAGAGAGAATTGAGATTAAAGTAGGTAAATTGGTGGCTTAGGTGACTAAGGGCAACCATGAGATGGTTGATGCTCAGGATGAACTAAAGGAATAAGCTGAGAAACTCACTGGTCATATAGAAGACCATGATGCCAAGTTGATCACCTTGATGATCAATGATGTCACATTAACTGACAAAGTAAATAAGATTCTACAGATTATGGCATCTAGCCTTGGTTTTGGCTCTCATAAACAAGAACCTACACCTTCTACTTCACCATCATTCACCTTCACCACACCCATTGCCAATGCATGACCTATATCTTCTCCTCCAGCTACTGAGATTATACCTCCCTCTCACACCTCCACTGTTAAACTTGACTCACCTCCTCCTACTCCTCTAATAAACCCTTTTCCTGAAGAACCTATCTTAGTTCCACCCTCTTTTGGTGATGACAAAGGGGTTGAGAAAAGCAAAGAGTAGACATGAATTGTAGAAAGTTTGTGGAGTGTTTGAGTCTTCTATTTTCTAAGATTTAGCTGTGCATCTTTCATATTTGTGTAATGAGCTGTGAAATGACATGTGATGAAATCTATTTTGATAAATAATATGAATGTCAATTTCATTTGCTTCTATGTCTTATGCCTTAAACTCTTATATTTATTTATGTCTTTGTGCATTTCAAATTGTTTTTGCAAATCCATTTCAAAATGCCAAAATCTGGCAAACTCTTTAAGCTTTTGGTTTACAAGTGTTGTCATCATCAAAAAGGGGTAGAATATTAGTTCTCTGTGTGTTTTGATGATAACTGACAATTGTAAACTCAAGATGAAGTTTGTCTTTGGTAAGCTGAAAAACTTACTGACAAAGGCAGACTCAAGTTTGAACTTCACAAAGAGTAACTCAATCTTTATGAATTAAGACAAACTTCAGTTTGTATAAACAAACTAAGTTTTTAAGAAATAGAGAGCACTCAAAGTTTTTCATGTTAAGACAAACTCGAGTTTTAGTTATACTAACTCAAGTTTGCACCAAGTAGAGAACCTTCAATATTTCTAAAGTATGACAAACTCCAGTTTGCTTCTGCAAACTCGAGTTTATGTCTCTAAGAGAGTTTTTCAAGAACTTAACAAAACTTGAGTTGAGTTTTCATAAACTCGTGTTTCTATTTGGCCTAGAGTCAATGTTTTCCATCGTGAGAAAATTGTAGTTTGTTGTGACAAACTCTAGTTTGCATTTGGACAAGAAGTTTTCTTATTTTTGAGAAAAATCGAGTTTATTTTTATAAACTCATGTTTGGAATTGACAAAGAGATTTCAAAATTTACTCACCTTGTGGAAACTTGAGTTTGATTTAACAGACTCTAGTTTTCCCTTGGTAGAGAGTTTTGAAAGATTTTCAGTTTTAAAGAAAACTCGAGTTGAGTTTTGTAAACTTGAGTTTCAGCCAAGTAGAGATCTATACTCTATATCTGTGATTTGAAAACTACAATTAAGTTTTTGAAAACTCTAGTTTTAAGCTTTGAGAACTTAAAGTTATTTTCTCATCATAAGTCCAAAACTCGAGTTAGTCACTAATCGAGTTAGAGTTTTAAAACTTAAGTTTAGCCTTCTGAAGCAAAGTTAAAAATTCTTCTCTATAAGAACTAAACTCGAGTTAGAGTTTTAAAACTTGAGTTTAGCCTTCTGAAGCAAAGTTAAAAATTCCATTTTGGATAAATCTACTCGAGTTTGTGTCGCTCATTTTTTAAAATCAAATTGCTCAAATTTATGAAATCTACATATTTGATCTTAATACTTCTTAACATCACTCATTACTATTCCTAACTATGTTTAATCAATTTCTTAATGAGTTTCAGATGTTTTAAAGAATATTAAATGAAGATTTAGTCAAAATAGCAAAAAAGCAATGTCAGAACATTTATTGCAAGTCCAGAAAGTTGAAATCTTTTGGACAATCATTCTACACACATTGCAAAGGGATTAATGTTTTGTTCCCCTATCAAGAAGTTGCTCTTCCAATGGATTTATTTCAAGAGAAGTCAACCATAAACTTCTGTGCAACCGATACTACTGAAGGATAGAAAGAGAACAAGACCTAAATGTTTCCAACAGCTACTTCAATGTCTCCAACAATTACATTGAAGAATCAAACGGTCATTAAATTCTCTCTTCATATATAAGAGCTTGCATTCAAGTCTTCTCATAAGAATATACAACAACCAAGATAAAGAAAACAAAAATCATTCAAGTTTCTAACTACTATTTTAGTTTTCTACTGTAAAGTATCTTTTGATACATTTGTACTTCAGTCATTATCTCTATCAACTCTTAGAGAGAGTATCATCTATTGAAATAATTTATTGTAAGAATCTCAAGTTGTGAGACTTGGAGATTGAGAATATCAGTGTACAACTTGTAAGGGGAAGTATATCCTAGTAAGAGGATAATTTCGAGTACATAGTGTGTAACTGATTATAAGTGTTTGTGAAAAACCCAGAGAGTTTGGAGACTGGACGTAGGTCAAGGAGTTGGATCGAACCATTATAAATCTTGTTGTGTCTTACTTCTTCTCTACTCTGTTTTGCTTTGTTTCTATGTTCAAGTTTCAGAGCATATTGAAAAGAATTTTTTTAAATCCCCAATTCACCCCCTCTTGGTAATTAGCTCCACTTTCACTCTCATCTTGGCTCTTTAGCTCTAAAGAATGTGATCTTTTCCTACTACCCTCACTACTATACCCACGAAGCAAGGATTATTGCTTCTCTTCATCAGTAAAGGGAACACCGCACAACCAAAATAAGGATCTACCAAGCACTATTCAACATAGTTCTTCCTCTTCCTTTGGAGTAATTTTACCCAAACTCGAAGATGGTAAAAGGTCCTTTTTATCCATTGACAGATGGAGACCACTACCCATGCTTGCTAAAGCAAAGGAAAGGGTGAATTAGGGATTATACATTGGAGACTACAAGAGTGTAACCATTCTAAAGGTTGCAAGAAACTAGAAAAAGAGCAACAGAAAGCAAGAACAAAGGTTTATGTTCAAGAAACGAAACCAAAAGTTGATAGCTACTTAGAAACCCTTAATATAATCTACCTAGAATCCTAGAAATTAATAGAAGGAAAAAAAAAACACAAAACTAAAGCAAAGGTAATAGAATGGCAGAAGTACCTATTCTTAAATAGGTGAGTTGAAATGGACACACACCAGCCAAGAAACCTTATGAGCAAAGGAATGTTGGGAAGAAGAAGGGTTCTTTCAAAAAGCAAGCAACAGAGAGCAAAAGTTTAAATGGAGAAGTTGGGAGGGAAAGAAGGCATATATATGGGGTAACCACTGAGGTTACCATTACAGATCTAAATCTGAAAGGTCAATGGCAAAAGTGGTGATTCACTCAGAAAAACAAAGATAACGAGGAAGAAAAGATATGGGTATTTAATGCGCAAAGTATGTGCATTTAATGCACATAAATACTATAGACGGCTAAGTATGGCGGTTCTACTTTCTAAGCAGTCAAGAGTAGCCAACTATCAGGTAATCACGATAATGCAAGAAGAGGAAACGAAAGTCCACTCAAACATATGTGAACCCTCAACTTCTATCTCGGCCCTTGAAGTTCACGACATCAATAGCTAGGATCAATGAAGACGGGGCCAAAAAGTACATGAAGGGCAAGTAGATTAAGTTGCCTCCTGCTCATGATAATTTAGCTTAGGGGCAACCCAGTATTAGAATGTCAAAACTTGGAAGTCTGGATGTTGAAAAATCCAAACAATCATGAACGGGAACAGAACTCGAAAGCGAATTAACCCAGATGTATGTTTGGGGGCAAGATACTACCAGAACATGAATAAATCTGAGGTCTCTCGAAACTCAGACAAAAGTTGAAGCACCCATAAATATGATCTAGGTTAGATAGTCAAGTCACCCCGGGCACCCAGAGACCTGGACTACTAGGCTGAAGGGGCAACTGTTACGGATCCATTTGTCAGGCTTATTGATGGTCTGGCCCAACAAGGGGCAATCCATATCAGAATTTGCCAATAATAAAGGGAGATCTTAACTAAACCTATAATCAAGGCTAAAATCAAGGAAGATCCTAATCAAGGATCTTGACTTAGCTGTGGCGGCATAGCACGTGGATCAAAGGGCCCACAAGTCCAAACGCTATAAGTAAAACCCTATAAATAAGAGGTAAAATCTAGAGGTACACACATTGTCTCTTAATTATTATTCTGCCGCCACGCACCACCCCTTAGATAAAAGCCATCTTGTTTGTACAGTGATCCACAACACTTACTAGTATCTGACCCATAGATATTTGGGAGAGCTTCATTGATCCAATATCAACTTACTAGCCCATTGGTTAGACATCTCTCTGTTCTTATACAAAACAAAAGTACATTTTCATAAATTTCTAATTAAATTCATCTATTTTAATTTTTTCCGTTATAAGATGATATATGAAACTATAAATGCATTAAAATTTAAAAAATCAAATAAATAACAGCTATTAAGAAAAACCCGTCACTTATTAGAATACCACTTCAAATTCCTAACATCTATTAAAAACAACCATAACCATTTATAAAATATAATGATATGTAAAACTAAAGGACACAATAGTTTGATAATCCATGAAACCCTCTCTATATAAATGTCAAAAAACTGAACTCCACTTCTCTACTTCCATTTCAACTTCTTATAGCTACCTGCAAGCTTTTGTTCTTCTTCACAAAATCATGGACAAACGCAAGAGAATTTCTGCTTCATCATCTTGGGAAAAATCAAAAGATGAACTCCCTCCATCAACAAGTTTTGAAAGGCTCTTCCATATGACCTACGAGCTCCATCATATGGTTCAGGTTTACCTACGAGAGTAAGGATGCATGGATCAGTGCTTGAAGAAACTTACCACTATGATTCACTCTTTGAACAAGAAGGTGGACAAGTTACTAGAGAACAAAGAATCTAATGATGTAATGATTGATAAAAAATCTCCATAATGTTTTACTTTTAGTTTGTTTATATACCTTGTCTTTTAATTTTTTTAAATTTTGTTTGTAAAATAGTAGTTGTATAATCAACCATCAATTTTGTTTAAAAAAAAATTCAAATACATAACGGTTATTGAGTAAAGCACATCATTTATTAGAATAACATACAATTAAATAACAATTGTAATTTGTAACGATCAATTTTGTCTCAAAAGAATGATAGTTGTTATTTGAAAACTATCATGAAACAACAATGCCATGATGGTCCGAAACCTTCCACTTTCCCATGTTGATGATAGTACTTCATTCTCTAACAATCAAGCACGAAAACCAAGTACCCATTTATTACCCACCATCGCATGCGACTGCTTTCTTCAACTGCCAACGTTTGCAATGATTGTTCAAACATGTCACTTTCAATCTATTTAAACTCCACATTTCCTTATGTTTTGCGTATTTTTTTTTATCATCCTCCTCTCTTCTTTCAAGACGAAATTCCATGTTGTATACTTTCTAGAGAACCTATGGCATCCTCCTCCTCCTCCCCCTCCACCTCCTTCTCCTCCTTATGCTCTTCCTCCACAACTTCCTCCATTTCCACCTCCACATCCTCTGCTCCCTTAAGTGGAGGTAATGATGCATCATACAGAACGCATTTACCATGTTGTGAGGAGGCTAGCCATATATTTGTCGAGTACGAAAAAGAAGGCCAGTCTTATTCTTAATGAGTACGGGATTGAGCACCATGATCTTGACATACTATTTGTCGTTTAGCTTATTGCAAGTATACAAGTTGAAAGTAGTATAAAAAGTTGTCATTCCCATCAAAGATTAAGGCAAAAGTAGATTAATAATAACAATTGTGCTATCAATTACATTGAGTGATAACATTTGAAAAGATTTGGATTTCCAACTTCAATTGTATAAAGAATGAAAATAATTTGACTAAAACTAAATTAAAACTCTGATTCAAGACGAGGTGCATATAATTATTTTTCACCATTGCAATTCATAAAACTTAAATAATTACCATTCCATTAGTGATATGATGACATTACACGTTAGTCTAAGGTTCAAAAGTTTTTTTATTAAGCTTTCTTTAGTCAAAATCAATTTTATACCTTCAATTAACATGCAAAATCTTGTGCTACAATCAAGAGAAAATATTCATTAAGCAACAACCTTAATTTGACAATGCTAGGTTAATAACTATATCTCTATTACTAACAAACCATCTATTTAATTTATAAACTTTAAATCTAGCATAATTTTACCTAAGTTCTACAATTAAATTAAATTTCTCAATCTTAATTTAATTGAACAAAGCAATCTAACTGGTGATCAAGCACAAAGAAGCATTAGGCAAAAGATAAAATTAACACATACTTGCAATAAAAACAGAGGAATAACAGGTCTTAATCCTAACAATGTGGTTTGAAATAATCCTAATGCAAACTAACTAGCGACTCAAGACTAACACCAAAATCATCTCAGTAGCATAAGAATCCAAATTCCATGACATAATTAAAGGAAGAAGAAAAGAACTAAGACTATTCAAAGCTTTCCCTAATGACTCTAACATTGCTATTGTTGCTTGTTGTTAAATGAAGAAATCAGGAACAAAAATAGTGCTCAAATCTCTTCTTCTCTCAGCTGTGTCGTCTCCTCCTTCTTCTTCTTTAGTTGGCTTGCTTCCTTTGATCTAAGAGTGTGGATGAGTGAGAAACAGCAAAAAGAATTGCATCCTAAGAGAAAAGTATAAAGGAACTTTTGAACTTGAACTTAGGAACTAAAGGCGCCTTGGTTTTTATAAACGGGGCTGATGGTCAGATTGTTAGATGATATTAATGAGACATGGTCATAGGCATTGGAAATTGAAATATTACTAATTTACACTGGTCGTATTTTAAATACGACCTAAATAATCATTACAAAACTAGATGCTCATCTTATCCAGTGTAAATAAAAAGTGAACGTTAGAAAAATAAACAATATTTACATCAGTTAAAAGTTAAATGACATTTCATGTTAACATATTTATACCTTGTGCCATTACCACCAGTCTTAATATAATTAAATTATATATTTTACTTGAATATATATAATTAAGAAAAAGTGGAACAAAGTGTTTGTTCTTTAATTATGTTTTGATGATAACAACTCGTGCAATACAATGAGGACTTGATGATTCAAGTCACTTGAGTGTGTTTCTAAACACTCAAGTAATAGAACTATATTTTAACTAAAGCTTGAATCAACAAAATTATTCAATTCAAGTGATATGAGATGATCACTTGAGTAGTAGGTAATGCACTCGAGTGATGATCCTAACTTTCAGTGATTTTGCAAGTCACATATTAAAAGAATGAAGAGTGATGCAAGATCACTCAAGTGACTAAGTTAGCACTCAAGTGATCCTCCTTTACATGCAGAAATTAATGTGACTCGCAAGATTTTTGGAAGTTATGGTAGATCACTCAAGTCATGAATTTCATTACTCAAGTGATAAGCTCAAAGTACTTTAATGGATAAGTGATCACTCAAGTGATGATGTTCACTCACCTAGATTTTGCAAGTCATTCACCCATTTTCTGAAAGTTAAGTGAAGCTTACTGAAGTGAGCAAGTTATTACTCAAGTGATGGTTAGCAACTCACAAGGTCATTACAAGTCACTTGTTGATTGACCAAGAGTGCAGTGCTTCTCATTTGGAGATCACTCGAGTGATTCTAAGAATCACTCCAGTGACCTGAGGTCAATTGCAGTCAAGTACAAGTAATCCAAATATGCACTCGAATCACTAGTAGTGTTAAAGCTATTTTCAAACAAATAGAAGATCATTCGTGTCCATTTATAATCACTTGAGTAATACAATCTTTCAACACTTCACTACCAAAACTCAAATTCCATCTGACACTTGAGTTACTTTGCTGATCACTAGAGTGAAAATGAATCACACCCAAGTGCAAGGTTATCATCTTTTAAAAATCAACGTCTCGATAAATTTAAGAGTGATGATGTACATATGTTTAAACTTGATTTTTACATATTCATATGCTTATTACAACTAATCATGTTTACATGTAAGTTTCATATCATTAAACAATGGATTAACTCTAAAAGCAACAAAAGCAATTGTCTCTGTCAGAACATTAATTGGGTTGCAAAAAATAGAGTAGATGAAAGAAATTACATAACATACCAAAGAGATTGTGTCTGAAGCATTTGTTAAAGGGAAGAAGAAAGTGACTTATCATTAAAATTCTTCAATAACTTCAATTTGTTACTAACAAACAATTTGAATGATGTCAACAATTACTAATGGCATTCATCTATAAATAGCCAAGCATTCAACATAAAGCAACCAAACAAGCCAACAACAATCTTATGATTCATTTTTTGCTCAATTAAACCTCTATAATATCTTATGATATTAATTGTACTCTTCAGTGACTAGTTATCTCATCTGTAAGAGAGTTATTACCAAATGTTTTCAAACTTTATAAAATATCAAGGTAGTGTGACCTTGAGTATAGTTGTAGGATTACAACTTGTAAGGGCGAGTGAGTTATGTTGAAGATTTCTTTTTGTACTATGGTACCAAGAACCCATGGAATCTTAGAAGAATAGTAAAAGTCTTACAGCCATTCTGAGGACTGGGCATAGGTTAGAAAGTTAAGGTTAAACCAGTATAATCCACTATGTACACTTCAATGATATTTTTCTAACCTTATCCTTGATTTAATTAATTACTTTCATTTTAATTTTCTTAATATCACCCAATGCAGCCCCTCTTAGGTGAAACGCTAGCACTAACATTTAGTATCAAAGCCTGGTCTTCTCATTTTATGATTAACATCCTAAGAAGGTTCCATTGAATGAGGTAAATAGTTTGAAGGTGATCATTTTTCTGCAAGGTATTAAGCCTTTCAAATATATGCCAACAAAAACACAGTCAGCTTCTTGCTCTTATCTCGAGATTTTGAATCTCTGATTAGTCATTACCTGGGCATGGGTTTTTATACATGTTACACATTTGCATTGTTGGTTTTTTTTTTTTTTGGTTATTTTCAAACCTTTACTGACATGGATGGAAAAATTAAGGTTAGTAAGGGAAACTTTTTCTTAATAATTTTATATTTATAACTTTAAAATCTTCACTTTTTAATGGTTTGGTCCCGGTTTGACTTCGTTTGACCCATTAACCCTTGATCTAGTATCTCGATTGGTTTAGTGACCAAGCCAATTTTAATAACCTTACTTTGATGGCATTATAAGTATCTAAGCCAATACCCTAAACATAATCACTCCCCAAGCTTTGATGAACTCTGTTCCATTGAGTAAACCTTCATAATATAGAGGATGAAACTAAAAACATAGACCTGATCTTTCTTACAATTATTTTATTAAAAAACTATCATCTTTTATTTCCAAGTTAAATTTGTACGCTTTCAAAGAGAACATCATTATTTTTGGAGGAAAAAGAGTATCTTTATACTAAGGCTAGTGCTTAACTTTCAAGAAAAGGCTAATTCAAAACAAGTTACACACTAATAGGAAAAACACTGAACACTTTGTACTATGTAATAAGACTAACTATAAATATTTTACTAGGAGAAGAGAGTTTATACATAGGAACTTGAATACAAAACCATGTTCTGTTTCAGCTCTCTTACTGATATCATCCATCTCGTATTGGTATCAGCGGAAGAAATAAAGAAAAGAAAAAAGAGCTGTAAGTTCTTCCTCTTCTCCAGATCTTCTTCACCTCCTACGATGAGTTCTAGCTCCATCGCCTTCATCAAGCCCAACTCCTTCAAAAAGCCTTCCATCTTAAGCTTCTGTAGGTTTTCCCTCCACGATGTTCATATACAAAATCAAGTTGAGGGATAATCTTCAAAAGCATGTAGTCTGCATATTTAGAGAATAGCAACCTCCATTGTTGACAGAAAATAAGGGGAAGGATAAAAATACCAAAGCCAAAAATACATCCCAACTCAACACTCAAGAAATTCCAATCAATGGAACTCTCAGAATCAGATGATTTAGATGTTTCGTACGATGGAGGTGAAAATCCTGAAACCCCGCTACTCGAATTGCAGTTATGTATCAATGGAGGCCCACATAAGTCTACATTACCTTTGAAAGAATCCTCTTCAAATGATTGAATTTGAGTACCTACTGGGATTGGCCCAATCAAATGATTATAGGAGAGATTGAGAAATTCAAGGAAATAAAGACTTGCAAGCTTTGTTGGTATGTTCCCACTTAAAGAGTTCAGTGACAAGTCTAATGATTCAAGACTCTTCAAGTTCCCTACAGATGAAGGGATATGACCTGAGAAAGCATTTTGTGACAAGTTAAGAGCATAAAGCTGTTTGAAACTCATAAGCTCTTCTGGTATTGGCCCTTCAAAATGGTTTGAAGAGAAATCCAAAGAAGTGAAGGCAATAAGAATCTTAGTGAGCTTTATTTGTTTTCCTTTGTTGACAATTGTGACCGAATCTAGGTAACTCAGATGACCAAAGTCATTGGCACTGACTTCATAGAACAACTGGTTGATCACAAAAGGTGACTTTGATGCAATCAGTTTGGATAGCTTTAGTGCAATATCTTTATTCACAATGGATAATGTGATCATGAAGTCCACAAGATTATTGTCATCAAAGATGTTAAAATGCAAAGGGCCAAATTCTGATCCGTTATATTCATTATCAGACACCATTAATGCTTTCCAACTCTGTAGGAGTGTTACAGGAAGAGCACCACTTAAGTCATTAGAAGCTAGATCAACAATTTGAAGTGCCTCCCACTTCATAATACTATTTGGACATTGAAGACTCCCATAAAATTTGTTTGACCTTAGAACCATGACTCTCAAAGTTGAAATGTTCCCTAAAAAGCATGGAAATGCATCAGCAAATTGATTGTTTCTAAGGTTCAAGACTTGAAGTTTCTGGCAATTAGCCAGAGACCCTGGGATTGTGCCACTTAAGAAATTTTTGTTGAGATCTAGGAACTGAAGGGCACAAGAGGTTGAAAATCTATCCAGAATATGACCTTTGAGGTTGTTTCCAGCTAGATTTAACATCCTAAGAGTGCTACTCTTTCTTATCAAGCATTCAGGAATAGTGTCACTGAAATTATTATCAGAAAGATCAATCACTCGAAGATTTGAAACATTACAAAGGGATTCATGGATTTTTCCTTGGAAACTATTGTTTGAAAGGGAAAGAAAATATAGGAAAGGGAGTTGATTACCAATGTCTGGTGGGGCAATAGAACTAAATCTATTGCTTGAGTAGTCCAAATAGATCACTTTTTTTGTAAAAATGGGAGCTAGGCCTTTGAGATGGTTGGAATGAAGATCAAGAAGAAACAAATTGGAACTAATATTTTGGATGGGTCCCTCCAAATCTGTTAGAAAATTGGTAGAAAGGTTAAGAAAAAACATAAAATCAAACCTCCAAATCCAATTGGGTATGGTTCCTTGAATTTGGTTGTTGGATAAGTCAAGGTGCATTAAATTGGATATGTTCTTGAGAAAATTTGGAAACTTCGTCACCTTGCAAGAAGCCAGCATGACACTGTTTAAATTGGGGAATGATGAAAGATTATGGCCCACCAGAGTTGCATCCACTGACATATTGTTGTGAGAAAGATCAAGTATAGCCAAATTTTCCATGCTTCTTATCATATCCAAATCTATTGTTCCATTAAACTTGTTTGAGGAAATTTGCAGTAAACTAAGTCTTCTGAGCTGAAAAATAGACCCAGGTACAGGACCTTGTAAATTATTTGCACTGATATCAAGGATCTCCAATGGGTTGGAACAAGCATTTGTAAATTCATCCAGAAGACCCTCAAATCTGTTGTTAGCAAGAATTAGTTCATGCAAAGATGGCAGAGTAAAAAGAGACGATGGAACTCTCCCATTGAGAAAATTACCACCTAAATCAACGGTGACAAGATTTTCAAGGCCCTTGAAATGAGAAGATGGAACTTCACCCTCAAAGTGATTGTTATAAAGGGATAGATATGTGAGTTTCTTTGACATGTTGAAAGATGGAAGTGAGCCTGTGAAATTGTTAAATGACAAGTCTAGATGAAAAAGTGAAGTCAGTTTTGAGATTGAACGAGAAAGTGTTCCATGGAATTTAGAGTTTGACAAATCTAAAGTGGACAACTTGGTCATATTTTGGATAGAACTTGGTAGTTGCCCTGAGAAATTTGTGTGGCTAAGGTTCACTGTTTGGAGAAATCTACGATGATGGAAGTTTGGTAAAGAACCATGGAGATCCTGATTATCTGATATATCAAGGACCTGCAAGTTTGGTATTTGGAAGATCTGTTTTGGAAACACTCCTCTCAAGTTGCAACTTCTCAGTTGCAAGGTGGTTAAGTTGATCAAACTCACCAAGGTCTCTGGCACTGATATTTTCATATTATTATTACTTAGTTGAAGTACCAAGAGAGACTGAAGCTTTGCAAGTGATGAATCAATAGGTCCAGAGAGATTACAAGATGACATGCTCACAATTTGAAGATTTTGCAGTGAAGATAGTGCCTGGCCCCATTCTTTCCCCATAGCAGATATCTTAACCCCATCAAGATATAGTTCTCTGATTTCTGTGAGATTCTGCAGAAACACAGCTATACTTGGACTCTCAATTACTAGTGTGTGAAATGAGGTAGACATATCTAGAAAAACCAGTTTTGTTAGGTGAGATATTTCAATTGGAATATGACCCTTAAAACCAGCATTTGATAGATTCAAATACCTCAAGTTTTTCAGTCTGTGCAGCTCTGAAGGAATTACAGAATGAAACTCATTATAAGCCAAGTTCAAACTTTGCAAAAATGGCAAGTTGATGAGACTATTTGAACTTGAACTGTTGAATCCTCCAGAGATTGATTCTTCACTCAAATCAAGAGCTATAACGTGTCCCTTTTCACATGTTACTCCATTCCATTTGCAGCAATCTTGGTTATTGTGGTTCCAATGAACCAATTTCTTGGACTTGGAGGGGTTGAATAAAAGGTTGTTTCTCAGATAAATCAAGGCAGATTTTTGATGGCTAAGGCTATGACTGGTCACACAGAAAATATTGATGCTCAAGTATATGAAGCAAAATGGTATCAGAAAAAGCCATACGTTTCGGATAGTCATCATTGCATGTATGAATATAAGAGACAACTTTACAAGTGATCAAGTAAAGAAGATGATGATGGTCTTGAATTTGCCTTAGGCATATCACCCTTTTATTCTTAGCAACTTGCTTTATATTTGACTGAATCAAAGTCATTTGTTGATGGTGTATGAGTCATTTGGAAGTCAAACATTTGTTCCCCTACCAATATTTAGTCTTCCCTTTGTACTCCCTTTGATCCATTTATAAGAAATGTCTTTGAAGATATTTTTTATCCTTTTTTACACGACTTTTTGATAGTTTCTATCAGCATTAAATATTTTTTCCATGCTAAGTTGTTGTTATATGTCTATATTTAATAGGGATAATGAAAGAGAGTATAGGAATTGATATTATGTTTGGGATTTAGTGTGATCAATGATCAAGCTATTGGAAATCACTCGAACTTCATGTTAAATTTAATGTTTTTAACTATTTGGTTGTTGACTAAGACAAACTTTTACTTTAATTTTATCATTTTCTATACATGTTTCCAGAAATCCATCAACTTCTGCAACAATGTTGACAGTAAAACAACGGACTTTGAAAAATGAAAAATCGCAGAAAATAATGTGCAGAAAAATAAAGGGAAAATTTGACCAAGTTCCTAGTTAATGAAAATAATATCAGAAAAGTTTTATAGCATGTCAATAACAAATGAAAGAGCTATTATTAATAAGGATAAGTGAAAGAGCTACCATCACCTTTGACAAGTTATAAAATTTTTCTAATATTATTTTCTTTAAATGGAACCTTAGTCATTTTCCTAAAAATAATAAATGTGCTACGAAGTGAAACACTTGCTTTGAAAGTTTGAATAAAAATAGTGTACGTTATGTATAACTCATGACGGTCTTAATAAGCAAAGTTCAACCAACGCTGGCCTTTGCCATATATGTTCGAGATTGAAAGAGAAGCAAGAAAAGAATCTCAAAATAGTTATTCAAAATAATTCTTATGAAATCTTGGGTTAATGTGCATAACACAAGTACTTTTTTGAGGAGTCAAAAATAACTATGAACTTCTAAAATATATGTAAAAATCTATATTAACCATTAGCTAACCGTTTATTTAAAAAAAAATTTATTGAAAATGGCCATATAGAGGATGACGTGGATGATTAGCAAACAATTTGAAGAGAAATATCAAATGTATTTTTCACTTTAATCCTTAAATTTTTAGAAATTATTCTGAAATTAGGGTTTTTTTTTTAATTTAAATGACTTAATTGTCTTCCTGCGAAAAACAATTTGGGAAAATGTTGGTTATAATATGATCATTGAGATCATACGATTATGAAAGTAATGAGCTCACTTTCATATATAGGTTTTTGGAAGGGGGGAAAAGGTAATGGAATGTTTAATGTTAAAAATTAAAAATCTAATGAGGTTAATTTAAATTTTAAAATGTGAGGACGATAAAATCAATTGGTCTAAAGTTCAAAGGAGTCTTTGCATATCAAGTAATATATATATTTAATATATAGTGCTAGCTTCTTCTTGATTGGCTCAAATGTATTATCCACATTATGAACATTATCATTCTTATTGGTTGATTTTGTTCAATTTTATTTTTTTAATAATAATTTCATTAAATTAAATGCTTCTTTAGTTATTCTTTCAAATTTGAAATTTGAATCACTTCATATTATTAATGGAATACTGATTTTTTTTCCCATGTAGCTTCAACTCTCTTTTTCCTGCGAACTTTTCAAATTTTCAATTAAATAAAAGAGCTATTGGATAGAATAATTGGTTGAATTTTCTGCCCGTGCATCGCCCGGGTCATCCGTCTTGCTATAGTAAAATTTTCCTAATCCATTTCAGAAGCCACATCATCCTTACACGAAATTCAATGAAGTTTTGTATTTTTTAGAAAATAATGTATTAAATATTCAGATTTTTTTCTTTCTTTTTCATAACTCAAGCACACATGTTATTGACAAAAGGCCATGAATGATAAAGTCTTCTTGAAGCGTCATGTTATTTTCTTGTATTAATTCATTACCTGACTTTCTTAATTCCGATTACTTGTAGACTGGGGCCGCTGAAATTTAATAGTCTTCTTGAAGTGTCACGTAATATTCAAATGGAAATTTTTGTTCTATCGTCCTCTATTTAATTGACGTTTGAGTTCCGGTCTTTCAAAATTTCAATTTCTTGGAGACTAGGGCAGCTGAAAACAATCTAGTATATATATAAAATATTGTGGTTTATAAAGCATTGGTTGATAAATAATACTAGTATAAAAAAAACTAATAATTTTCATTGAAGATTAACATTCCACATTGAAACGAATAAAATACTTCTTCTACAAAGAAAATGAAGAAATTTAGGGGAAGTTAAAAATATTGATTTCAAAATATTGATTTCATTTGCAATGATTTTCATTTTATTTTAATAATCTAAATATATTATATTAAAAAAATTTAAACTTAAATATGCTCTATTAGCTGCACAATCCATAATAGAATTTGTTACGTGAACATTTTTCATTAGCTACATTACCGGTGTTAGAAATATAGGACAAAAAGTATACTTTATAAAGTTAAGGGAGCAAAAATATACCTTATGTGAGACTTTAAAAACTAGGGAAAATTCCACTCAAGGCCCAAATTATCAAAATATTGTCAAAAAAATGCCCTAAGAAAAGTCATATGTCAAAAAATGCCCTATGACCTTTTCTGGTATTACTTCAAAAAAAAATTTTATGGATATAGTTGTTAATAGCTACTAATATAGTTTTTAATGAGATTGATTTAGTTATTAATATATAATTGTTAATTATACTGATTTAGTTGTTAACGGAGACTGATATAATTGTTAAGGCTTTTTGAAATAATACTAAAAAATGCCCTAGAATCTTTTTTTATATATGACTTTTCTTAGGGCCTTTTTTGACAATATTTTAATTGATTGAGCCCTAAGTAGAATTTTCCCTAAAAACTAAAAGTGTACTTTAGCCTATATTCTTTAATCACTTGCTTTGTATAATAATTTATTTAGATCTTTTTTTTTCAACAAAATTTTCAGTAAGTCATCGTTTAATTATTAATAATATTCATATTAATAATTTATTTAGATCTTTTTTTTTCAACAAAATTTTCAGTAAGTCATCGTTTAATTATTAATAATATTCATATTACTAGTTTGAAAATTTTCATAATTTAATATTTTTGAATTGTGGGATAATTCTTTTCACGAACTCTGACCAATGTTCATATCTACTTTAAATTTCAATTCAACTACCAACACATTTATAAGTTCTAGAGTTTCCTCCTAATTAGAAGTCTTACAAATCTTCTAGAGAGGAAATGACACACACTGCATAAATCATGGTATATAACGATTATTAACTATCATATATTACAGTTTCAAACTGATATATATGATGGCACTATAAAAGCTCAATACATATATATTACAGTTCTGAATCATTTCTTATTTCTGACATATTATAACAGTTATAATATAACACATGTTATGTATTGAGGTTTGGTAAAGTTATGATCTTTCCATTATTGTGATAATAATTAACGTGCACACGTAAACAACTGTCATATATAACAGTCTCCATTTACAATCATTATTTAATTAGTAACATACATAACTGTTTGTATATAAAAGTCGTGACTTTTAATAAAATTTAATAGCATTTTCTCATAGAGAACTATTATGTATTAAGTACATAAATAACAGGTTACAAAAAAAGAACCATGAACATTTATAATATATTACGGTTTTTATATAATAGTGTGATGTATGGATATAAGATTCTTTAAGTGAGAGTTTCTGAGTTAATTGACCTCCCCCCCCCCCCCAAAAAAAAAAAAAACACACACACACACAATAATAGTTCATGCAATACTATGTGGCTATGTAATTTGGCATGAATCAAGACATTTCAGGCTCTATGGGGAGAATCAATGGCAACTGCTGCACTATATAAGTGAACATGTAACATGTGACCTATATATAATTATATCTCTTCATAATAATTAACCCCTAGAAAACAAAAAACTCGGGTGAAAAAATATATACCCTTATAAAAAAAGGGCGGAGGGGTATGGAAACCCTTGACTTTAAGGGTTCACATAACCTCTGCACCTTTTCTGAAAGGTTAATTTGTCCCCTCCCCCCCCCCCCCCCCAAAACCAAAAAAAAAAAAAAAATTCTTTGCTTTGCAGGTTTAATTGCTAAAGAAACACATGATATAAGTAAACACTTACATGATTATGTTTTCCAATAATCGTAACATATTATAAATATATAACAGTTTTTCCATATAACCGTCAAAACCCCTTCCTCTGGTTGACAAATATTTTACCGTTCATCATTTTAATAGTTAAGTATTATACAAAATATATCATGGTTATTATTAAAAAAAACCGTTCAATATAGATAGCTATATTTAAAAGTCATTGTCATACAACCCCTATATATAGTGCCCCTATATATAACAGTTGTATTTGAAAAAAACTATAAAATATAGTATCATTACACACACACCCCACTTGGATTGGTTAAAAAAATGTTAAATATAGACAAATCTATAGTAGTAGTAGTGTTGACTCAATGCATATATGAATATAGGAGTGCATTTAAATTAGTGTAGTATTTGATTATTGCTAAAGGAGTATAAGTAGAGGAAGTTTAGGAAAAATCATAAATATAGAAGATAAGGTGTATTAAAGTTTTATATTTAGAACCAAAACTAACATGCCAACTAACTCCTACATTAGAACCAAAGATAGCACTATCTCTTGTGCTTATTATAATATCAACTCAACTAATTTGGGTAGATTGAAAAAATTAGCTAAATTAATTAGTTGAAAAATATGAGTTGTTTTTCCTAAAATACCTCCTAAATCATTTGCAATAAGGTCACCCCTCTCTTAATGCCAACTTCATGTCCAATTAATAGGGATAATTTAGAAGAGAAAAAAAAAGATAAATTAATAGGGGATAAACTTGATTTTTTTTTGGACAACCCCCCCCCCCAACACACACACACACACACACACACACACACACACACACACACACATATATATATATATATATATATATATATATATATTAATATTGAAAACATATACAATACATAAAAACAACCACAAATAAAGTTAAAATAAAGACAACAAAGACAACAATAATAACAATAAAATAAATTGGATACAATAATAGTCAAGGACCGTACATTAAAGATATAAGAGCTGAAGTAAAATCATGGACATAATCGGCCTCCTTGAAACCCAAGGTTAGAAGTGATGAGCAAGAGTTATTATGAAATTAGGTTTTTTTTTATAATTTAAATGACTTAATTGTCTTCCTGCGAAAAACAATTTGGGAAAATGTTGGTTATAACATGATCATTGAGATCATACGATTATGAAAGTAATGAGCTCACTTTCATATATAGGTTTTTGGAAGGGGGGAAAAGGTAATGGAATGTTTAATGTTAAAAATTAAAAATCTAATGAGGTTAAATTTAAATTTTAAAATGTGAGGACGATATAATCAATTGGTCTGAAGTTCAAAGGAGTCTTTGCATATCAAGCAATATATATATTTAATATATAGTGCTAGCTTCTTCTTGATTGGTTCAAATGTATTATCCACATTATGAACATTATCATTCTTATTGGTTGATTTTGTTCAATTTTATTTTTTTCATAATAATTTCATTAAATTAAATGCTTCTTTAGTTATTCTTTCAAATTTGAGATTTGAATCACTTCATATTATTAATGGAATACTGATTTTTTTCCCCATGTAGCTTCAACTCTCTTTTTCCTGCGAACTTTTCAAATTTTCAATTAAATAAAAAAGCTATTGAATAGGATAATTGGTTGAATTTTCTGCCCGTGCTTCGCACGGGTCATCCGTCTTGCTATAGTAAAATTTTCCTAATCCATTTCAGAAGCCACATCATCCTTACACGAAATTCAATGAAGTTTTGTATTTTTTTAGAAAATAACGTATTAAGTATTCAGATTTTTTTCTTTCTTTTTCATAACTCAAGCACACATGTTATTGACAAAAGGCCATGAATGATAAAGTCTTCTTGAAGCGTCATGTTATTTTCTTGTATTAATTCATTACCTGACTTTCTTAATTCCGATTACTTGGAGACTGGGGCCGCTGAAATTTAATAAAGTCTTCTTGAAGTGTCACGTAATATTCAAATGGAAATTTTTGTTCTATCGTCCTCTATTTAATTAACGTTTGAGTTCCGGTCTTTCAAAATTTCAATTTCTTGGAGACTAGGGCAGCTGAAAACAATCTAGTATATATATAAAATATTGTGGTTTATAAAGCATTGGTTGATAAATAATACTAGTAAAAAAAAAATTAATTTTCAATGAAGATTAACATTCCACAATGAAACGAATAAAATACTTCTTCTACAAAGAAAATGAAGAAATTTAGGGAAAGTTAATCATTTATGTAATACCCTAATTTTCATAATACATGTAAATATTATATTTTGATAAATAACACCTATTAAAATAAGTGAATATGTGGTCTCAAAATTTGTGTAAATTAATAATTTAATTTTAGGCAATTTTCCTTTGGAATTAATTAACAAAGGGTTAATTATGAGACATGATTTAAGAGAGTATGTTGTCTCTAAATTTTAATTAATTTATTATCATTTTTAGGGAAATATTTAGTTTAATTGTTATTTATTAACAATTATCCCTAACAAAATAAGTTTGCACTAATTGAGATTAGTTGCATAATTTTTCAAGATGATTAGAGACAAATTAAAAGTATCAAATGAGGGTTAATTATGTTGAAAATAAGGAATATTATTAAGGGGAAAATGAAATACATAATATGTGTTGGTGTGCAAAATATATATATATATATATATATATATATATATATATATATATATATATATATATATTTTGTGTACGTGTTGCTTTTGTGTGTGTGTATTAAGTGATTGTTTTGATAAAAAGGATATGTGTGTAAATTGATTAAATTATGTGTGTGGTCATTGTGTTAAGTACGTATTGTTTAAAGTGTGTGCGTTGTAGGTGTGTGAATGTGATTAGGATTATATATTGTTTAAATGTGTGTTTTGTGTTCAGCCACATCTTCTTTTCCAAATCACGCCACCTAGCACATTATCTTCTTTAATTTGAAGACACCTCACACCCCTCAAAGAGTTTCAAATTCGGACAACTCTTAATGCCATTATCTCTTTCCTATGTTTTAATCAATGATCTTATTCTTTTCGGTTAGTGTTGTTTAAATGGAATACTTGTGTGCAAATAGGTGTGTATGGCTGTGTGTGTGTATACGTAGGTGTGTGTGTAACATGTGGATAAGAATTTGTAAAGAGAAAATGCCACATGTGTCCCAATTTTTCCCTATAAATAGAGGCCTTTAGTCTTCATAAATTTCACACCAAAGCAAGCTTAGTAACAGCTGATAAAGAAAGTGGGAGTGAGGGTGAAGATTCTTGGGGAAGTTGAAGCAAAGTTCTTGGTAAGATCTCTAACTCTAGCTTTAAGTTCTTTAAGTTTTAGTTCTTAAATTCATAGTTAGAAGTAGCTTTGATCTTAAATATGTTAGAGTAATTTTAATATCATGTTTTTATAGTCAAAAATGGTGATATTTTGAAAATTAGATGAGCCACTTGGTATATCAAAATTTCTGGAAAATTATGATTAAAGTAGCGAAGCTCTAGCGAAAATTCATCGGGTAGAAATTTCTGGAACCAGTGGTAAAAACGCCAATATTTTATATTGATAATGGAATTGATAAATTCTGGGAAAATTCATGGTTAAAGTAGACATATAGAACTTTCCAAATATATCCAGAGTGTGTCATTTGAAGTTCTGTGCAAAGAGATAAAAATTCGAGAAGATAAGCTACGTTTTCTGAGGAAAATTCTGGGCAGAGGTTGATAAACATTAAATCTGGGAATTGTTCTCAAATTCTGGGTAAGGTCCAGTATTTTTCCTCAAAAATAGAGATCCCAAGGATTCCGGAAAATTTTACGGATCCTCGTTTCGATTTTTCTGGAATTAGTTATGATTTTTCGAAGTTAGGCGAAATTCTGCCCAAAAATGCTGAACCAGTGTTTTTTCCGAAAATTATGTGGAAATAATTGAAAATAAATCCACCAAGGGTATAATTGTCATTTATGGCCAAGCTATCTCTTGGAATAATGTTTGTGAATTAATAGAAACGATATTACCCTTATAGGATAAACTGTGAACGTGTACAGACCGATGAACATACCAAAAACTCGTCAACAAAGGTACGGACGCGTATTGTAACCTTAACTCTTATGCTTATGATATGCTTATATATGATAGTTGTGTTCACATGCTGAGACTCTATTTTAAAATTGTTCTCTAAACATTGGATTGAATACGGGTTATGGTCATGATAACACCGTTAAGTTTTCCTAGCGCTGAGGACATGATAGGCCATCGTGGCACTAGTGAATAGTGCAGACTGGGATAACATACATATAGCAGTGGCTGTGTTTTGTTATTGCCTTACATGTTGTTATGAGTTTGAAATTGTGATTGTGTACTTATTATGTGATACCCGTCATATACTGTTTGCATAAGTATGAAGTTAACCGTTATTTGAAGTTCAATGGGTATTGAACCTCAGCTCCTGCCTTATCTTCAGGATCCCAGGGAATCAAAATCAAGGACAAGGGTAAGGAGCCGGCATAAGAACCAAGCGGAGACATTATTATTTTGATATGTACTTAGGTGTATTAAGCACTCGGATGAATGTACTGTTGATTGTTCAACTAGATACACCACATACAATGTTATTCAGTTACTCTTTATTTTGGGAAAATATTTTCAACGCTCAACTCTGATCAGAAACATTATGGAAACGTTTATAAAAATGGGGTGTTACAATTTACGCCTTATTATTTTCGACTCTATTAAGATTTAATCCTTAAATTTTGACTTAATACAACTAAGTCATTATGATTTTAATTTGATTTGTTTAATATTGAGTCCTTAAACTTTAACTTGATATAACCAACAGTCTTTTTAGCTTTAATCATTTGAAATGTTAGTTCCTGAAGTTATTCAAGAAATAACTTCAGTCTTCATAATTTTATTTTCTAAAATGTAGGGAGTAATAACATTTTAAACAATTAAAATTATAGGATTGAATTGAATTGAGGAAAAGTTTACGAATTGAGATGCATTGAATCAAAATTATAGGAACTAAGTAACACTAAATCAAAACTAAAAGAAACAAATGAATTTATCAATAGTAGTTAGGCTTCAAGTGGAAATGTAAAACTCTGATTAAACCTTATTTCATGTTAAAACAAGCCTGCCGTAGGCAAATAATTGAGAAAAACAAGTACGAAGGTTGGGATATATTTGAGCGGACAACTCTAATAAGGATTAATAATGTCAAATTTGACCTAATAATATTTAATATTTTTTATTTTTATTTTAATAAATTATATAAATTTACCGATGGAATTATATTTTTGGCTAAAGTACACCTTTTAATCTTTTAAGTTTACACAAAGTATACTTTTGGTATATTATCTTTATAAAGTATAATTTTTGTCCTAAAATTCTAACATTGTTAATGTTATTAGCAAAAATCGTTGACGCAACAAAGTCAACTGATGACTATGTAAATTTAAGTATTAACTGTATAGTTAAAATCTATTAATTTAAAATTTGAAATATGCATAAATTGAAAAATATCTAAATCCCTGATGAACTAGTTATTATCAAAACCCCGATTATTTAAAAAAAAATAGTTTAAAGATATAAATATAAAAATATTAGTTTAATAATTTAAATATATTAATTTAATAATAAAAATATCAAAATATTGATTTCATTTGCAACGATTTGTCAGTTCATTTTATTTTAATAATCTAAATATATTATATTAAAAAAATTAAAACTTAATATGCTCCATTAGCTGCACATAGGGGTGAGCAATAGGCGGGTGGGGCCGCCCTGGGGGGTAACCCGTGACCCGCCTGTTATTTTTACACAGGTACAGGGAGCCCCATACCTGTCCTCCAACCCGTTTAACCCGTACAAAAACGGGTACGGGTTAAATTGGTATTCCTAAACGGGTCCAGGGAACCCGTTTAGGAATCTGGGCCTTTTAAAAAAAAAAACATGTTATATTGGCCCAAAGCAGTTTTCTTTTTAAAACAGTTTTTTAGAGCCCGTTTTTGTTGTCTCGGACCTTTTCCTCAGAACAGTTTTTTGGAACCTAGAAATTGGACTATTTCGTTTTTATGCCTTCAAAGTCAAACTGAATAATTGTGGTCTTTGTATAATTGTATCTGTTACGGATATCTCACAAATGGGCCCAACCCAATAACCAGAGAGCCTAGTCAAAATGGCTTCAGTTATGCTCATAATCGCTTCCTTGAAAATAGGAGTGGTTTTATCAAGAATATCTATCGTTATGGTAACCGCCTATGAAAGAAGGAGATTATTCAAAAACGCATATCTTGATATCCCTAAAATAAAGGATAAATCCAACAGATTAAGATAGGGTCCAGGTACGCATATAAATAGGGTAAACCCCTTACAAGGTACACACTTCTAAAACCCTAGCTTTTCTATTCACACAGCGCACACACACCACCCCCTCTGGCTATCATTATCCTGCCGTATACTCTCGAACTACGTGGACTTTGATCCACACTGTGGTACGTAGGACCCCGGGATTTCACCCCGGGCCAAGTCCAACCCAACTTGTGATCCACACCGGATCATTGGCGTCGTCTGTAGGGACTGTAAAGTCCTATTCCCGTGACCCGTGATGGCTAATACCAGAAGCAAAAGCCACCCGTATGCACACGAGCAAGGTTAGGAACAAAATTTTAGCGAGACCCAACAGCAGGACGTTCAAGGCGTTAATCAGGAACAAATGGAGGAGCCCCCGGACTCGAACTTGGATGGACGAGCAGGCCAAACGCTGGAAAATACTAACCACGCTGGTCCCTCAAAGTTTCAGATTGGCAGCCCGGACATACGGCTCCTACATAACATTGCTGAATCAATGTTGAAACGAATCGAGAATGTGGAAGAACGCGACAATCTTCAGAACCAGAAGATTGACCATATGACCGAGGTGATGAACCAAATCCTTAAACACTTACAAGACCCTCTTCAGGAGGAACGCCGGGATGATCAGCAGAATGAGGACGAAGAAACCAATCACCAAACTATTGATCCCCTACAGGAGGACCATCCCGGGCAAGGCCGAATAGTTTCAACAAAAAATTCTCAGCAAAGTAATCACCGGGATGCGAGTCAGGAGGATCAAGCCCGGGCACTTAGGAAAGACAACCGTACCTCGGACAATCAGGGAATTCCGCCAGACTCCGGAAGGTACAAGATGTGGTATGGGGACGGAGGGCAAAACAACAGCCCGTTCTCAGATGAAATTACGGAAGCTGAGTACCCAAGGAAATTTAGTACATCCGACCTCCCTAAGTACGACGGAAGTCAGGATCCCCAGACACACTTGAACACTTTCGACACTAAGATCCTGGTCCGAGGATTCAAAGGGCCAATCATTTCCAGGCTGTTCACCTCAACGTTACGAGGAGCCGCTCAAATTTGGTTCCGGACTCTATCTCCCAAGTCCATTACCGACTTCAACGACCTGAGCGAGAAGTTCCTGCTGAATTTCGCGACAAGCAAAAAGCAACCCAGGTCGGTCTACACGCTGGACAGAATCAAGCAGCAACCCGGTGAAACCCTTCAGAAGTATTTGGATCGTTTCAAGGCTGCCGCATTGCAAATCCAGGGCTTAACGGAAAGCGTCCACGTACACTTGCTCATCTCGGGCTTAGATAGCGAATCCAGAATGGGGAGATCGGTCATATCTGGTGAGATCAAGACGCTGGAAGAATTCCATAGACGAGCCAAAAAGTATCTGGACATCGAGCAGATGCAGATAGCCAACGCGTCGGGAAAAGAGAGACAGAAAAGCCCACCCCCAAAAGGGAAGGACCGGGCAGCAAGAGACCGACCCAGGAACTCGGACCAGAAAACACGAGGACAAAGGCATGAGGGGAAGTATGAGAGATATACTCCACTAAATGTCCCTCGTTCACAACTATGGAGAGAGGTAGCCTTGACCGAGATGAGGAAGGTGGAGCGACCACGACCACTTTATAACAAGGGTAAGTTGGACCGCACACGATTTTGCAAATTCCACAATGGACCCGGGCACACAACGGATGAGTGCTGGGACCTTAGAGATGTGGTTGAAAAGTTTATCCGAGATGGAAAATTACGTCAGTACGTTATCAAAACACAAGGGCAAAAAGCCAAGCGCAAGCAGACGGATCGGAGTGCAAGCCCGGTCTCCCATAGGAGAAAGCCGGACGAAGGCCGAAGAAAGTACGACAATGAGGACGAGTTCCCGGAAGCAGAGTTTGACTGCAATGTCATTAGTGGAGGTTACGGAGGTGGCGGCGATATCGCCAATCAGCGGAAGAAATACCTTCGGGAAGTCTTAACCATCAGGGGACGACCGACCTTCAAGCCGGAACCATCGCAAACAGAAGAGCCTCCTAAAATGTTCTTTACTCAGGAAGATCTGAGGGACGTAATCCCGGGTCATCAAGACGGACTGGTTATAACCGGCCTCCTGGGAAAATGCCGTGTAAAGAAGATATTCATCGATCCTGGCAGTGCGGTGGATATCATCCTGTGGGACGCTTTTAAGCGCATGGACCTCGACCCAGAGAATCTAAAGCCGTGCAGGACAACCTTAATCGGGTTCAACGGACAGGATACAAGTCCCAAAGGGTGTATAGAACTAAAAATGACCTTGGGCTCTAAAGAAGCCTTTAAGACTGAGCAAGTCAAGTTTATTGTAGCGGATTTCCCTTCGTCCTACAATATAATCTTAGGCAGACCAACTATTCATAGTTGGGACATGCTCATATCAACTAAGCATCAGAAGCTGAAAATGGTAAGTCGGAAGAATGAAGTCGTCACCGTCAAAGGTGATCAGAAGGAATCCCGGCAATGCTATTTCTCGACAGTTAAAAACAATGAACCCGGAACATCCAGCTCGCAACAGAAAGAAACTCGAAATTCAGCGCCAATTGCACCGAGCTCGGTCAATGTGGTAGAGCTGGATGTAAGAGAAGAAGCAAAGTTGATGAAAACAGAGCCTGATGGAGAGCTCACAGGCTACCAACTAGGAGAGGAGCCCGGACAAATAACCAAGATCGGGAGTTCGCTAGCCGAGCAAGAAAAAATCGAGCTCAAAAAGCTGTTATGGAGAAACAAGGACGTATTCGCATGGAAACCTTCAGAGTTACCAGGAGTCGACCCGGCGTTCTGTTGTCACAAATTGACCATAAATCCACGATATACGCCGGTCTCGTAGAAGAAAAGAAAAATTGCACCGGACCGACAGAAAGCCCTAGCCGAGCATGTAAGAGAACTGCTGGATGCGGGATTCATCAGGGAAATCCAGTATACCACATGGTTATCAAATGTGGCAATGGTCAAGAAACCCAATGGCAAATGGAGGGTGTGCACCGACTACACCGATCTCAACAAAGTGCCCCAAGGATGCTTACCCCATGCCAAATATTGACCAACTGGTAGACAATTCTACGGGATTCCAGCTGCTCTCATTCATGGATGCGTATTCCGGCTATAACCAAATAGTTATGCATCCCGAAGACCAGGAGAAAACAGCTTTTATCACGGAAAAAGCTAATTACTGCTATAATGTCATGCCTTTCGGGTTGAAGAACGCAGGAGCTACTTACCAGAGGATGATGAATCAAGTGTTTGAGGCACAGCTCGGCAGGAACGTCGAAGTTTACATCGACGATATGATCGTAAAGTCAGTTAAGCGATCCGACCACATCCAAGATTTGCAAGAAACATTTGATAAGCTCCGGGATCATAGAATCCGACTTAACCCAGCTAAATGTGCATTCGGGGTACCAGCGGGTAAATTTCTTGGATTCCTGTTGACAAACCGGGGGATTGAGGCCAATCCGGACAAATGTTAGGCCGTCCTCAATATGGCTGCCCCAAAAAACAAAAAAGAGGTACAGCAGTTGATTGGCAGACTGGCTGCGCTGACAAGGTTCTTACCGAAATCGGCAGAAAATGCTCTTCCTTTGTTCAAGTTATAGAAGAAGGAAGCACAGCATGGAGAATGGAACTCAAAGTGTGAAGCCGCGTTTGACAAGATCAAAAAATGGCTGTCATCACCACCCGTGCTGACCAAACCCGAGCCCGGGGAAGATTTGATATTATATCTATCCGTGGCCCCAGAAGCAGTAAGTGCTGCCCTGGTGAGAGAAGATTCGATGGAACAGAAATCGATTTACTTTACAAGCCGGGCTTTGCAGAGTTCGGAGATAAGATATCAAAGGTTGGAAAAGGTGGCCTTTGCGCTCCTCACTGCCGCGAGGAGATTACGTCCCTACTTCCAGGGGCATAGAATAATTGTGCGAACCAGTCAGCCGATACGCCAAATACTCCACAAGCCTGACTTGGCAGGAAGAATGACTAGTTGGGCTATCGAACTGTCCGAATTCGACATAGTATATGAAGCTCGGCATGCTATTAAATCCCAGGCTTTAGCCGACTTCATTACAGAACTGGTACCAACAGAGGTAGTCCCGAAAGCCAACCTTGACGTTTGGAAAGTATTTGTAGACGGCTCGTCAAACGCCAAAGGAAGTGGAGCCGAGATCATAATCGAAAGCCCGGAAGGAGTCGCCATGGAACACTCCCTGCAATTGCACTTCAGAACGTCCAATAATCAGGCCGAGTATGAGGCTGTATTGGCCGGGCTATCGCAGGCAAAAGAAAATGGGGCCAGGCGGGTTCATCTCTCCACCGACTCTCAACTAGTCGCGGCCCAAATCAACGGTTCATACACGGCTAAGGGACCCTTGCTAATCAAGTATCTGGGGAAAGTCAGAGAGACAATGGCCGACTTCGATGAGGTCGTAGTCACCCACATCCCCAGGGGAGAAAATGCGAGGGCAGATATCCTCTCTAAATTAGCAAGCACCAGGAACCCGGGAAATAATCGGACTGTAATACAACAAAGTCTGAAGGAGCCCACGTGTATCATGGTCATCGTGGCAGCAGAAGACTGGCGAAAGCCAATCTTAAATTACCTAGAAAAGGGAACGCCTAGACGATCCCGGGGAAGCAAGGCAAATAGCACGGACCGCGTTAATGTACACGGTGGTCGATGACCAACTCTACCGAAAAGGCCTCCAATCCCCAATGAAGAGATGTTTAAACCAGGTAGAGGCCGAGTACGTGCTATCAGAGATACACGAAGGGATAAACGGATAATACATGGGGGCAAAGGCGTTAGCCCGGAAGGCCCTTAGGGCTGGATATTACTAGCTGACAATGGTCAAGGATTCCAGGGAGCATGTACGGACGTGCGAAAGCTGCCAAAAACATGCTCGGATCCTCTGGCCACCTCCGACTGAGTTGAAGACCATCACGGCTCCTTGGCCATTCTTTAAATGGGGTATGGACCTCCTTGGACCGTTCAAACAGGCCGCAGGGCAACTGAAATGGCTTGTGGTGGCGGTGGATTATTTCACTAAGTGGATCGAGGTCGAACCACTGTCGACCATCTCGGCCGCTCGAATACAAAAATTCTTCGAAAGAAATATTGTTGCAAGGTTCGGGATTACTGCCGAGATCGTAACTGACAACGGTACTCAATTCGTTGACCAAGGCTTCCAGAGGTTGATGTCGAAGCTCGAAATCAAGCACCATTTCACCTCGGTAGAGCATCCGCAATCTAATGGGCAAGCCGAGGCAGCCAACAAAATCATTGTTGACGGGCTCAAGAAAAGGATGAGCAATGCAGAAAGTAACTGGGTCGAGGAACTATACCCGATACTCTGGGGATACTGAACTAGTGTCCAAACCTCAACCCAGGAAACACCCTTCCGAATGACATATGGATGCGAGGCCATGATCCCGGTAGAAATTGGGCAAACATCATGGAGGAAAGCCAAAGTCATGGAGGAGGGAGAACACGCCAACAACAAGCAGTTAGCAGCCGAGCTAGACCTCATCGATGAAGTCAGAACGACGGCACACTGCCGAGATCTGGCAACGAAGCAGCTGGTGGCAGCTAAGTATAACCGCAAAGTTAGACCACGAGCATTCGATAAAGGTGACTTGGTATTACGCAGAGCGGATATCGGAAATAAGAATGCCCGGGACGAAAAACTTGCAGCAAACTGGGAGGGTCCTTACTGTGTTTCAGACAAAATAGGGCCCGGGACCTATGTCCTTGAGACGTTAGATGGCACGCCCATTAAACGAACGTGGAACGCGGACAAACTAAGGACTTACTACAGCTAAAAACCGGGATGCACTCGGAATAAGCGCACAGCGGATGTCAGTGGTGACTGAGAACCGCTTTTCAGTTTCAACGGATGTCGGTGGTGACCGAGAACCGTCTTTTATTACGCATTGTTTTGCTTTTGGCAGTATTTTCCATTGATTTTAAATTGTGTAATCCCAATTATTTCAATCAATAAAAAAGGTGGTTCAATTCATGGGCCAACCAAGTTATTACTTGTGAAATCAATGCAAAGATAGGCCGTGACAAAGGCAAGATAATTAAACAAAGACTTGGGTTTCGCGATCCCGGTCATGATAAGATTTGTCAACAAGTCTTGTAAACGTTACGATGCATCGGAACTGTCCCCTGGGGTGGTGTGAGATTGCCATAAAAGATCCTGATCAGGTCGAAATGTTTAGGCTCCTATGCAAAAAGGATATTAGGGCCCGAACATGTGGCAGTTGGCTACCATCTTGGTAAGGTACTTTACAAGATAAAGTGCTTAGATGATTTTTGAAAATCGTCTGTTGTTTAGAATGTCCGACCATTAATAAACGTGGCCCATTTGTTAAAACGTCGGTTGAATATCCAGCAGATTCTGCGCAATATATATTGACTTTGGCTAAGTCATAAAATAAAGAACCGAGCTTCGTTCACGGATTACGTTCCCCTTTTACTCATCAACTGGTGAATTAAAAACGAGTTTGGTTTAAAGGATGAAAATAAAAACATGTAAGATGGACGAGCTGAGGATGCTAGAAAAATCCGGGAACACCGGCTTGTCATAGTATTAATTTTGAGGGCAAAGGCCCCGGATTACAGAAAAACAAAAATGAAAGTGAAAATACTACAGAACAAGGGAAAAAATAAAAAGGTCCTAGAAGGACGGCATCAAAATTGGGCTTGGCCGGGCACAGGAGATCCAGGGGCGTCAGTCATCGGAGCATCTTCCTCAGCTAATTGACCACGGTCATTCTCCGCGAGATGCTCAGACTCTTCGACCAGAGAAAGCGGCGCTGGTACAAATTGCCCGTCCTCTACCGAAGCTCTGAAATCTACAGCATCCAAATTCATCGTAATGTGAGGATTCAGAGCTCGGACTTGGGCCAGGCATAGGTTGAAAGCTTCAACAGCCGTCTCCACGACCAAGACTTCCAGCTTATCCACCTCGGCAGCAGACGCCACTAGCTCAGCCTTGGAAGCGTCGAGGTCGGAATGGGCAAGATGGAGGTCCTTCACCACCCCCGCATACTAACCCTGCAGGGCGTGCAGTGAGGCATTGAGGGTGTCTTCCCGGGCATGACTGGCATCAAGCTCGGTGGAGAAATGATCCCTTTCAGCAAGGACCTTTGATAGCTCCTCCACCGCCTTTATCTGCGCCTCTTCCGCTTTCAGGCGCGCCTCCTCAGCCTCCCTCTGCCTAATCTCGGCCTCTTTCTTTTCAACCCGAGCTTTGGCAATCTCGGCTGCAGCCTTGGCGTACTTATGCTTAACGGTAGCATAAGCGTCCAACACGCCGGCCGTCTCCATTAGGTGGTCCTGCAGGTGATCGAGGTCGGAGTTGGCAAAGGCCTCACCACTAAAATACTTGCTGGGGGGCTTCACCGCGTATTTGAGCTCCTCCGAGACCCCATCAGTCCATACCTTACCCCGCGAGTGAAGGCGAGACTTGCCAAGAAGTGGGGGAGGAGGGACGCTTGTGGCAGCACTGGCGTCCGGGACAAAGGCCGGACTCTCTTCTGCGACCGAGATCGATGACGCTGCCACCGACTTCGATCGTTTGCACGGAATGAGGTCCGTAGAGGCCGAAGTAGTAGTCCTGGCAGGCGAAGGAGCAACCACAGCCTTCTTCTGGGAAGAGGACTCCCCTTTCTTTTTGGCCTTAGCCCGGAGCTTCTCGGCCAGTTCTTGGAAAGAAGCCTTCCCCATGTCGGGCACTACAAAAAACATAACAAACATCAGAAAGGACAAGAGGCATACATATAAAAAAAATAAAATAAAATAATAATAATAAAATCCAAAGAACAACCAACAGAAATCATACTCGGTGGGTACAATTCCTCCACCGACTGTCGGATAAAAATCCGGGAATCAATAACATCCTTCTCGGCCACATGGTCAACCAGAGCTATCACAGTTTCAACCTCGGCTGGCTCTAGGCTATCATCGGAGGATGCAAATATGTTCTGGTCTTGGTCATAGTGAGTTTTTGACCAATACAGAAGAAACAGCAGCTCCACCGAGCTGGAATTGACACCCTGAAGAAACCACGGTTTATGACCGGGTTCAGCATTAATTTTGAAAAAAGAAACCTTGAAGCCTTTCCAGGTGTCGGTTGCCACATGGAAAAGCTTCTTGTCCGGTTTCCACTGGAAAGAAACCCAACCCCTCTTTTCTTCAGGCTCCCCGGGTTGACAAGCCTGTTGGATATTAAAAAAATAAAAGAATGTTCCGATGGTGAGAGTACGATTTAAAAATCAGCAAAGCCGCTCGAATGCAATAATAAAACCCCAGGAGTTAGGATGAAGCTAAGTAGGGGCCAGCTGAAGAATGTTTAAGAGATCTACTTGAAACCTAGAAAATGGAAAACGAAGGCCGAGTTTTTTGACGAAGTCTAGGTAGAAGAAGAAAAAAGAACGCTCATTCCCTTCCCAGGCAACGCACACCGGTTCAGAAGGGCCGGGAAGAGATAAAGAACAATGATCCCGGTCCCCTAATGGGAGCTCGGCGATCTGATTGGTCGTGGCTTTCGATAGCCTGGATAGCACCCCGGTCGCAACCCAGTCATACTTTTCAGCAAGATGACGTGGAATACTGGCGGCCGCTGACTCCACGGATCCGGAATCCTTGACAGGACGAGGAGAAGTTGACATACTACCTAGAAAAGGCAAAACAAAAATAAATTAGAAACGAAGAAGATGATACCTGAAGGTAGTAAAGCGGGACGGGTAGAAACGGCTCCAATAACCCGCGGTTGGATATGCCAGCATCGCGAAGCTATTTCCTCAGCTTCCCATAACCAGCCAACCATCGTGGCCTCAGATATCAGCCAGGAACACTCCTCGCACAGGCTGATAGGCCGGGTAAGGGAGATGATGGGGCTTCGCGCGTGAAGGAAAGGAAGAAGCGGGTAGAGGAGGACTTTCCCTCCTACTCTTTCCTAAGGGCGACTCTGAAGAAAAAACCCTAGTGGCAGCAATCCCCCGGCCTAGACTTTCGGGCTCTACAGACTCAGACCGACCTCGAGCCCTTCCCCTAACCCGACCAGACCATCCTGGTTGACTACCACCTTCTCCGCCATAACCACGGAGAACGTTTTCCCTCTTTTGTTCTTCGGTCAGAGGTTTCCCGTACAGCCACCAAGCTGTCCGGGGAGGCATACGCTGAATAAGCTCGGCCTCTTCCGGGGAAAAGGCATTTGGATTAAAAGGCGGAGGAGAACCTTGATGGCTCATCCCGAGAAGATAGAATTTAAACAGGAAACCGTAAACCAAAGACGGAGAAAAAGGATTCAATAGACCAGAAGTTCAGAGAAGTTCAAGAACAAAGCAGAAGCCAGAACCCAAAGGAGAAGAAACTGGAAAGAACTCACAATAACCTACCTAGAAAAAAGAAAGACCAAGAGACAGAGAAAGAAAGGAGAAAACACAGCCAAATAACCAGGGAAGGAAACAAGGAAAGTACCTGGTTTGAAATAAATTAAGGGAAGAGGAAATGCGCGAGCCACGAAGACCAGAAATGGGAATCTAAGGAAGATGAACGGGTGACTGGTTGCAAGTTTTTCTCAAGAAAGAAAACTCAAGGTTTGGCGGTTTTCAAAATGCAAGAAGCGGAAAGTCAAAGGCTTTTATAAGGAAAACAAGCAGGCGGATGAGAGTCAAGAAACTCAACCGCCAAAGGCCCAAAGGGCCCATACACGAATGGTGACGTGGACGTTAAAAGGCGTGCGCATTTAATGTTGATGTTAAAAAACACGAAAACCAAGATAGTGGGGCAGTTGCTCCACTCAGAGGCCGGCTAGTAAACATCAAATCAGCAGGAGGCAATGATGACACTCGTGGCCTCGAGATAAGACGAGCGTTGGATCAACAGATGAGGCGGACAATGATCCTGGATTAAAATGCTCACGTGGCCGACCACATGAATACACCCCGGTCGTCCGACCTAACTCCCCATGCAATCTCAAACTTGGGGGCAACAAGTCCCGATCCACCAAAAACTGGACAAAGTACCTGTAAACGGGGAGTAAGACCAGATAGAAATATCAATACTACCCGCCACGAATAAAGAAGGAAAGTTCGAGAAGGCATGGAAGGAGTTCGGCCTTGAATCAAAATTATAGAACATTAATGTTCTCTCGGGATAGCAAGCGAATGCAACCCGAGTTAATCGGGATGGGGGGGCACCCGTGTCCCACTCAAATAAACCCCAGAATGCAAATTGATGACAGATGGGGTAACCCGTGGACCAAAAATGTCCGACCTCGGAAAAAGAACTAGAAGTCAAAAACCTCAGGACAGCGAAATGAACTAGAACACAGGACGTAACCTGACAAGTACATCCCGGCTGCTCAGAGCCCTGAACATCCGGGCTGGGGGGCAACTGTTACGGATATCTCACAAATGGGCCCAGCCTAATAACCAGAGAGCCTAGTCAAAATGGCTTCAGTTATGCTCATAATCGCTTCCTTGAAAATAGGAGTGGTTTTATCAAGAATATCTATCGTTATGGTAACCGCCTATGAAAGAAGGAGATTATTCAAAAACGCATATCTTGATATCCCTAAAATAAAGGATAAATCCAACAGATTAAGATAGGGCCCAGGTACGCCTATAAATAGGGTAAACCCCTTACAAGGTACACACTTCTAAAACCCTAGCTTTTCTATTCACACAGCGCACACACACCACCCCCTCTGGCTATCATTAGCCTGCCGTATACTCTCGAACTACGTGGACTTTGATCCACACTGTGGTACGTAGGACCCCGGGATTTCACCCCGGGTCAAGTCCAACCCAACTTGTGATCCACACCGGATCAGTATCAAAAAATAATAATTGTAGAATCATTACGTCATGCATGGGAATTCCACGCTTGAGGTTTTTATGCCTTAAGATTATAGTAGAACAAGAGCAAAACATAATTTGGGCAAGTACAGAAACAAAATATATATAATTACAAATAAATAAATGATAATGTATATAAGTGGTGCAGATGGTTAAGACTCCCCTTTTTCTCCTCTTAGTCGCAGGTTTGAACCCCAATTCGTTTTCCTCCTTTTTTCCCCATTTCCATGGTTCCCTTTCCCTCTCTCATCTCTGTCCATTTCCATCGTTCTGCCCTAGCTCTTTGCCTCGTTCGCCGTCACTCCCTCTTGTCTTTGCCCACTCTCTCTACCTCGTCTGCCATCTCTTCATCTCGTCTCTGCCCATGCTCTCTGCCTCGTCTCAACAGTAATTTCCAGATCTTTGATTAAGGTTTGTGTGACCTCTTTGTTGCTTAAATCTCTTACACATGTCTAGTTTAAAGATATCTAGTTCTTAAGCATACTCGTTAGCCCATTACAAAAACAATCCACAAGTTAGAGATTAGAAATATAACCGTCACGAATTACAACAGATACTTTAAAGGCCATTTTCGTAGTCAATCATCCAATCAAAAATAAATTACGCAGGGAAAAATATTGGGTTATGTCGGGAGCAATAGAGGTTGATTTCTTAGAAGATTTGGAGGAGGATTTGTTGGTTTTCCTTTGTCGGTAGAAACCCTTCATGTTTCCTGACATTCACGCCATCTCTCCCTATCTCTTACTTTTCAAATTTCTTATTAATTTCTAGTGACACTGTTTTGGTTAATACAAGTTAATACTAGCTGCAAAAAAATTGAGCAGGTTCGGGGCTGTGTTTGAATTATTGGAGCAAGTTAATCTCAGTGGGTTTGTTTGCTTCTTATTTGGTTGTTAGCTACAGATGATAAATTTACCAATTGTTAACTGAGTCTTTTGCATAATTTGAACCAATAAATTGGTAAATTATACAAAAGACCGGTTAACAATTGGAAACCAAAAAAAAAAAAAAAGAGGCTTTTATTTACTGAGATGGATTGAAAAGGCAAGAGGGGTGTTCATCGAAATTGAAATGTGTCGAGGGTCAAAATGGGAAGGGAGTAATAATTAAAAAAAAATCAAATTATTGCTGATTATATGGGGTGGAATGCGTGTGGATTAGAATGCAATAGCCTAAAGGAAGCTTCTTCAATATGAATAATCAGTCTTCCTTGTTACGCTCTACTACTTCTTCTTTTTCTCAATTTCAATTTTTTTATGTTTCTTTTGCCAAAAGAAACAAATGAATAGAATCAACCTATCATGCCTCAAATTACAATTACTGCAATTATACATTTTAATTTTCTTTTTCCCAATTTGCAACAAGGAGAAGAACTATGATATTGAGGGTTAGTACTTTGGAAGGCAAGTAAAAAAATTGGCAAAAGAAGTTATACCCGAATTTAGTACATTCAAAATTTGAGGTTGGTTTGATGGATTTCCTTTCTTCTTGATATTTTATAAATCTAGTTTTAACAAGATAAACAAGATGAATAGAAGTTGAGGTGTGATTAAATAGCATTGTCTCTGCTGTTTCTGTCTTGCATATTTGTTTTGTCTTGAAATTATTTGAACTTCAAATCATTAGGATTAGAACTCCTTCATGTTAGGTACAGGCTAGATGATTTAGGGTTTAGGAATGAAGAATCGAAGAATGTTGTTGTAATCGTTCTGATGTAAAGGTTAGTTGACTCTTAATTATTATTTTTCTTTGTTAAGTTAAAGTTTTCTTTTCTTTTATTGTTTATATTCTTTTATTTTTTAATGTGTTTAAAACTTTCCTTAAAAAACATTCCTGGGGACACTGCTCCTGAACCCCCAAATCCCACCACTAATTGTGCACCCATAAACCTAAAATCCTTAGTCCGCCACTATGTTAACCTAAAATGAAATAGTCCACACTCCAGTGAGCAAAACATGCGATGGAGCGATTCGAGCAGTGAGGACGTAAGGTGAGCTGACCTAACAGAGTGACAGCTGAGCTAAGGGCTGAAGGGAAGAGGGGAAAAACAATAAACGGGCCACTCAGAGTAAATGAGGGAAAGAGGTAAAAAAAAAAATTAAACAGGCTGAGTGGCTAGGCCTAGTAGGCCTGAGGCCTGGAAAAGAAAATGTAAACGGGTAACGGGCGGGCATAGGGTACCCGTGACCCCCCCGTAAAATTAAAACGGGTACAAGTTAGCTAGTTACCTGTACGGGCCCAATTTGAGCGAGTTTAGACCGGTGAAAATTTTGCCAGGTGTGGGCGGTTGGGCAGGTCGCGGGCCACTTGCTCACCCCTAGCTGCACAGTCTGTAACATCTGCCTTAAAATATACCCTCTTAACACGTAAATTTTATACGGAAGCGTATTTTTTTAAAAAATATGGGAAATCACTATTCATGTATACGGTACTATTCACTATTCACGTATATGGACTATTCACATGTACTACACTATTCACTTATACTGTGTACGGAAACAGATACTTTTTTTTTACATACACTTAAAGTACCAAAGTTCTTTAATTCACCAAGCCGTTTCTCCTCTGAGTAGTCTCCAAGCATTGCTCCTCACTTGAGCTCACCTGTCTATTGGTTGATAGTGGGGGTGAGATTCTGATGAATCCCAGTAGTAGACAATACCAAACATTACATGCAAGATAAATGCTAATGTATGAAATACTTACTTTGCACAAGCTCATGTTAACATAATGAAATTCTGCATGCTCAATGCTCAAGTATCATACTTATGGCCATAGCACAAATCATAAACAGAGCTTCAATCATTCAAATATGTTACACATAGCAAGCAAACATAGTAATCATACATATACACAAGCAATAATATCAAATACATGTAAGTAAGGTAAGCCTACTACCTTTTAAGAACCAATGTGTCCTTTCGCGGGGTCCACTTTCACTAACCGTCAGAATGGTTTGAAGTTTCACTTCTTTTCCTTTTGGCCCTATGGACATAATCATACCTTTAGAACCAAGGACAATGAATGTTTATTTTCCTTAGTATCCTTATTTCACTAAAGTATAATTAAGTAACTTAAATTTGTTACTTTCAGCCTTTATCCTTTACCGTCCTCAATAGTCCAGTAACTTCAATCATTTTTAATTAATCGTACAAAAATCGTTTTAATGTTCTGTCAACTCTCACGTATTCTTAAACAAGTCCCCTTTCATATAAAAATATTTCCAAATATCAAAACTTGTCAAATTATTCCCAGAATTTACGTTTTCACTGACTGCCCTGTTAAGCTTCCAAAATTCATAGCTTAATTTAAAAATACATATCTCATTGCACAGAGTTTTAAAAATTACAAGTTATATATCAAATTAAAGCTCTGCATGTCTTCTTTGATTCTGGAAATTATCATAATTTCCTGGGTTCTTTTACCCATTTTAAAAATTCACATAAGCTCTCTGTCCATGTTTAGCTTCCAAAACTTAGAGTCATTTTTTAAAAATCATAACTCTTTACTCAGAGCTTAGAAAATTACAAAATACCCACCAAAAGAAAGATCTATGTGTCTAATACACATCTGGAAAGTCTCATAATTTTTAGAATTCTTTTACTATGTCCGAAATACAACGTCATATTGTCACTCCAGAAGCATACAAAAACGTTTCATGTTTTGTATCTCAACTTCCAAAAATCATAACTGGAGTTGTAGACCTTCGTTTTTGGTGATCCAAAGATCAGTTTAAACCTTGAGAAGAGTAGTATCTCCTATAAAAATTTCACAATTTTTAAAGTCCATTTGCTTAGTCAAACCACGAATGGAAGACAACTAACTCCAGACTTCCAAAATTGGCAGTTTCAACATCTTTACGAAGCTTATGATTTAATACCTTTGAAAATTCATTCACCAACATATTCCCAAACAATTTTCAGTGATGAACACATTGGTAAACCCAGATTTATGAAATTCCACTTATTTCTTTAAGTTTCCCTCAGATTAGAAATCTGAGTTTAAATCGAAAGCTTCAAAATCTTGAAGAAGAAGTGGATGTTCTTACCACTAGGCTTGATCCTTGAACTTGTGATCAACATAACCACTATTTTCCTTGATAAATCCTCGGCCTAGATTCAAGAAGATCACATGCACATGAGTTTTTAACCACCCATAATGACATGTATGAAGAAAACATCCAAAACACCAAGATAGAGTTCAAATTCCTTACCTTGAACTTCTTGATCTTTTTCTTCCTAACTCTAACCGTGGAATTGAAGATGGAAGTGAGTAATATAATTTTGGTGAGGTTTGTGTGTGGTTTTCGGTGGAGTGAAGTGTGTGTGTGTGTGTGTGTGTGTGTGTGTGTTTTGTGTGTGTGTTTAGCCATGAGTTAAGGGAGAGAAATGAGAGAGGTGTTTTGTGTGTGTGTTACGTGTAGGTGTTCGGTGTGTGTTAGGTGTGTATGTCTGTTAAGTGCGTGTTAGGTGTGTATTAGGTGTGTGTGTGATTGGATATGTGAGTGGGTGAGTTTTATATTATTATTATTGTTTTGTTTTGTTTTGTGTGTGTGTGTGTGTGTGTGTGTGGAACCCGTGGGAAGCATGGGAGGGTATTACACAGTCCATAATAGAATTTGTTACGTGAACATTTTCCATTAGCTACATTAACGGTGTTAGAAATATAGAGCCAAAAGTATACTTTATGAAGTTAAGGGAGAAAAAGTATACCTTATGTGAGACTTTAAAAACTAGGGAAAATTCCACTCAAGGCCCAAATTATCAAAATATTGTCAAAAAAATGCTCTAAGAAAAGTCATATATCAAAAAAGGCCCTAAAGTCTTTTCTGGTATTACTGCAAAAAAAACTTGGATGGATATAGTTGTTAATAGCTACTGATATAGTTGTTAATGGGGCTGATTTAGTTATTAATATGTAGTTGTTAATTATACTGATTTAGTTGTTAACGGAGACTGATATAATTGTTAACGCTTTTTGAAATAATCCTAAAAAATGCCCTAGTGCCTTTTCTGATACATGACTTTTCTTAAGCCCTTTTTTGAAAATATTTTGATTGATTGGACCCTGAGTAGAATTTTCCCTAAAAACTAAAAGTGTACTTTAGCCTATATTCTTTAATCACTTGCTTTATAGAATAATTTATTTAGATCTTTTTTTTTCAACAAAATTTTCAGTAAGTCTTCGTTTAATTATTAATAATATTCATATTACCAGTTTGAAAATTTTCATAATTTAATATTTTTGAATTGTGGGATAATTCTTTTCACAAACTCTGACCAATGTTCATATCTACCTTAAATTTCAATTCAACAACCAACACATTTATAAGTTCTAGAGTTTCCTCCTAATTAAAAGTCTTACAAATCTTCTAGAGAGGAAATGACACACACTGCATAAATCATGGTATATAACGATTATTAACTATCATATATCACAATTTCAAAATGATACATATGATGGCACTATAAAAGCTCAATACATATATATTACAGTTCTGAACCATTTCTTATTTCTGACATATTATAACAGTTATAATATAACACCCGTTATGTATTGAGGTTTGGTAAAGTTATGATCTTTCCATTATTGTGATAATAATTAACGTGCACACGTAAACAACTGTCATATATAACAGTCTCATTTTACAATCGTTATTTACTTAGTAACATACATAACTATTTGTATATAAAAATCATGACTTTTAATAAAATTTAATAACATTTTCTCATAGAGAACTATTATGTATTAAGTATATAAATAACGGTTTATAAAAAAAAAAAAAAAAAAAAAGAACCATGAACATTTATAATATATGACGGTTTCTAAGTTAATTGACCTCCCCCCCCCCCCACCCAACACACACACTCACAATAATAGTACCTCTAATACTATGTAGCTATGTAATTTGGCATGAATCATGACATTTCAGGCTCTATAGGGAGAATCAATGGCAACTGCTGCACTATATAAGTGAACATGTAACATGTGACCTATATATAATTATATCTCTTCATAATAATTAACCCCTAGAAAACAAAGAACTCTGGTGAAAAAATATATACCCTTATAAAAAAGGGCGGAGGGGTATGGAAACCCTTGACTTTAAGGGTTCACATAACCTCTGCACCTTTTCTGAAAGGAAGAAACACATGATATAAGTAAACACTTACATGATTATGCTTTCCAATAATCGTAAGATATTATAAATATATAACAGTTTTTCCATATAACCGTCAAAACCCCTTCCTCTGGTGACAAATATTTTGTCGTTCATCATTTTAATAGTTAAGTATTATACAAAATATAGCATGGCTATTATTAAAAAAAAACCCGTTCAATATAGATAGCTATATTTAAAAGTCATTGTCGTACAACCCCTATATATAGTGCCCCTATATATAGTGCCCCTATATATAACAGTTGTATTTGAAAAAAAAAACTATAAAATATAGTATCATTACACACACACCTCACTTGGATTGGTTAAAAAAATGTTAAATATAGATGAATCTATAGTAGTAGTAGTGTTGACTCAATGCATATATGAATATAGGAGTGCATTTAAATTAGTGTAGTATTTGATTATTGCTAAAGGAGTATAAGTAGAGGAAGTTTAGGAAAAATCATAAATTTAGAAGATAAGGTGTATTAAAGTTTTATATTTAGAACCAAAACTAACATGCCAACTAACTCCTACATTAGAACCAAAGATAGCACTATCTCCTATGCTTATTATAATATCAACTCAACTAATTTGGGTAGATTGAAAAAATTAGCTAAATTAATTTTTTGAAAAATATGAGTTGTTTTTCCTAAAATACCTCCTAAATCATTTGCAATAAGGTCACCCCTCTCTTAATGCCAACTTCATGTGCAGTTAATAGGTATAATTTAGAAGAGAAAAAAAAAAAGATAAATTAATAGGGGATAAACTTGATTTTTTTTTTTGGACAACCCTAATATATATCTTAATATTGAAAACAGATACAATACATAAAAACAACCACAAATAAAGCTAAAATAAAGACAACAACAATAACAATAAAATAAACTGGATACAATAATAGCCAAGAACCATACATTAAAAATATAAGAGCTAAAGTAGAATCATGCACATAATCGACCTCCTCGAAACCCAAGGTTAGAAGTGATGAGCAAGAGTGTTGGTTGAAAAATCCACCCCAAAGGGCACAAAATCTTATAAGCAATAGCTGCAATTAAATCAGCTAAGTGGGTACCCCATCTTAGGGTGAAGAAACTAGTAAACCCAACCTCGAAAGAAAAAAGACCCTTAATGTCCTGAAGAACACATCTGCTCCTCTGACCAAACAAGTCCGGTGACCTCAATGACACACCAAAAACACCTCTTTAGATCTTCCCCTAAGAATGCAGATCCGAGCTACCAAGAGATAATCAGATCTTATAACGTCTAAACAGCCATCCAACTAAGAAGATTTGAAAGCAAATCTGACAGATCTGATTATTTTTTGAGACAAGAACACCACCACAAAACCCAGAACCACAAGAAAAGGAATAGAAAGCAGATAACTCTCACCTCATGTAATACCCTAGATTTTTTTTAATAATAATAATAATACTAATAATAATATTGATATTGATATTGATATTAAAATTTAAAATTAATAATATAGTAATAATTAAAAATAAATAAATAAATTTAAATTAGAATTTAATAAATGACTTATCATTTTTCTTCATTAGACTAGCAATAGTTAAAAGCCCAACCCACAGAGCCCAGCCCATAGCTAAACCCTAATTTCAACTATAAACTTAGGTCTAGTCATCTAACCCTAGCCATCACTCATTAGTTTTCTCTTCTAGGAGCCTAGCAAACACGGAGATCAGGTAATCTTAATCACAATAGAAATTTAAGGTGTGTTTTGGGAAACAATGTATCACAATAGGAATCATTCACTTTCTCGTATAGATATATCTATTTCTCCATGTTTTGAATTGCGTGATTGGATACTGACTGTGAACTACAGCGTGGCAATAGGAATTGTTGACCCTCTCACATTGATACATATATATCCATTTATCCTTCTTGGCTTGCGTGAATCACATAAGTCGTGCTTTATGCATTAAAAGCATTGAATCAAAGCATCTTCAGTTTGTTTGGTTTCATTTCCTTTATGATTTCGATTTATAGGTTTTATATATATATATATATATATATATATATATATATATATATATATATATATAAAATTCCATATATATACATTACTTTTTGTTTTCAAATCGCCTTCCTGAACGCATTCCGCCAACCTATGTATATAATTGAATTGGCGTGAACCTCTTTTTATTTGATTTTCATATAGGTATATATAGGATATTGAATTGCTTTTCGTTTTTGCAAGATAAATGTGTGTGTGTGTGTTTGTGTGTGTGTGTGTGTGTGTGTGTGTGTGTGTGTGTATTGTTTTGTTTGTTTTATTTTGTTTTATTTATTTCATTTTACTTTTATTTTCTTTAAGAGCATTTAAAATAAATAAGCAGTGGGAGGATAGCTTTGGAATGATACCTCCTAAAGTGATGAACACACACTTTTAAGGCTTTATGCCTTCAAAAAAAATTATTTAATGTGAACCGATATATCCGTTCTTCCCAAAGTGGTGCCTGTCAGGATATCCGGGACACTAGTAGCAACTTTGGGGAGAGGTGTGTACACTAGGAAGAAAATGATTGATGACCAAATTTGATGAATTATGACTGGCAAGTTTCCGGGTCACAGGGTAAACTGGCAGGATATCCGGGTCTACCATGGTTCTCTTCCTACTAGGAACTTTTATAAACATTGACACCTTTTAATTATATATATAATGACATTTTTATTTTATTTTGTAATTAATTTATTTTATTTTACAATTATTTTATTTTATTTTGTAAGTAATTTATTTTATTTTATAATTATTCCATTTTATTTCAATTCATCTTAAATTACTTATCTATTTATTTATTTTATTTTATTTTATTTTATCTTTATTTAATCAGGATTACCAGCTGTTGCTGATGTTTATATTCTTGGGTTGCGATGATCCTTCGGGGGAGTAGAGTTTCAGTTAAACAGGTTCCAAAGGTTGGGGCTAGCGGTAAGAAATGAGGAAGACATCAAATTTAAATTTTGACTTTATTTTTATTGTTTTATTTTATTTTGTTTTGGTGTTGCGTAAAACTATTTAGATTTAGATTTATTTAATGTAGTTTGTAGCCTTGTACTTGCCCCATACAAGTGCAGCGGTGACACCTCCCGAAGTTGATTATTTTGGATTTTTAGTTATTATTTATGAAAACTATCGAAGATTTATGTTATTTTAACTCTAGAAATTCAAGAGTGTTACACCTCGGCAGATCAAATCTGGAGAAGGAGAGGAAAGGACTCGCCACAAAGACAAAAGAAAGACAACCAACAAAACTCAAAGTGAGAAGACCGCAGATAACAGATCTAGACTCCAAATTGTATTTCTGACTTGTCTGTGGCACCAAAAATAGGCTTGTCGGTGGCTTGTTCATCACAAGCCGCCGGCAAGAGTTGAAGGCAAGCACAAGATGCAGAGGCGAGCAGGAGAGAGAAGAGATAGGGGATAAACTTGATTGATGTCTTATATTTATGAAATGGTAGAGACCAATTTTTTAAGGAAATATAAAAGAATAAGAGGATAAAAATAAAAGGATAAATCTTTATCGTATTATGAAATAAGAATCTAATTTCATAATATAATAAAAAATAGGAAAAATCTTTTATAGAGAGATGAGTCAAAATCTATGATTCTTCGGATTACTAAAGCCTAAGAAAAATCTCCTGTAATCAAGATTTATAGGATTAAGTATTTTATTTATTGAATTAAATGTATTCAAGTATGTTATTTTTCTTAGTCATGGTTAGGGTTCTAAATTTTAGGGAGTCATGGTTATTCTTTTTATCTATAAATATTTACTCTTATTATATGTAAAAGTAGTCTGGAAAACCACTAACTCCTCTTAATCATAATCTTGCTGAGCACTTAATTAACAAACCACTAACCACTACTAAAACAACTAAGATAAATATTAATGAAACAAAATCATATTAATTCAATCCCCTAACTTAAGCACTGGTGATTTCCAACTTGGTACTCTATCGATACATTAGAGACCGGCGGACGAAGTATTAGTTTAGAATCAATGTACCTTTTATAGTTTTCTTAAAACTATTTGGCTATTGACTGGGGAAAAAAAAATAGTTATCATTTTATATAAGTTTCTAGAAATACATCAGTTTCTCCGGAACTATTGAAAATAAAACTCAGAATTTGAAGAATGAAAGGGTCTACAAAGAGTTTACGAAGTGAGATACTGCTTTGAATGAAAATAGTGTAATGTGAAAGTCAAGTGGTCGTACTAGTAAAAGTATTTTTAATGTTAAAATTAACACAGTAAGATATTAAATTTTAAATTTATTAAACGGGTAATAGGGTAAATTTAACATAACAATGAAATTTTTCACCATGAGCATTATACACAATTATATTTTGTTAGATATAAAGGTAGATATAAAGATTTTAAAAGGTAACAAATTTAGCTCTCTCGTTAACAAAAGTTAAACTAGTGCCTTTTTTATATTGTGGGTCATACAATTATTCTACCTAGCATGTAATATGCACTTATTTTATTATAGAGATTCGTACTCACCTTTTTCTCTCCATTCCCTTTTGTTACATCACCTCTTACCTCTCTCTTTACCTTTTCTCTTCAAACTCTCCCTCCTCATTTAATTTTTCTAGATGAATCTAGCAGGGGGTCGTACAAGAGATGGATCAGATGTAGGGCCATTGCCGGCTAGTGAAATGCCCTTAGGACTTAAGGGCAGGTGCTTGTGGAGATATAACAGGTGTTGCAGTTGGAAATATCTAATGCGATATAATTAAAGTTCATTTTTCTCCTTTTTGCTTCATTTGAAATATCTAAGAAAGACGTCAAAGGTGAGGGATGACAAAAGCTAGGAGAAAGAAAAAGGTGGGTAAGAAGCTCTAGAACAATATAAGATTCAAATAAAATAATAAAACTTAAGTAAATTTAAAGGCTGACAGATCGACTTGCACATCAAATTAATTAAATTCAATGATGTGCCATGCTTTTATTGGTCATAGCATAAATGATGTGGTCAATAGGAAGAATTGTGGGTCTCACAATGCAATAAATGGATGCACAATCTCTTACTACAATTAAGAAAAAATATTTAAAAAGCAACAATCTTAATCTGGCAATTTAGGTTAATAACTATATCTATATATTACTGACAAACTATCTATTTAATATTTAATTTCAAGTCTAGCATAATTTTACCCAATTTCTAAAATTAAATTAAAATTTTGAAGCTTAATTTAATTGAACAAAGCAATCTAAGCAGTGATTAAGAACAAAGAAGCGTTAGACACAAGATAAAATTAACACATAGTTGTCACTAGCAACTAAAAAAGAGGAATAATAAGTCTCAATCCTTACAATATGGTTTGAAATAATCCTAATGCAAACTAACTAGTGACTCATGACTAACACCAAAATCATCTTAGTAGCTTAAAAATCCAGATTCAGTGACATAATTAAAGGAAGAAGAAAAGAACTAAGACTATTCAAAGCTTTCCCTAATAATGGTGTCCTTCCTCTCCACTCTAACAGCATTATTGTTGCTTGCTGTTAAATGAAGAGATCATGAACAGATATTATGCTCAAAGCTCCTCTCCTCTCAGCTGTGTCGTCTCCTACTTCTTCCTCTTCAGTTCGGCTTACTTCCTCTGATCCAAGAATGTGGTTGAGTGAGAACCAGCGACGGGAATGGCGTCCCAAGAAGAAGAAAGGAATCATCCAGTCTACCAATTACCTCTCTCCCTTTTCCACTAACTTTTGCTCACTCTGTTTTTCATCCTCTCTTGCCCGAAGAAAGAGATGAAGGAACAGTGAAACCCGCGGCTGCCTCCTTTCTTTTTATCCAGCTCGTGACTTCTTCAGTTCCTTAGGTGTCCCACAACCCCAATCAATAGACTCTGCCATTTTGCTCCTGGAAAGAATATGTTAATGAAATAAAACAACTACTCTAATACAACAATAAAAATGAACCAGAGCTATTTCCTTTCTTCTTTTTCTTTTTTAAATTATTATAATTTATTTATTCTTTTACCTAATTTTAACCTCCTATTTAATTTCAAATTTTGATATTTTCAGTAAAATTCCCTAAATAAGGTACCAATTTGAAATCTTATAAAAAAATTTCAGAATTCCTTTAATTTAGCATTGATGACTCTTAAAATATATCTCAATATCTATTAAAAATGGGGAGTAATCACATACTCCCAAATGATTTAAATCATTCATTTAGTGATGAGTAGCGTGATTGAGGTATATTGTGAATTTAAAAAACTTTTGATTCATTTAAATTGAAAGAAACCAAGGTTCTAAAATTCGCAGAAGACCTCGGATCATCTATCAGAGGATGATATTTTTTTTGTTTTATTTTTATAAAATATAAAAGATAATTATCTAGGCACTATTAGCCAAAAATAATTTGAAAAAAAATGCATATATACCTCATTGTTATTAATAAAGAACCGTGATGAATGTAAAATAATAAATAACAATTCTTACAAACAAACCGTGATAGAAAGTTTTAGGCAAGATAACCTGAAAAACCCTACCATTCTTGTTCTATTTAAACATATGAAACAAAATACACTTAACATTTATTATGTCAAATGAAACCCATCAACATCAAAACCCTACAACTCCTATTTTCTTTTCTGGCAATCGAGAGTTGTTTTAAGTCGAATCCTACCATAAAAAGCCTTCCTCTAACTTCTTAGTGTTAAGTGCATTAGTGAATACACTTGACTTTTATCTCAACGACTATCAGGGGAGTTGCATTCGCTTTACCTAACTAACATTTTTGTTCATGAGCCATTTCTCTCATCCATTTCGTATTATCCTTCTTGCATTCATTTTGAAGATTTCTGTTATGTTACTTGTAGTATTCAATATGGTCAATAGGGTTGCCTTTGTAAAGTCACAACGTGATAAAGCATCCAATGTGACATTAAATTACTTTTGTATAGCTATGTTTTTCTTGGAAAACCTATTATTGCTTTGATTGAAGTTTCTTTTTTTGTTACATAAAGTTGTCAACTCATTGCTTTAATTGAAGGTTCCTACCCTATTGTTCTTTGGGAAGTAATTGGAGATATGTATCCCTAAGAGAAACCTCTCTTTATTTGGAAGTATCCATATTTCAGCAAAAGTTACTTCCAAAAGATCAATATGGATGTGATGGATAAACTAGTTCAATTGTACAGAGAGTGTTACATGAACAAGTAAATATAAGTTTTTGTGAAGTCACGACGCGATAAAGCAGTCAAAGTAACACTAAGTTGCTTTTGTCAAATCATATATATTTTTCTTAAGACCCATTATTGCTTTGATCGTGGGTTTCTCTACTATTTTTGTATTGAGCAGATGCCACCAAGTTAAAGCTATAAAATTTGATAGTGTGAGATTAATCCTAGACTCTTCAATGTGAGAGTTTCTAAACTACTTGGTCATAACTTTATCTAATAGAGTAATACTTTCCATATCAAGTAGCAATGCAATTTGAGACGGATCAAGATTTTATAGGATTTGTGGCTAGAATCAATCGCACTCCTGACCTATATATCTAATAATGTAAATGTTCACTTATACCTTATGTCTCTTTAGCAATGAAACTTGTAAAGTCAAGGCATGAGAAAAACATAACCTAATGGTTTGCACACCCCTTGCGCCCTTCCAGATAGGAGGGATATATGTTTTGTTTTTTTAGAGGTTTCTGCTTTCCAAGGTTAATTTTGTGAAGAGACACAATTATAAGTCAACAGTTACATTATCACATTTAGACGTCAATAGTTGTCATTGATTCTTCTCGCAAAGCCTAGTATATCTTGATTCATCCTAAGTTGCATGGCAACTCATTATGGCAGATACTATTTTATCATATACAGAGGAGTCCAACTAGCTTAAAAACTCTCGTTTGAAGAGTCTTATATCCATACAACATAATTATTATATAAAAACTAGGGTTAAATACCATTTTTACTATGGAAGCTTACCCTCAGGCGCATTGGTCACCCGAAAGTGTTTTTTTTTGGGGTCTCATTTTCACCCTAGAAGTTTAAAAATGGAGCAAATATGCCTTGAAAATTTTTTAGGAACAAATTTGCCACAGAAGTTTTTTTAGGAGCAATATTGCCCCTAAAATTTTACAAAGAATAGCAATAATTTAACGGTCAAGATCAACGGATAGGCAAGATTACTACATTTTTTAACTTCTAAGGCAAAAATAAGACCAAAAAAACTTCCAAGTGACTAATACTCCTTAAGGTAAACTTTCATAGCAAAAATAGTATTTAACCCTAAAAACTGTAAGGTTTTATAAAGGTTCAAGGTTCTTATGTACAAACCATTATTTAAGTTACTAAATAAATAACGGTTGTTTATATGATACTGTTATTTATTATTATTATTAAGAGTCACGGTTCTAACATAAAAATCGTTATGTTATGGAATAAATAACGGTTTTCAAAATGAGATCGTTATGTATTATGCAAGCATTACAATATATTATGATGACTGTTTATATGTGATAGTTAATTATTATAACAACAATGCGCATATCATGGTCTCACCAAGTCTCAATAAAATAGCAGTTATTGTATTAGAACCTTTATAATATGTCCATAATAAATAATGATTCACAACAGTAATGTATATATGTGGAGTGTAACATCCCAAATTTTAATTTTAGAATCTAAGTAATAATTAAATGTAATTATTTTATGGTAATTAAAAATATCATTTAATTTTTCAAAATGGAAGTGCAATCTCTAAAGTGAAAATTAATAAATAAAATTAAGTGGGATTAAATAAAATTATTATGAATATCTTCAAAAATTATCATATAACAATTATAATTATTCAAATATTATAAAAATTCATTTAAGCCAAATACCCAAAGTTAGTTTAGGAGAGTAAAAACAGAGGATGAAAAAGGAAAATAAAGAAAAACAAAATAAATAACATATGTAACATCCCAAATTTTAGGATTTTGAAATTGTAATGTTAGTTGGAAATTAAATTGTAAAACTCGGCCAAATGATCTAAATTAATTATTTGGAAAATTAGAAATTTATTTTCCTTTTAATATTTGAAAATAAAATTATGAATTTTTTAGGAAAAGAATTATAGGATTTATTATAAAAAATGAAAATCAATTAAATGGATAAAGACTTGATCACATTCAGCCCACTAGCATTTCAGTGGCCCAGTAGATAATAAAACTTCAACCCAACAAGAACCAATTACCCAACCCAACCTCAGCCTGAAAATGCAAAAGCATATCACGTAGTGACACCAGCAAAAACTCTGTATATATAAAGATCAACCCATTTCATCTCCATTACCCAACGTCCAGCCCAAAACCATCCAACTCATATAGCTCCAAACTTTCTTTAGTAATACTAATCATCATTATTATTTGTCGGTACACTCAAGCTTGAAACGCAACAGAAAAGGCAATTATATGAGTTAGCGATAGACCAGCTGAGCAGTGCCATGCTTCCTCGTCAGTGTATCTCATCCCAGCCTCAACTGTACACGCCAACCAGCCGCACGCCATGCTTCTTGAGCCAAGCAAAAGTGGTAGCATCATTACCCTCTGCTTTTCTTTTTCCTCGTCGGACTAGCCCCCCTTAACTATTTGATAGATATATATATATATATATATATATATATATTCATGCTCTCTGATGCATTTCTCATTGCCAAAGTCTGAGAGACAAAGAGAACACACAAGTAACAGTGAGAGCAAGAAAGGAAACTGAAACAAAGAGGTGTGTGACAAAGAAAGAGTTAGACCAAGAGGGAGCACTGTAACAAATAGAAAATCAGAGACGGGGAGAGAGAGGCTCTGTTCCAATGTTGTTGAAACAGAGAGAGATCACGAACATCGGAGAAGGACCAAACGTGCATGAAGTTTGGGTGCTAATCAAGGTGAGTATTATACCTCTTCTTCCTTATATTACCGTCACATACCTAGCATTAGATGGAGTTACAACAGTAGGATATAGGATCTACACTTCGCCAAAAACTAAAAACGAGAAACAGGGACGTTGCCCAGCCGTTTCATGTCTTAATCCTGTAGCATTTCGCATGTGTTTTACAGTTATATACAATAAAACGCTACTGATATATTGCATGCTGTGAAATTGATGCTAAAACCAAAATCTGTCATGTGTTACATATAAAGCATGCCATGGGAATAGGTATATAAGTGTGTGTGTGTGTGTGGTAGAAGAAAAAGAGAAGCATACTGTCTGAACCAAAAGAAAGGATTGCTATATATATATATATATATATATATATATATATATATATAATACACACACACAAACACACACACATACAAGAGTTGTTGCACATGCCTTTCGCTGTCATGCGTGAATGTGTTTTGGAGTATGTATATACATAAGAGAAAGATTAAAAGCTAAACTCATAGTATGTGTGTGTGTCAAAAACATTGAAGCTTCTACATTGTAGCTCTGCTTTTTCTTGGCTGAAACAGAGTTCAGCTACAGTGACTTCTGCGCCTTGCTACAGTGAATCCGTGGAGGAATAGTAGTTTACTGTAGCAATCACGTTACTGTTCATGAGCAGAATTTCTATCTGGACACCGATTTTTAAGTAAGTCAAAACCATAGTAAATGATCTGTTGGCCCTGAAATTTTATTGTCATTTAGTAGACATCCTAGGATTTAAAATGAGATTTAGTTCACCTCAAACAAAGTTCTATAGCTCAAGATATGATTTTTGGAAGATGGGTCAAAATCCTGGAACATTTCTGTAACGTTTTTTGGGGTGTGGTCATATTTTTTATAAACTGGGAATGATTGATATAAGATAAAATTATGAAATTTTCCAGAAAGAAAGTAGAGACGCGTATCTTTCTTTTGGTGGGTATTTTGTAATTTTCTAGGCTATAAGTAAAGAGTTATGATTTTTACAAAATAACCCTAGGTTTTGGAAGCTAAAACTAGAAAAAGATCTTATGCAAAATTTTTGAATGGGTAAAAGAACCCTGAAGATTATGATATTTTTCAGAAAGTAAGAGAACATACATAGATTGAATTTTATATATAATTTGTAATTTTTAAAGCTCTGTGCAATGAGATATTGATTTTTAAAGTTAAGCTATGATTTCTAGAAGCTTCACAAGGCAGTCAAGGAAAATGTAAAATATGGGAATTATTTGGAAAGTTCAGACCTTTGGAAATATTTTAATATAAAAGGGACTTGCTTAGGAACACGTGAGAGTTGACGGCACATTAAAATGATTTTTATGCAATTAATTAGAAACAATTGAAGTTGTTGGACTTTTAAAAACAATGAAAGATAAAGGCTGAAAGTAACAAGTCTAAGTTACTTGATTAAACCCTAATGAAATAAGGGTTAAGAAGGAAAATAAACATCCATTCTCCCTGGTTCTAAAGGTATGATTATGTCCTTAGGGCCGAAAGGAAAAGGAATGAACTTCAGGGAACCCTGACGGTTGGCGAAAGAGGAACTCGAGTAAGTGACTAACAGTAATGATAAACATTATTAGTTAGACCTTGACACCATTTTCGATCTCAACATCTATCAGACAAGAATTTAAGCACACAAGCTTGATGTGGGTAACTAAAGCATATATATATTGTTCATATATTAGCTGATCATATTTGATAGATGATTTACATGTTATGTGTTTCCTAGCTATGATTGAGGCTGCGTGTCCTAATAAAGGTTCCGGTCCTTGGCTGTTATCTGCAGTTACGGTGCAACTTGTCTACTTGTAAATGCTTTTATGCTTAACATGTGCTAAACTGTCATTTATGCTTCATATAAGTTCTTGAGATTAATTGTTATCGTGGGGTTTCTTCATTTGAACTCAAGATCGCATTGAAGAGTCAGGTGATGGATCAAGATCAAGAAGAAAGACACAGTTGTATGGACTACAACAGAAGGGACTTCCTTAATAATATAAGGAGTAGACCATAATAATTCATTTATCATTTGTCTGTTAATTTTTGGATTATTGTATTAACATCCCACTATGGGATAGATATCGCTCGTGAAAAATTTATCCTCATGTTTTCAAACTAAGTTATCACTTTCATACCAAGTTATTAAGTTAATTCAAGACATATTTTATTCCAAATCATCTCAATACTTGTGCGCGATAACTCTGATAAATAAGAGGCCCTAAGGGTCGGGCGTTACAACATACACATATATAAAGTTTAAAATAAAATAATACTTTCCTTTATTAGTAGGGGTACACATGGCCCCCACCATTAAATGAATTTTTTTGGGGGGCGGAATTAGGTATTATCATTTCCCTCCTGAATTTGAAACCAGGGAAAGTACTAGAGGTGCGTTTGGGGAGGGGGAACTGAACATATTTGTTAGGGATAAGGAGAGAAAGAGTGGGAGAGAGTCAAAGAGGAAGAGTGGAAGAGAATTGGAGCTTATAAATAAGTGATTTATCTTTCTCAGTTCATCATTTTTCTTTTGGATTCTTGGCCTATTAATGGTGAAAATTCTAGGATTTGTTAGATTTAACAATTTGGGTGTTTCAATTGATTATGTAGCTTTTGATGGTTCTAATGGTGTTAGACTAAGAATGATTAGGATTTAGTTTTACCTAAATGGTTGATTTGGGGAACTTGAGGCTTTGGTCTAGTTGAAAAATCAAGATTATTTACTTTCATATATTATATATACATTGCATGTGAGATTAACTATTACTCTTTGATTCAATTTGAATCTCATATATTTCTAAGAATTCAGATCAAAGGCAGCATAGGGAGCATGGCTCCGAGGGAAAGGTGGTGGACATAGGCAATTGAGGGTGACTATGGAAGGGCTGACATAATAATAGTTATTTATTACATAGTTTATTTTTGTTGGGCTTTTTGAAGCCTGAACGCTATATATTACACATTTGAATGGTTGTATAATAAACCATGGAGGTATTTACAATATTAGTATTGAATGTTATTATTATAAACTATTATCAATATGCTATGCCCAAACGAATTTATCCACTTTACTGCGCTTAATGCTATGATGTATGATCTACTATGGTGTGACACTCATCGCAGAAGGCAGAAGAAGAAGGGAAAAAGAAGAGGTGGGGTCATTCAAAAGGTTCACCTTCATTAGAGTCAAGTACAAGGTTGAGCTTGTCGTTGATGTGGAGCAATGTGACAAGTCTTCTGAGACATCCGTCTATATGATCCACCCTTACATGGAGCTGCTAAAGACGTTGCTTAGATGAAGGTAGTGTCAAGTACAAGGTTGAGCTTGTTGTTGATGTGGAGCAATGTGACAAGTCTTCGGAGGCATCTATCTATATGATCTACCCTTACATGGAGCTACTAAAGAAGTTGCTTAGATGAAGGCAGCAGAAAAAGAGGAGGAAAAGGAGGATGAATAGAATTAGTCCTCCTACGTACCATATTAATATTCTAGAGATGACAGGAAGATGAGATGAATATAAAGAAACGAAAGCAATGAGGAATTTAAATACATCAAGACGGATGAAGATTAATTACATTATTGAAGTGGCATTAGATTTTGAAGAAACACATGATTGAGAAGTTTACCTTGAAGAGAGATAAAATGTTTAACATTGGGTATAAAAAATGATAGTATCTAAAAGAATATGTAAATCGGATGTTGTAACAACCGATGTAAAAAGAATTTCAATTTTTGAATTTTCTTAATATTTAATACTTATTGATATCAAATTAACTTACAACCAATCTAGAAAATATTACTTAGATTGCTTATAAGCGCAACCAGTGTTAAGTTGTATCAATATTTACAAAAGCGTCACCGATCATACTTTTAAATTATCTCTACCTATAGATGTCTAGATTCGATGGTCTTATAGGCCTTTTTTCTAATAGTAGTTGTATAGCCACCACTGTATGCATAGTGGATGGCTTGACATTCTTAGGGCCCTTGGTATCACCCTTTCTTTGGCTGGGTTAGGGGTTAGCTCAAGAGATGTGAAACCTTTCCATATTCGAATGGAAGGGAATCCTTGAAGAGCTTGGTGCAGTCTTTTCATAGAGATTAATTGTTATGTATTATAGCCTATGGGTTTTGTCACCATTTATAAGAAGATTGTAAGGATGTTTGAGGGAGTTCTATACAAGTTGAATTATTTCTTGAACTATTATTGTTTTTAAAAAAGTTGTTTATACTCTATGTTATATGTATATTTTGCCTACTTAACTATCTTGTAATCATTTCTTACATTCTTGTTAAATTGAAATTGTGGTTATTGAATCTATGTGACTCACCCCGTGGTTATTTAGGTTTTTTTACAAGCAAGAGTTTAGGAGCTTCTACCAAGGGGAAGGTGTTCGAGACTTTATAGGATTATTATCAATCTTGTATGTCTTGTTTAGTTACATGAGCATAGTCTAATATATATTGTCAAACTTTAGGGCCTTTTTGGTAAACGTTGCATATTTTGAATATTTCGATGCCAACTGGGATTAGTATTGTAGGCAGAGCTCTTTTGATGCAATGTTGTATTGTGGTGGCTACTTTATTCATAGGCGGAGTTGAAATGTTTTTGTGCATCAAATGAACTTAAATATTCAGATGAACAAATATCTTTATTATAATGGGTTGTGGTGATTTCAAATGCCCTGGCCCATTTGTGAATTGTATTAATTGTTCTTATATTATGTTAATTAGGTGGTTAAAATTTTTCCTGCCATGGTTGGTTCTTTTTTCTTCCATAGTAAGGCCTTGATTGCTTTATTACAAAATCAAAATCATATTAACTAAGGTAGACTTTTATTGTTTGGTTTTATGTATTTTTTTGAAAAGTGTCTATTGAAAACTTTGTGACTATGGTTATCTTTTGTATTGGTTTCATTGTTTGCTACCATAATAGTAATTAATGTTTTAATAAGTTGTTTGAAATGTTTAATTACATAGTAATTATAGGAGGTTGTTTTACCAAGCATATATAGTGCTAATATATATGATGATTTGAAATCATCATTTATAGTCAATAATAAATGTCATAAAAGGTATTTTCTATATAAGTGACACTAGTAGAGCTTATCAATGCCACAATCAGCAATGACCATTAATACGTCACTTCAAAAATAGATTTTTTTTTAAAAAAAAAACTGTTATCCAACTAAATTTTTTCTCAAAACTTGTTATTAAGAACAATTTTATAAAATTGCTTTATAAAAAAAAAATAGAAACAAACAGGTGGTTCTTAGCTTGTTCTTGTTTTTCTATTTCTATTTTTTGTTTTGGAAAATGAGAAACTTTTTCTTCTCTATTTAAATGCTTGAGGCTACCACATTTCCACCATTGACACCATATCATTGATAGAGCCGGGAAATTGGGCCAAGCCCGTCAGACTTGCCTATTTAGGCCCTGGCCCTTCAAGGGCTGAGCCTAAAAATTTGAAGAGATAAACGAAATTGGCCCTAGAGGGCCATGGGCCAGCCCATTAGGCCCTGCATAATTTTTTTTAATTGAAGTTGAAATTGGGCTTAGGCGTTTCAAATACATGATATTTTTTACTCATGAAGTAGAGTCTACTGCGGTTAGTGAAGCACAATCAAATATCTTTGACATTGATGATAGTGATGAAGAAGATGTGTAGTCATCTTCTGTTAGTGGTACGCTTCTTATATTTTATGTGTATTATTCATGGACAGTAGTGGATTGTGAACAGTAGTTTGCTTTTGATTACGAACTGATGAATGTGTTCATTTGTTGAATAATTGTGTTGCTTGGATATTAATGTTGATAATATTTATTTGATAAATTAGAACTTTAGTTATTGTATTTTACTAATCATATTTCTTTAAAAAAAAGGACGAAAAATAGTTAAAATTTGGAATAGTAATTTCCGGGCCATGGAGGGTCGGCCCTGGCACTAGTGCTCTTGGGCCGGGCTTTGAAAAATAGGTGTTTTTCTTCTTCCAGGCCCTGGAGGGTTGGCCCTGTTAGGCCCTAACCTTTCAAGGGATGGCTCTAGAGGGTCAAGCCAGCCCTGATTCCTAACTCTAATCACCGACACCGATTATCATCATGTCACCGCTAACAATTATAGTCGGTCAACTCTAAGTCAATGTTGTTGATGGACATTGACTGACTTCGTGTCAATGATGTTGATAGCCAATTCCCACTGTTACGTCATTTCCAATAACGACCAAAGCTGGTACGGTCATACATAATCGCTGGCGATGGAATTCCATGGCTAATTCTATCAATGATTGTGTATTTTTTTTTTTATAGTGGATAGAACTAAATGGTGTCACGTATATTTTATAGCCAATCTCACCTAGTAAGATAATGGTAATTGTTGTTTTATGTATCAACATAATAAGATATCAATTATATAAAATAATGTCAATATTAATTTTATAATAGGGTTAAGGTGTAAAAATACATATGAGCTTTTTCCCCAGGAGCAAAAATACACATGAGCTTTTTTCCCAGGAGCAAAAATACACATGTGGTTACCATTTTGGTGTAAAAGTTGCATCCCACCATTAAGTCACTGTTCACTGTGATGAGAGAGAAAGAGATGAGGTGAACAGTAGTTTAACGACGGTGAACAATGATTTAACAGTGGGATGTGACTTTTACACCAAAATGGCAATCACATGAGTATTTTTGCTTCTCAAAAAAGCATATGTGTATTTTTTGCTCATGAGGAAAAAACTTATATGTATTTTTGCACCTTAACCCTTTATAATATAAGTAAATCAAATAATTCATTCCCCTTTTTGGTTATTTTAGTTGATGGCATTGAACAATTATTTCAAACAAGGTCTTACTATACGTTTCTTTTTTAAACCTTGTTTTTTTAAAGAAAAATTTATAAAATTTTATTAAGAAAAATGAAAAGAGAATCAATCAAAGCCTCAAGTTTTCTCAAAGTTTTAAACTAGTTTAAGAACTTTGAGAAGAACTCTGTTGAGCATAGCCATTCATCTATAAGATATTATAAAGTTTATCAATAAAAGCCTGACACAATTTGTATATGGTTCAATTTCTTAAACATGATATCCTAGGTTCGAATCAGGTTGTATGCATGGTAGTCTCTAGCTATCAACAGAAGGATACAACCTAGATTCACACTACTCCCTCTGTTTTTTATTATATATAAGCTTCTAATTTATGAATTGGTATATTGCGAATATGAGCTTCATTTTATTTGTCTAAGCATTTATTACGTTTTTCCAACTTTGCCCCTTGAATGTGTTTATTGCTTTTATTCACTCTTACTTATCTTCTTTACAAATAAGGGTATAGTTGGAAAAAATACTAATCTATTACTTTTAACTAATTTAACAATTTTTTGAATCAATGCAAATTAGTTATTTGAAGCTTATAATAAGAGATGGAAAGGGGAATCAATGAAGACTTGAAGCATGGTTGCTAAAATGTTGAGTTTTTTCTATTCATTTCTATTTGATGCTAGCAAACCATAGAGGAGGAGGCTTGAAGACATTTATCTATAAAAAATATCTAAAGCTGTAATACCCTAAGACAATACCCTAAACGTAATCACTCTCCAAGCTTTGACCAACTCTATTCCATTGAGTAAACCTTCATAGTATAGAGGATGAAACTAACAACATAGACCTGATCTTTCTTACAATTTTTTTATTAAAAAAATATCATCTTTTATTTCCAAGTTAAATTTGTACTCTTTCAAAGAGAACATCATTATTTTTTGTGGGAAAAGAGCATCATTATACTAAAGCTAGTGCTTAACTTTCAAGAAAAGGCGAATTCAAAACACTTTACACAGTAATAGGAAAAGCACTGAACACTTTGTACTATAATAAGACTAACTAGAAATATTTTACTAGGAGAAGAAACTCAAGAGAGTATACATATACGAACTTGAATACAAAACGATGTTTTGTTTCAGCTTTCTTACTGATATCATCCATCTCGTACTAGTATTAGAGGAAGAAATAAAGAAAAGAAAAAAGGGTTGTAGGGTCTTCCTCTTCTCCAGATCTTCTCCTCCTTCTCCGATAAGTTCTAGCTCCATTGCCTTCATCAAGCCCACCTCCTTCAAAAAGTCTTCCACCTTAAGCTTCTGTAGGTTTTCCCTCCACGATGTTCATATACAAAATCAAGTTGAGGGATGATCTTCCAAAGCATGTAGTCTGCATATTTAGAGAATTGCAGCCTCCATTGTTGACAGAAAATAAGGGGAAGGATAAAAATACCAAAGCCAAAAATACATCCCAATTGAACACTCAATAAATTCCAATCAATGGAACTCTCATAATTAGATGATTCAGATGTTTCGTACGATGGAGGCGAAAATCCTGAAACCCCGCTACTCGAATTGCAGTTATGTATCAATGGAGGCCCACATAAGTCTTCATTACCTTTGAAAGAATCTTCTCCGAATGACTGAATTTGAGTACCTATTGGGATTGGCCCAATCAAATGATTATAAGAGAGATTGAGAAATTCAAGGAAATATAGACTTGCAAGCTCTGTTGGTATGTTTCCACTGAAAGAGTTCAGTGAAAAGTCTAATGATTCAAGACTCTTCAAATTCCCTATAGATGAAGGAATATGACCTAAGAAAGCATTTTGTGACAAGTTAAGAGCATAAGGCTGTTTGAAACTCATAATCTCTTCTGGTATTGGCCCTTCAAAATGGTTGGAAGAGAAATCCAAAGAAGTGAAGGCAATAAGAATCTTAATGAACTCTATTTGTCTTCCTTTGTTGACAATTTTAACTGAATCTAGGTAACTCATATGACCAAAGTCGTTGGCACTGAATTCGGAGAACAAGTGGTTGATCACAAAAGGTGACTCTGATGCAATAAGTTTGGATAGCTTCAATGCAATATATTTATTCATAGTGGATAGTGTGATCATGAAGCCCACAAGATTATTTTCATCAAAGATATTAAAATTTAAATGGCCAAATTCTAATCCATTGTCTTCATCACCAGACACCATTAATGCTTTCCAACTCTGTAGGAGTGCTACAGGAAGAGCACCACTTAAGTCATTAGAAGCTAGATCAACAATTTGAAGTGCCTCCCACTTCATAATACTATTTGGACATTGAAGACCCCCATAAAATCTGTTTGACCGTAGAACCATGACTCTCAAAGTTGGAATGTTCCCTAAGAAGCATAGAAACCTATCAGCAAATTGATTGTTTCCAAGGTTCAAGACTTGAAGTTTCAGGCAATTAGCCAGAGACTCTGGGATTGTGCCACTTAAGAAATTTTCATTGAGATCTAGGAACTGAAGGGCACAAGAAGTTGAAAATCTATCCAGAATATGGCCTTTGATGTTGTTTCCAGCTAGATTTAACATCCTAAGAGTGCTACTCTTTCTTATCAAGCATTCAGGAATAGTGCCACTGAAATTATTATCAGAAAGATCAATCACTCGAAGATCTGAAACATTACAAAGGGATTCATGGATTTTTCCTTGGAAACTATTGTTTGAAAGGGAAATAAAATTCAGGAAAGGGAGTTGATTACCAATGTCTGGTGGGGCAATAGAACTAAATCTATTGCTTGAGTAGTCCAAATAGATCAATTTTTTTGTAAAAATGGGAGCTGGACCTTTGAGTTGGTTGGAATGAAGATCAAGAACAAACAAATTGGAACTAATATTTTGGAAAGTTCCCTCCAAATCTGTTAGAAAATTGTTGGAAAGGTTAAGAAAAAACATAAAATCAAACAACCAAATCCAATTGGGTATGGTTCCTTGAATTTGGTTGTTGGATAAGTCAAGGTGCATTAAATTGGACATGTTCCAGAGAAAATTTGGAAACTCCTTCACCTTGCAAGAAGCCAACATGACAATTTTTAAATTGGGGAATGATGAAAGATTATGGCCCACCAAAGTTGCATCCACTGACAAATTGTTGTGAGAAAGATTAAGTATGGCCAAATTTTCCATGCTTCTCATCATATCCAAATGTATAGTTCCATTGAACTTGTTTGAGGAAAGTTGCAGCAAACTGAGTCTTCTGAGTTGAAAAATAGACACAGGTATGGGCCCTTTTAAATTATTCCCACTGATATCAAGGATCTCCAATGGGTTGCAACAAGCATTTGGAAATTCATCCAGAAGACCCTCAAATCTGTTGTTAGCAAGAAATAGTTCATGCAAAGATGACAGAGTAAAAAGAGAAGATGGAACACTCCCATTGAGAAAGTTACCACTTAAATCAACGGTAACAAGATTTTCAAGCCCCTTGATATGAGAAGATGGAACTTCACCCTCCAAGTGATTGTTATAGAGGGATAGATATGTGAGTTTCTTTGACATGCTGAAAGATGGAAGTGAGCTAGTGAAATTGTTGAATGACAAGTCTAGATGAACAAGTGAAGTCAGCTTTGAGATTGAACAAGGAAGTGTTCCATGGAATTTGGAGTTTGACAAATCTAATGTGGACAACTTCGTCATATTTTTTATAGAACTTGGTAGTTTCCCTAAGAAATTTGTGTGGCTAAGGTTCATTGTTTGGAGAAATCTATGAAGTTTTAAGTTTGGTAAAGAACCTTGGAGATCCTTATTATATGATATATCAAGGAGCTGCAACTTTGGTATTTGAAAGATCTGTTTTGGAAACACTCCACTGAAGTTGCAACTTCTGAGTTGCAAGGTGGTTAAGTTGATCAAACTCAACAAGGCCTCTGGCACTGATATTTTCATATTATTATTACTTAGTTGAAGAACCAAGAGAAACTGAAGCTTTCCAAGTGATGAATCAATAGGTCCAGAGAGATTACAAGATGACATACTCACAATTTGAAGATTTTGCAGTGAAGAGAGTGCCTGGCCCCATTCCTTCCCCATAGCAGATATCTTAACCCCATCAAGATGTAGTTCTCTGATGTCAGTGAGATTCCGCAGAAACACAACTATACTTGGATTCTCAAGTATTAGTATGTGAAGTGAGGCAGACAAATCAAGAAGAACCAGTTTTGTTAGGTAAGATATCTCAATTGGAATCTGTCCCTTAAAACCAACATTTGACAGATTCAAATACCTCAAGTTTTTCAGTCTGTGCAACTCTGAAGGAATTACAGAATGAAACTCATTATAAGCCAAGTTCAAACTTTGCAAAAATGGCAAGTTGAGGAGACTATTTGAACTTGAACTGTTGAATCCTCTAGAGATTGATTCTTCACTCAAATCAAGAGCTATAACATGTCCCTTGTCACATGTTACTCCATTCCATTTGCAGCAATCTTGGTTATTGTGGTTCCAATGAACAAATTTTTTGGACTTGGAAAGTTTGAATAAAAGGCTGTTTCTCAGATAAATCAATGCAAATTGTCGATGGCTAAGGCTTGACTAGTCACAAAAAAAAAAATATTGATGCTCAAGTATATGAAGCAAAACGGTATCAGACAAAGCCATACATTTAGGATAGTCCTCATTGCATGTATGAATATAAGAGACAACTTTACAAGTGATCAAGTAAGGAAGATGATGAAGATGGTCTTGAGTTTGCCTTGGGCACATCACCCTTTTATTCTTATCAACCTGCTTTATATTTGACTAAATCTAAGTCATTTGTTGATGGTGTATGAGTCGTTTGGAAGTCAAGCATTTATTCCCCCCTACCAATATTTAGTTTTCCCTTTGTACTCCTCGTTGAAGATGTTTTGTCTTTTTTACTATACATTTTGATATTTCGTATGAGCATTAATATTTTTTCTCCATGCTCTATTGTTGTTATATGTCTATATTTAATAGGAATAGTGAGAGAGAGTATAGAAATTGATATGATGTTTGGGATTTAGTGTGATTAATGAGAAAATATTGAAAATCACTTGAACTTTATGATAAATTTAATATTTTTAACTATTTGTATTGATACATCTGAATTAGTTAAAAACATCTTATGAAGCTGACCAAAAGGAGTATGCTTTTAATGTAGTTTTCATAATTTGACACGATTTGTTTGTGACGTATGCCTAGAAACATAGAGTTGGCTACATCGACCCTTAAGTCCCTTCATAATTTTCATTGTTTTAAGATACTCTCTCTAATGCTTAATGAAGGAGTTATTTAACTAAGTTAGGAAGAGTTAGGAAGTTAAGTAAATTGGGTAATTATAACAAATATGTTATGATCCCATAAAATATCCTGTATAATTTAATTTTTATATTGAAAACAAAGTAGCATTAAACTACTGAAGTAAAAAAGCAACGTTTAGAAATTAAAAATAGTGCTTAATTAAAAAAATAAAAAATAGTGAGAATGAATTGATGTCTTAGAGAACTAAAATCAACCTCCCTACTAGCTTCTACATTTACTACCAATAAGATTAAGCTTAGAATCAATATGATGCAGTTTGTTCGATTTTTCTTGAAACTATTTGGTTGTTGAGTAAGAAAAACTTTTACTTTTATCATTTTCTATATAAGTTTCTAGAAATCCATCAACTTCTGCAAAAATGTTGAAATTAAAACAACGGGCTTTGAAAAATGAAAAATAGCAGAAAGTAATGCGCATAAAAATAAATGGAAAATCACATCAAGATCCCAATTAATAAAAATAATTGTAATACCCTAAAATTTGACTTAGGGTAAATATCATAAATTGGTAGAATATACCTATTAAAAATAGGTGAATATGAGGTCTCGAACACCTTGTATTGAATTTACCTTATTATTAGAACAATTTCTCCTAAGATTAAATTATGTGCGAAAAGGGTCCCTAAAACATTAGAAATTTGCAAATAGGTCCTTGAAATATTTGTGGGTCATAAAATACCCTGAGAAAATTATGATAAAATCCTAAGAGGCAACTAAATATTTATTAAAAATTAGAAAGTATGTTGTCTCTAATTTAGGTAATTTATGAGATTATTTTCCTTGGGAAATAATGAGGCAAAATTAAATATCATTTTGAGGAACATAAATTGCCCCATGGTTTTTAATATTTTGCATAATGCATAAATTATCAATTTTAGTAAAATAGTTGTGAGAAAATAATTAATCCTAATTAGGAAAATTGTCAACAATTAGTAAGTGATTAAATAAGTAATTAATTGTTGATTGTTTAAACATGAATAAAAGGAGATATCCAAAGTTAATTATATGAAACCCCTAATTTGATATTTAATGACCAATGGAGGGTCAAGGTTGGCATAAAAAGTGTTGCTAATTAATTTAGCATAATTAAGAGGTATATTAAGTGAATTACAATTATTCTTAACAAAATAAGTTTGCACTAATTGAGATTAGTTGCATAATTCTTCAAGATGATTAAAGACAAATTAAAAGTATCAAATGAGGGTTAATTATATTTGAAAATAATTAAGCCAAAGAGAATGAAATAATATCTCAAGTAATTAAGTTTAAATCTTCATGTAATTGAGTTAGCTAATGGCAAAATATAATTAAGGAGCATGTAAACACTTGATTAACATGATAATTAAGAATTGCTAATTAGTATTGAAAAGTCAACAATGACACCTAAGCCTTGATTATGTCATTAAGATGACATCACAAGAGCACATGTGTGTGTTGTGAGTGTGTGTGTGTAGTGGATGAAAGAGAAAAGATGAATCTAAGAAAAGGGGGGGGGGAGTGGCATTTTTTGTAAGAGGTGTAAGGTCAAGATTTAAGCTTCCTAGTTAAGTTAAATCCAATGGTTAGAATGGAATTAAAGTTACTAGGTAGTTAACTCATGGTTGGCTATAAATAGGAGGCTTCATGCTTCATTTTTCTTCACACCAAACTCATACCAAAGATTGGAGAGTTTAAGAGGAGAGTGAAGCAAGAAGGAGGAAGGAGTTCAAGAGTCTTCAAGAGGTAAGCTCTAGTTCTTAAGTTCTAGTCTTTAGTTTTTATAAGTATAAATGCTAGGTTATTCTAGAAAATTAGAGAATAAATTCCTATACTTGTTTTTAGGCCTCATTGCATTGAAAAATTCCTGAAGAGGTAAAAACATAGTAGGGAATAATTTTTGGGAAGCAATGGATCAATGTTGTGAAAGTTGTAGAATTTTCGGTTCTTAAATTTTAGACAGACAGCGAAAAAGATGCTATGATTTTATGTAACAAATGAAGTTATAAAATCATGAAATTTTCCAAAAAGAAAGTAGACATGTAGGGCTCTCCAAACATATAAAATATGCAACATTTTGATCTCTGGTCAAGGAGATATGAATTTTTGAAGTTAAGCCATTTTTGCTGGAATAAAATCTGGGCAACGTTGAGAAAATTTAAAATTGGGAATGATTCACGGTGTTCTAGGTTCTGGGAATATTTTTACTTGAAAATAGACATGCCAAGGGTCATGAGGAATTTTACAGCACCTCAAAATGATTTTTGTAGAATTAATTATGATTTTCCAAAGTTACCGAAAAATCTGCCCAGAAAATACTGCACTGCGTTTTTGAATAAATGTAAGGGCAGAATTGTAAGTAACAAATCCACCAAGAGTAGAGAAGTAAATAGAGGTGGAAATATCTCTTAGGATATTATTCTAAGTGTTATGGTGATATGTTAGGATATCCGGGAGGTCCAGGGCCGGATCCAAAGGTCAGACATTTGACAGTTACTCGGTGAAAGGTACGAATGCGTACTGTAACTCTAACTCTTATGCTGCTTGTATGCTCTATATGTGATGTGATGATTCATATAGTCGTGGACAAGACTGGGTCTTGGGTCATGCACGGTGATTAAGACTCTGTCTTAAGTCGCTAGTTATACATTCAGCTATTTTGTGAAAACGGGTTACAGTCTTGTTAATGTCGTATGAATGTTTTCCTAGCGCTGAGGACACACTCCGGGGCGTGGCACTGGTTTATGTGCAAACTATGTGGACCTTACATGAGCTGTGTGCTATGTAAAGGTATTGTTGTGATATGAACTATGACATGTGCTGTGTGCTATGTATAGTTATATATTGAATTGTAAATGAATATCTATCATGCATACTGTTATACTTGAGCATAAGGTTAACTGTTACCTGAGGTCCAATAGGCATTGGTCCTCAGTCTTAATGACTAGTACAGGGAAGAAACCAGGATAGAGAAGATGCCGGTGGATAGAGCCGTGAAGAGGCAGCGGCCGAAGACGAAGGTCGGTAGAAGTTATTAGGATTTAGTTTCTGGCAAGAATCTAATAAAGTAATTTCAAACCATTTGGTGCTTAAACTAAGGAAGGGTTCATCGGTAGGTTGTCACAAGTCGCCATAGAGTTGGTGAGACTCCCATTAGATTGAACACCGACCTGGCCAAATTGTATGATTAACTGATGTTAGGTTTCAAGCCATAGGTCTTGTTTAAGACTTTCTTTATCAGAGAATTGTATTTAATCTCTCTAAGTTGTATCACATGAATATTCCTTCGGGATATTTAATATATCAGCTTATGTCGAGACATCATCATATGTCTGGGCATTCTATATCAGATACTCACTGTCCGAATCTTAGCGCACGCTATCCATTTCCGCAGTACTCTAAGCTGTAGGATCTCAAACTCTGTTGATCTTCCTAAAACTAAGTGTCAACCGACACGATTTTCGAACCTGGAATTTGGGATGTTACAATAATATCAGAAAAATTTTATAATTTGTCAATAACAAATGAAAGAATTACTATAGACAAGTTATCAGACTTTTCTAATATTATTTTCTTTTAAACGGGTCTTAGTATCATTTTACTAAAAATGTCTCTACCAAGTGAGACACAAGCTTTAAGGGTTTTAGTTTTCTCATGTTGCATGAGAAAACTAAACTTCCTACACACACATGAAATGGTGGGACCCACATATACATATATGAATTAATATATGTATATGTGAGTCTCACCATTTCATATGTGTGTGACATAAGATAATTTTTTTCCTACAACATAAGAAACATTAATCCCAATGTTTAATGTTAAAAATTAAAACTTTAATGAGGTTAAATTTACATTTTAAAATGAAAGGAGGATATAATCAATTGGTCTAAAGTTCAAGGAGTCTTTGCATATCAATCAATATGTATATTCAATAATGCCAGCTTCTTCTTGATGGGTCCAAATGCATTATCCACATTATAAACTTTATCATGCTTATTGCCTGATTTTGTTCAATTTTCTTTTTTCATAATAATTACCTTACATTAAATGCTTTGTTCGTCTATTCTTTCAAATTTGAAATTTGAATCACTTCATATTATTAATGGAAGACTGATTTTTTCTCATGTAGTTTCGACTCTCTTCTTCCTACAAACTTTCCTGATTTTCAATTAAATAATTAGGTTGTTTGGTAGGATAATTGGTTGAATTATTTGCCTGATCCTTACTCGAAATTCAATGGGTTTTGTTTTTTTAAGTAAATAATGTAATAAGATTTTTTTTGGTTATAATTCAAGCACACATCCTCACAAAAGGTCATGAATGATATAGTCTTTTTGATGTGTCATGTTATTTTATTGTATTGATTCATACCTGACTTTCTTAATTCCAATTACTTGGACTAGTGGAGCTGAAACTCAATAAAGTCTTCTTGAAGTGTACGTCACGTAATATATATATATATATATATATATATATATATATATATATATATATATATATATATATATATATTTTGTGGTTTATAAAGCGTTGGCTGATAAATAATACTAGTAAAAGAAACTAATTTTCATTCATTGAAGATTAACATCCACAATACATGAAATGAATAAAACACTTCTTCTACAAAGAAAATGAACAAATTTAGAGGAAGTAATCATTTACTCCTTATTATTTTTGACTCCGTTAAGATTTAATCATTAAATTATGACTTAGTACAATTCAGTGTTTATGGTTTTAATTTGATTCGTTTAACATTGATTCCTTAAACTTTGACTTGGTATAATCTACGGACTTTAATTATTTAAAATATCGGTTCATGATATTATTAAAGAAATAACTTTAGCCTTTATAATTTTATTTTCTAAAATGTAGGGACTAACATTTTTAAACAATTAAAATTATAAAATTGAATTCAATTGAGACAAAATTAGGAATTGAGTTGCATAAAATCAAAATTATAAGAATTAAGTTCCACTATATCAAAACTAAAAGAAACAAATGAATTTACCAATAGTAGTTAGACTAAGTGGAAATGTAAAACTCTGATTCAACCCTTTATATATATATATATATATATATATATATATATATATATATATATTAAAACAAGCATAACCGTAGGCAGAGAATTAAGAAAAAGAAATACAAAGGCTGGGATAAATTTGACAGAGCTGCACTAATAAGGTTTAATAATGTCGAATTTGACTTGACAATAATTTTTTATATATATATTTCTTTATTCATTTCCTTGCTTTGTATTACTTTATTTAAATCTCTATGTTTTTTTTCAACTAAACTTTCAGTCAGTCATAGTTAAATTATTAATAATATTCATATTACCAGTCTGAAAATTTGCATAATTTATTATTTTTGAACCGTGGGATAATTCTTTTTATGGACTGACCGTTGTTCATATTTACCTTAAATTTCTAACACATCTGTAAGTTCTAGAGTTTCCTCTTAATTAAAACTCTAACAAATCTTTTAGAAAGAGAATGACACACTGTACCACAAAAATTACGATATATAATGGTTATTAACTGCCATACATTACGGTTTCGAACTGATATATGTGAACACTATAAAAGCTTGGCACAAATGCATTATTGTTTTAATCCCGAACCTATTACATGTTATAATATAACATCCATTATGTATTAAGGTTTGGCGAGGCCATGATCTACCCTATACTATAATAACAATTAATAGGAACATATAAACAACCATCATAATATATGGTAATGCTTGCATGATACATAATGATCTCATTTTACAACTGTTATTTATGTTGTGATATACATAACAATTTGTATATACCATGACTTTTAATAAACTTTAGTAAGAATCTTTCAAAGACAACCATTATTTATTAAGTACATAAATAATAGTTCATAATAAAGAACTGTGAACATTTATATAATAACTAAGATGTACTCCCTCTGATCGTTATTATAAGGCACCAACTACTTTTTCTCACAAACCAAGAAATGGAAGTTAACTCATTAATTAGGTCAAAAATTAATAAATGTTTCCAAGTTCACCCCTACTTTAATAATGTAACTTTAAATGAGTTAGTTAAAAATGAGGGCATAATGAGAAAAAAGTAATAAATGAGTTAGTTAAAGTAAGTTGGTGCCTTATAATAAGGACCAAAAAATATTGGTAGTTGGTGCCTTATAATAAGGACCAAAGGGAATATGTGTTAGTTACAGAAATCAGCTAGAGGGGAGTGAATTGGATGATTCATAAAAAATTAAAATTAATTTAAGCAATAATTAAAATCAGAAGGAAATGTTAGAGAGATATCACTAGAGTGTGTACACATATTTATATTGATTTAGCCTTAATAACAATAGCCTACATCTAGTCCCTAGAGCTCCTCTGAGATTTCCACTATCTTTCTCAAAATGATTACTATAGACACTAAGTAATCTCACCAAATTCACTCCCTCTTATAACTTGTAATCAAACAGCCGAACTCAAAATCTTATTACCTTGAGATTTTATAAAACTCAATTGAATAATGATGAGTCTCTTAGATAGTATATCTATAATCACTGAGGAATTAATATCAAAGGATATTGAAGAGCATTAATGAGCACTAACCTTTGCAATAAATGATATAGTTGTTGGTTGTTAGCTCCGAATTAAATACTCATTGTATTTATAGTTGGAGTCCATGAATGATCGTTGGTGGAGCTATAAACTATCCATTGAGAGACTTCATGCTTTCCATTTAGGCTCAGAAGTTTCCCGTTCGAAACAAGCTATAGACGTTGGAAGTTTTGAATAAATGTCGCTTTCATATTGCTGTAGGAAATTTTCGCATGACATCTCTTTTGTTCCAACATCAACTATGTAGAGTCACTTTCGCTTTCGTTGGAATGGGTCTGTGAGCATATGATTATTTAACCTACTCTGAATCAATTTTTGTGCCAATACTCTGTTTCTGCAACGCAATAAATGCTTCTGATACAAAATTTGCTTTATGTTAATTTGCAGGTAATCCTTTCTTTGATCAACTAAAACTCATTAATAGGCATGTTAAAAAGCATTGAAAATAATAATCAGTGGTAATCAGAAGTATTCAAATAATAATCAGTGAGTTTTGATTTTACGAAGACAAAGATTAAGTTCAGAGACAGGTGACACTCAAGTGTCAATTAACCATACTTGAATGTCACACTCAAGTGTTGTTCCATAATCCTCGAGTATTGATGAACTTTATACTAGAAGAAGCACTACTACAAAACAGGTCTACGATGTCCTATTTTTTGCACTTGTAACATCCTTTTTCTGTGAGACGCCAATCTAAGACTTGTTTCAAAAAAACAAAGCTTAGTTAAAGATGTGTGTTTTCTTCCAGACACTCGAGTGTTAGAATTCCACACTCCGATGTCTTATACTCATACTCGAGTGCTAATGTTTGTGAGTGGTAGAGCACTAGTTCAAAACATTGAAATTAGAAAGAGTAAGTTGGGCTCTACAGACACTCAAGTGTTGAGAAGTCACACTCGAGTGTCATAAATGACACTTCAAGTAGGTGACAAACAAACATCAATCATATTCTTGCGTTAAGTGGGATATTACCTTCATACTCGAGTGTTACTTGCATTGATTCCAAAATAAGTCTATCTGAAAAGCACTGGTATTGATAATATTGAAATAGCACTCGAGTGTCTTACTTGAACACTCGAGTGTACAATCAGTTTCCTCAAAACAACATTGAGTAACATCCATTCTTCTTGTGATCTTAAAGTCAACACTTGAGTGTTGAAGGGTAACACTCAAGTGTCTGCATCAGACACTTTGGAAATTAGTTTTCTGAATCAAGTTTTGGTTTCAAAAACTATTGCATACTCAAGTGTTGTTTAATACACACTCATTGTTTAATACACACTCAAGTGGCTTGAATCATCAAGTCTTTAACTTATTGCAAATCATTGTTACCATCAAAACTTATAATCGAGAACTAACGATATATATATAAGACTCTTCAAGTAAGAGTCTCTAATCTAGTTGACCTGTGTGTGTGTGTCTACATACATACATACATACATATTTTATATATATATATATATATATATATCATAGAATAATAGTATCTCCAATACTGTATGGATATGCAATTTGACATGGATTAAAACATTCTAGGCTTTGTAGGAAGAATCAATCATAACTATTTAAGTATACAAGTGAAAATGTGACTGGTGACCTATATATAATTATATCTCTTCATAGGAATGAATCCTTGGAAAATAGAGGACAGTAAGGAAAAAACATATAATACTATCAAAAAAGGAGGAGGGGTATGCAAACCCTTGAGTTAACCCCTGTGCTTTTTTTGATAAGTTAACTTGTTCCATTTTCCATTACTTTCCAGGCTTAATTACTAAAGAAACACAAGATATATGTGAATACTTACATTATTATTGACAAGTCTTAATTGCACAATATATTTCCACTAATTTTTTATTGATTTTAATTGAATTTCCATGCTTGAAACGCCTTTGATATGATCAATTGTGATGAAAAGTGAATATGTGGAAATAAGGATTAGAAGAGCTTAATTGATTTATTTTAGAAGTTATCTTGTATTTTTTTTTGGGGGCGGGGGACTGAAATATTGTTCTTTCTAAGCTTAGATATCATTGCTAGTATGATGTTATAGTGATGCTACAACATCGCCTTAGAATTGAAAAATGAAAATATGAAGTATCATGTTTCTATAAAAAGCTAAACTTTTCTTAATAAAAATATAGAAAAGTTGTGCAAGAACTTAGACCGGAAGCTGAGTAGGCTTTGTAGTTTTAACGGTTGTATTTGAAAAAAATCATAAAATAAAGCACCATTATATATAAATATTTAGCACTTAGATATTTAATGGTTGTCAGTAAGAAAATTATTAAATATAGACAAATATGTAGTAATGCTGACTCATTGCGTATATGAATATAGGAGTGCATTTAAATTAGTGTAGTATTTGATTATTATTGAGGAAGTATAAATAGGGAAAGTTTAGGAAAAATTATAAATATACAAGATAAAGTATATGAAAATCTTATATTTAGAACCAAACCAACATTCCAACTAACTTCTATATTAGAACCAAAGATAGCACTATCTCTTGTGCTTTATAATATCAACTTAATTAATTTGGGTAGATTGAAGAAATTAGTTAAATTAATTAGTTGAAAAATATGAGTTGTTTTTCCTAAAATACCTCATAAATCATTTGCAATAAAGTCACCCCTTAATGCCAACTATATCTACAATCAATAGGAATAATTTAGAAGGAAAAAAAGATAAATTAATATGGGGATAAACTAGATTGATGCATTATATTATATAAAATGGAAGAGACCAAATTTTTTTTAGGAAATATAAAAGAATAAGAGGGAAAAAATTAAAAGGATAAATATTTATCATATTATGAAATCAGAATCTAATCTCATAATATAATATAATAAAGAATATGGTAAATCCTTAATAAAAATATGAGTCAAAATCTATAACTCATCAAACTATTAAAGCCAAAAGAAAACCATTAATAGAATAAATTTTAGGGAGGCATGGATATTCTTAATAGAGTAAATTTTAGGAGAATCTATAACTCTTGTTATATGTAAAAGCAGTCTGGAAAACCACTAACTCCATTTAACGATAAGCTTGTTGAGCACTTAACAAACAACTAAAACTACTACTAAAACAATTAAAATAAATATTAATAAAACAAAATCATATTAATTCAATCCCCTAAATATTAACTACATGTGATTTCTTGGTACTCTATCAATAAATTAGAGACCGGACGAAGTATTAGTTTAGAATCAATGTAGCTTTTGTAGTCTTTCTTTAAATTATTTGGTTATTGACTGGAAAAAAACTTAGTTTGTTGGAATTTATGACTAAATCCTATGAGTTATGAATAAGAAGTCTTACTGGTTCGCTACCACCGGTCGCGTCAGTTTGCCACGGTTGTGTTGGTTCACCAACAAGAGACAAGTCCATCTGATCGTGCTTTTTCAAAGTCTATAAATAGGGCACCCTAGTCACAGAATAAAGAGAATTGTTTTTCTGCATACACTCTTTCTATATACTGCATATACATTCTGTGCGTTTCGAAAGCAGACTCGTTGGATTCGCTTGGGCTTCAGATAGACAGAACCATCTTTCTGGAGATGAATAATCCGCTCTATCCTGGGAGACAACTGCTCAAAAACCTTTGGCATCCGTATTGAGGGAGCAAAATTGTCTTAAGGACACAACAAAAGTTAGGCCCGGATTTTTTCAAAATTCATTATCATATTTCGGCAGTCTTGCGAGTTTTTACTATTTTTCTTTCTTGTGTAGAAGTATGGTATGTTTACAGATTATGCATATTGATTATACAGATTCTTTCATTTGTGAAAATTCAAATTTGAATGATTTTCTACAACAATCTTAAGACAATTGAGTATATCAGTTTATGTTATTGAAATTGGAACTAGATAAGATTATTTTCAAAGATATAAATTATAATACTGATATCATATGTTGGTATAATATTTTTTGTGTTGAATCTGCATTCAATATTTGAATTTGAATTGATTCTTGATTTTGAAAATCAATTTTGTGAATTACTATGATTTTTGCATAATCATGAGGTGCACACATATGGTGTATGCGTTTTAATTGTTTCCACAATTCCACACACAGTTTGTTGATTTTGAATATTGATTGATGATATGTAAAATACATGTTTTGGATCAGAAGTAAAACGGCTGGAAGTTGTTGTGAATTTGTATTTAGTATTTTGATGGATTCTTGATTTTAAAAAATTAGAGTTTCTAAAATCATGATTTTTTATGGATATATATCTGTCAATTAATTTTTTTTTTGATATGGATATATTAAAATTTTAAGATATTATGATAGATATTGGTTTTTGAATTTCGATTCAAATAGAAAATTCGGTCCATCCATATTATATTCTATCCAATATATATTATATTCTGCAGATATAATATACTGAGTGTTGGTATGGATTATATTCTGTCCGATATGAATATTTTGAACTTGAATATGCATGATTTTTTGGATTTGGGGCGGAAGAGTTTGTTTTGCGGTTTTTAATGATATGCATATGGGTATTTTAGAATAATGGTTATTATTTTATTTTTTATATATATATTTTTTAAAAAAAAAATTGGGATCATATACGCACATGTCTTTAGAGTTGGATACATATTTGTTGTGTATTCTCAAAGGATCCAAGCGGTGCTTTTAGAATTGGATAGGCACATGCCTTTTCATACAGGATCTGATCAGGTGCTAAGGGTATTCTGATCTGCACGTGTGTGCGTGTGTGATAAGTTTCTGGGAGAATTCCTATTTCGATCAATTGCTATTTAAAATTAAAAAAAAAACCAACAAACACAGTGAGCGCGTAGCGCTTGGCTTTAGGGTGCGTGGTACCCGTATGTCCCGAGTTCGAATTCGAATCCGCTGGGAGAATTTTGTGCACCGCTTTTGAGGTAAAATAAATTTTCAAAAAACGCACCTATTGCGGATCGAACAGGCATCACCTTGCGTAAAGAGTACACGCCTTATCCGCTGAACTGCTCACGCCAAACTGACTAAGGATGGACCGAATATAATATAAATTATATTTATTGTGGGGCTCTTATGTTGGGCCAGCTTCTTTTCAATTGGGCCATGCACGCACATGCTACATCTATGGTTTGAATATGCTTTATATATCTATTTAAAACTATTAATAAATATATTAATTTTGATTAATATAATAGTTGATAAATCTCCTACTATTTCTCCTTTTTTGAAGGAGGATTAAATTAAGATAATGTATATCTTATGACTTGGTTTCCTCGGAAGATATTATTGGTTTTATTAATTAATATTTTAAGTTATATTAGTTATTAGAGATGAGATTTTGATATGATAATGAGATCATTGGATTTGTGCCTGTCATTTTATTATTAGGTTTTTAGTTGCAAAAACCAAATATAATTAACAGTTAAATGCTGAGCGTTTTTAAAGTCCTAAATTTTAGGATGGAAGAGTAATTTATTCCCGTTAAAGCTTTATTATTAATGGAGATATTAATTTGTTTGATAATCTCCTAAAATCTCTCCTAGAATCTTGTGAATATTTTTAAATTAATATGGATGAATAAAGTGGGGATTTGTTACATTTAATAGTGGGAATTCAAAACAATATCTTATTTTAATAAATGTGATGATATTTGTGAATATCTTAGCCACTATTTAATTTATCAGGAAGGATTTGTTACCATGATCAATAACTAAAAATTATGAAATTGTCATATGTCATGATTAATTAAATGAAAATTTAATTAATTTGTTATTTGCTATTGAAAGAAAATTTTGTAAATTATTAAATATTTTTTGTGACAATCATATGACATTGATATGAAAATTTAATCATTTATCTAGTGTAGAGATAAATGTGCTTTAATTTTTCATAATATTATTATTGTCTTGGTTTAAGCATGCATGACATCATGAAATATTTAATTTAATGTGGATTATCGGTGGTAGAATCCAATAAAATTAATTTATACGGTTGGTGTCTAGGAAAGTAATTTAAAGGCTAAACCTGGTTATTTAATTAGTTACCGTTGCAATAGCACGGAGAGACTCCCACTAGTTTTGCACTTACCTAGCCAATTGATATGATGAACAAAGCTTATTTCATGTATTGGTAGAAATGCGATTATAATCTTAATTTTATAATTATGGATGATTTTGTGGCTATGATTTTATACTTTTCAAATATTGTGAATAGCAATTATATGAAGTTAAATATTTAAATTTTGGAATTAAGTATGGTGAATTTGTTAGTCACCATAATGATTAATTCTTTATGAATTATTTTAATTCCAAATATTGTGGTATATGTATATTCTTTATGAATTATTTTAATTCCAAATATTGTGGTATATGTATGATTGATTTGTTAGTCACCAAAGTGGTTAATTCTTTATGAATTATTTTAATTCCAAAAATTACGGTGGTTACCCATAACCTTGATGTTGTGATGTCATGTTTGTGTTGTGACTTGTGATCTACTCAAAAGTTGATTATTTGTTATTATAATTATTGAACATGGTAGTTTTATTTAGACTCCAAAAGATTATAAATATTTATAATTGGAATATGCATCACTATAAATTTCTGTGAAATCTTTATAGCATCATTATGGTTGAATGTTGCATATTAGAGAAAAAAAAAACCGGATATTGAAAGAAATGTTGAAAGCAATGTTGATTACGTCCGGGTTACCACATAATTTGTGGGGGAAATCCATTTTAATGGCTAATTTTATCATTAAAAAGTGCTCCACAAAATGATACAAAGCATACCATACGAAATATGGAAAGGAAAGAAACATTCCTTAAAATATTTGAAAGTGTGGGGGTGCTTAGCAAAGGTTGAGAATCGGACCTAAGAAAATAGACTGTGTGTTTATTAGTTATGCATTTAATAGTAGTGCATATTCTGGTTTACAAGTCCGATGTATCAGATATCCATGTGAATACAGTTATTGAGTCAAGGAAGGCTACATTCTTTGAAAACGTATTTCCGTATAATATAAATGATGATAATAACAATATAGTGATATCTCAGGATACAGTGAATAATGATAATCTTGGAGAGGAGGAACATAGATGTAGTACTAGACGAAGGACTTCAACATCCTTTGAACCTGATTTTCTGACTTATCTATTGGAAAATGAGCCTCGAACACTTAGAGAGGCTATGGGTTCTCCTGAAGCACCTTTCTAGGAAGAGGCTATCAATAGTGATGTTGAATCCATTATGTCAAACCACACTTGGGAATTGGTTGACCTTACTGCTGGTAATAAACCTCTAGGAACTAAGTGGGTTTTCAAAAAGAAGATGAAAGTAGATGGCACTATTGATGAGTACAAAGCTAAGCTAGTAGTAAAAGGCTACAAACAACGTGAAGGCCTAGACTACTTTGATATTTATTCGCCTGTTACAAGAATTACATCCATTCGAATATTAATCGCATTAGTAGCATTGAATGGGTTGGTGTTATCACAAGCACATTAGATTGCTAAAATTCTTGAGAAATTCAAGAGTTTAAACATAGCTCCTGTGTCGAACCCTATAAATTCTAGTCTTTGAGTGTTGAGAAATACTGGCGAAGTAGAAAAACAAAAGGAGTATGCTCAAGTGCTAGGCAGTCTTATGTATGTTATGAACTGCACTAGATCTGATATTGCCTACGCAGTAAGCATGTTGAGTCGCTTTACAAGTAATCCAAATGAGCTTCATTAGAGAGTTATGATAAGAGTTTTGGGTTACTTAAAGCAAACTCAAAAATTTGCTTTGCATTATGAAAAGTACCCTATAGTACTAGAAGGGTATTGTGATGCAAATTGGATAACCAGCTCTAATGACACAAGATCCACAAGTGGATATATATTTACCTTTAGTGGGGCTGCTGTGTCTTGGAAGTCGTCTAAGCAGACTTGCATTGCAAGATCAAATATGGAAGCAGAATTCATTAGATAAAGCTGGTGAAGAAGCCGAGTGGCTTCATAATTTTCTTGAGGACATTCCCAGTTGGCCAAAGCCGATACCAACAGTGTGTACATTGTAATAGTCAAGCAGCTATTGGTAGGGCCAAGAATGTCATGTACAACGGCAAGTCTAGATATATACGCCGTAGACATGATACCGTTAGACAACTACTTTCGAATGGAATCATCTCAATTGATTATGTGAAATCAAAAGAGAATATAGCGGATCCATTGATTAAAGGGATTCCTAGAAAGTTAGTTAGAAATTTGTCCAAATGAATGGGTTTAAGGCCGATCCATTGTTGATTATTGCGGTAACTCTACCTAAAAGAGTGGAGATCCCACGAACTAGGTTCAAAGAGACAACTAAGTGATGATCGACTGTTAACACTGTGGAGTTTTAAACTCATACTCATTCCTAGACAAGACAGTGCATATATATAAGGGTAAACTTTTAAGCTTTTAATGGTTTCTTAATCTGATGTGTTTAGATGATGTATGTTGACTTACATCACAAGAAATCACCTATGTGAGTGTGAAGTGTGGGCCGCTTCTTTAAAACGGCCAATTCTCTAAAACACTTGCAGAACCAGGCGGTGTCCAGGGCCAAAATGGACACAGCATGAGAACCAACGATGCTAGAGGAGCAATTGTGTGACTCCTATTGTCTTGGTATACACTAAAAGGTCGACAGTTCAAGGCAACACGTCCACTGATTGACCAGTATATCCGATAGGTTTTTACTAAAGAAGGTTCAAAGGCAACCCCTACCTTTCCCGATGCTGTTGTTTCTCATAGAGGAATCGCACTTTGCATACATGATCATTTGCATTTGGTCATGATGGACTAACTTCTTATCCATGTGAGGGATTGTTGGAATTTATGACTAAATCCTATGGGTTATGAATAAGAAGTCTTACTGGTTCGCTACCACCGGTCGCGTCAGTTTGCCACGGTCGTGTCGGTTCACCAACAAGAGACAAGTCCATCTGATCATGCTTTTTCAAAGTCTATAAATAGGGCACCCTAGTCACAGAATAAAGAGAATTGTTTTTTTTTGCATACACTCTTTCTATATACTGCATATACATTCTGTGCGTTCCGAAAGCAGATTCGTTGGATTCGCTTGGGCTTCAGATAGACAGAGCCATCTTTCTGGAGACGAATAATCCACTCTATCCTGAGAGACAACTGCTCAGAAACCTTTGGCATCTGTATTGAGGGAGCAAAATTGTCTTAAAGACACAACGAAAGTTGGGCCCAGATTTTTTCAAAGTTCATTATTATATTTCGGCAGTCTTGTGAGTTTTTACTGTTTTTCTTTCTTGTGTAGAAGTATGGTATGTTTACAGATTATGTATATTGATTATACAGATTCTTTCATTTGTGAAAATTCCAATTTGAATGATTTTCTATAACAGTTTTATCATTTTATATAAGTTTCTAAAAATACATTAGTTTCTCCGAAAACTGTTGAAAGTAAAACTTAGGGCCCATTTGATACGGGAAAGATTTGGGGAGGGAAATGAACTTAGAGAAGGAAAAGGAAGAGGGAAGAGAAGATTCCGAGGGATGAAAGAAAATGGTTTGAAGGAATATGAGTTGTTTTGTAGAAAGAAAATGAAAGTGTTGCAATTGGTAAAAAATCAGGAAATATCTATTTTACTCTAAAAAATAATTAATTCAAAATGAAAAGATTTTTTTTTTTTGTAATATGAATTTTCTTACATTAACTTTGAATTTATGGATCAAGTTCTAATTATATGACGATGCATTTATTTCATCAAAAAAAAAAATTTGAATTTTTCTAAAATATTCTTCTGCCAAATTCAAATTTGTTTAAGATATTCTCCCGCTCAATTCGAACTTGTTTAAAATATTATCCCACCAAGTTCTAATTTGTATAAAATATTCTCTCACCAAGTTTAAATTTATTGCATAAGTTAAAATTTATTGCATAAGTTCGAATTTATCGCATAAATTCAAATTTATTGCATGGTTTAAATTGAATCATATTTTCTTGTTTTATAGAAAATAAATATTTTATGAGTAGTAAATATGTTTAAGAGCTTCACTGTTCACATGGAAACTTAGGTTCCCACCAATTTTGGTGGGATCTTATCTTCTCATCTTTAGAAAAAGATTCGTTAGCTTGAGAACTTGAGTTTCAACCTAGATTGGACACAAAAGTATACCAAACAAGAGAATTTGTCCATCTTCCCTTCCCTAGCTACATGTTCTGTGTACCAAACAAACCTTTGGAATTTGAAGAATGAAAGGGTCGACAGAGCTTATGAAGTGAAATAGAGCTTTAATTTGAATGAAAATGATGTTGTGAGTAAGTCAGGTGCTTGTACTAGTAAAACTATTTTTAATGTTAAAATTAACACAATAAGATATTAAAATTTAAAATTTATTAGACAGGTAATAGGGAAAATTTAGCAATGAAAATTTTCACCATGAGCATTCTATACGAGTATATTTTATTGGGTATAAAACTAGATATAACAATTTTAAAAGGTAGCAAATTTAACATTCTCGTTCCAGAGCCAATGTCATCCCTTTTTTACATTGTGGGTCCCACTGCTCTTCTATCTAGCATGTAGTATGCACTTATTTTATTATAGAGATTCGCATCCACCTTTTTCTTTTTCTTTCCTCTCGTTCCATCACCTCTAATGTCTCTCTTTACCTTTTCTCTTCAAACTCTCCCACCTCATCTAATTTTTCTAGATGAATTTAGTAGGGGGGTCGTATAAGAGATGACTTTGATATAGGGCCACTGCGAGCTAGTGAAATAACCTTAGAACTTAAGGACAACACTTGTAGAGAGCTGGCAGGTGTTACACTTAGAAATATCTAATGCGATATGATTAAAGTTCCTTTTTCTCCTTTTTGCTTCATTTGAAATATCTAAGAGGGAGGTCGGAAGTGAGGGAAGACAAAAGGGAGGAGAAAGAAAAAGGTGGGCAGGAAATTCTAGGACAAAATAATATTTAAATAAAAATGATAAAAATCAAGTAAATTTAAAGGTTGATAGAGCAGTTATAAATGATATCTCAATGGGAAGAAGTGTGGGTCCCACAATGCAATAAATAGACAAATGATTGTTAGGCAATGCCAAATTTATTACTTCTTAAAATAATTATGTTTAGTTTTACACCTCTTAAAATATTATAATACCTACTATCACACCCAATCAAACAAAATTGTGTTGGGTGCTATAGTGAAAGATTTCATTGCTAAATTTGCACCTTTTAACTCTTCTTAAAATGTTAGGAGTTATATGCAAATTTTAAATGTATTTTGTATATTTTAGCTAACTTCTTTATAATATGGTACAAAATATTATATAAGATCACTACCAATATTTAATGTATATGAAATAACTAATTCACATCATAGATTAACAACTTTAATTATATAAAATGATAGGAACAGCTTAAGTAGTATACATCTTTATTTTTATTTGATTTTCAAACACGGTAATTTTAAGTAACACAAAATATAGACATTATACACGTCAAATGTCATTGGATCTCATTCTACATTTGTATTTTTTAAAATTCACTTTAAATGACTGTTTTTTGCCTTCTTTAGTGTGCAATGACTTGAAATCAAATAAAAATGGGAAAGTATTAGAAAAATACGTTTAAAATTTCAAAATCTTAAATAAGATCTGTTTCCTATAAAGATTACACTTGATAAGAAAATCATAAGTAAAAAATTACTAATTTGTGATTTTAAAATTTGGGAAATCTTTTTTTGTTTTTTTACCTAAATCACTTTACTTCAGACTCAGTTGACGGCATAGTGACACTGCGCTTGCCTTAAGTGGCACCAAGTTGGAAGTTGAATGCCATATTTGATTTTTCGTACTCAACAGACACACAAACCTTATAAAGTGAGATAGTTAAAAGTTGTGGCAAACGCTATCCCTGATTATCCTCTGTGATGTTTTCAATTTTCAAAATGTATATTCCTTCCAATTCTTAATATAAAATATATTTATCTAATTTGATTAGATTAAGTTAATTAATATTATGTGTATTTTTTAAAACACTCTACTTATATTCCTTAATTCATTTCTTCCTTCTCTTCTTTAATTATTGTTGAAAGAGTACCAATATAAGTAAATTTAAAAAAATATTACTCCTCCAGCACTAAATAGTTTATCATGCAAATTGCTTTACAAACTATGTCTTCTGTTTAGGACCAGAGGTAATACCAAACCTAAGAAATAGGTTTAAGGAAGGTTTGTTTTAAAGAGGTTGGATGGTATCGTCTCTTGTTTTTGGTGGAAGGGTGATGAATCTAATTAAAATTTATTGGGCTTCTAATAACAAATTGAAAATGGACAAGGAAGAGATGGAATGAGTTTCATGGGTTCAGATTCTTCAGGCAAGATCCAATTCCAAATGCTCTTTTGTGGAGGCCAGAAAAGAAAAGAAAGACGTCATGGCTATGGTATGGTGTTCTAGTAGGGAGGGAGGGTTTTACAAGGTAATGTAACGATGAGTATAGGGAATGGATTAAATGCACGTGTTATTGGCATCAATACACGTAGTTTTGCAGCCACTGGTTTGAACGTAAGTCCGTGTAAAACTCCGGTCACAAAACTAGAAACAGAGGACGCTATTCAATAACACACACATACTACGAAACTTCTTGCAAACTGACGTCACAATATAATACTCTCATGTTTAACAAAACTGTAAAATACAATGGGTGATTTGTCATGTTTGATGGTTGTTTAAACAAAGTCAACAGAGGTTTATATATAAGAAATTTGTGGATTTTGTTGTCGTAGTTTAGAACATGGTTTTCTAGCTATAGTTTTGAATATAAGAACTCATGGGTGCTTTGCTTTGCCTTGTTCGATAGCTGTATTAAAGAAGTCAATAGAGGTTTAGATGTATGAATCTGTAGATTTTGTGGCCAAAGTTTTGTATAGTTCTGCAGAAATAGTTTTGAATGTGAGAAACTAGGGTGATTCATTGTGTCCAACAAATTGTTTTAAGCATGAGAGTATTATACATTGACTAGAGAGAATAAGATATTGGTTTCAACTTCTAGATTGCAAGATGTCTCATAATATATTTGTTATTCAATAGTGCCACATGTTTCTGGTTTTGTGGTTGGAGTTTTACACCGAGTTTTGCAGCCATTATTTACACCTAATTTTGCAGCCATTGTTTTCAACATGAGAAACTATGGGAGATTTTATATGTTCGACTATTGTTGTAACAAAGTCAATAATGGTTGAGATATATGAATTTGTAGATTGTGTGGCTGTAGTTTTGTAGCTGTGATTTTGAACATGATAAAATTTGTTTTGTTAATTAGTTGTCTGAATTTCTAACAATATGAATAGTGGTTCATTTAGCAAAACGATGATTTGAGTCCTAAAGGCTTGCTAAGGCTAAGACATGCACTTTTAAGCTCAAAAATCGCTTACAAAGATACTTACAGATCTCCATCTACAAGGTTTCCACATATATAAGATTAAAACTCACAATTTTATAGTTATGAGCCAAACCATTTACCAACTAAAACCAACCTTTTGTTGGGAGTCAAAAGTAATTTAAATATAAGAATTTGTAGATTTTGTGACTATAGTTTTGTACTTGGTTTTGCAGCTGTAGTTTTAAACATGAGATAGTGATTTGTTGTACTTCAATTTTTCCTTCTACTGTTACATATATCCTAATATTCAATACAGATACACGACCTTGGTGTAGTACCCACATCTCATAATTGGTAGTTATAATTCTACCCTTACGTATTTTGTAATATTCACGTAAAATTTATCCAGCACCCTTTAATTTTGACCATATCCTATCATATATAAGGTCGTAAAGTCATTAATTTTTCGTTATATTCCATGAATCTCTATGATATAAAATCATTAATTTTTCATTTAAAACCAATAACTTCTCAATTAGGTCATACATTAAGATCTGGAGGAGTATTTGTTTTATTATCACTGTTCAACTACAATCAATCGAGTCAAAAATGAGCAAATACTCTGATTACTTCATTAACTATTCCAAAGCGCTTCAGCTTTACTATGAAGCAAGCACAGTTTACAGCACCACCATCACCAGCTCATGCCTCAACCAGAATCCACACTGATGGACATTGTATATGGATCATTTGAACTAATAATACTAAATAAACAAAAAACACAGACCACAAACAAACTAAAGAGGCTTTTATCAGCATTCGGCAAACATCAAATTTGGTGTTAGAAATATTGCCAGAAAAAAGATGGTGCCTTCAAACACAGAGCTATGATAGCCTGGACCTTTTCTCTACTCTTAGTGAATGCTCTTGTTTGGTTCTTCTCTGATCACCTTTTACCTTCTTACTGCTAACAAACTCTGAGAAGGATGGAATAGGTGGCAACTTTGTCTCCATGGATGAATTTTCGAAGGTTTCTAACTCAGCAATGGCATCAGGTTCATTGTCAGCCCCTTCCTTCCCAGAAGGATCTGACAAAGGCGGTGTAGAAAGAGGATTTTCTGCTTCAGGCGATACCATCATTGATGAGGAAGCATTAGTCCCTCCAAGCCGACTAATCAGATCGGCTGAATTTGTTGTTGAGAGCCACCTAACAGTACTTGCCACCTGTGAATAATAGAATGATTTGCCAACCTTCCCATATTTCTTGTTGCATTCATCTTCAAGCAAAGATGCCGAGGATTCCACATCAATCCTGGAAAACCGAGACCAGAAAACAGCTTATATCTCAAAGTAATCATGGCTCCTATTCCACAAAAAATAACAAAAAAGGGGGAAATCTGAGAAATTTACAGATGCATTCCCACTAATGGTGTGCTGGAATGTAATAGCTTAAGTTTATCTATGATAACCTAGAATTTGTGGTATTTAAGGAGTTCAACTTTGGCAAAATAATTATGTAAACCTAAACAGGCATTTAGACGCCAAATAAATTGCAAACTGGTTACATCAAACTGTTAATGAGAAGCATCAGTGGGCAATTTCTTTTTTTCAAATGTGTGGTGGTGGGAAGTGGAGGATTGAAAGAAGAAATAGCTTGCCAAATGGCCTTATAGAATATTGGTGTGAAAATTTCCCTATATATGAAAAGTGGCAGGTTCGTTTCCCCTTGTAATATCAGGCTGTTAGAGCCTACCCCTTTAATCTTTAATTAGGAAAAAAATAAAGAAAGAAGAAATCAGACAAGCAAGAAGCACATTGATCATACTGCAAGATGTGGAGCCGTTGCTGGGCCTGCTTAAGAGAATTTTGCAGTTTTTCCTTGCTTGCTCCTCTCATTGTGTCAGATATGGCATTTTTGTCAACCTTGTTTCTCTGTGATTCAAATTAGAAATAAATGATTGCGCAGTGGAGAAAGGACAAAGTAGTTAAATGTAGTAATCAATCACTTTAATGGTGCTGATCGAAGAGAACAAATATATGCTGAAAAAAAATGAACTATCCAGTCTTCCGTTCTTTAGATTGGTGAAATAACATAAGTTCCATTTTAGGAAAATTCAGTGGTCCCAATATTGGTAGGTCAAAAGGAGTTGAGCCATAGAAGGAAGAAAACGATACATCTTTTGAACTGCAACCATGCAGCTAGAAGATATCAAAAAATCAACCTGTTTATCAGCATTTTCTTTTTGATAGAAATTTTCTTCAGCACGTTGCAAAAAAGCAATTTTTGCTTCCACTCTCAATCTGGATTTGGATTTTAGTCCGGTTAGGTTGTTGACAATCTCAGTACCATCTGCAAATTAAAACTTATCAATTTAAATGGAAAACCAGCAAACTTCTCCCCTGCGCCCTTGCCCTTCTCCACACCAATTGAAAAACCAAGCAGATTTAAAAGAAATCGGTACACTCACCATCTGAATCAGATATATCCTCATCTGATCCACTGGCTTCTTCATCAAGATTCCAGAATTCAGATACTTGTTCTTCATCAACTCCACCTGTTGAACTGAAAAATGGAAATTACATACATCTCTTAAGCAGCTTAACTGATAATTTTATCCCATTAAACCAGCTTGAATAAAATATACTGCTAGCAGAATATAGACCAGAAAAACTCATGCTATGGCTATCACTCAATGCAACTAATTAGAAGTCACACCATGCAATTAGAAGTCAACAAAATTAAGTTATTAGATTACTTTCAAGTCCCATCAGTACGACATAATCTGATTTTCTACTTTTGAATAGACTAAAACCAATTATGCTCTACCCATTCAGCCTATCACTATTAACATCATAAATTTGTGCATCATACAAACCTGCCGAGCAGTCTATGAATCTATACTCAATCTTCTTGGCTTTTCAACTTTGTACCCATTCAAAGAATAATAAAATTTACGAATAAATACAATAAACACCTGCTGATAATGACTCGAGAGGAATTATATTTCTGGTGTAAAGAACGGGCAGCTATTACATCCTCCAAATATCTAGCAATTAAGTTTGGATGTCTGCAGGCATCACATGATTTTGCACATAGTGATGCAGTCACCTGCTTTGAACAGAGGCAGTAAAATGCTCAACTTGAGTCAGTAAGAGGATCATATACACCCATAATATCTACAATCATATCCATTTTATTACCTTCTCTCCAAAACTTTCAAGAATCTTTTTCCTTCGGCATCCAGATCCTTCGCAGTATTCAACCATCTGCATGATTTAAATTTAAATTCCATGAAAAGGGCATGGAGTAACTCAAACATTATTTAGGGATTTTGGTGTCACCTGATTAAAGTCAGCTATGGACCTTTCAGATGATTCTTCTTGAGAGCTTGATGACTGTGACTTATTGCTTCCAGATTTGCTCAATATAAATTCCTGCCACATAGATCATAATTTCAAAAACCATGTCGAACATGTATTGGTAACAACTGCTCAGACAACTTGAATACAAATAATAATTTTGACTTTAACGTAAATCAGCCAACCATTCTCTTCCGATCATCTACTCCATAGTACAAAAAACTTGTAGATGGCAACTGATCACGACCTGCCCTGCCTGATTCCTGATAGAATGCCTCCATTGACTTTGGAATATTAAAGTGGCACACAATTCTGACATCCTTTCTGTCAATGCCCTGATGTATAACAAACCATTACTAGAAAATTAGATAAACATAAAAAGTATTTACAACACTCTTTCTCATATAAGTTCAAGAGTCAAATTACTGGAAATCAGCTTACCATTCTAAATGAACACCAAAAGCTCAGTAATTGTGGCGCAATAGTACAGCTCCATGCAGATGACAGGAAGAAATGAGATGAATAAATCACAAACTCAAATTAGAAAATACAGACCTTCATGATAAATTTAGAAAAAAAGTGTTTTTTATAAAACATTGTCTGCAATGTACGTTTGGCACATTTTCACAATCAAGCCATTCAGTTTGACATAGTATCACATAATGCGGCTGACAAATGGCCCAAAGAAAGAAAGGAGAGGGCATTAAGAAAGTTAATTATAGAGGGTACAGCACCAAGAAGCAGGGGGCATGATGTTTTGGGTGAATAATTTTTTTAACAGAAAATGGCTGAGTTACTCATCAAAGTCAGTTTCATCTTTATTAGCAGAAAAAAGAAATGCATATTAAATACAACTGGTTTACAGCAAATTGTGAGGCATTCGAGTGAAAATGCAAGGTTCCAAGGTTGCAGGTGACCTAAATACAAAAATGACCCCCAAAAAAAAAAAGAAATAAAGAGAAGAAAAAGAAGAGGAGCATCTCTACTCTTACACTCCTAAATCCCACTTCTATGGTAAAAAAGATAAGTACTTACACTATCAAGAAAGAATCTATGATTGACATAAGGTCTCATTTCATGTAGATAAATTTAAATATAAAAAACTTCCTAGTTGATGCTCAGGCCTGACAAGAGAGTAAAGCCAACAGGCCCAAAATGACTACCCTTAGCAATCAAAACCATCAAATTGTTAGTTATGAAAAGAAAATACATGAGTCAACTTACACCACCAAAACAACTTTAAATGTAATATTTAGTATTAGGTCAATCAATAAATTTTATGTGCCAAGCAAGTCATTGTCCACCAATTTTGCACAAAAAAATGTGGCACAATATCTAATCACTAGGATTATTAAGCCCAATGCCAAAACCAAAAAAAAACAAAAAAACAAGAGGCTTAGTGCAAACTTGGAAAAGGAAAACTAACCCAAAAGCAACAGTGGCAACAACAACTTGTATCTTAGATGAAATCCAATTATCCAACACAGAAGTCCGCAATTTATTATTCAACCCTGCATGATAGGCTGAAGACGCAAGAAGGAAAATATATATCATATTATTTTGTAATTGTGAGCTCATCTCCAAAGGCAGAGAAAAGAAAACAGAGCATCATTACCAGCACAAGAAATGCCATTTTGTAATAGAAGAGCTGCCAGGTCATCACATGTTGAACGCTCAAGGCAGTAAACAATTGCACAGACATCTCCCTTAGATTTTAGCATATTGGATAGATCACTATAAGCATCTTCCAAGAGATCTTTGTATCGAACTGCATCATTATTAAGTTTATTGAGACACAAGCACTTTAATAAATACTGATATATGTCTAGCATGCACAAAATTCATGTAGGGAATTGATAAATTTATATTATATGTGATACAGTATACCGATGTTTCATGATTACAAGCATGCTAAAAAAGCATATAAGGTAGATACAGCTGAAATAATTTTTAGAAGCACACAAAAAGCAGGCGGCACAAACCTTCATAGTATATATTAGGACGATTAAAAGATGACTTTAGTATTAATGGATTTTGCATGTTCAATGACTTTACCACATCCTTCTGTACCCTGCAGGGTAAAAGAGGAAAAAGATCAAAATAAAAAGTTCATTCCATGATGTGAATCTCATCCTTCTCTACGGACAAATTAGGGGCCATAATGGTCATGATTGGTAGCTACAAAGGGTTACATGAAAAGTGAAACACATTCTGTGTGAATGAACAAGTTTGTGCCCCTACTAGTGTGTAATAATTTTATGATTTGGTGATCATGCAATGATACCGAAGGTCCCAAATAAACATCTGTGCTCATATTAGAAAAATAGTAATTGAAGTTGCAGAATAATTAAGCAAAATATAACCTTACAATCTTCAAGGTATTTTGAAAAGATTTACACAATCTAAGCAGAAAAGCTTAGAACACATGACCTTCAAGACGAAATGAAACTTATACAGGAAGCTATAGAGCAATAAAAAAACAAGGATGCAACTGTAGAATGATACTTTTAACATTAATGGGAACACTGTGTCAAAAACAGAAACAGAAAAATACTTTAGAAAAGACCTCAAAATACAACACAATAAAATTGTTTAAAATTTGTCTAAAATACAGATTCATATCTAGCAATTAATGACAAATTTTGTGCTTAGCTCTTGATCTTCAATTTCTTTTTCTATGATGTCTATTAAAATATGAGCCACATCCGTAGTCATTCTTGAACTGAAAGCTTATAATTGCTTTATTGTAACTCTGACACTAAAAATAACTTCATTGAGATACAAACTCCGGATTGCATGCAACCCACACCCAACCTTACGGATACAAGAATATTTATGGAACTTTTGAAATCTTTACAATGCAAATCCATGCATTATTGATTAGCCTAAATACATTCTTCTTATCCTCATTTTTCTTTTCAACTTTCAAGATATACTTGGCAATATTTACAGATATAAAACTTCAGAAATTTAAAAAATTAAAAAAAATTAAAAAAAAATAGGAAAAAAAAAAAACCAGCATCCAATATTGTTATATTTGTTGCTTAAGACTTTTCTATGCTTTATTTTCTAATAATTGCTTGTTACATTTAATCATGTCAAACATGCTATCAACATATATATAAGAAGTTTCATTAGAAAAAGAGCATCAAGAAAAACTCACTTAGGATTAGCTGTAGCAGTCAGAGCTAACACTGGCACATCCAAAAAGTGGTCCCTCAATGATGAAAGCTTACGGTAGCTAGGCCTGTTCTCCAGTAGAGAAAAATAAACGATTTACCTAGCATGAGATAAATAAACTTCGCACAGCATCTATCTATCCCCGTACACACCCACACATACAAATGCAGTTGGAGAAGTTTAGCCTCATGCCATCTTCATCATACACATATTTTAGCCAAAAGTAAAATGTCCTAGTTCTGGGTTGTTACCTGAACTTTTGGAACAAGCCATTGCTTTAATTAACAAAATAAAAAGGAAATAGAGAATTAAAGTTAGCTGGTAACTGTTTAAATCAGAGGTATCACACTCTCTGTATTGTGTATATTATTATGTAGAAAGCATTACAATATATAGGCTCAAGAATGAGTCATTAGAGGAGAGAATCATGCAATTACATTAAATGATAATAATAAAGACTAATAACTCACTAATTAGGATCCTATAATCAGGGCACTAATCAAGGGATCCTAATAAATAGAACAAGTAATCCTCTAATCAAGGCAAGGGTCATGGGATTCTATTAATGTCAAAGGATTTTCTAAGATTCTAACACTCCCCCTCAAGCTGGAGTATCCAGCTTGCCTTGAAATCCTTCAAACTTCAACTTCCTTTGCGCCCTTCTTTTATTAAGTGCAGCGGTGACAAAGCAAGATGGTGGTATGTATCACCTTTGGCTCGTTCCAATCAAGCTCACGGTTTCTTCCCTCTGGATCGTTCGAATCAAGCTCATGGTAGTCTTTCTCCCTACCTCTGGCTCGTCACTCCTTTCATTTTTGGGATGATTCTGATCTAGTATTATGGGCTTGTACTTATTTGTTGAGTCTCAGAGGTCCATCATATTTTGCTTGGACTTGTACTTCTTTTTCCTTTTTTAAGTCTCAGGGGCCCATTTATTTTGTCAAGGCTTGTACTACTTTTTGAGTCTTAGAGGCCTACGAATTTTTGAAATGACATATTGGTCCTACGAATTACAGAAATGACAGTTTGATCCTTGAATTTCTGAAATGGCAGTTTAGTCTTCTGTCAAAACTGCAGCATTTTAATATATGATTGCAACCATTTAGGTCAGATTCTTCTTGCGCCATGGACTGATCGAACACGAGCTGAGAAAGATCGAATGAGATGAGAATGAACTGGACAACCTTGCCTCTTTGCCTTCTTTCTCTTCTCTCCTTTTCCTTCTCCTTGTCGGAAACGGTGGCGGTGGTCTCTCCTTGTCAATTGAGATCCTTCTCCACTGCCTAAACTTTGGTCTCTTCCCCACATGGTCTTTTTCCTTCTCTTGGTCGGAACAAAGTACACCTTGATTGTGTTGAATTTCCTCTCTGGTTTCAAGTCACAGACCAAGCGTCCTTCGATGAAACATAGACCGAAGGTGTGACTGGCAGCGTAGTGGTGAAGAAGAAGAACAAAGTCGCGACTTCTGGCGACTATGTGGTAGACTATGGTGTCCCTTGAATTTTTGTCCCCCGGCGCTGTGTGTCTCGCAGCTTCTCCAACTGTCTCTGGAGGGGCAGCAAGTCACCAGCGCCGGAGAAACCACACAGAACTGATTATTTTCTTCAAGAATTAATCTCCCTCTGATGTCATGTTTAAATCAGAGGTATCACACTCTCTGTATTGTGTATATTATTCTGTAGAAAGCATTACAATATATAGGCTCAAGAATGAGCCATTAGAGGAGAGAATCATGCAATTACATTAAATGATAATAATAAAGACTAATAACTCACTAATTAGGATCCTATAATCAGGGCACTAATCAAGGGATCCTAATAAATAGAACAAGTAATCAAATCAAATCCTCTAATCAAGGCAAGGGTCATGGGATTCTATTAATGTCAAAGGATTTCCTAAGATTCTAACAGTAACTATTTGAAATAACTGGAAAGTAAGAAATAGAAACTCAGAGTTCTTGAGTAGGTACATGAAGCTATAAAGTTAAATGGGAAAGCTTGCACAAAGGTGAGGGCAGAAAAATAGATAAAATTAAGTCATAAAATTAAATTAGTAAAACATTAAATAAATTCTTCCTAATTTTGTATCACCCTTTCTCTTGTGTATAGCACTCCAAAGATAGAGATTAAATAATAGATAAACTACTCAAGGTAATGAAAAATATACTTGTACAAATTAAACAATAATAAATTCTAAGAGTCTGAGTAATGATAAACTCTGAATCCATTTGGAATTCTACAAGGTAGGATCCCCAATAATCCTACTCAAACTGTTGGTCAGACAGGTTTCCCGTCAGTAGACTGGGACCCCTAGACATTACACTGCAACTCTCAAGGCTGCTCACTTAGATTCATCACTCAATAGAGACTCAATAAGTTTGAAAAAATTAGTGGCCTCACAACATCCTCTGTAGATGGACCACATCTCTCAGAATTCTTCAACCTCCTTTCCATGAATAGCCTCACATTATTCTCCTATATTATTTGTCCAGGGCACATTGTCTAAAACAACAGCATTTAGAAGTCTTCAAAGTTGAAACTACTTCCCACAACTAGTCTCCCCACTCTACCAATTGGGAGAGTGAGGGAACTCTAATTAGGCATGGGCCACATGACAGTAGGGACCTAATTGTCAAATCCTTTTATTGCCTATTTAGAAACATAGTCCTATTGTCAAGCTCCTTCATTTCTATTTATAATTGATATAATAATATGAAGCACAAAGATAGTAAAGAGTATGGCTAATATAGGCCCAGTCCACAAGTAGTTGACTCACATTATTTAACTTAGCCATAACAGTTTCTAATAGATGTCCACCAGAAATTTTCCAATTTAATAGCAGCATATTATATGACAAACCTGAAATCATGGCCCCAAGTTGAGATGCAATGTGCCTGAAAATTTTTGCAGAAGCAAAATCACTTTGTAATATAGAAAATCGCAGCATAATAACACAAATGGTCTTCCAAGCTCACACCTCATCTATGGCAACGAGATCCAACAACCCTTTAGCATACATTCTTTTCAGCTTCAACATAAAACCCTGTGTTGCTATCAATTCTGGAGTGACATATAGCAGCCTTATAGAAGGCTTTGCAGAATCAAGGTTCTCATAAATCTTCAAAAGATAACAGAAAGTCAACATCTGAATTTTAAGATGACAATTCTGGATACGGAATATGTGAAAAATTGATTAAACTATTACAAATAAATTTGGCAGGGAATGGTTATTGTCCTTCCCCAAGGACACCAAGACCCAAACATTATTTGTTTCAAAGGAAAAAATAAGTGCATTTATATGCAGAAAGAATCCTCCATTCCAACCCTCTCTCTCATGGCTTTACGGAACATTCTTTATGAATGGTTTAAGATGTTATGAATTCGAGACATGGCATGATATACTCTCTCCATTGAACCAAACAAACCCTTAAAAGAAACGTCCATTCCAATAAATATAAAGAGAAGAAATGAGATCTCATCATGAACAAAGGTCGGCAACATCAAGAATATGACATCCTGTAAATTTAGCAGTTTTATAACAAAGCTTGAATTTAGCAACCCTTTCTTTTAATCAATATGAAAATGAATTTATTCAGAATTTCTAATATAAAAATCCAAAATTCCAAGAAAAAGTAGAGGTTAATATCATTCATATCAAAGATTAGAATTCATATTGATGTTAGACAATTAGATCGTATGCAGTGAAATATCAACATCCTGACAATCCACCTTATTTTTTGCATCAGCTGTTTGGGTTGAGGAGAGAAATTCTGCAGCAATTCCTTTCTCTTTTAATGACATCACTTGGTTTTCCTGACTTAAAGAAAGAATCAATGAGCCAAAACTGAATTCACACCTCAAAAGCTCAGTGCGTCAAAAAAACAACACATTGGAGAGAGATGATATATGCTTACCATCAAAGCTGTCAGTTAAAAAGCAGATCAAAAGTGAGAACCAACAGCTAGTCTCCTATCACAAATAATTTATCAAATTATCATGCAGCATTTAGCTCAGCCAATCACATTAGCTACAGAAAATAGGATCATCATTCACCTATTAAAGGACAAACAACAAGAACTATTCCTGTTTTAGCTAATGCAGGGATCTGATAACATAATGACTTCCCTCCTCCTGTTGGCATAAGACAAAAACAATCTCTTCCTGCACCCCCAAAAAAAAAGCCATATCATACTCAAAATTAGAGAGGGAACAAAAATTCATTTCGACTTATAACTTCAACTGCCGAAATGAATAGTCAGGCAGCCTCATTTGGTAAAAAGGGAGACGGATTCATCTCCCACTTTCTTTGTAGAATGTTTATTATATTTTTGTCATCACAACCAGGAAGTATTTGTTTTATTTGTTTAAAGTTGGAATATGAAAATCATTTTGCATCATCAAAATCACTTTTTTCATTATATCCATTTCCATTCCGTGTACTGAACCATTCATCACTTCTCTCTTCTTGATCATTGTATAAATAAGTTGGAATGACATATTAGGCCAGCCTTTCAAAATGTTTTTGTTCTAACACTCTCACTATGCTTTCCTAAGCAATAAAACAGAGTATAGCTGCATGAATGCTAAGTTTAAGAAGCAATGTACCGGAAAGTACAGCTTGAATAGCCTCCAATTGATTGCCCCTAAAATCAGGGTAACCAAAATGCCATCTTAAAAGCTTCGCCAACGCTTCCTTCCCAGATAACACCCTCTTCTTATTTTCATGTGTGTTGCTTTTTAATGGCAAAGGACACTTGTCCATTTGATTGTCAACCTGCGAAACAAAACAACATAAAACTGTTTGTTACTCGATCAATATTTCACGAAAAAATAGAAAATTTTGGAAGATTAAAAAGAGCGCGAGATGAGAAAATTCGAGCCTTAACTACAATCGCTTTCGAAGCAATAAACCACGAAAATTGCGAAATTGTGAGCGGGGCTTTCCTACTTGGCTTCTATAATCTATACAGTCGCAGTTTCGCACGCACATGGTTGGCGCTTTTTCTTTTTCTTTTTCTTTTTTTTTTATTCGTTTAACATTTTTTTCGTCTTTCAAGCTTGGACTGTACTTTCCCCACAGTTTGGGCCGACAGTTTCAGTTCATTTTGGGTCTCAGCATACTATGCAGCAATTCCAATTAAAATTTTTTCTTCACAAAATTATACTCCATCTTATTCTTAATATATGATATTTTTTTATTTAATTAGATTAAGGAAGTAAGCTAATATGTTATTCATTTTTTAAATTATTTTAGTCACTTTTTTATTCCCTAATTCCTTTCCCACTTAATTAATATTTTTAAAGGAGTACCAATGGGAAATTTGCCAAAATAAGAAGAATTTAAAAAAATTTGTCAAAACGAGGCACTATAGAAACAATTTGTTAAAATAGAACAGTTGGTAGCGTCACGTCAGACGACGCCAAACGTGGTGCCGTGTGGCGTGACACCACAGTGTAAGTGGCGTCGTCACGTGTGACGCCACTAGTAGCGCCACAAGTGACGCTTGAAGGCGTGACATACATATATAATATATTTTATATATAATATATATTATTATATATAATAATAATATATTATATAATATATTAATAATATATATTATATTATATACACACACACTCACACATCTGACCGACATACACATTCGAACGAGAGAATTGAATGGAAAATGAATTAGACAGGTGAGCTCAAGGGAGAAGTGTTGCTTGAAAACTACTCAATGGAGGGGCAATTATAAGAATTAGATAAGTGATCGAACAGTGACATAATATTTAAAGTAAAAATATTATTATATACATGTAAAATATGATATGAAATTGTTACTTGGCTTAAAAATAACAAAAATTTATGAATTTTTATTTATTTTAATAATCCCTTATATTTAAATATTAACTGCAGTGTATTTTTTTTTAATAATTTTTAAAAGGAGACAATGAGAACATAAAATTATATTTAAAATTCATGACTATTTACTAGATATCTATGGGTCAAATACCAGTAAGTGCATTGGATCACATACAACATATTTTATTTTTTATCCATCATATTTTTTTTCTTCAGGATCTCACCCCCACTACTAACCCATAAACAGGTGAGCTCAAGGGAGAAGCATTGCCTGAAAACTGCATAGTGGAGGGGCAGTTATATGGATTAAGGGAAGACGGTGTTTTAATGGTCGCTATTTTTAATGAATATACGTGAGTATTACTTTCTCTTTCTCTTCTCTCTCATGCTTCATTTTCCATTCAATTCTCTCGTCCGAATGTGTATGCCGGTCAGATGTGTGAGTGTGTGTGTGTGTTATGTATGTCACGCCTCTACAATGACGCCCTTAGTGGTGTCACTTTATGTGATGCCACTAGTGGTGCCACAACCTATGGCGTCACACGTGGTGACGCCACTTACATAGTGGCGTCACGCCACACGGCGCCATGTGTGACATCATTTGACGTGACGCCACCAACTGCTCTATTTTGGCAAATTGTTTCTATAGTGACTCGTTTTGACAAATTTTTTAAAATTTCTTCTTATTTTGGCAAATTTCTCAAGTACCAATAGAAGTAAATTAAGAAAAATTGATAAATATAAAAAATATGTATTATATTTAGGACAAAAATCAATTTGAAAAATTTATTTTATACGTACATCCTTCATCCCTATATATAAGGTTCTTTCAATTGAATCACAAAATTCTATAAAACGGTTAAAATTAGTTAAAAGTAATAAATATTGAACAAATATATTTTTTTAAAAAATACCCCTATTTATGAATAAGTAAGAGAAAGAGTAACAATGATAAAATGATGGGTTAAGTAGCAATTTTTTCTCGGAAGTACACTGCTAAGAGCAATGTTACCCTCCATTTAATGACGAGACTGACAGAGTTAGCACACTCGAGTGTGTACGGAATTTTTGCCTCCTTCCTTCTTCCAAGTGCACACTCAAAATGAGTATACACTGCAAACACTTGAGTGAACACTCTGAAAGACCTGGTTGAACCCAAGGCGGGGTGAATTAGGTAAAGATAAAAGCTTGCAATCTTTTTTCAATTCGATAAAAACAGTTTGAATGATATTAAATAGTTATAAATTTGTAAACAATCATTCAAACATGTATTCTGGAAATAAAGAGTTAAGGGAAGTGAATCTGCAAACTCAGGTTTATACTAGTTCGGTCCAATTGGCGACCTACGTCCAGTCCTCAAGCTTCACTTGAGATTTCCTCTATTCTCCTTGTTTAACCAAGCACAAGAGACAAGCCTTTACAACCTACAAGTTTGTCCAGGCACTTGTATAGCCTTTACAATCTCACTCAAAGACTCCCCCTTACAACCCGAAGGGATACAATCACTTTCCCACTCAAGGTCACCCAACCTTGAGTATCTCTCAAGAAAATATGATTAACAATGTATCTTCTCTCAAAGAAGTGATTATGATAAATACTGAAATGCATAAGAGATCATTTCACACTCTAAATGATAAACTAAGAAAGTATGAAAAACAAAGTGTGAAGGAAGTTTAGAATTACGGCATTATGACATTGTAAGCTTACTCCCTCATCTTCTTGCGTTTTGAATATGGTTCTATTTATAGGTCAAGATGATCTGAACATTGAAGAATAGAACCATTGTAAATAGAGACGTTGAGAATATGACAGTTGGAGAAACTAGCCGTTATTTCTGCTTTTTGGCTCAGCAATGACATCACCATTTTCTTCATCCTTGATCTTCAGTTTAATGCCCTTTGATAATCCGAAACATGTCTACAAATGATATAAATGATATTAAGAAACATTACAAATCATTTGGGAAAGTTTCTGGATGATCTAGATCAGATTTAGGATTTTTGCAACGGTAATTTTTCTGAAGCATAAATGGAAACTCGAGTATTGAATTGGAAACTTGAGTATTGAACTTGTAGCATTACTTCAGATTCATCTCTATCTTATCTATACTCGAGTTTTACTTCCCATACTCAAGTATTGAGGTTCCTCTAACGTTCATTGCTCTCCGTTTGAGCTATACTCGAGTTTTCACTTATAAACTTAAGTTTTCAAGCTTTTTCAGTCCTCGGTTGCTCTCTGATTGATATAGCTCTAATTTTGGCAAGCTACTTATCCTCCATATAGCTCTTAGATTCTTCTTTCCACAACAACAAGAATCAGATCTTAATTTGTTGGAATTCGCCCGTTATGATCCGATGAAAGAAGATTGTTCTTTAACCATCATTTTTGCAGCATTTTGAATTATCAGTCAACTTTCAAAGACCATATCTCTCTGGTCTAATATTCATTTTAGTTTAATCAAGTATTGATGGAAATCCCTATGATTCTTCTTTCAAACGCCACCGATTTCAGCTCATTTCGATTTGTAGATTAGAGTTATACTCAAATCATTGAAGCTTGGTTTGCTGTGTGGCGTGAATATTTGATCCAACTTTGGAAATTCAAAGCTCTCTCATATGATCTTCTTTGGACTTGAAACTTTGTCAAGATGACACATTGGATCTCTAGTTTTAGCCAAATTTGATTTCACCTCAATCTGATCTCTGGTTTAGGAGATATCATCGAATTACCAGAGCTCGCCCAAAGCTGATCATGAAGCAGAGTTGAACAGAGTTGTTGACAGAGCTGGAAACTCGAGTATTGAGGAGGAAACTCGAGTTTTGTCGGGTTTAGAGACGCCAGAGAAGCTGAAAACACCCAATACTCGAGTCATTAAGTTTCATACTCGAGTATTGACTCCTATACTCAATTTTTGACTCTTTGACACCCAAATCGTGGTTTCCCAAACTGCAGTTTTCAAAACTTCAGTTTTCTCCGTCCAGAAGCCAATTTTTCCAATAAGCTTGTATACTCAAATTTTGACCTGGAAACTTGAGTTTTCTTTTCCAGAAGTTAATTTTTGCTGTCTTTAGGTGTAAATTGACCCAACCAACCTCCATTTGTTTGTGAAGACTTGCAATATCAATCTAAGATCTTGAATATCAATTTTTCTCATTCTTTTTAACAATATCTTCCCTTTATTCAATCTCTTCACTTGGTCATTCTTCACAACTCTATTCTTTTCTTCCCTCTCTTCCTTTTCCTTATCCTTTCTCATTCTTTTTGACAAGATCTTCCCTTTATTCAATCTCTTCACTTGGTCATTTTTCACAACTCTATTCTTTTCTTCCTTCTCTTCCTTTTCCTTATCCTCATCTACATCCTCATCCTCCTTGGTCTTCTTCTTTTTGTCATTCAGAGCTTCTTGAACATTCTTCATGATTCAGTTCCTTCAATCTGAAATCTCTTATCTCTTTTTTGATTGACCTTAACTTGGATTAATCTACATTAAATACAATAGTTAGTCAATGTAGGAGATAATTATATTACTCAAGCTTTTTGCTTTTGAGAATGACAACTATATGAGACATCATCAAAACTAATCATATCTAACACACTTAAGTGTGCGCAATGCAACGCTCGAGTGTGCACTAAGTGCACACTCACTTGAGTGTGCACAATACACACTCGAGTGAGTGTGCAATCGGTGCACACTCATTTGTGTGTGCGCCAAAAAAAAATCCATACACACTTGAGTGTTCGCGTATGACACTCGAGTGTGGTAACTCCGTCAGTCCCCCGTTAAATGGAGGGCAACATTGCTATATTTTAATACTTGCGGGCAAAATTGAGCCCAAAAAACTTTCAGTGCAATATTGCTCCTAGCAGTGTATTTCCAGAGGCAAAATTGCTACTTAATCCTAAAATGATAAAAAATAAATCCCATTTGGATGAGCTTTTTTTAAAAAAAAGACTTTTTTGCATTGCTTTTTAAAAACGTACTTTAATTAGAGGTTAAAGTTATTTTACATTTGGATACAACATTTTAAAAAACACTTTTAAATAATAATAAAATGTTTAGGTGTTAAATTAGAGAATCACTTTTTTTATCAATAAAATTTACTGGAATGAGATGTCATTTTATTGAAAATCAAGGGTAATTGGTGTCTAAACAAATTACTAAAGAATAGCTAGTCTTTTTCTTTTTATTCTTTCTCTCATTTCGCACTTGCTTGTTTTTTTTAAGCTACCAATTGTAGCTTTAGAAAAAGGAAAATTTTGGCTTTTTTTTTTAACTTTTTTTTAAGCTCTTATCCAAATACATAAATTAATAAAAAAAATTTATTTTTTTTAAAAAGACTTTTCTATTAAAAAAATGCCATTCAAAAGGACCCAATGTATAATATGATAGATAATTGTAGTATGAGATTAATTGATGGCAAAATGGGATAAGGGTATTATTATTATTGAAATAAATTCAAAAGGGACTTTATATAAAGGGATAAACTTATTGTAAGAAAAAGACATCATATACAGGGATGGATGGAGCATTAAGTACGGGGGTTATGTTATATTTTTAATAGGTAGGACGATTGAACTATATGACCGGCTGATGATAGACTACGCACAAATTTTAATTTAAAATTCAAATTAATCAATCAATACAAGGAAATAAAATTATCAATGTTAGCCATCTCTATAGAAAAAACAATAGTTTTGTTGAATCTTTTATTAAGTTTTCTCATGATCTAGTAGGGATTTTTTGTGGGAGAGGATCTTCTCATAATCCTTTTTCTTATAATCTAATCTGGACTATTGATTGCAAAGAGAAGAAAAAAAATCTGAGTATGACTTGATAATGTAACCTTTTAGATTGATTGGAAGAACATGATTTAAAGATTATAAGGGATGATGAGAAAATGGATAATGAGAGAAACCTAATCCATTTTTTGTATCTTTAATCAACAACCACCTTTTAATTAGGAGGCGGTATTTGGTAAAGGATCATAAGATTGGTGCAACTTATTGTATTGCTTATATTTTGAGACAATTAGGATAAGCAAGTTGCCTATAACCAAGTGAGGCCCCTAGACCAACTGAAAAATTACCCATTTTGGCTTGACCAAAAAATACCCATAACAAGCGAGCTTAAATAAGTAGACTTGTATATTAAATGGGATGAGCTCATGCTTAGGGCGCCCATATATTAAAAGCATATAGATATTACTGTGTGAAATCAAGTTGAAGCATATTATAAATATTTAGCATTGCTTATACAATAGCTTCATTACTTGTAATGAAACATCTAGATTTTAGTCTAAGACAACACTAAAGCAAATAAATGACAACATTTATCCTAAAAATGTTTTAGCTCTCGGGGTTGAAACTGAAATGTCCTTGTCTGTTATTGATCACACATTTAAGAAGTTTAGTCTATGCAGAGACTGTGATTAAGAGAACAAAGCAACTTTTAGAGGTGGATGGATATCTTTAAATTGATTTAATTGAATATCTAAATAGAAATTTGATTTTTTTGGCATGATGGAAAGCGCATGCTAACATATGATATATGATATAATACTAAATAGGATAAAAATAAACTACTTGACAGAAACCTTCTTTATTTAAAAATAAAAGTAAATTCATTTTAAAATGCTATGTTATATTCATTTTTATGGGGGAAAGTCATTTTATTGTCGTAACAATTGTTGTCGTGACAACAGCCGAATGAGGATAAAATGTTGTTATATTCATGCCTTGTATGTTTCATTTTGTATGCATTTTTAGATATTCAAATCAACATTGATTGATTCTATCTCGCATTTCTCTTCGCCAAGCGTGAGAGCGGTTCGGATCTAGAGGTACGGAGGTAGGCAACGACGACGGTGAGAAGGTCGGCGATGATGAGAGACAATCTAGTTGTTACTTTCTGCAGAGCCTTCGTCAAATTTCTCTCATCCTAGCGTGAGAGTGGTGAGAGCGGAGGTATAGAGGAAGGAGGAAGGAAGGCTGAAGTCAGCATTAGGTGGAGCATTGAAGGCCTAGGCGATTCTAGTGAAAGGACGAAGATAATCGTTTGACTTCTATGGAGGAGGTACTTATCTCTAAACCGATAATCTGGCAGGAGGGGGAAGTAGGGAAGATATTGATCGGCAAAATCTTGTCTAGTCGATCATACACTCGATCTGCAATTGAAGTGATTCTGTAGAAGGCCTGGAATCTACAATCTGGCTTGGATGTAATAGAAATCTCCAGAAACGCCTTCATGTTTAGATGTGATGTTGAGGAGGAGCGTATAAGGATTCTCTGTGGGAGGCCATGGTCTATTAATGGTAGCTTACTAAATCTAATGGTAAGATCTACATATAAGTTGTATGAGGAGTATGAATTCAGCTGCAGCCCTATTTGGTTTCAATTACATAATATTCCGATGGAGGCTAAGTGTTTGGAGAATGCGATCCAAATTGGAGGCTATGTAGGAAAGGTAATGATAGCGGAAGATCCTCAATTAAACAAAAGATATCTCCATAATTTCTTGCGAGTGAGAGTTGTAATTGATCTACGACAGCCGCTAGCTCGTGGATTTTGGTTGCCTAATCCTAACGGCAGTAAGACTTGGATATCGATCCGGTATGAGAAGCTTCAAAACTTTTGTTACAATTGTGGAAAAATTGGTCATGACAATTGCATCTGTAAGGTTGAGAGGCTTATGTTAGTGACTGATAGCAGTATGCCACTGTTTGGTCCTTGGACTATTACTAATACTTGCCGAAACTGGGAGGAGGCCCTAACGTATGTGATGATTGGAAGAGGTAGAGTTGAAAATCCTGCCTGAACCCAAGAGGGGGTGAATTGGGTGAAGATTAAAAAATTGCAACCTTTTTAAAATCTTTTCACGATTCAATAAAAACAGTTTAATAATAGTAAAGAGTTAGAAAGTTATAGAAAATCATTCAAACATATTTGCTGGAAATAAAGAAGATTAAGGAAGAGAATTGCAAACTCAGATTTATACTGGTTCGGTCCAATCCTTGACCTACGTCCAGTCCTCAAGCTCCACTTGAGATTTCCACTATCTCCTTGTTTAACCCGGCACAAAAGACAAGCCTTTACAACCTCAAAAGTTTATCCAGACACTTATGTAGCCTTCACAATCTCTCATAGAGACTCTCCCTTACAACCCAAGGGATACATTCAATTTCCCACTCAAGGTCACCCAACCTTGAGTATCTCTCAGAAAATATAATGTTTTACAATGTATCTTCTCTCAAAGAAGTGAATAGATGATCATTGAAGTGCATTACAAATGATTTCACTCTCTAAATGATAAACTAAGAAGGCATCGAAAAACGGAGAGTGTAGAGACTCAGAATTTGAGCATTATGACATTGCAATCTTTTTTCACCACTTTCTTGCGTTTTGAATCTGGTTCTATTTATAGAGGAAGATGATCTGAACATTGGAGAATATAGCCGTTGTAAACAGAACCGTTGAGAATATGGATGTTGGAGATATAATCGTTATTTTCAAATCTGCTTTTTAACTTAACAACTCAGCATTTTGATCTTCATATAATCCTTCATTTGATCATCTGAATTATGTCCACAAATGATATAAATGATGTTAAGAAGTATTACAAATCATTTGGGTAAGGATCTGGATGATCTAGATCAGATTCAAGATTTTCGCAACGGTCATTTTTCTGAACTGAAGGTGAATGCTGGAGTATTGACTTGAATACTGCGGTATTGAGCTTGTTTCATAACTTCATATTCATCTCTGTCTGTCTGATACTCGAGTATTGACTTACATACTCGAGTATTGAAGATCCTCTAACGTTCATTGCTCTCTGTCTGAGCTATACTTGAGTATTCACTTATAAACTAGAGTATTCAAGTTTTTCTTGACTTTGGTTGCTCTCTGACTTGATAAAGCTTCAATTTTGGCAAACTAATTATCCTCATATAGCTCTTTGAGTCTTCTTTCCAATGCATCAAGAATCATATCCAAACTTGTTGGATTTTGTCCGTTATGATATGATGAATGAGAGTTGTTCTAAACCAGCGTTTTTGCAACGTTCTGAATCATCAGTCAACTTTCAAAGAGCATATCTCTCTGGTCTGAACTTAATTTTTTTTTAATCAAATCTTGATGGAAAGCCTTATGAATCTTCTTTCATATGCCACTGACTTCAGCTCATTCCGATTTATAGATTATGAGTTACACTCAAAACATTGAAGCTTTGTCTGAAGTGTAGCGTGAATATTTGATCCGACTTTATAAATTCACAGCTCTCTCATATGATCTTCTTTGAGCATGAAACTTTGTCAAGATGACGTATTGGATGTCTATTTTCATGCAAATTTGGTTTCACCTCAATCCGATTTCTGGTTTAGGAGATATCATCAAATTACCAGAGCTCGCCCAAAGCTGAACGTAAAACAGAGGTGAACAGAGTTGCTGTAAGTGCTGGATACTTGAGTATTGTCGAGTCCAGAGACGCCAAAGAAGCTGAAAACACCCAATACTCGAGTATATAAGTTCCATACTCGAGTATTGACTCTCATACTTGATTTTTGACTTGGAAACTCGAGTTTCCCAAACTCTAGTTTTCTCATCCTGAAGCAAATTTCTGCAATAAGCTTGTATACTCAAGTTTTAACCTGGAAACTCGAGTATTCTCTTCCAGAATCTGATTTTTGTTGTCTTTAACTCTAGATTGAGCCTCTCCAACATCTATTTGATTGTGAAGACTAATGATATCAATCTAAGACCTTGTAAATTGATTTTTCTTATTCTTTTTGACAAGATCTTCTCTTTCTTTCTTCTCTTCACTTGGTCATTCTTCACAACTCTATTCTTTCTTCTTCTCTTGAGCATTCTCCGTAGACATTTTTGAGTTGTTCTTGAATAAAGATATTCTCATTTCATTCATCAATTTCTTCCATCTTCTATCATCTTTCATCTTGATTATAGACTCATTATTTTCTGCAAGTTCTTCAATATTTCCTCTTCTTCTTGAACTCAACATTTTCTTCAATTTCTTCTTTCTGAAATCTCATCTCTTGATCAATCTCCATTATTCAGCTCTTTCTCTCTTTCAATTTTCTTGAACATTCTTCACAAATATATTTGAACTGATCTTGATTGAAGATGTTCCATTCAGTAGATTCTTTCTTCTTCAATCTCTCCTCTTGCTCCTTTTTCTTCTCTTCCTTTTCCTTATCCTCATCTACATCCTCGTCCTCCTTGATCTTCTTCTTTTTCGATTATTCTTTTTTATCATTCTTCATGAATGAAATTTACACCTTTGATTCTACATTCAATTAAAAAATTCATCAATGGAGGATATAAATATAGTATACAATCTTTTTGCTCTTTCTAATGGCATCTATATAAGACATCATCAAAACTAATCATATCTAACAAGAGTATTTTAAGAGGAGAAAAGCAGAGGCTCTCATGAAAAAGGAAGAAGAGGAAAAACGAAAAAATGAATGTGTGAATAAAGAAGAAGAAGACAATATGTTCTGCATCAAACTGAATAAGGCACAGGGGAAGATTTCGATATGGGAGACTTCTAAGAGTGTGGATGATCAAGATTGGCTTAGTAAGGAGAATGCACCTGATGTGAATTTGCATCGTGATGAATATGTGAAATATGCTCCAGTAGTTGAAAGACTGGTGATCAGGGAAGATAGGGGGAGGAAATTGAATAAGATGAAGAGTCCAAGTGCTGATATAGAGGAGAACTGTAAAAATGATTCTATGGCAAGCATTTTGGCATCAACAGTGGATTCAATGAGTACAGAGAGAGGCTCGCAGGAGGTACAGACAGTAAATCCTTTAGCAATAGTAATGTATGATGGGGGAGCTTTGTCTGAAGTTATCAAGGGTGTCAATGGTCTTGGTCTAAAAAGGAATGTAGAAGGAGAGTTAGAACATCTTGTTAGTTCTCAATCAAGTTTTTGATGATAACTAAACACTTGTAATTCAATGGTTTAAATAAGAACTCGATTTCATGCCTTAAAACTCCAGTTCTCATTTCAGCAAAATGAAGAACTCGAGTTCTTGGGTTAAGAACTCGAGTTCGTGGCCCTCGACCGTGGAAAATGTTCAAAGTCTGAAAGAACTCAAGTTCATTAGTACTAAACTCGAGTTCATGAACTTGAGTTCTTGGTAAAGAACTTGAGTTCTATCTGTAAGAAATTCGGTCAAAGCTAAGAACTTGAGTTCTTGGAAAAGAACTCGAGTTCATGAACTTGAGTTCTCAGTAAAGAACTCGAGTTCCTTTATGAGTATCTGATTAAAGTTTGAGAACTCGAGTTCTTAGACTAAAACTCGAGTTCATGAACTTGAGTTCATGATTAAGAACTCAAGTTCTTTGAAAACCAATTTGAAGAAAAATGAAAAACTCGAGTTCTTGGTGATCAACTCAAGTTCTCATCTTGCAAATCAGGATGTTCAGAAATGAAATCAAAAGAACTCGAGTTCTTGGTTAAGAACTCAAGTTCTACTTTGAAAACTCGAGTTCTTGTCGCTGTTACTGATCTTTGATTCTGCGAAAAATTTGACCTTTGACTTATAACTTCCAGAATCACTTAGAATGATACTTAAAGTATTTCTAACGTGTTTGCTAGTAATTTCAGAGACTTAAACAGAGTATTATACAAAATCAACAAAAAGCAAATGCTCATGTCGCTGCATTTAATACATAGCAGCAGAAACAGAGCAACAAATGGAATGAGCTGTGCAGCAGAGAGAAACATTCTTCCAAGGTTTACTTAATCAAGACATTCTTCTGCAAAAGCACTCTCAACGATCAACGCATTTAATGAAAGAACAGATTTCATTTAATGAAGGCTCAACGGTCCATTTGGTTGAACGAGGAACAAAGCTGCGTCTAACGGAAAATTAAATAAGTCACAACGGTAACTCTCAAGTTCCTCTCAACGACATTAATGGCAAAAGGATATAAATACCCAAGCATTCAATTCAGCCAACTATCGAGAAAACTCTGTGCATTTACTCTGAGTTATTGATCTTATCAATTTCATTACTCTCAATATCTTCAGATATCTTCTTGTTCTTCAGTGATCATTTACATCTACTCGTGAGGAGCTATAAAAACACTCATTTCATTCGGTTGTAAAATCTTAAGTGGGGTGTACGATTACAAGTAGTAAGGGGGAGTGAGTCCGTGAGTGAGAAGATCATCCCAAGTTGTATTTGTAATCGCAAAGATAGTGAAAAATCCCAAGGTGTTCTTGGGGACTGGATGTAGGTCAGGATAGACCAAACCAGGATAAATTCTCTCGTGTTCATTCTCCTTTAAATTCCTGCTCAGTTAGTCCCCTAAAAAAATTTTGATTAAGTGATTAGATTTTTAAATCACCTATTCACCCCCCCTCTAGGTGATATTCCATCTTCACATCAGGATCCTAAAAGGAGGAAAATTAATGTAGAGAGGCCTAAATCTCCTAATGCTGTTATTTCCACTTATGCCACTAAGCTGCGTAAAACAAGAGAAAAGAAGAGAAGAGCAACTAGAAACAAATGCATACAGGAAAAGGAAAACATAATCAAGGAAGATTGGCTAGCAGCCGAAGCTACAAAAGAACCAGAATACATTGAGGGAGGAGAGGCTGAATTTGTGTTCACAGTAAAAGGAGTTAAAAGGGGGAAGAGGATGACTGAAGGTGTAGGTGGCTAGCCTTTAACAGCCACCCAGGCAACATGATGATCCTATCCTGGAATTGTCAAGGCTTAGGAAGGGCCTTGATAGTTAAAAACTTGAGGGATATGGTGAAAAGATATAATCCCTCAATAGTCTTCCTAATGGAAACAAAATGTAATCCAATCAAAACAAGTAAATGCAGGATGAAATGTGGTTTCTCTCATGAAGTTTTTGTGGATCTGTAGGGCTTGCTGGCGGTTTGGCATTATGCTGGAGCAATAGGATTACACTGACAGTACTTTACAAATCCAAGAACCTAATTCATACAGTAGTTGAGGTAGAGGGCTTAATGATTCCTAAGTTTATTACATTTGTGTATGGGCCACCAAAAGAAGGGGAAAGAAGATATGTATGGGATTGGATTAAGCGTTTGGCAGCAGGCATAAAGGAACCATGGATGGGACTTGGCGATTTCAATGATCTCATGTCACAAAGCGAACAGGAAGGAGGTAATCCTAAATCCTTGAGGAAAATTATTAATTTCGAAAGTTTGCTATCTGATTGTAGCCTTATGGATCTAGAGTTCAAGGGGTCAAAATTTACATGGTGTAATAATAGAAGAGGGGCAATTGTAAGAGAGAGACTTGACTGAGCTCTAAGTAATGTTGAATTTAGAGAAGGCTTTGAACGTGCCATGATCTTTCATGTGGATCCAGTTGGATCAGACCACCACGCTTTGTATGTGGATTGTTGTTATAGTAAGGATAAAGCACCAAAATCTTTTAAGTTTGAAGCAAACTAGATTCAACATGTAGATTTTCTGCATATTGTTAATGAAGGATGGAATGAGGTTAATAGATGTGTGGAGGATAAAGTGGAGGAATTAAATCGAAGGTTGGGGGCCTGCAAGAGGAAGTTAATAAGCTGGAGCCGTAAAGAATTTCCCAACTTTAGTAAGGAAATAGATCAGCTGTGAAAAAAACTCAATTGGTGTTATGAGGGCAGCTTAACGGAAGATAAGTTGGAAGAAATTGAACAGTTGATTGGTCAGCTGGAAGAAGCATAGGCAAAAGAGGAAACTTATTGGTGGCAAAGGTCTAGAATTTCATGGTTGACTTGTGGAGATAGGAATACTAAATTTTTCCACAATTGTGTACTTCAACGTAGGCAACGTAACAAAATATTGAGGCTAAAAGATGATAATGGAATCTGGTTGGAGGAGAGAACAACAATTAACAATGCCTTTGGTATGTTCTATAAGCAATTATTTAGTTTAGAGGGATCAAGGCCAATGGAGCAAGTTATTTCAGATGTAAAGAAAGTGGTTCTTGAAGAAGATAATATTAATTTGCTGAGGCCTGTGATTGAGTTGGAGATTGAAGAGGTGACTTTTCAGATTGGCGCTAATAAAGCACCGGGCCCTGATGGTTTTTCAGCACTGTTTTATCAAACTGCCTGGAAGGAGGTAAGTGGGAAAGTCTGTGATATGGTTAAGGATTTTTTTTATGGTACTTCAAACCTGCAGGGAATTAACGGCACTAACATTGTGTTCATTCCAAAAGTGGAAAAACCAAAAGGTGTGCACCAATTTAGGCCTATTGGGTTGTGTAATGTTGCCTATAAAATTGTTGCAAAAATCTTGACTAATAGGACGAGAAGCTTGATAAGTAGAATAATTTCTCCTAATCAAAGGGCATTCATAGACAGGGCTGAGCAACGGGCGGGCGAGGCTGCCCCATGCCCTAACCCGTGTCCTGCCCATTTACTTTTCACAGGTATGGGGTAGCCCCGTACCCGTGCTATAACCCGTGATAAACGAGTACAGGCTAACACAGGCGGGTTCCGGGTTCCCCGTTTATACATAAGTAAAAAAAAAAAAACAGAACCCACAAAAAAATCAGGAAAAAAAACAAACAGATCATAAATTAGATGATGAGATGAAAGGAAAGATGGTGGGTAGATCTGTGATGCTCGACGGCGAGATACCGATTGTCGTAGAGAGTGACGGTAGATCTGTCTTGCCGATTGTCGCAAAGAACGACAGTAGAGCTGCAACGCGAGATAAGATTGAAGCTAAAGATTGAGTGAGGAGAGAGAAGGTGGAGGGGGCGGCAAAATAAGGTAAAGATGAAGATTGAGAGAGGAGAGTCGAGAGAGGAAAGAGAAGGTTGAGGCGGCAGCAGCGAAACGCGTGAGAGAAGAGGGGATGGCCGGATGAGAATATAGGGTTATGTATAAGAGAGTAAGTTAGGGTTTTTTTTAAAAAAAAATTGAGATTTAAAATTTTTAAAATATAATAATTCAACAATGTGGCAGGAATAAAAAGACGTGTAAGTATGGGGAATGGGGAATCGAACTGCTAACTTCAAGGCTATTGGATGCAATCCTTACCGCTCAACTAAGTGTAAATATGGCAATGCATGCTTAAAACTAAATTATTATAATACAATTAATATATTTCAAATATATAAATATACACGGGGCGGGAACGGGTAGCTCGTGGCCTAACCTGTTCCCCGCCTTGTTTAACATATACGGGTACGGGGCAGCTCGTACCCATTATGGGCCAAATTTAGGCGGGCCTAAATGGGCCAAAAAGCTATAGGGCACGAGTGGATCCGTGGGTTACGGGTATTTTGCTCACCCCTATTCATAGAGGGAAGAGTGATACAAGGTAACATCCTTATTACCCATGAAGCTTTTCATTATCTAAAGAGGAAGAAAAAAGGAAGAAAATGGGAGTTTGCATTAAAGATCGACATGAATAAGGCTTATGATCACATAGAGTGGGATTTTCTTGAGGCGGTAATGTTGAAGAAGGGCTTTGATGCTGCATGGGTCAGCTAGATTATGAAATGCATTAATTCAGTGAATTTTAATTTGAAGGTGGATGGGCATAATGCAGATTCGTTTAGATCGGAAAGAGGAGTAAGGCAAGGGGATCCTCTATTGCCTTTCATGTTCATTATTGTATCTGAAGTGTTATCTCTCATGTTACAATATCATATGTATAGGAAGGAGCTGACCGAAATCAAATTGGCTAATAGAGCACCAATGCTATCACATTGCTTCTTTGCGGATGATGCGATCTTGTTTCTTAAAGCTGATGAGCTAAATTGCAAAGTTCTTAAACTGATTCTTGATACTTATTGTTGAGCCTCGGGGCAACTTATCAATTTAGGAAAGTCAAATTTATACTTTTCTCCTAACACTCTGTCATGTATCAGAGAAAGAGTTTCAGATTGTCTTGGTATTAGGCATTAGAATGTGACAGGGAAGTACTTGGGATTGCCAATTTCCTGGGGGCTATCGAAGGTGGCTTCTTTGGCATATATGAGAGATAAGATTGGGTTGAAGCTTCAAGGATGGAAACAAAAACTGCTCACCTTTTCTGGTAGAGAAATTCTTATAAAGGAGGTGGATAATTCTGACCCGACATACCCCATGACATGTTTTTTTTTTCCTAAAAAAACATGTAAAGAGATAGATGGTTTGATCTCCAGGTTCTGGTGGGGGCAGAAAGGAGAGGAGGGTGTGATTCATTAGAAGAGCTAAAGTCATATGTCCATGAGGAAAGGTAAGGGGGGAGTGAGTTTTCGAGAACTCCTATGTTTTTTAATAAAGCATTCTTAGCTAAAACGGCCTGGTGTCTGCTGGTACAACCAAACGATCCTTGGTGCAAAATTATTAAAGGAATCTATTTTCATAGAGTAGATTTCTTAAGAGCTAGGAAAGGAAGACATGCTTCTTGGGGCTGGTCTAGCTTACTGGAGGGCAGGGAGTTGTTATTAAAGAAACTATGCTAAAAAGTAGGGGATGGCCAAAATATTAATATTTGGAGGGATCTATGGGTGTCGGGTCTACCTGGATATAAACTACAATATGAGGGAGAGGAAAGGGATGCTTATAGAAGTAAAGTTGCGAATCTGATCAAAGAAGGTCACTGGGTTTTGAACTCAATTGAAGCACGAATCAATACAGAGGAAAAGGAGAAGATCCTGGAAATGCCCATCTCATTGTCTGTTTCCTCTGATCGTGTTATCTGGATGGCTAATGGAGACGGAAAATATTCTATTAAATCAGGTTATGCTGTAGCAAAAGACAACATAGAGATTGTAAAGATCAAAGATCCAGGTATGTCATTTACCATTCCCAAGATATTATGGAAGGGTATTTGGAGAGTTACAGTCCCCCCTAAGGTTCAACATTTTTTATGGAGACTTGGTGTTGGGGCTGTGGCAACTAGAGATAGTTTGTTTAGGAGGAAATGTGCACCAAATCCTATCTGCCCTATTTGTTTGAACGAACCTGAAACTGTTGAACATTTACTCTTTTTATGCCCTTAGACTAAATATTGTTGGTTTGGAAGTGCCTTGGGAATAAAATTCAGTAAATGGGATATGAAGAGATGTGAACTATGGCTTTGTGACATGTTATATGGAAAGGAACTGTTGGATGAATTTGGGAAATCATTATTTGCTATGACTTACTGGTGGATTTGGAAAAAGAGATGCAATTGGGTGTTTAGGGGAGAAGTGCCAAATGCTCAGGAGGTGGTCCGAATTGTGAGTGGGCAAGTGTATGAGATTTGGAGATCATTAGAGAAAAAGAAAGGTAGTAGTAATCGAATTTTTGGGGTGGCAGAATCAGGGAAAGAAAAGTGGGATCTACCAGATCCAGGAGTGATTAAAATAAATGTGGATGGATCTTTTGTTGAATCATCAGGGGAGGCAGGGATTGGAGTTGCATGTAGAGACTGTGAAGGTAACTTTGTTGGAGGATTTTGCAGATCTGTGGTGGCTACTTCTCCATTTATGGCTGAATGTCTAGCAATGAAGGAAGGGTTGACATGCAGTAGCAAATTTCAAAAGTGTAAAGTGCTGATAGAAACAGATTGTGACACATTGTACAAGTTAATTCAAAGGAATAAAGCTGATGGATGCGAATGGAAATGTTGGGAGCTAATGAAGGAAATTCTGGATTTATTTGACTCAAGGAGGGAGGTATCTGTTTCCCTTGTAGCTAGGGGAGGGAACAAAGTTGCTGATAAACTTGCAACTAATGCGGCAAGGAAGATGCACCAGCATGATTGGCTGGATAAAGCTCCATCTTTCTTATGCAAACTATTACTTCTTGATTCGGATTCAGCTGGAAGGGACCAGAGGCTCTGCAAACAATGTAGCTGATAGGGATAGTATAGGTTGATACTCTGATAGCTATTAAGTAGATAATTGATAATAGGCTATACGTTTGATTTGTGATTTTTTTAGTTTCTGTGAGGGTGAGTTAGATGATTTGTTAGATGTTTTTGAGTGTTTGTTGGCTTCAGCTATTAGTGGATGTACTCTTTTATTGGTTATTAATAAAATAGACTTTCTTTGGGCAAAAAAAAAAAAAAAATCAGCATTGATTGAGAAAATTTCTATCATATCTTTGTTTACTCCAGCATGCCCTGTTCTGTAGCTCTGACGAAGTGAAGTGGCAAGATTCACAAGTTTGGAAGTTAAAATCAGCTTCATTTTTCTTCTCATTATTATCAAATCAAATATCAAATAAAAAATCTCTTACAAGTGAAGCTATTAATAAATAGTACAACTCATTCCTTAAACACTTATGCAATACATGGGATTCATATTTAATTATTATTCAGTTTACCCATTCATTTACCAGCTCCTATTTGTTTTGCAGGACCATTTATAACTTATCTAACAAACTTGTAAATGCTGCTTGAAAAGGTAGTACCGGATATCTAACATATCTTCATGAACTTATCCTCGAGATTCTCTATCGACTAATCATTTTTCAAGCAGAGAACTAATGTTACCCTTCATCAAACTCCATCAGTGATTACTTCAACTGTTGGTATGACCAGTCTTCTGCGCAAAAGCTTTTATGTCGAATGTATCATCATCTCTTGTCTTGGTAATGACACCCTGCTTCCAGAAACAGAACGTAAAGTGGTCGGACCAGAATGAAAGGAAACCATGTAAGAATGAAAGGAAAGGGAAAAGAAGATGGAACACCCTCAACAGAGTCCATCAATGCTTGAATTTTACTTGTTAACACGGAATACTACGTATATATGGTTATGCAAAAAATATAAAAAGCAAAAGCATACTTTTAGCCCTTTAACATCATAAAAGGGTTCATTTTGGTTCCTTAACTCTATAACATGTCTTTTCAGTCCTTTAGCTCTAACGGTGTTAACCAAAAAGCCTGATCTTGAGATTTTAAATGTTGAAAAAACGTTTTCAGATGCTGACACGTTAAGGTGAAGTTTCAAAATAATAGCGATCATCACAAAAAATCATCATCTGAGATTAACAACGTTAGAGTCAAAGGGCTAAAGATATGCTTTTTAAAATTAATGGACCAAACCAAACCTTTGTACAAAGTTAGAGGACCAAGTGTGCACTTTTGCCGAATATAAATTTTGGCCATGGTATGCATGTAAAATGATAACTAAGGACCCATAACTTGTAATAATGACAACTCAATGAGGTATGCTATCTTTAAAAGTATAATCTAATCTTTCAGACATTATAGCGACATGTTTATGCAGAGGCTGTAAAAAATTTAAAATATCTATGAAGCATGGGGGCTATAACTTCAGATAATACACGTAATAACTATACAAAGCAATGGTTACAATTCATTCTGATGGTCTTTGAAAGGAATTTTACAGGTTAAGTCCACAAGTGTTATTTTTCCATCGCATATCTTAATTTTTCAGGCCTTAAATTTATGTTTTATGTGAATTAATATCTGAAAGTTTATAATTTGCTGTACTCTGATCCTTCTATTCGACCAAATTATATACTTAGTCTAGAGTGAGGGATAACTCAATATGAATGTTACAGATTTCAGTTCATGAAGAAGAATAAGGTAGTGTTTGGAAACTTTCAAAACTTAGGTTTACACAAGTCGAGACAAAACTCCTCTCACATACTTACCTCATAAATCTCAAAAGCTACTTTCAAAAGCTAATCCAAACAGGCACTAAATCTAAGGACTAAAAGAGATGGGGGTATATATTTCATGGACAAAATTATAAATCCACATAAAATAGCAAAAACATAGGAAAGGGTGAATGAGACCTTCTCTGTGATGATACCGGAAATCAGGCCAGCCGGTGTGACATCAAAAGCAGGGTTCCACACAGAAATTCCTGGGGCTGCAACAGCCTCTCCAAGTCCTCCACGTGCATTCAACAATTCCTTGGGAGATCTCTCCTCAATGACAATTTCTTGTCCGGAAGAAAGTGATAGATCAATGGAAGTCAAAGGGGCAGCCACATAAAAGGGTATATTATGGAACTTGGCGCATAAGGCAATGCTATAGGTTCCAATTTTGTTGGCTGTGTCACCTGGAATGATAGTTGAGAGAGGGAGGCAACGATGAGAATAATTGATCAGATGATAATTTATAATTTACAAAAAGGAAGAAATTGATTAATTAGTTTTGTTAAACTTTTGAAGTACCATTTGATGCAACACGGTCTGCCCCAACAACAACAGCATCTACTCGTCCAGCTTTCATCAGTGCAGCTGCTGCAGAATCTGCTATAAGAGTTCCAGGTATGTGTTCATGCACCAACTCATAGGCCGTGAGCCTAGATCCCTGAAATTAAAAAAAATACATTAAGCTACTAAACCAGCATAAAATTCAATTCATTTAATTAACTGGCATAGGATACAATAAATAGAGACATGATTTCTACTATGAATAAAGGAATAAGCCTAAATATTAACTATTAAATATTAACTATTACAGAGAATTAGAAATGTGTCCTCAAACCTACTTCACTTAACAAATTCTACAATTGCCTTTAATCCTTGAAAAAAGCATAATAAAAAAAAATCCAAATTTTCTGTAATGATAAACTAAATGATAGCTAAGATGCAAAGTTCATCAATACAGGAGCTATCACTCAAATATTCATATTATAAATTGAAACTTCTGAAAGTGGACCATTTACTCGGGTAAAAAAAAAAAAAAAAAAGTCAACCATTTACAAGCAGGATAGTTGATTCTGTTAGTTTGGTTCTGTTCACATGCCATGTAATTAATTCAGATCATATTGGGGGGGAAAAGCACATACAAACTGTAATATCAGTGACTTAGTGGGTAGGCCTTCTGTTACCACCAGAACTCAATGTTTAATTAGATTTTGGAGTAAAAAACAAAGCAGTCACCTGACTGAATGGGCGTGTTTCTGTGCAATAGGCCCTTTCTAAAACCCCTTCACTATGAAGTGCACGAATTACACCCAGAGCAGTCCCATATCCAGCAGTGGCAAGACTGAGAAATAAACACAAAAACACAGTTGCGGGCAAGTTAAAAGCCCTCATCTTGTGGAGCAAATCAACAAAAAGTAGAGCTCCATGATTTAACCATAGTAATAAATTCTAGAGTAAAATACATCCATCTCCCCTCTATTTACTCTAAATTACAGAGACACCCTTTTTACTTTGAAAATCTATATGAACCTCCCTTAAAATCAAAATATATGTTGCATATATCTCCCTTATAGTTTTGAGATTCAACTTCCACCTATTCAACCGTTAGCTGACCGTTAAATCAAAATATTGACTCATTATTTTGACCCAAATACCCCTCTTTAAAATAAATATTACTTAATAATAATGTAATCTTTGACAACAACAAAAATAATCATTTAATCACATAAAAATTCAAAGTTTAAGAAATATATACTTAAATTTTTGTCGTACTTTTAAATTGATCATATTATATAGTTAATTAATTTTATCATTATAAATTTTTATTTTCCCATAAATTTAAATGTTTAATCTCTTTTGTTTTCTAAAAGACTTATCATGTAATTTTTAAATATGTATGATGATGCTTTGCAATAATATATGTATACATATACACACACTCTCAAGTTATATAATTATAAAATGATATTACTATAAGATTCGCATATTAATATCTTTTAATTTAAATTTTTTAAGAATGTTTCATTAAACATATATTCTTAAAAATAATTACTCAAAGTTTAAACAAGTTATTAATATCATGGTTTAGGAACCCGGACCGGACCGGCCGGTTTAGACCAGAAACCGGCGAACCGGCCGGAAAGCCGGTCCGAGTTAGGCTAAAATCGGGTTGACTCAGTGACTCCGAGTCAACTCGGCCAACTCGGCCTAAACCGGCCGAGTTGAGGAGTTACCGAGTCAATTAAAAGTGGGGAAAAAAAAACGACAGAGAAGCAAAGATGATCGAGAAGGACATAGATCTGAAAAAACAGTTTGGTTCTCAGTAAGGAAACATAGATCAATGGAAGCTATGAATGATGGAGTTCTTGTTTGTGAGGGTGCGAGCGTCGGTGAATCTCTCCACCTTCTCCATTGTCTTCAAACTCGTCTCCAACCCACTCCAACAGAGACGCGGTGTTTTTCAGTGCTTGAAATCTTCTCTAAGACTCCAACTCACTCCAACAAAAGAAAGTGACAAAGTGTTTGTCGATGGCAGGGAGCAACGAACTGAGATTTGTTGAAGAATGAAGATGGTAACCCGTGAATGCAAGTATGCATAAAACAAAAAAAAAAAAACCCAGCAACTTGATAAACAAACGTACAAAACTCTCACTCCAAGTCGCTTTCACTCTTTGAAATGCCAATAAAAGTAATAAACTAATAAATAAAAAAATCTCACATTTCCAAAAGCCCAGCCCGTGCCGTATGTGGTCTCCTTTTTTTTTCAAAATAACAATATAAAATTACACATTCTCCTATGTATTACACATCTTCCCATATCTATATAAAATATTTTTTATTATTAAAATATAAATATTTATCTATTTTAAATAAATTTTATTTTTTAATTAATACCGGTTTGACCCACTGACCCTTAACCCAGTACTTCTACCAGTTCAGTGAACGGTCCGGTTTTCAGAACCTTGATTAATATTCACCACATAAACAAATTACTAAAAAATATTCTAAATTAAATTTAGTAAAAGTATTAAATAGATCATTAATGAACACTAATATTAAAACATAAATTAAGGATTTGGTATAATGAGGGGTAAATTGGTAAAAAAAATTTATTTTAATATGGTTTTTAATTTAAAAATATACTTGAAGGATCTTTTTAAAATATTCTTTAACAATGTTAATGATAGGGAGTAATGTGTATATTTTCAAAATAAAGGGGAGTCTATGTAATTAAGGTAAAACAGAAGAATGGTTAGAGTATTTTACTCTAAATAATAAAGGGAAGGCACTGCAGTAAGCACCTTCCTGTGTTGCAATGGGTCAAAACAGAAAGCTTTCTTTTCCCCCTTTGTTGTTGAATAATACTAGCTCCATAAGAACCAATTGCTCTATTTGAGGCAACATCATCCTCGAGCATAATCTCAGCAGCTTCTACATACACCTACAAAGTTGTCCCCCAAATTGTGGATTCAATGGCCATAGCTAAAATAAGTGAAAAAAGGCAGAATATATAGTCTTCTTTATTTGTCAATTTCCTTTATTACTACAAGAACAAAAATACCTGGAAAACACCCTTGGCCTCTGTAGTAGAAGCAACAGCCTTAGATATAACTTCTTTGAGTTTGGTTGCAGCATCTGAAAGGTTCACTGCAGTTGGCCGACTAAAGGATGAAATAACAAATCAGCTAGTACTCATCTGATTGAAATAAATTTCATATTGACATCTATGACTGCTCAAGGAGAGTGTTAGCTTTACAACGCCAGATGCTAGATAGTTTTCTCAGAAGGCAATAAATTTAAATTTTCAAAACCCAACTTTCGAAACAAGTGGAGTACTGTCTCAATTCAATGTATAGGATTGGAAATACCTTGAGACAAGATAATCTAATTTCTGTCCAAGGAAGGAAGCCGCATCACCGGGTGACCCATCAAATGCCTCTAGATTGAAAACTTCAACAGCCAAAGAAAGTGCTGCTGCGATAGCAATAGCAGGTGCTCCCCGGACCACCATATCCTTTATGGCATTCCTGGGGAGGTTATGAACATTTAGATATTTGGACCCACTGACTTCAACAATAATGACCATAATCCAGAGGGCACTTTTTAAATATTTGGCAGAGAAGAAAAATAATTTCAACTAAAGGAATCATTAATATGGTTACTCTGACAATTGATTGTAAAGAATAAGCAATATAATAGGATGATCTTGTGTGAAGGGAAGTAGGGAACCAAGTCAGGTTGGCTAAGATATATTCGAAGAGAATATATGTATAATGAGAATTTTTCAACTGCTTATTGTACTATACCAACAAGGATCAAATAGAAAATTCAGGATGAATTCCTCTGTAAGTGCAACAAAAGAAATTTCATGTAAAAAAAAAAAAAAAAAAGTGTTGGACATGGCATATAAAAATGTCCTCTGTGTGAACAGAACTACAGTATTTACCAGCCATCAGTTGAGTTCTGAATGTCCAAGTAAACACTTTCTAGAGGGAGCTTTCTCTGCATCACAATTATCAGCAAGAAGTAAAACAAACCAAATAAATGTTGCAACAAAAGGAATGAAAAAAGGAAACAAAAAACAAAACAAAACATTTTCATGACAAAATACTAGAATATGGCTCTGAAAGATTATATTGATTACCCCTTAACATTCTCTAAAGCTTTTTGAAGACAGCATCAGCCAATTTGGGGTTTAATTCTGTGTATATATTCCAACATTTAAATTTAAAATAAGATCACTAATCACTCAAACCCAAAGCTTGCTAAAGGTTCCCAAGGTCAACTGAATTTCTCTAACACATGCATCACAGAGTTAAGCCATTCATTGGTAACAAATTAATTTCAACGATAACCTTTTCTTAAGCTTCCTCCAATACCTCGAACAACTTAAAGCCCAATAGCTTCGAAAAACATACGAAATACATTTATTCACATCATTCTCTAGTTTCCCATTTCATAGGAGCAGCTTAACATGGTGAAATCGAGATATATAGTTTTTTAAAAAAAAAAAGAAACCGAAGAAGAAGAAGAAGAAGCACGAAATTATATTAGATGCATAGGTAGAGAATTGAACGAGCAGAAAGGTGAAGAAACCTGATCAAGAAGCAGAAGCGAACCACGCTGGTAACGGATAGCCTTGAGTGTGTTATCGGATGCAGGTCCATTCGAATCAGATGCCATAGGTTTAGAATATGATCAAAGACGAATAACCAAGAACAACAAGAAAACGGTTCGATCTTCTTGGAATGTAGAGGTTGAGCAGCCACAAGACGAGCCCCTTCTTACTGCACTTCCTCCGACTATTTCAGTCTCTGTGGGATCACGCTCGTTAAAGATTTCCGAGGCTAAGAAAAGCGTGCAATGAACCTGGCCGACAAAAAAATATTCCCAAAAAGATTCGCACAGGGATCATGATTTTTCTTATTGACTGTTTAGTTTGGGTGGAGGAAAAAAGATAGACACTTTTTTTTTTCCAACTTTACTAAATAATTAGTTTGAGTGGAGGAAAGAAGATAGACACTTTTTTTTTTTAACTTTACTAAATAACTGATGAAATTTTTTTAATATTTTAAAAATATACCCTCAATAAAAATAAATATTTTTTATTAATGATAATTTGATCAATATCCTCCATTTCTTCTCATCCCCTATTCTAAGACCAAACACACGTACAAAAAATGAATAATCAATACACACACTTTTTTGGGGGATAATAAATAAATTCTAAATATTTTTAGCTTGTGAATCTCTAAAGCTTAGATATATTTATAATTTGTTTGCAATAATTTTGTGAAATTTGTAATTGAGGTTCTAAATTTACAACTAAGTTTTTGAAACTAACAAAACTTTTACAAAGCACAACATTTTTTCAAAATTTATAATGTAGCTTTTGAGATTATTTCTTACCCAAAGGTAATCATTTCACCATTTTAATGATGAAAAAGGTAGGAAGGGGGTATATGAAGACTTATTCCAATGGAAGAAGATTTTCTCGTGATCCATTTTTCTCATCACTTTTTATGAGCTCATCTGGACCGTTGATTGGAAAGAAGGGAGAAAAGTCAAAGTAGTATTGTAACATTTTAGATTGATTGGACATACATGATATAAAGATGATAATGAATGATAAGAAATGACAATGAGAGAAACCTGACCATGTTCCAACGAGCCCAACCCCTTTTGGAAATGGACCTTATGAGATTTTTTTGTTTTTACTAAGCTTCCAATTTTTGTTCATTTTTTTTTTAATCATCAATCCTTTATTTCCATTTAACAATTCAAGATATTTCAATGTAATTTTCTATTATAGTGGTCTTCTTTTTAGCCATTCTATTATGAATTGGTACATACTAATAATTTTATTATTTTTCTCGTTCAATCAAATACATTTTTACTCCTTTTTTTTTGTACAAGCAAGGTGAAAACCCTTAAAAATCACTGTGACTATCAAAATCATTTGGAAGTGGTGAATTTCATTGTTCCCAATGTGGAATAGCGATTAGAGTCTTCAAAAGCAGTTTTTTTTAATAATAATTTATTATATACGAGATAAGTATATGAGAGTAGTTTTGTCCCAATTTATGTGAATAAGCATTTTTGGGGGTCATAATCCCAAACAAGTTGTTAGTATAGTATGTTTCTCTCCACACGTGTAAGAGTTCTCTCTTTCTCTCCATGTGAGCATGAGAGTTTCAAGTTTGTATTCGAGTGATATTGTTGTTGCTTCTCAGCAGTGTGTGAGCAAGTGAGTTGCCATCTACTTCTCGACGGTGATCATCTTTGTTGTTGATAAAGGAGATCAGAGGGGAGACTGTGATGGAAGAGATTTATTTGGTTTGGAAGAAGGATTGTGGTAGGGTTTCAAATAAGTGTATTTTGACTTGAAGATCATTGACATATAAGTTGAGCAGTAATACAGTGTGCTATGCAAAAGGCATGGAACATTACAGAAGGATTGAAGGTAATAGAAATTTGTAAGAATGAATTTTTGTTTACAATTGATTTGATGGAGGAAGGAAGGTGGACTTTACAATGTAGACCTTGGTCAGTTCAAGGTCATTTGTCATATTTTCAAGAATGAAATCAATATGTGACTATAGATGAAATTGATTTTAGTCAATGCTTATTCTGGATCCAAATATAAGATGTGACTCTTGAAGCGATAAACTCTAAGAATGTTCAGCGATTTGGCCTGAGGATTAGGCAAGTGGTGTTGATGGAGGATCCATAGTGCAATGAGTCAATTGCACGAAGCTTTTCTAGGATTCAGAGAAATTGTTGGTGTCCATAAGGCTATAGTAGAAGGTTTTTGGATTTATCGGCTATATGATAAGGAATCCAAGGTAAAGGTGAGGTATGAAAAATTGCCTAATTTTGTTTTAAATGCAGGCCATATGGATCATGAATTGAGAGTTTGTAACATATTATATTTAAAGTCAGAATTCACTAGAATTGATCTTAGATATGATCTATAGATGAGTGTAGGACAAGTAAGAGGAAAACAGGAAGCATTGATTTTAAAAGATTATGAGTGGTTTAGATCAAAAGGATTTTGTAAGAAAGGGAGGGAGCTATTGTTAGATAAAGTTGATGAAAGTTCTGTAGAAGCTAAAGTATCAAGGAAGGAGGTTGAGTCCGACAGTGTGGATTATAATGTTTGTGATGAGTTAAATAACACCAGAAGGAATAAAGAGGAGGCTAATTATGTATTGAATGTGAGTTTTATGGTCAATACATTTTTTTTGCCCAAATAAATCAATTTTATTACCACAAAATAAGATCTATAAACACCAATAGCCGAAGCAAAAGAAACACTCAATAAATCCTATTCATACAACCTAACACACTCTTACCAAAAGAAAACTAAACAATATTACCAATTATCTGTGAATCAATAATGAATTATGTATTTTAACCTATGCCATCCCATAGCATTCTCATTACTGTCCTCACAGAGATTCATGGTTAGCTTGGAGTCCATTAGTAGAATGCTGCTTAAAGAGGATGGGGGTAAAACCAACCACATATGCTGGTGCATCCTCCTTGCAGCGTCCACTGCCAACCAATTAGCAGCTTTATTGACTCCTATGGTCACTAATGAAACTGAGGTGTTCTCCATACTCCCAAGCGTGTCTAGGATCTCTTTCAGTAGGTCACGACATTGCCAATCCCATTCATCAATGTTTCTATCTACTATCAGCTTGTAAACACTTCGCAGTCAGTTTCATAAATTGTATGGGAAGGGGGTATATTACCTCTTATTTTGAAAGCCTCCAATAATGCTAAGATTCAGCCATGAGAGGGGACACAGTAGCAACCAACTTTCCTAGGCCTCCAATAAATTCGCATTGGCTATTCCGACAGACAATACCAATTCCAGCTTCCCCTATCTTTAGCATGTACGCACCATCTGTGTTGATTTTGATAGCCCCTTGCCTTGGTTTACACCAGACATCACGCGAGTCACCACTGAGCCCTTTTTACGACTGATAACCCCATCCCTTTGATCCTTTGCTTTCTAGAATTCTTCAACATGCGCGTTCACCCTCTGGATCACTTGTTTAGCATCAGGACAAATTCCCTTAAACACCCAATCACACCTCCTTTTCCATATCTCCCAACACATGGTTGCAAACAAGGATTTCCTATAATCTCCCAACAAAGCATCTCCAGTCAACATATCACATAACAATTCCTCACATCTCCCTATACCCCATTTACTAAATTTGATCCCCAATGGACACCCAAACCAACAACCTTTAGTCCAAGGACACAAAAACAGAAGGTGTTCAATTGTTTCAGATTCAACTAGACATAAGGGGCAGACAGAAGACATACAACATTTGCGTTTGACCAGTGCCTCTTTTGTTGCTAAGGCTCCAACTCCAATCCTCCACAGAAAATGCTGAATTTTGGTTGGGACATCCACCTTCCAGATGCTTTTCCATACTTATTTTGGGATTGAAAATGATGTTCCTGGATCTTTGATGCATGGACCTTCATTACAATCTTTGGTTGTATGATAACCTGATTTTACTATGTATACTCCATCATTTCTTCCTAGCCACACTGCACAATCCTCTCTTCTAGACATAGGAATCGGTATTTTAAGAATTGCCTCCCTTGCCTCATCACTGATTTTTGAACTGATCAGTTCTAGGTTCCATCTTCCATTATGAATTAGCTCGGCAACTTTCAGATTTTCATCGCCTTCTATTGGAGCTAGGTTCTGTAGCTTGTTGTCAGGAAGTCCCCGAACCCAATGATCCTACCATACCTGAATATTTCTCCCATTCCCAACACTCCAGCTAAGATTCTTTCATAGCAAATCACGCCCTTCTAATAAACTCGACCACCCACATGATGCATGCCTCCCTTTTGTTGCATTAAGGAAGCTTCCTTTAGGAAAGTAAATTCCTTTCACAATCTTACACCACATGTCTCTTAGCTTTGTTAGTAATCTCTATGCTGTTTTCGCAAGAAGTGCTTTGTTGAAATAGAGGAGATCCCTAAATCCCATTCCCCCTTCTTTCTTCTGTTTAATCATATAGCCACAATTCCTCCAATGTATCAAGCCCTTCTCTTCCTTCTCACCCCACCAAAATTTGGAAATCAAGCTATCAATTTCCACATAGGCTTTTTTGGGAAATAGGAAGCATGCCATAGGGTATGTGGGAATTGCATTTGCCACTGCCTTAATTAGCACTTCTCTTCAAGGAAATATGAGGAGTTTTTGTTTCTAACCCATTAGCTTTTGTCCAATTCTGTCACACACAAAAGCAAGAGATGTTGATTTAGATCTATCCCATATCACAAGCAAACCTAGGCATTTCCCTGGTTGATCTGAATACTTTACCCCAACGCAGGCTGACACCCTTTCTCGTATACCTACAAGGGTGTTTGAAGAGAAATAGATGCTTGATTTGTCAAAATTCATTAGTTGACATGATGTAAAGCAATAGACTTCCAGAATTTTTTGTAGGACTTTACAGTTTACTTCACCTACAGTGGCAAAAAGAATGGCATCATCTGCAAAGAAACAATATGACAAGGTTGGAGCATTCCGAGCTAGCTTTATCCCTATTAGGTCCTTGTTGGCAACATGCTTTTGTAACATCAATGAGAGCAGCTCAGAAGCAATGATGAACAAGTAAGGGGAAAGTGGATCGCCTTGCCTTACTCCCCTCCCTGGAGTAAATTCACTCCATTCAGTCCATCTACTTGAATAGTGAAGGCCGTAGTAGTTATGTATGCCATTACCACTTCACCCAACCTTGACAAAAACCCATCCTTAACATTACATCTTCCAAAAAATCCCATTCTACCCTATCATATTCCTTATTCATGTCTATGTTTAGCGCCATTTCCCACTTCCTACCCTTCTTTTTGTGTTTCAAGTAATAAAATGCCTCATGTGTCAACAAGATATTATCTTGGATCATTCTTTCTACTATAAACGCTCGCTGATGGGGGTTAATGATCCTGCTCATAACTGCTTTCATTCTATTGGTTAGTATCTTAGCAATGATCTTATAAGTCACATTGCAAAAACCTATCAATCTGAATTAATGGATGTCTTTTGGTTTATCTACTTTGGGTATTAATACAATATTAGTAGCATTAATTTTAGCCAAACCTGCCTTACCACCGAAAAAATCTTTTACCATAGCATAAACCTCCTTCCTTACTTCTTGCAATGCAGTTTGATAGAATAGGCCTGAATACCCATAAGGTCCAGGGTCCTTGTTTGCTCCAATTTGAAAAACTAACTCCTTAATTTCTTGATATGTCACTGGTCTCATAAGGCTGGTTTTTTCTGCATCAGTCACCATTGTCTCCACATAACTCAATGCTTGTTCCATGGGTCTTGGGCCTACTGAACAGAACAGTTTCTGATAAAACACACAATATACTTTGTTTATCTTCTCTTTCTCCTCCAACCAGATCTTATTTAGCTTCAAGGCCTTATTTCTTTGCCTTCTTTGTATAACACTATTGTGGAAAAATTTTGTGTTCTTGTTCCCACAATTTAGCCACGATATCCTAGATCTTTGCCACCAATACCATTCCTCTTGTGCCCAAGTTTCTTCCAGTAATCTTGTTAGTTCTTCAGCTTCTTTTACTGAGGTTTCCGTCAGGGCTCCTCTGTTAATTCCTCTAATTTCATTTTCAATTGTTCAATGCCTCTCCTAAAATTAGGAAAGGTATTCTTGCTTCATATTATCAACTTCCTTTTACAAGCCTCCAGTCTTTTGATCAGTTCCATCACATTGTTCTCCTCCAATTCCCCAACCTTCATCCAGCCTTCTTTGACTACTGTTAGGAAATTCACATGATTCACCCAATTTCCTTCAAACCAAAAATGCTTTGGATTTTTTATTTCATAGACATGACAATCAATTAATAGCATGTGATGATCAGATCCCACAGGTTCAATGTGAAATACGATGGTGTGGTCAAATTCCTCCCTAAACTCCACATTACCTATTGCACGGTCCAGCCTCTCTTTGATCGTGGTACCCACTCTTTTATTACACCATGTCAACCTCAATCCTTTGAATTCCAGATCCATCACTTGGCAGTATGATAATACTCTTTGAAAATTGATAATTTTCCTCATTGCTCTTGGGTTTCCTCCCTCTTTTTCAACCTAGGTTAGGACATCATTAAAGTTCCCTGTTAAAAGCCATGGTTCATGCATATTGGTTGCCAAACTTCTTAGCACATCCCAAACTATTCTCCTTCCCCCCTCCTTAGGTGGACCATAGATAAACAAGACGTATTTGGGCACTTTCAGACTTGCAAATTCCATCACCGTCTGTATTATATTTTTGGTTTTGTATAGGACTGTCAAAGAAATGTTGTCGTGCCACCATGGTGCTAAACCTCCTACCAAACCTTATGGATCAACATAAATCTCATGGTTGAATCCACATTTGCTCCTTGTTTTTTTTTTGCCTTTAATGAATTCATTTTTGTCTCCATTAGGAAGATTATGGAAGGATTATATTTCCTAATCACATCCTTCAAACTTCGAGCTGTCAGGGCTCTCCCTAGACCCTAACACTTCCAAGATAGTATTTTCATGGCTCTTTTGTGGCTGTTTCTGGCCAGCTACCACAGCCATCGGTAGGCATTATCCTCCTCTTTCCACCTCTTACTTTGAATACAAATTCATACTATGAGTACTCCTCCATCGAATTGTCTTGTGAGACTTCTTCAGTTTGGAAATTTTCCTAAGCTACCTTCCCTTTTCTCCTTTTATTCCTCCTTATCTTTGCTTTGAGTTTCCTCAAGTTGCTTGCATAATTTGAGATATCAGTCAGGGGCCTGTTCTCATCTGAGTAAGTTCTCCTTCTCTTCATCATACCAACCTCCTACTCCTTCTCTGCACTTCTCTTCAGTCCCAAGCTGTTTAAACCACTAATCATCTCCTTCATTTTGTTTCCATTATATAGGGGACTATAGCCATTGATTGCTCTTGTGTGTTCTCATATGTCCTTCCCCCTTGCTTGTTTATAGGCTCCCTTTCCACTCTTGTTCCATTGTTAGGACTTCTATTTTCATTGTTTTGCTTCTCTTGGTTATCAGCATCCTTTTTTTTTGGTCTATTCTTCTTCCAGCTTCCATCGATCACGATGTCAAGGTCTCGGTTCTGCTGCTCTGATGAAGTCTTCTCTGTTGATTCTATCTCAATTTCAATTTTTTATTTTTCCATTCATCTTCTTTGAACCTCAGGAGTTGTTCTACACGAATTAATAGAGAATATGTCTTTTCCATCTACTATTATTTTTCTATTAGATCTCTGGAATTCCTCATCCTTTTTCCTTTTCATGAGTTCATCTTTTTTCCTCTTAACATATATTGATTCAGCCACCTTATTACTCACTACAGACAAGGTCTCCTCCCAATTTTGGCATGTTGTCGCTATTATCCAAGGGCCATACCTTGGTTCTTTCGGATTATGACAGGACATCAACTTCTCAACTCAACAGGTTTTGTTATCATGTCCTATCTTACCACAATTATAGCATAATGCTTGCAATTTTTCATATTTAATGTCTATCCAGATATTCTTGCCGTCAAGTCTAGGTAGCTAAAAGCCATATGCTAAAGGCTTTCTCAGATCTATCATGATTCTAGCACGTAGGAAGTTTCGAAGGTACCTACCATTATACCAAGGGTCCTCTACCATTAGCACCTCTCTAACATGTCCTCCAATCGTTATCGCATTCTCCAGGCATAGGGCTTCTAGTGGAATATTGTGCATTTGAGTCCAAATTGGGCATCAACTGAAGTCTAACTCATCATATGATTTATACCTCGATTCTCCTTTAAGATTAAAAAGTTGCCGTTAATCGACCATGGCTGTCCTCGAAGGATTCTACAGTAATCTTCCTCCTCCGAGAATTTGAATATGAATGCAGTTCCGATGATTTCTGTTATCTCAAGTCCTGACTAATAATCCATACTTTCCTCAAGATCGTCTCCATAATTGATCTAGTATAGGTTTTGTTTGCTAGTATCTTTCCAATTAAGATCTGCTCTTATTCAACCTCCTTCCACGCTAACGGCGTTGCCATCTGCGTCTCCTCTATGTAGATCTGTTCAAATTCATCCACCACTGACACGATAACAGCATCGTTCTACCACCGTACCTCCATTCACCACTCTCACGCTTGGTGGAGAGAAAAGCTCCCACACGAGTACGTAGGGAGAGAAAAACGAAGTAATCATTGGTGTTAGGTATCATTCTCTTTTTTTTTCCATTGTCAAACCATGGGGCTCTTAGTTTTCATGCTTTTCATATGTTTACACATTATGCATTAAGAGTTGTCATTCATATTTCCTCATATATGCAAGGAGCTGTTGCACCTCGCCTTTTTCATCAATCTAAGCAGCACATTCTTGTCATCCATTTGTATCTGTTTGGCCTACATTACGTTCTCATTAATTCCAACATTCATTTATGGATGGGCAAAGCATGCTAAAGCCTTTCCATTTGTAGTGGTCCACCCTAAAGAACAGTGTTTATTTGTGCTTCCGATCTGCATATTATTATGATATCATACCACTATCAATGCTTTAAGTTAATTTCCCCTTTCTTTAAGGCCATACCAATAGGCATTTAAGGCCTACTTCCATGCCAACTTCCTCACGCATTGGATACCCAGCCAGCTCCTGAATGATTTCCCCTTGTTGACATCATGCACTGCCTATTCGGTCACCATCAAAAGAAATGCTTTTGGCGTTGAATGATCAAGGACAGCGTATGGCGATGCAATTCCATGGCTCAAGGTGATAGTTAAGGAATGAGACCACGGGAGCAGCCGCGTACCCAGCTAGGTCATCTTCTCTCTCCCAACAAGTTATTTTATTAAAATATTCATCCCCAATAGTTTTTATTGCATTCACTGAATCTTTGAATTCTTTACATTAAACTATTCATTGAATTTAGACAAACCAGAGCAGCAAATATTTCCATTTTAGGACGCTCCATCCCATTCGTTGCCTTACCCTCTCTTCTATATTTATAATCTTCTATTTTGTTTTAATCTTTCCTTTCTTTGAGTACAGTAAGTTTGGTAGTGATAGTACAGTAAGTTTGGATTAAGTGAAGTGGGTTTGAGAAGTGTTTTTAACAAATTTAGGAGGTGAGGGTGTTGGAAGTATGGAGAGGCCTTCTAAACACAGCTTTAAGGTCCAAAGGCAATTCTATAAGAGGGAATGAAGTGGCATGAAGAAGATTCTTGAGGAATGTACGAGAATTCCTCTTATGATGGGGAAGAAAATAGAAAGGCTATTGTTCCTTATATTCATAAGGAAATAATAATAGAGATGACTACAAAATTGCCTGGCATTTATCTTAAGCGTAGTGCTTAGGATGATATTACATCAAAGTAGGTAAAACATAAGAGAATTGGGGTATGGACTGATGATGATAAGCTAACTATTTCTACTTATTCAAATCAGCTGAAGAAAGAAGAACAAAAGGAAAAAAAAAAGGCTATAGAAAAAATCAGGATAAAGGAAGGAAAAAGAGTGAGGAAGTTCATAAGTAGAGGATGTTCATGCTCGAATTATGTTTTGATGATAACAAATCTTGGAATATGATGAGGACTTGATGATTCAAGTCACTCGAGTATGATTACTGAACACTTGAGTTATAGAACTATATTTGAACTAAAACTTAAATCAGCAAGATTATTTACTTCAAGTGACCTGAGATGATCACTCAAGTGGCAAGTAATGCACTCAAGTAATGATCCTTAACTTCCAGTGATTTTGAAAGTCGCTCATTGAAAGTTTGAAGAGTGATGCAAGATCACTCAAGTGGCTAAGTTATCACTCGAATAACTCCCTTCACTTGGAGGAAATCAGTAAATCACTCGTAGGATTTTTGGAAGTTATGGAAAATCACTCAAGTGATGGGTTTCATCTCTCAAGTAATAAGTTTAGAGCACTCGAGTGAATAAGTAAACACTCGGTTGCTGGTGATTACTTGTTGAGGTTTTGCAAGTCACTTGCATATTCTCTGAAAGTTTTCTACATTCACATGAATGAATGATTTGTCACTTGAGTAATGGTGTTCACTTGTAGACATTTTGCATGTGACTCACCCATTTTCTGAGAGTTGAGTAAAGCTCACTCGAATGATAGTAGGCAACTTGTTACTTTATTGCAAATCACTTGTTGATAGACCAATAGTACTTGGCTTCTCATATAGAGTCTACTTGAGTGATCCTAAAAGTCACTCGAGTGACTCAAGATCAGTTGCAGTATGTACTTGAGTCATTGGTAGTGTTAAAGCTTTTTTCCAACAAACACAAGATCACTCAAGTCAGGTTTCAAGCACTCGAGTGACACAATCTTTTGACACTTTACTACTAGAACTCAAAATCTTAAGGTAATGGGACCTTGAGCATGGTTGTAGGATTACCACTTGTAAGGGGAGTGAGTCTTGTTGAGGATTTCTCTTTATACTATGGTGCCAAGAACATGTGAAATCTTGGAAGAATGGTTAAAATCTCATAGACGCTTTAGGCACTGGGCGTAGGTTAGAAAGTTAAGACCTAACTAGTATAATCCATTACGTACACTTCGGTGATATTTTTCTAACTCTTGTTCTTTGTTTATATTGTTGACCACTTTCATTTTAAATTTTAATATTACCTAATTCACCCCCTTTTGGGTAAAACCTTAGCACTAACATTTGATATCATAACCTAGTGTTTTCATTTCAAGATTAACATCCTGAGAAGGATCAATATTGGGAGGAATTCTACTTGATGGTGCCTTTATTTCTAGACCTCTTGCCTTCAACAAAGAACATTTTTCATTTTGGAAAGCAAAATTCAGAGTCTTCATAATGGCTAGTGAATATGGCCAATGGCAAATAATCAAAGATGGAGATTATGTTCCAACAAAAAAAGTTGAGGAATGACTAGTCCTAAAGATTCTTGCAAAGTTTGATGATAATGACAAAAAGAGGTAACTCTAAATAACAAAGTTATTTTGATGATTTAGAATGCACTCATCCAAAAGGAGTATTTTCAAATATGCAATCTCTCAATGACTAAGGAAATGTGGGAAGCACTTGAGATTTCCTACAAAGGAACCTCCAGTATCAAGGAGAACAGAGTCAATACTTTAGTCATCGAATACGACGTACATCAAATAAAGTCTGGTGAAAGTATAGCTGAGTTTAAACTCAAGTATACATATCTGATAAACAAGCTAACTACCTTTAAAAGAACATACGATCAAAACTCTCATGTGATAAAAATTTTAAATATTCTCAAGAAGGAATGGGAGGCGAATGTTATAGCCATAAAACAAGCTAGAGGAGAATCAATAAGGTTTGTAGTTGCATTGTTTGGAAGTCTTTTTGAATATGAGGGAAAGATGAAATTCAAGAGACGATTAGCCAAAGTAAAGACATAGCACTCAACGCCGTTATGAAAAAAGAACTAAAAGAGATGGATGAACCTGAAGAAGAGGATGAGCTCCGAATGATCCTTCAGAGATTCAAGAAATTCAACAAGAGAGATCAAGGATTCCAGAAATTTCATAAAGTTGACTCTAGCAGAAGAAAGGAATCAAAAGACCAAATCATATGTTATGAATGCAAAAATCTAAGACATATCAAGTCTGAATATCCACTTCTGATGAATAAAGAAAATAAGAAGAGCAATCATTTCAAGAAGAAAGCTTACGTCTTGCCATATAGGGAGATAACTCATCCAGACGAGGAGAGTGATGAAGAAGAAATGGCTAACATTTGCCTTGTAGCTCATGAGGAATCAAAAAGCAAAGAGGTAAATGATTATGAACCCTGTTATGATGAATTATTATTTGAATACAATGCTTTACGTTTAGAATTTAAAAAGATAGTTAAAAAAACTAGAGAGTTCAAAGAAAAGGGTTAGACTTCTTGAACAACAATTCAAAGAAACTCCTCTAAGTTCTTCTGAAACTTGTCCAGTGTTAGAAAGAAGAAACTTTGATCTCAATAAGATTATTGAGAACTTCACAAGAGGAAGTGAAATTCTCAAGGTAATCTTAAAAGCTTAGAGGATCACCAATGATAGATCTAGAATAGGCTACAATCCAAACTTGAACAAAGAGAAAGGTAAAAAGAAAAAAAAAAGAAGTAAATCATTTTAAAATTACTTGCAACATTCTGTTCACTCATCCAATCCCTTTGCTTACTGCAATTATTGCAATAGAAAGGAGTACAATACATCCTTATGCTTTCACAAGAAAGGAAAACCAATAGGTACCTACAAATATGGTACTCAAGTAATCTTCTCAAACACATACTGAAGCTTGTTGATCAACGACAATACTTGAGCACCAGGAATTCCTACTTGAGTATTGTACTCGAGTAGTACATGTGTTTAATCAAGTATCATCCTGATAGACCATTAATGCATTGATCAATAAAGTGTACTCGATTAATCACTTACTTACTGGAGTATTCTGAGATCTTTTTTTTTGGACAATATGTTGAGATCTACTCAAGTATATTATTTAATTCTTCAAATCTCATTGAATTAAATCCTTTTTCCTTTTTTAAGTTTATTATCATCAAAATATAAATATGAGAACTAACATTCTCCTCCTTTTTTATGATGACAATACTTGTCAAATTTTTTAAATTATTTTGAAAAAGGTTTGAGATTACCAATGAAAAATATGTTATGCAATGAAACATTATAAAAATACAATAGGCATACGATTGCATAAATCATTATTTGTATTGATAATCAAAAGTTAGTATAGAAATGTCATAACATATTATAGAAGCATGAAAGTGGTGGGAGTTATTCTAGTTGGATTTTCAAAAATTAATCCGAACAAGGGAGGAAATTGAGAGGGATCCATGTTACTGGAAAAACAAAATTTCACTGGAGGTTACTGTTCATGGTGACGCTTAGGTGTCACAGGTCGAGAAGGTGGTGGTGTGTAGTGGTCATATATCGAGAAGATCATTATCGCTTCTCCAGGATTTTCCGATGGCATCCATTGATGCCGTATATGGTGGAGTTGTAGCTCCACATGCTCTCCCTCAAGCAGATCTAAAAGTTGTGATTCCTCCTCTGAAAGTCACCGTTCTCTCTTTTACACTCATGTTTCACTTGTCTCTCTCCCTCTCAGTGATCTCAGCCTATCGCTTCATCACTGTGACCTACGACACAATGAGCACAGTGGGTTAGTCACTGTTTGACAAAGTTTGGTCACTGACACAATGAGTCAAGTACTGTAATCGTTGAAGCATCTCTGGTTATTGTCATTGCCTCTCAAGCTTCAAATAAAAGGCCCAAGTTCTGACACCATATTGAAATTTAGAGGCATAAACACTCTCATGATTTATTTAGATTAAGAGAAGGTACATTATATAGGCTAAGGGAGAGAAATTAGTTGAGAGAAATCAAGGATTAGAGTTAAGATTAGGAAATATGAAATTAGATCCTATAATCAAGGGATTCTTAATATTTTAACAAATATCTTAATTTATTTCCTAATATTCTAACAAAAACATTACATTTTCATATTTGTATTATACACACACATAATGTTATGCATGTATATGTTAAAGAGGCTTGGTGCCCAACGGCCACTAAATGTCTTCAACATCAATGTAGGGTGGGTTCAAATACCACTTTCACCACCTTGGCCTCAAATTTTTTAAGAAATTAATCCCCAAAAGAAAGCCACCGATACTGAAGCTCCGACATTCGGCGGCGTGCTCTGACAAGGGTTCCCTTTTCTTTTGTCTTTTTTAATTAAGAATTAAGGGACATTATTGTAAAACCACCAACACTTTTCAATCCCAATTTGAACCCCCATAATTTTTTGTCATTTTGCATGTTTAAGAGACATTTTGAGGTTTTCTAAATGAGTTAATATTTTTGCCTTTGTTGTATAAACATTTTTCTGCCTTACTCACATAAAAATGGGTGGGTCCCATTGATATTTTCTCTCTTTTTATAATGGACTCACCCACTTTTATGTGAGTGTGTCCAAAAAAATGTTTCTGCAACAAAGACAAAAACTTTAAATCCTTTCTAAATTCAAAAAATATTTCACTGTATTTTTCTCCCTTTAACTTTTTACTTTCATATATAGTTGTTTTTAATTAAAAAAATACACTATTTTTTTATAATAAAAAGTTTTGAAAGGGTTCGACACTAGTCCTTTACCAAGGTCAGGGCACGGCCCCGGGCTCTATGAGCACTTACTGGGGACTTACGAGATCGCCTACCAAAGGAGTCCCAGCGACGACAGAGGGGATCGAACCCATGACTCAAGGGCCTAGTCCTGGACCCTTTACCATCTGTGCCAACTCTCATTGGTAAAAAAAAAAAAAAAACACTATTATGGTAAGTACGCTGAGCTTAACAATTGGACTTTACTATAAGCCCAATTTTAAGGGATCAAAACCTCAGAAGAGGAAAAGCCCAATAAGTTTCATTTTCGGTCCCATAAGATCAGAGAATCTAGAGCCCAATAAACATAGAGACGAAAAGCAGGTTCACCAAAAATTATTATCAAAATATATCAAAAAAAAATTATTATCAAAAAAAGGAAAAAACCAAAAACTTTATCAAGAAACAAAAAAACCAAAAAAAGGAAGAAACAAACAAACAAACCACAAAATACACAAAACAAAACAAAATGGCCGAGTTCTTATAGCAAAAAAAAAAAAAAAAAAAAACGGCCGAGTTCTAGATGACTTGATCGAAGTTTCAAGAATCGGCTTAGCTCAGCAGTTATTATGGTTGTTTTACAGATCATAATTATAACACCACGAAGTTGAGAGGTTAAAGAAGTTCGCTCTTGATCCTTCCTGTTCGGGTGCTGAGAGTTTGCTATTCCGTCTTCCAAGTTCCAATATCCTATCAACAATGACGACGACGGCCACCGCGTCGGCGACACAAGCATACGGTGAAACCTGGTACTGGGACAATCGCTATATCAACGAACCCGGTCCTTTTGATTGGTACCAAAAGTATCAAACCTTAGCTCCCATCATGAATCTCTATGTTCCTCGCAACCACCGGATCCTGGTCGTCGGTTGCGGCAATTCAGGTCTGTATGATTGTCTCAGATCTGGAAATGAGCTGCGTAATGCCTCCCTCTTGTGATGTGGAAAGCTTGCGTCTTGCTTACATGGATTTTCAATGTAGAGGAGATATCTTAAAAACGTGGTTTTCGAAATTATGTTGTTAATCTCTTTTGGAAGAATGCAGGTTCACCCCTGCGAACATTTTATTTATTTATTTCCTTCTTTTCAAAACCAAAAAGGAAGCGAAAGAACGCAGAAGTGACCTTGTCAATTTGGTTTGCACTTTGCAAATCGGCAATTTGATTTTATTTCATATAGATCGAGCAGTTACCAACACAGAAATCTAATTTTGTTTACATTGTTAATCTATAGCATTTAGCGAAGGCTTGGTTGACGATGGTTACGGAGATGTTGTCAACATTGATATATCCTCTGTGGTGATTCAAGCTATGCAGAACAAATATCAGGATCATTCTCGGTTGAAATGTATCCTTATTTTTTGCCGGTTTGATTTTGGGTATTACCCCTAGTCTGGGCTTATATTTGTGCATATATTATAGGGTCACATAGGAACTTGTCATTAGGTGGTGTGCACTTCCTTGTGAATAACCAACTCTGACTTGGCATGATGAAGTTGAACTTCTTTATCAACTAGTTAGATATTCAAATGGATGTCCGAAATATGAGTGCATTTGAATCAAATTCCTTTGGTACTGTAATTGACAAAGGTATGCTACCTTTTCCCCCCGTTTTGGCATTTCATATTGGGCAATAAGCAACAAGCTTATCTTGTTTAACATTGTGTTTCAGGGACTCTTGATTCTCTCTTGGTGAGTATTGCATGTTGTACATCTTATACTTTTGAGGAAAAATCATTGCTCATGGCATACTTTTGCAGTGTGGAAATAATTCGAGACAAAATGCCACTACGATGCTTGAAGAGGTTTGGAGGTATAACAAAACCATGAACTAAGGATAATTCTTCAGAGATTTTTAATTTTGCATTTTTTTATTCTTGATCTTTTCACCATTATTGAAGCAGTTGATGACACACTATAGGGTTCTCAAGGATAAAGGAGTTTACATCCTGGTAATTATACCATACTTTTTAATGAGTGTATAGCTCTCCATGATTAACTTGACTTACTTCAAACAAGAAAATGAAATGTGTTTTGCATTCTGTGTGATCAGCCTTGACTGCTTGAGTGCTTGTAATTGTAAATACTGCAGGTAACTTATGGGGCTCCACTATATCGCTTGCGTTTGCTCAGAGATTCATGCTCTTGGAATATAAAGCTTCATGTGATAGGTTGGTTGAAATCTGGTGCTGTTATCTTTTGCTATTCTGAGTTTTATTTGCCTGTTATTGTATGGCACAAAAATACTATCTCTAGGCTTCTAATTGAGATTATTTCACTTGTGTTTTTTATATTTGCCTCTTGAATTTTGGACATTCAAATGTAGGGAAAATGTAATTTGAATATAAGTATTTCAACAAGGTAGATTCTTGTTATTGAGGGTTGAAACTATTGAACAATTTTTTGGTGGTTATGTGCTGAAATGATTGCCACTTAGCTGTTGATTGTTTGCGTCCCCTTCTCTTTCAATAAGATCGATATAAAATATAAAAGCTTTGGGAAGCTGCTCTGTTTGCAAGTCATAAATAATGCAATTCATTTTGGGTTTTGTGCAATACACAAGACCCCCTATAGTTCTATTCAAATTCTCATATTTCTTCACAAGTTATGACTTTTATAATAGCATGCATCTCGAATATTTCCTTTAGAAGTTCAAAAATTCATTAAACCTGAAACCCAATATTGTTCTATGTGCAGAGAAACTTGCATCAGAAGCTCAATCTAGTGGTCCAGTTTGGGAACTGACTAATCCTGTCCCACTCAATGATGATGGTAGCTCAGTAGAGCAAGCACTTGGAAAAAATCCGGATGTCCATTACATTTACATTTGTGTCAAGGTAATTGATTTGTGCTCTTATATCTTATCTTTGAGGCAGTTTAAACTTACTCTCATGTTCTGTGAAGAAACACTCCACTCCAGTTGTCTGAGTTGACTAAGGTCCTTAACCTAGTTAAATATTTTGTAGTGATCGAGTTAACCTTTACTGATTCATCCTTTTTAGAACCCTCTTTACCTTCAGAAACTAGTTTGCTCTGAATCTATCCTAATTATTCTCATCCTTAGATGGAACTGGACGTATCTGATCTGAATGGTAATGCTAATACCTTAATCCACATACCTAGGAAGCCAAATTCTCTTGCTTTGTTTCTCACTTCAGTGTTTTTAATGTTCTAAGTTGAATAGGGGTGAACAACCCATATAAGTGTGTATATTAATGTACTCTCATTGTGAAAATCAACGTTATCAGTTGAATCACCTAATTCTTCAATATCTTCTTCAATCTCTTAGTCATCAGTGGTGTCATTGACTTCCAAATCCTCCATTTCTTGATCACCATGTTCTTTCCTCCTTCCTTATAAATATAATAAATTCTCTTAGTAAGATATAGGAAAATGCTCTGTTACCAAAATGGAATTGCTATTGTAAATCAGTTAACAGAGATGAAAAAGTGTATATGGTGGGAAATTGTGGTTCAACATCAATCCAGTTGACTGTGCTTTACCCCTTGAGTAGTAATACATTTCACAGCACATTCCTGAATCAATCTTCATTTGTTACTGCTCGTAAATCTTTAGTTCTGTTTTGCGCTGGGATGCCTACTTACTATTTCAATTTTTATTTAATTCTGAAATTTGGACATTGTGTTTATTATTGGTCGTCTTCCAGGATGAATCTTTGAAGTCAAGCTCCCAAGCATGAACAGGAAGTTCAGTGAGGGAAGACATGCGTTTTGGTTTCTTCAAATTTGTGCTATGAGAAGTACTTTTTTCCTCTGTTCAACTTTGAATTTGTGAGGTAGTATCTGAAGTCTACAAAGTTTCCCGTTATGTACGATGATTCCCAAGTTTGTGATGTTACACGACTTTTCATCATGGTGTCTGTAAATTGGAGCGTTGTTCTTGTCGGTAAAAAATATTAGGTGAAAATATTGATACTTCTAATGAAACGTGTAGAATGCTGGCCAAAAAATAAAAAATAAAAAATGTTAAACATGTACAAAGTCTATAAGTTAATGACTAAGTAGGTGCTACGTGCTAGTGAGAAAAAAAAGGAAAGGGGTTATCACTATTTAGTGAAGTATTTTGATCTTTGTGCATTAAATTTTAGTCATTAAATGATGGAAATATCTTTTAAAAAAGGCATCACAATTTCAAAACTATTATAAATTTGGTAAGACGAGGGGAATTTATTGGGCAGTTTCATATAGATAATGTAATCAAGTCGAATAATTCTGAAGTCCGTGAAACCAATTGTGAATAAGTTTGTACTTGAAGGAGATTGCTAGAGGAGAGGAGGGAAAGGAAATACAACGAAGAGAAGAGACAATCTTGCCAATAAAACTCTGAGGCCTTGTTTTATTTTGCTTTTAATTTGTTTCGTTTTTTAGATTAGTTTTGTAAAATTATTTTAAGATAACTTTTAAGAAGAAAAAATTAAAATGTATTTTTAATTTTGAGTCCCTATTCATATTAAGAAAGTTAGTTTCATTACTAAAGAAAGATGGCTTAGCAAATATAAATGATAACTTTGTAACTAAATGCTAACATATTAATCTTTAATTTAAAATAGGGAAAATGACGACAATGTCTCAATTTAGAAAAATAATATTAGAAAAGTCTCATAACTTGTGACAAGTGAATGAGTAACCATTGAAAAGTGAAAGAGTTATTATTGACAATTTATAAAACTTTTATGATATTATTTTTCTTAATTGGAACTTTGGTGTCACTTTCTCATTAAAATATGCAAATTGAAAAGTATTTAAAATAAAATCTAATGAAGATACATTTTTAACAATACCAACTCATCTTTCAAGATGTAAATACATGGGAAAATTCCAGGAAAAGAACTTTAAAAATGCTAAAAGATAAAAAAAAGTATTTTGAATATTTATAATACCAAAAAAGTATTAGGTCCAATTTGTCTTTTTTGAAATTAAAATGAAATGACAAAAACATCCTCACACATTTTTTTTAAGAAAATAAGGCACTAACCCTCACTACGGGAATAAATATCCCCAAAGTTGTGGGGCGTGTGGTTTGAATTTCCATCACTTTGTTTTTTCAAAATGTTGGTGGCTATTGGGCCACCTAGAGTTGGGAAATCGGGCCGAGCCCATCAGGCCGAAGGGTCGGACTTAAAAATTTGAAGAGATAAACAAATTGGCCCTGGAAGGCCTCAGGCCCTAGAGAGCCACGGGCTAGCCCGTTAAGCTCCACATAATAATTTTGTTTTCTAATTGAAGTTGAAGTTGGGCTTGAGCGCTTCAAATACATGATATTTTTACTCATGAAGCAGAGTCTACTGCGGTTAGTGAAGCACAATCAAATATCTTTGACATTGATTATAGTGATGAAGAAGATGTGTGGTCATCTGCTGTTAGTGGTATGCTTATTATATTTTATGTGTTTTATTTGTGGACAGTAGTTTACTTTGGATTACGAACTTATGAATGTGTTCATTTGTTGGATAATTTGTGTTGCTTGGATATTAATGTTGATAATGTTTATTTGATAAATTAGAACTTTAATTATTGTATTTTACTACTAATCATATTTCTTTGAAAAAAAATGGACGAAAAATAGTTAAAATTTGGAATAGTAATTTTTGGGCTCTAGAGGGCCGGCCCTGGCCTTGGTGTTCTCGAGTCAGGCTTCGAAAAACATGTGTTTTTTCTTCTTTCGAGTCCTGAAGAGCCGGCCCTGATCCTTTAAAGGTCGGCCCTGATTCCCAGCTCTAGAGCCACCAATGCACTTTAATACTCCTATGTATCAGGCAAATAGATATATATTCTCTTTGACTCAAATCCACTCACAAGTGTTATTAAGGAATTCACAACATTTTGTTAGGTTATAACAACTTTCATTTATCAAATAACATGGTCAAACTGCTAGAAAACACATTGTTGCAAGCAATTTTGTAGCAGTTTATAAAACCCGCTACTATATGTAGCTTAACCGCTACTATAACTATAACGGTTTGTCGTCACCGCTACGAGATAAGGTTGGGATGACGTCATGTGCAAGGACTTTGTAATGGTTTAATAACCCCTATAATGTGAAATTAATCACATTTGTAGCAGTTATATGTTACAAAATAATCAAGAAAACATTTAAAAATGGCAGAAAAATTGTGTAGCGGTTTCTTTACCGCTACAAAAATGAATGAAATTTCAGAAAAGATCCTAAATGTTTCAAATTAGCGTGTAGCGGTTATGTAACTACCACAAACTTTTGCCACCATTTTTTGGAAAAAATTTTGCCTTCACAAAAAGCAATGGCTTTAGAAATGTTTTACAAAAAACTTCCTGAAAATATAACTATGAGAGTAGAAGAAATGTATCAGAAAAATGTTAATCAGGAACGAGTATCCTTAACATTAGGAAGAAAAATTATTGTTCTTAGAACATGGTTGGAATAACAGTGCCTAGATAAAAAGGCTAAAAAGGAAGCTAGTGTTAAGAATAAACAAAAACAAATAAATAAGTCTGACAAAAAACTCAGAAAAAAAGAGGTGGAAAATCGTACCATATCAAAAATATAAATACACAAAAAAATATAAGACATATAGATATTTTACGAACAGCAAACAAAATAGGCAAAAAGGCCAACAAGAAAAACAGAAATATGCTAATGAATGCCCAAAGAAAGAAAAGTTTGAAAAACCGCAAATCCTTAGAATAGCCTATGACATAAGATATGAACCAATAGAAGATTCAGACATTATGAATATGGAATAGACCAATCCGAAACAACTAGTCAAGAAGAAGATTTTAGATAAAGGAAACCCAAATACATTCATAAAGACAAGGATAAATATTAAAACTATTTTAGCATATTTAGATACCGTAGCAACATTATATTTTGGAAAAAAGCACAACTAATAAATGGCAAAAAATAGAAAAACCTTTAAGAATAATAGTTGCAGAAAAATCAAAATATGACATATGGTTAAAAGCAGATGAAATAGAAATAATTATAGAAGGGTATAAATTCATGGCTAAAACAATATATTTACATGATTCGGGATTAGATTTAACTATAGGAAATAACTTTCTTAAACTATACCAACCATTTGTACAAAGAATAGAAACAATAAGCCTTAAAGCTCCAAAAATACCAACACAAAGATAAAAAATGATAACAACAAAAATAATTCATAAGAATGAGGTTTAATTTTACGGAGTCTAATTCAAGATTTAAAGCAGCATTTAGAATTTATAGTCTGTAACAATTCAAATAGAACAAAAGTTAGAAGAAGTATGTAGTGAAAATCCCTTGGATCCTCAGAAAAATACAAATCCTATAGAAGTAACAATAAAACTAAAAAAAAAATCCCTTAGAAGAAGTAAATGTCCTGATTAAAATACCTTATTTTGTAAGAGATGTCGAAGAATTTAAAAAAGAATGCTCTAGATTGTTAGAAAAAGGATTAATAAGACCAAGTTATAGTCCATATTTTCCGCAAGCCTTCTATATAGAAAATCGTAATGAAATTAAAAGAGGGAAAAGAAGAATGACCATAAATTATAAAAAGATGAATGACGCAACTATAGGAGATTCTTACAAAATACCAAGAAAGGACTACATTCTTGAAAAACTAAAAGGAAATACTTGGTTTTCGACATTAGATGCAAAATCAGGGTATTGGCAGCTGAAATTGTCAGAAAAAACAAAAGCTTTAACAACATTTTCTTGCCCGCCACAAAAGTGTTATGAATGGAATGTATTACCATTTGGACTAAAACAAACACCTTCAATATATCAAAGATATATGGATAATAATTTAGCAGGATTAGAACATTTATGTTTGGCATATATAGACGATATAATAATATTTACTGCAGGAACAAAAGAACAACATATAGACTGTGTATTAAAAGTACTAGAAAGATGTAAAGGAAAAGGACTAGTGATTTCTAAAAAGAAATCTAAAATAAAACAAAGAGAAGTTGAATATTTAGGATTAAAAATCTCTGAAGGATCTATCAAACTATTTGAACATGTTCTCGGAAAGCTAAAGCTATTTCTAGAAGAAATAGAAAACTGAAAACAATTACAAAGATTTCTAGGATGTCTAAATTATATGTCTAATCAAGGTTTTATTCGAAGATTAGCAAAAGATAGAAGAATTTTACATAAAAATCTATCGGAAAAAATACCTTGGAAATGGATTCTAGATGATGAACAGATTGTTAGAAAAATAAAATAAAATTTAAAAGTTTTACCTGAATTATATAATCCCTCATAAAAGGATTTTCTCATTATTGAAACTGATCGACGCAACCAAAGAAACATGGGTAGGATGTATGCAAGCAATAAAAGACGGAACAAAGATTTTAAGGATGGATAATTACGGAATCCTACAAACAGAACAAGAACATAATCAAGCTTGAAAGTCTATCCATTTAGAGGAAGGGAATTCAAAGCCCCAAAATACCGAATTATTACAATATGTACTAGAGCAAAATAGTGGCCAATCCCATACTCATCAACAATGAGATTAACCTTTATGTTTATACTCGACAAATATCCAACTAACCTCTTCATTTCATAGTCAATGCATTCTACATGTTACATTATTGCCTCCAATTGAGGTAGATGCATAGGCGAAGGTTGTGGAGGAGGGGAGGAGGTAGATGAAGCCATGGATTTTCTAGCAATTCTTTAGTATGGCGTTTCATCTTGGTGATTGAAAGAACATAGGAGAACGATAAGCATAAGAAAATTGAGAGTTTATATAGATAGATTGGAAAAGTGATGGGTTTGGACCATCATTGCACATGTTCAAAGTTGAAGAGAAATAATCACATGCAGTAGTGCATAATGAAAGGGTACTTGGTTCTCTTGTTGATCATCAAAGAACAAAGAAGCACATAGTATTCTCATTGTGAGCATGCCGAAGAGAAAAGATTTAGACCATTTGGTTGACCGTTGTTTAAGAGAAACAATTATGTTGTTTTTCTGATATGAAGTTGGAAGATAAATCATTTGTATATTCATCTAACATTTCATGATGGTTTTATTGTAAGAAGTTTTACTGTAAGAATAGTTAGACAATATATAATTGTTACAAAGTACAACCGTTATGTACTTGCATGGTATTCTAATAAGTGACAATTGTTACTTAATAACTATAATATATATACCTATTTTTTTTAAAAAAATATTGGTAGTTGATTATCCAACCATAATTCCACAAAAAAGGGGCAAAATAAATAAACAACTAAAAATAAATAGTTATGAAGATGTTTTAAGAATATGATGCATCATTAGATTCTTATTCTCCAACAACTTATCCACCTTCTCATTCAAAGAGAGAACAAGAGAGATAGTTCCTTCAATGTTTGGTCCATGCATCCTTGCTCTCACTAGTAAACCTGGACTGTATGATGGAGCTTGTAGTTTGAGTGGATGAGACCTTTAATGCTTGTTGCAGAGGGAGTTCATCTTTCATTTTTGTTTTTGCTATTTGGTGAATCATACCTTCTCTTGCATTGTTTCATGATGTTTTATTGACTTAGAAGTTGAAATGGAAGTAGAGAAGTGAAGTTCAGTTTTCAAACGTTTATATAAAGAGGGTTTTGTGAATTATCAAGCCTCCCTATCTTTTAGTATTTAAGATCATTCTATTTTATAAATGGTGATGGTAAAATTTTTAATAACTATATAACAAACCACAATATTAACTTAGAACCATTAAGTATGCTGACAAAAATATTTTACGGTTCTTGATTAATAACTGTGAACTATTAAGTCTTAACTTCATCTCACTCCTTCGAATGAGGAAGAGGGATGAGGAAGAAAAGGATGAACATGATGATGAGGATGGCAGTCGAAAGAGGATGATGAATAAGACGATGAGGATGGCATCGTCATTGTTCTCTTCATCCTCCTCTTCCTCTTCCTCTTCTTCATTCTCATCATTGAATGAAGGAAATGAAGGTCGGGTCAAAGTATTTATCATTAGCATGGGGAAGGGGAAAAGTTTCATTATGTATTTTTAGAGAGGACAATGAAAGAGGATGTCAATGAAAATGATTCTATATAAAATATCCTTATTAAATAAATCATAAAATGAAACTAATATATTGTTAAATAATGATAATAACACAATATATATTATATAAATTAAATAAATTGATTCTTTTTGTTAATTACCTCCCATTTTTCTCTTCCATATAATACCAAACACATCCTCAAACATCAAAATTCATATGACCTTATTGTTCTAGACTGTAATTATTATCCATTTGATAAATGAACTTTACCTTGTTCTATTTTGGCCTAAATGCAAGGAACTTGATTGGGACAACACACACATATGACCAAGAAAGTTATTAATTACTCCCTCTGATCCTTATATATAAGACATATTGACTTAATTTGATTCAATTAAATAAGTTAGTTAAATTAACTAATATGACATATATTTTCTAATACACATAGCTAGTTTTCTTCTTTAATTCCCTCATTTCATTTCTTCCTTAAAAATTGTTTAGGAAGCAACAATAGGGATAAATTAGGAAAATATTTTTATAAAAACAATGTCTTATATTTAGAAATATGATCTACTCTTCAAATATGTTTTATATTAAAGATTGGAGGAGTGCCATTTTTCAATTTACTCCTATTTGTTGATGCTACACATTTGATATAGAAAATGCGTGATGAGACAAATTTGTATGGGGCAAAAGTTGAATTTCTTTTAACAATTTAAGATATATTTAATAATGAAGCCACGCTGATCTTCTTTAATTCTAGTAAGGTAGTTGGAAGTAACTTATATTTTGAATGGGATGGGATGAAGTATATATTAAAATTAGGTAGATATAACATGTGTCGAGAACTTTGTCATCTTATTGTTAGAATTTTTTTTTCTTCACTTTTGAAACAAGTATATTTATACTATTTTTTTTTTTTAAAAAAAAACAGAACCAGAAGATGTTATTCTACAAAGACATAATATACATTTGTGACATTTGATTGTGCACGTTATGATTTTTGTTGGAACCAAAATGTCAATGTTATGATTAAAAGATAGAGTAAGTTGAAAGGAAGTGGCCTACCTTTTTTTTTTTTTTTTGTGATAAAAGTCATAATTTGTTAGGCAAGTGCAAATAATACATTCCTTCTACTCCACAATTCCTCACCACCAATATCGCACTAATAGCCCACTTATCAGCAGTACCCCAATGTAGACTTCACTTTAATTTGTTTTATAAGAAAAATTTAATAATAATTTTAATAAACGTTTCAATTGTAAAGTAGAATAAAAAAATTCTAAATAGATTCTATTATTTCTATTTATAAGTCACTTTTTAGAAATTTCTTATATTCTTCTTTATAAGTCGTTTTTGTAAAATATATGAGATAAGAGGTGTGGGTAGAAGTCAAGACTTTAAACCATATAACGATGTATGAAAAAAGAATTTATTACATCTAAGATAATTTTAAGACTATCAACTAATTTTAATTTATTTTTTAAAATTTTTATGATTAATCAAAAGTGACTTATAAATTATAACTGAAATAATAATTTAAAATTTCTATTTTCGACTATTATTTTTCTCCACCTATTATATTTTAAATTCTAATCCAGTTGTTAGAAAACAATTTATAATAAATCTGTTTATATTTTACAATTTTTAAATTATATGTTTGTATGTATGACTTACATGATTCATTGCTCAACTCTATTGATATAAATACGGGTGAGTTCTGAATTGCCTCCAAACGCCCAAAGCTTCCAACCTTCACGTAGAAAATCTCAACAAAAAACAAAAACAGAACAAAACTAGAAAACCGAAAGCTCCAAACACAATGTCCCAAACCAGATGCTTCTTCTTCAAGACCTTCCTTTATCTGTCACTTGTTCTCCGATGCCATGGCCTACCTCTTATGGATCTCAATTTGCTGAAGCAAAGTGATGTATCTTCTGACATATTAATGGCGAAAAGGGCTTGCACAGGAAGCATTGGGCAGTGCTTGAGCTTGACGACGATGATGGATTCTGAGAGCCATAGGAGAATTTTGGAGATGCAGAAAAAGTATATCAGCTATGGGACTCTAAGAAGAGACATGGTTCCATGTGACACACCTGGAGCTTCATATTATAATTGTCATGCCAAACCAGCAAATCCCTATCGTAGAGGCTGTGAGGTTATCACCACATGTGCTAGAGGTAACTGACAAACTCAGCAAACGACCCACCTTCTTCATATTCCTTTAATCCCCTTCCTTTTCTTTTTCCTCTTATACATACCCTTTAGGATTTTGAACAATCTGTTGAGTTAGTTTATTACCAAATTTTAAAACAAAAATCTCTAGCTGTACCAGAAAAGTCCTTCAATATATCCAAGTTTTTATGTTAATTTGATGGTACTTTTTTGGAGCTTATGAGACCAGAAAAATGATCTCACAAGCTATTATTACTTTTTTAATTTTGGATTTTGAACAATGATATTTACATGTATTTGCAATCCAATCATATCACCCAAATTTTGGAACAACAAACTCTAATTAGCTACATAGAAAAGCTCATCAATCAACGTTTTATGTTAATTTGAGAGGAAAACTTTAATTTTGAGGTGTCTAACTAATTGAGTTGCTTATAGCAATGGATGATTGTAGGGTTTGAAGGTTGACATCGTTTGATGAGAACGTGAAAAGAAGAATTTTGAGTCTTTTTTTTTCTCCCCTTTTTGTTGAGGAACTAACATTTATATATTAAGCAAAACGAGATTAAATACAAAGTTTATATATACCAACTAAATAAAAAAGGAAGAAGAGGAGCAGGTGATTTGATTTCTTAGATCATACATATTAAAGCAATAGATCAATGCATTAGAAATATCCAACATCAAATAAATAATTATCTCTTTTTTTAATATTAAAATAAATAATTATCTCTCGTTAGACTTAGATTTACATTATATGAACTGAGTCGGGTGAGGCCCACCAAAGTTTCTTTGTCCCTCTTCGCTTGTATAAGCTTGTACACATATGGCCGGAGAGAATCTTTCTGGTAATTTATCGATACAAGAAAAATGATGGGTATGCAGATGATTTAAATATGGTATTTAGTAAATCTAAATTCTGAATTTTCGATCGTTCATGTATATTTTTTCATTTAAATAGTTGAGGCTTTGTTTGCGAATGGCTTAGAAGTCAAAGAGCTTATATTTTGAATATTTCCTTTTCTTTTCGATTAACTTTTTTAGTTTTCCTTTCTGGTTATAGGGATGATATTTAATTTTCAACTTATTATATTATGTACTTCCTATATAACGTATTAAATTGATAGCGTATGAGAAGGTTTAGTCTTTATTCAAAATATATACTACAAAAAATTAACCAAAAGCCACCACCGAACGTTTTTCACCCCAGCAATTTTTGTTAGTGGCAGATTAATCCGGGGTGATCAATTAGTTGATTAGTAAAGTATTTAAAATTATTACAATAAAATAAGTGTAGAGTTGAAAGGATATATCACCGTATGTAGTAGAAGAGTTAAGAGAAGAACACACAAACAATTTATACTAGTTTGGTCTCCATTTCAACTACATCTAGTCTGTAATATCTTTGGGTATTTTCACTAGAGTCTCTCCCAAAATTCCAATGAACACTTGAAACCATAGTACAATCAATTATATCCCTAGGTAATGACTTTCCCTGTTATCGTACAAGTAAAACGCAAGTTAATTAAGATCCCAAGTAGCTTATGTATAAAATGTGATCTTACAGAATAATCTCTCTTAAACAAAAAAACATAATAGTGTATATGATAATCACTGAAGTATAGAGCTCTTTATTAAGCCAAGTATGTGAGTATTGATTACATCGATCATGCACGTATTCTTCTTTTTCATGTGTTAAATGCTCTTCCTTTTTACAGAGGAACTTAAATATTATCTGTTAGACACAATATTAATTGGGAAAATCTATATAGGAGCCCAAGTAACAAAAAAAAAAAAATTCAAAAAAGGCACTAACATTCTAAAAATACCAGAAAAAACCTCAGGGCCTTTTTTTAGTATAAATTCATTAAAACTTTAGTTGTAAACGGGGCTGATATAGTTAATAGGACTGATATAGTTATTAATATTTTAATGAATTTATACTAAAAAAGGCCCTGAGGCCTTTTCTGATATTTTTAGAAGTCTTTTTTAAAATTTTTTCTGTTATTTGAGCCCTATACATATTTTCCCTTAATTCTTCCCGTAGGAGTATTTTCCCATTGGAGCTGCGTAGGTAAAGCCATTAAAAGCATTTGACATAAAGTAATATTGAGAACATCACATCCTTCCTTTTGTTTTTTTTGTTTTTTTTGTCAAGTAATATCACATCCTTTCTTACTTCCCCTGTAAATAGTGTTTTGTATATTAAGCTTCGACATTCTTTCTAAGATTTTAATCGTTTCTACATATCAAAAGCACAGATCCGATTATTAACCAAAAGAAAAAAAAACAGTAAAATATATTTTTACATAATATTTAATAATTATTGACAAAGAACCGTAAAATATTCTAACTGGTAAATATTCTAGCATATTTAACGGCTATAGACAAAGAACTTTTAAATATTTTGTAGAATATTTAACAAATAGTAACCATAAAATATTAATTTTATCGCTCGGATATTTAACAATTGGAAACTATTAAATATAAGTAAAAATAACCGTTAAATATACGTAAATTTGAGGAGTGTTTGTCGCTTTATGTTTTTTATTCCCAGCTCTTTTTGACGTACATGTACAGTCAGGTTGTGCAAGCATTTGCCACTTCAATATACTAATATTTGACATTGTAATAAAGATTCCTTTCTTAAATACGTTAAAAGTTTATTTGCTTTCTATAGATTTCTTGTCCAAATTTGTTGTTGCTCGCTTTAAGTTAAAAGTTTCATTTCACTTTTCCGTTCGTCTCCAACGATGGAGCTGCTTGCTATTTGGTCGTTTGTGTTTTATTTGTGGGGTGAAAAAAAAAAAAAAATTTCCTTTACAGTGAAAATAAATAGGGGAAAAAGAGATGGGGGTACTGTACAATGAGAGAGATTACATTAGGATCTGTTTGAGTCCTGGTTGAGAAAATGGAAAAAGGGCAGAAGAGGAAAAAAAAAGTAAATGGAGGGTTGTGATTCTACTTATCTTTTTTCTCACAAAAAACAAAAGAAGGACATGAAACAGCTAAGTTACCTTTGAGCCAAAAAAACAGCTAAGTACCAGATCAACCTGAAAGGACATGATTTATTGACTTCTGATTCTCTAGTGAACAAATTACGTGGTGAACACAAGAATTTCTTATCATCTGCTTGTTAAAATTAGACTATTTTAGAAGAGGAAAACGTTTGCATCAAGATAATTCCACATTCAGTCCTCATAAAAATAATTCCACTTTTCTAGGTAATTGCCCACTAACTTATGCACTATTACAACCACCCCCGTGATGCGTAGAGGCAATATCAAGGAGTGCAATAGGGCATATATATGTTTTTGGTCCCCTAAGTCTACTCTTTACACCATCTACAAAGTGAGGGAGAAAGATTAGAATAACAAAAAACCGAAGTTCTCTTCTTCTGAGAACAAATCAATAGATGGAGGTATTTTAGATTTTTTTATTTTAATTCCGCATTGATCTAATTAAGGAGCCCAATGTCCTCTTTGTTCTTGAAATAATTTTGAAATATTCATTCAATTTTCATGCAATTTAGTTATGTTACCTTTTGGACTATTTTTCTGTGATTAATGCCGCCAAAATTATTACGTTTCAAGCTCGAAATCACCTAAAAAAGTTACCTAAGATTGCAAGTCGTGACAACTCCTTCCAGATCGTTCTCGAGTTGGCAAGTCGAGTTGGGTTCCTAAACGGGTGAGGAAGACAACCGAAACGACGTTGTTTTGCCATTTGGTTTCAGAATAAAAAAAGGGGTCACAGTGGGTTTCAAACACAGGACCTGTGGGTGTGTGGGTGCATGAAGGTTGACCTTCTGCTAGTTGAGCCATGTGCACTCATATGTTTGAAATTGACCATTTATTAAATTTGAACCATTTCATAATTGATTAGCAAAATTTACATAATGTGAAAAGTAGGATTTAAATACATGCCCCTTTCGGACCATAATCTTAATTTGGTCCCTTAGATCACTTAGCTATACTGACACTTGTATGTTACATGTAGATTTTATATCTACATGGTACACTATAAAAAAGTTCTCAATTCGTAGCGGTTAATATGTAACAATGAAAAAAACCCACTAAAAATATCAATTTTTGTGGTGGTTTATACCAAAACTACTATGAATTTGCAGCGCAATACTTGCACCAAAATGCTTGCTTGTTTGTAACGAATTTTATATCGATTATCAGAAATAAACTGCTACAAAATTGGTGCTAGCTTGACATATAATGGCGCAAAGATTGGGGTAGTTATATTTGTCACAATTGAAGGATAAGAACCGCTACAAGATTTGAAGAGTCATGACATTTGTTGCGGTTCGAAATAAAAAAACCTCTACAAAATTGGTGCTAGCTTGGTTCATAATGGCGTGAAGGTTGTAATGGTTTTATTTGTCATAGTTCAAGGATAAGAACTACTACAGGATTTGAAGAGTCACAACATTTGTTGCAGTTCAAAATAAAAAACGCTACAAAATGTAATTTTGTCATGGTTCTAGGGAAAAACCGCTGCAAGTGATCAACATTTGTAGCGAGTATTTTCCAAACCACCATAGACTTTAAAGCTATATAAACCCCTTAGCCCTCAAATTATTTTATGAAGATTCTGCTCCATGTAACAAAGCATTGTTTGCAATGTAGCTGCCTTTCTCCGATGAAAATAAGTTAGTGACTTTTTCATCGGAGATTGACATCTACCTTGCAAACTAATATTTCGCTATATGCTACACTATCTTCATTAATGACAAAAACTTATAGCGGTTTTTCTTTAAAACCACTTCAAAATGCAAAGAGTCATGACATTTTTAGTAATTTTATATAAATGGTATAGATTTTTGTGTTTTTGTGGCGGTTTTCCCTCAAAAATTGCTACAGAATGCAAGGAGTCAAGAAATTTGAAGTGGTTCTATGTAACTGCTACAAAATGTCATGCTGGACAAGTTAGGGTTTTGTATTTTGTAGCGGTTAATGTAACAGTTTTAAACCGTTACAAATGTTTAACCTTTGTAGCAGTTTTACCATAAAACCGCTATAAAAGCCACGCCTCCACCACAAAGTAAACCACGCAAGGTTTGAGTTATCGCTTCTCAAGTTTCATTCTCTCACACTTTCTTACGACATTTAGTTGCAATATTAGCTATGGATTCTAAGAGACATATAGGGAAAGGGAAGGAGGTGGTAAATTGTAGAGTGCCTCTAAGGGGGCAGTAGTAGAAGTAGCCGTGATAGGGGCCGTGGAAAGGGACATGGGGGTATAGATGTCCCTCTGCCATTGCAAGTGGGGCTCTAAATAAATCAGCTCTTTATAAATGAGGCAACCCCACAACAAGTGACCCACAATTAGAGATCAATTAGAGATCCTTTGGAAGAGGACATATAGCTATTTGTTTGCAACTATGAGGAAAATGTTGAGATAGACCTCATATGCAAGGTAGAGGGGTTTATAAATTGGGAGGATAAGTGGGACCAAGGGAACCCCTGGTCATCGTCTTCACACTTGACCAAATTTGAGGTGGATGTTGAAGGTAAATCTAATTATCTTTGTGACATCATTAAAATTTAAATTCCATATGGTTAGTTAAAGTATATTTAAATTTAATACAAAAATGTGCTTATAATTATGTAGATCCACATGGGAACATCACTAGGAGGAAGCTGGACACACGTTCTTGATGTGAATTTGTTGTAGGGCCACACTTCGTAGTTGACTGGAATGATATGATAGATCAGTCGATCAAGAACATTGGTCACCTCTTCAATACCTGGCTAATGCACCTGGGTGGGAATTGGGTGTAGTTCCCTATCCACTTCAAGAGTTGGAAGCATGTTCCGCCTGAGCCAATTACTAGAGTGTTTAAGGATGTTGTTTAGGTAAGTAATTTTGTTTAATTATATTTTAGATGTAAAAAGTTATAATTCTCGGTTAATTAATTAATTATTAATTAAATTATGATACAACATAAGTTTAAAGTTTGCTGCAATAAGAAGAGGTACCACTAATGAAAATGGGGGGCGACTGGAAGAACTAGAGGGGTCGTCTCTATAACTTAGTGAATAAGGATAGGATGATTCCTCTACAGTAGCTAATCGAGAGCATGTCAGATGACGTCTCTGCATCATACTAGGCGAGTTTTGTCTAGTTCAGGAGGAGCCCACAGAGACAAGTACATTTTTAAAGAATTATTAATTTCTTAATAAATAATTTTTTTAAAATTATTGTAATGTTTCGTACCTTTTGCAGGCTCTGTCCTAAAGGAACATCATAAGTTGATCGTAGTTGAGGATCATTAGACGTATAGTGAATTGGTAATTTTAAAGTTAAATTAATTTTAACTTTATATTAGAAAATTATTAATCATTTTATTTTTGAAAAAAACAAAGTGAATATTCCTTTAATTTTTTCAGGAGAGAAAGGCTCAAGAGGAGAATCGTCAGACGAATTATGGGGAGTTATTCACATACACCCATAAACACCGTGATGGGACGATGACATCTCAGCAAGCAAAGGAAGTTAGTGTAAGTTACATACATACAAGAGATTTATATAATTTAAGTAATTTATTTAGATTTTATGAAAGTGTTTCATTAATATTTTATAAAAGGAGTACACAAAGAGTGGATTGAGTAGACTCAAATGGAGCTGCGACAGTCTCAGACCTCAAAGTCATAGGGCTCTGTGGTTGCTACTGCCCTTTTGAAAGCTGCCATGGGCCTAGTTGAGCATCCTTGACGCATTAGAGGTATAAGGTTAGATACTAGGTGTTAGTTCTCTATTTGTTTTGATGATAACTGACAATTGTAAACACAAAGTGAAGTTTGTCTTTGGTAAGTTGAAAAACTTACTGTCAAAGGCAAACTCAAGTTTGGACTTGACAGAGAGTAGCTCAGTTTTTATGAACTTAAAGCAAACTGCGGTTTGCATTTACAAACCATGGTTTATGTCAAACAGAGAGCACTTAAAGTTTTTGAAGCTAAAGCAAACTCAAGTTTGTATTAGTAAACTCGAGTTTGTGTTAGATAGAGGCACTTTAATATTTTGAAGTTAATCAAACTAGTTTACAAACTCAAGTTTGAATCAAGCCGAGAGACTGCGGTTTGTATTTGTAAACTCTAGTTTGTCATTTGCTGAGAGCTATCAGTGTTTTCTATAAACTTAGAAAACTCGAGTTTAAGAATGTAAATTCGAGTTTGATTCAGGCAAAGAGCTCGTCATTATTTTAAACTTAGAAAACTCTAGTTTGTATTTACAAATTGCAGTTTGATACTTTGTGGACTTAAACGTGTTTTGTCTTTTCAAAAGACAAACTCAAGTTTGTCGCTTAATGACTCGAGTTTGCGATTGTTTTAAAATGTGTTTCATGTTCAAATCACGATGGTTATTCCTTGAATGAATCAAACTCTAGTTTGAGTTTCTAAATTGCGGTTTGGCTCTTGAGCTAAATTTCCAAACTACGATTTTTTTGAACAAATTCAAGTTTGTGTCGCATAGTTTGAAACTCTAAATTCTGGAATCTGCAATAAGATCTTAATTGATTTATATGGTTCATGATTTCACTTTATATTATTTCCTGTTATACTTGATCGATTTGATCATGAGTTTCATATGAATTTAGCAAGAATCAAAGTGAAATCAAATCTGGGTTAAATACAATTAATGAAGAACAAAAAACAAGCCTGATCTTTCTTTTTTATCCCAATGGTTCAGCTCAGACTGTTACATATTGTCCAGATCACTTTCCAATTGTCAAATGAAGTTTATGGAATGACGAGAATGCTGGAAAATCATCTGCAACAACTCTATTCCAGATTTCCAGCTAAGTGTTGAAGAAACAGAGAAAAATATGCAACTGTTATATTCCAGATGTCAAGCTAAACATTGAAGATTCAGAGAGAAGAAAATGCAATGGCTAGTTTCTCTTGTTGACCATAAATACCCAAGAAGACTCGAAGATCAATACACAACTACATACAATTACAACTGATTATATTCTTATTTGATTTTATTCCTTGTTGTGCATACTACTTATTTGAACTTTAATGTGTGTTCATATATGCTTTTTAAGAGAGTTTATTTTTGAAAATCATTTGATTATTCATTTGAGAGAGCTCAAGGTTGTGGAACCTTTGGGTTGGGTTATTTGATTGCAAAGTAAGTGTAAGGGAGAGCAAGTCCTAGGTGTTAGGATTGCTTGAGAGTTACATTGTTGTAATCAAAGCTTATTGAGATAGTTGAAAATCCCAAAAGGTATCTGGGGACTAGATGTATGTCAGGAATATGACCAAACTAGTATAAATCTTACTGTGTCAAGCTCTTCTTCCCTTATCTCTTATACTCTGTTTCTCTGGTCTATACTTGTGTGTTTCAAAAAGAATTTTTAAAATCCCAAATTCACCCCCCTCTTGGTGATTTCTTCCATTTACACTAGGCCTAGCATGGTTTATGGTAGGAGCGCCACCTTGAGGTTGAAACCTTCATAATGAGAAGGCAGACAGATAAAACGGTTCAGGCGATGATTGACGCAAAGGTTAAGGCTAGCATGTTGATCCTGCTCACCTTAATGATCAGGCTTTGGATGGTTAGCTTTTATTTATGTTTTTAGACAATTTTCTGTATTTAAAAATGTTTGTAATCTTTTATTTGTGACATCATCAAACATTTGATGCTATCATGTCTAATTTCAATACTAATACAATAATTTGTTGATAGTTATATTTTTTTTATTATTATTAACATTAATTATATTATATAAAAATTGCTATTGAAAAAAGAAAAGGTGATATATATTTATATAAAAAATATTTATTATAAGCATAATAATGGAAAATATTTAGATAGATATATAAAACTTAAATTGTTACAGTTTGTAATAATTTTCCTACAAAAACCGCTACTAAATTATAAAATTAGAAATTCAAACTTTTAAAAACCCACCAGACTTTGGTAGCAGTTTTAACCCTAAATTGCTAGAAAGGTAAACGATCCTCCTTTTGTAGCAGTTTGTTAGACAAAAGCTGCTACAAGTTTGAAATTCCAACTTTTTAAAAACCCACTGAACTTTTGTAGAGGTCTTAATCCTAAATTGCTACAAAGGTAAACGGTCTTCCTTTTATAGCTATTTGTTTGACAAAAACTGCTACAAATTTATAACTTTTGTAGCAGTTAGTCTAGCGGTTTTCCCCCCTACAAAACATCTTTAATTTTCTAGCGATTAATGTGGTAGTTTTTTAAACCGCTACAAATGATCCAATCTTGCATATAAGCCCAACAGATGTCGTGAAGATAATTAAACATTCTCTATTCACCTATATTCTATCTCAGCATTGTTCACTACATATGGATAAGTCATGGATCAAGTTGTCGCGCATTTATCCAACATATTTGACTGGATTGAACACTTAGATTTCACTTTCTCTCACGCTAGCTATAATGGTAAGATCGTGTATTCGTGTTGTTGATGCAAGTTTAAGAAGTGGTATACACGATAAGTTATTAAGGAACGTTTGCTTTAAAATCCTTTCTCGGAAGAATATACATTACATGGAGTTTATGGTGAGATACATGGTATAATATATGAGGATCATCTTCCTCAAAGTTCACAAGTAGGAAATCACTTAGATCAAGATAATCATGTTAATGAAGTTGTTCGTGATGCTTTTGGTTTCCAAGATGACGACTTCACTACAAAAGTTCAAGGTGTAGAACTTATTTTCTTTAGGAATGATGTAGCTTGAAAATTTTTCAACCTCATGGATAAGGCTAATTGTCCTTCGTATTAAGTTTGTCAAAAATACTCCAAATTATCTTTCTTGATCAAATTGTATCATATCAAGTGCTTGTGTAGGATCACTGATAAGGCAATGTCGATGTTGTTGGAATTACTACGAGATGCTTTCCTTGACACAAATATTCCCACAACTTTCTACGAGGCAAAGAAGATAATTAATAGATTAGGCTTGAATTGTGAAAAAATTGATGCATGCCCCAATGACTGTATGCTTTATTAGGAAGATGACACTTGCAGGGAGACTTGTAAGAAGTGTCACACTTCGAGGTTTAAGACAGTTTGAAAGGGGAAAAAGCAAAAGAAGAAACCAGTAAAGATTCTCAAGTACTTTCCTTCAAAACCTTGTTTATATCGTCTAAGATAACTGAGCATATGAGGTGGCATAAAGTTGACAAGAATAAAGATGATAAACTAAGACATCCACGAGATGCTGAAGTGTGGAAAGTGTTCAACTTAGACTTTCTAGGTTTCGTGGCGTACCCTATAAATGTTTGACTTACTTTGGCAACTAATATTTTAATTTATTTGGGAATCTCATCACAAGCTATAGTATCTGGCTAGTTGTTTTAATACCCTACAACTTACCCCCTGGATGTGTATGAAACAAAGCTCCTTCATTTGGTCTAAGATCATTCTAGGAAAAAAGGTGATGAGAAATGACATTAATCTATATTATTTCTAACATTGGTATCATAGCCGATGATCCTAAAGCTATGATTTTTTCTTTGTTAATAACCTTTTTTTAAAAAAAAAAAAATCTACTGTGCAAATTGAATCTGTTCATGATTTCATAAATGAAACCATGTTCTTTTATTTTCAATATAATGTGATCATGCCATTTATGATGTTTTGTGATTTACTATCTAAAGTTGTTTTCAAGACTGCATATTTTTGTCCTTCCACTATAATATACATATATATTGTCTCTCATGAAAATAATCTTCTTTTGTTTGGATGGTATTCAAATGAGCTTTTGAACATGAGATCTTATCTAATGACAATAAGTCCTCTCAAGTTTTCAACCACAATAAGTCCATTGAGTTTGAAGTATTGACTTGCTAGTCGACCTTTTTCATAAATATTTTGACAAGGAACAAGATGAGAAGAGATGTAGGAATCGTTTCATCTAGTGGGAGATATACTACAAACACATCTAGTGTGAGTGGATGTAAACATGGCTAAGAGGAGCTGAACATTGTAACAAGATGCTACATAAGTTTGTATTGCTAGAAGGAGCCTATAAGAGGGGGAACCCAATCAAGTGATACTAGTATGAGGAAAATTTTCAAGTAACTTGAATGTTATGTTTTATTGAATTTAGAATTGAATTGATTATATTCTCTTATATGATAAACACTTATGCAATTATTTGTGTAATGGTCGTTATCTCATTATAATAATTGCTTTATTTAAGTAGGAGCTTTTAGAGCATACCCAAAAATTCAAAGGTCTACCCCATTTAGCTTAAATATAAAAGGATAAAATATGCAAGATCTATTTCGCTAAGTAACAAAGATCTTGGGCTCAGATAGAATACAAGGTCTTAAAAATATTTTATCCAAAGATAAAAGAAATAGTATGTATGGTATAAGGGAATACATGTAAGGTATGCAATTCAGTATGTCGTATATATCAAAAGGTTTGGTTCACTTACATGAACAACTGTCTTCCCATGGTTTTGTAAGGGACATAAAAAGGTAAGGCGAGCAAATGATCACTATTAGATGGTCAAAAAGAATCTTTGAGTTTGAGTCACCTTAGTTCATCTGAGATGAGATTCATATAGAAAATGGATCAAGGCATGGATGCATAGAAGTATCATTAGATTTGTAAGCTAGGAAAAGAATCCTTTTTTAGATGACATTGCAAAAGGGAATGATTGTAAATGAGGAGTTTTGATTCAAATGTTGAGTACATTTTGAACTCATGTATGCACAGTAAAAAGTAAGATGAAATTGACATGCATTGCTAATCAATCATAGATCCACTACTGTGTAAATTCCAAGAAGAAAAAATTCTTTTATAATGCCCTTAGGACTTAGGAGGTATTAGGAAAGCTTAATTTGACACTAGCTACTTTAGCTGAAACTTTATGATCACACATGATTCGATCAAACGAATGAAAACTAGGAAAGCAAACAAGTCAAGACAAACTAATGTTTAGTCAAAAGGAAAGGTTTATCCTAAAATACATTATTGTGTTGACTTCTATGACATGTCTCATATAGGTGTAATACCCCAAATTATTATTATTTATATTTATATTTATAATAATAATGATGATGATATACTATTAGTTTAATTTTAGTAATTTAGATTGATTTGATTAGTTTTGATGAATCTGATTTTATTAATTTAGATTGATTGATTTGATTAAATTTAATAATTTTGATAATATTTTATAATTCATTAAGTGACAATAGCTAAAGAGCCCAACCCATAGCTAAACCCTAACTTTCACTATAAGTTTAGCTCTAACTTTGACTACAAGTTTAGCTTTAACTATAAATATCAGCGCTAGCTGCCTAACCTTAGTCTTCACTCATATTTCTCTTCTCCTTACTCCTTTCTCTGTAAACTCTGCGGCAAATTGCTCTTTTAGGAACTTAGCAAACATGGAGACCAGGTAATCCTAATCCCTAGAACAATCTTTTTCTTTTCTTCCTTCCCTTTGCGACTAAACCTAATTGGTGAATATAGATCAGATTGCATCAAATATTCTGCGTGAGTCCTTGTTGTTTCTATACGTTCGTTCCTATATGCTGCCTTTTCTTAGATATACTTTAGGGTTGCTGTAGGGTCGCTATCTCCATCTTCTCTTTGATCAATAATCAAAATGTTGAAATAAGGGCACGTCTTTTGAGATACTCTTTCCTTATGCTTGTACGCAATTATCTTTGTAAAAAAAAAAGAACCTTGCACTGAATGTTGATTCTTTATATATTTATTTATATACTATTTTTTTTTTTTGCTTTCCTTCTAGACCACCCATATATATGCCTAGAGTTGTATACATATACACATAATATCACATGTATTTACTTCTCCTTCTCGATTTGCGTGATCAACTGTTGCAAAATTTTTATTTTATTTTATTTGTTTGTTTGCAAATATACCTATACATATTTGGCTTTGGTTACCTTGACTCTTTTTGTTTTGTGCAAGATGGCCGACCTGCTTTGTGTTCAATATATATATATATATATATATTATATATATATATATATATATATATATATATTCGGTTTAACTTCCGTAAATATTAGAAATTCATTCTGTTTGTAATTGAAATAGTTTAATTATGGGAGGATAACTTTGGGATGGTACATCCTAAAGTGATGAACACAACCCTTAGGCTTTATGCCCTCGAAATAATATTTGATGTGAACCGATTATATCCGTTCTTCCCAAAGTGGTGTCTGGCAGGTTTCTGGGATACTAGTAGCAACTTTGGGAAGATGTGTGCACACTAGAAGAAAATGACTTCTGGCCAATTTGATGATGATTTGTGACTGGCAGGTTTCCGGGTCACAGGGTAGACTGACAGGATATCCGAGTTTACCATGGTTCTCTTTCCACTAAATAGACTGACAGGATTTCTGGGTCTAAACAAATTCAAAAAAAAAAAGATAATGATTAATGTTTGATGAAATGTTATAAACAATGGCACCTTTAAATTAATTATATGTGATACTTTTATTTTGTTTTATTTTGGAATTATTTCATCTTATTGTATAATTATTTTATTTTATTATTATTCATTTATTTTATTTTATCTATTTAATTATTTTATTTTATTTTATGTTATCTTTACTTAATTAGGATTACCAGCTTTTGCTGATGTTTGTGTTTTTGGCCTGCAATGATCCTTCGGGGAGCATAATTTCAGTGAAACAGGTTCCAAGAGTTTGGGGCTAGCAGTGAGAGTGAGGAAGACGTGCAATTTCAAATTTGATTTGATTTAATTATTTTATTTTGTTTTGCGTAAAATATTTCTCCTTAGGTTTAGATTTATTTAAAGAAGCCTTGCACTTGTCTCATACAAGTGCGGCGGTGACACTCCCCGAAGTTGATTATTTTGGATTTTTAATTATTATTTATGGAAACCATCGAGATTTTATGTTATTTTAACTCTAGAAATTTGGGGGTGTTACAATAGATCATTGAAAAGACCAGTAAATATGGATACCATATGCATGGTTAGACAATTTAAGTCAAGATTGACTTGAGAGGGATTAGATTTGCCATGAGTTAAGTATATTAACAAACCTAGGACATATGAGACAACAATTTTCATTTACATGATAGGTGTCCTTGGATGCTAATCCTATGTAAAGGATTTCTAGTATCACAAGCACCAATAATTTCATGAAGACTTTGTACCCATGCATCTATCACAGACACTAAGTATGAAATAATAAAGATTATGAATTGTATTATGGGAGGCCCATCAAGTATGAGAGGGAGATGTTCGACTTTAGGTTTGAGTTCGCCTTTGATGGGCTAGAGTATTTGTACGGGAAAAACCCGAATCAAATGATGATGAAGAGAGTATGTCATCAATTATTGCTAATAAAAGTGTGATTATAACAGTAAATCAACATTAATGTTGATTTGCTAAAGGAGCCTCTTGATTGATGAATTCAATCAAGGTGTTATTGCCAGAGTTAATGCTACTTAGTAGGCAAGAAAGAGGAGTTCTATGAGCCTCTATAAATAAAGGCCTCCACCAAAATTGTTCCTCACCCCAGAACAATTAAATCTTTATGCTCTCTCCCTTTCTATCTTCCATCTTTACTTTTTGTTCTGGTGTGTTAGTTCTCAGATTATAAGTTTTAACGATAACAAACACTTGCAATGAAATATAGACTTGATAATTCAAGTCACTTGATTGTGTATTAAATAACACTCAAGTATGCAAAAGTTATTGAAACTAAAACTTGAATCAGAAAGCCAGTTTTTAAAGTGTCTAATATAGACACTTGAGTGTTGGCTTCAAATTCACAGGAAGAATGTCTGACACTCATTTCTCTAATAGAGATGTTGTTGGACACTCGAGTGTTAACTAAATTCTCCAATACTTACACTGTCAAGCCTAACTCTCGAACACATTTTGGAATCAACACTGCTAACACTTGAGTGTGAGAATTGACAATTGAGTGTCAAGGTAATTTCTCCTAAGGTTAGTCCATGACACTAATCAATGGACTAAAGCTTTGTGGCATACTTGAAGTGTCATTACTGACACTCAAGTGTGATTTTGTGACACTTGAGTGTGACTTTATAACACTTGAGTGATTGGAGAGATCAATACTTCTTTTCTAACTCTGTTCTTTGAACAATATTCTACAGACACACAAAGCATCAACACTCAAGTATGAATATAAGACACTCAAGTGTGACACTCGAGTGTGGATTTATGATACTCAAGTATTTAGAAGAATAAGTTTATTTTCAACTAAGTTTTATCTTCAAATAGTCTTCTTCCAGAGCAAAGCTAATCAACACTAGAGTGTCAACTGTCTCTGCACTGAATCTTCATCATCATAAATTCAAATTCACTAATTCTCAATTAGTGTCTTCTGATTATTACTTATTATTACTCCTAATACATTTAATCATATTTATTAATGAGTTTCAGAGCTATGAATGAAGTTCAATCCAAGCTAGCTCAAGTCGTAATAGCCAATTTGGTTCTAGATATTCAAGTGTCAGCACACCTATTGATTACGTTCAAATGAGTTACTTTGTATGAAGTCTGGAGAATTAATAGTTGAGTTTGAACTCAGATTTACTCATATGATAAATCAATTAACAACTCTAAGGAAGACCTATGAACAAACTTTCCAAGTGAGAAAAATACTACATATTATCATAAATGAATAAGAAGTTAAAGTCATGACTATTGAAGAAGTAAAAAGGCAATATATGATGTTTGTTGCTACTCTATTTGGAAGTTTTTCCAAATATGAAGGAAAGATTAAGTTCTAAAGATGACTAGATGAGATCAACCATAAAAGCAAAGGTATCACTTTCAATGCCATAAAAGACAAAGAGGCAAAAGAGGAAGATGTAGATGAAGATAATAATGAACTCAACATAATTGTTTGAAGGTTCAAAAGATTCTACAAAGGGGACCAAGGCTTCCAAAGATTTCAAAAAGGAGGTCAAAATAACGTACATGAATTCAAGGATGAGGATCAAATCATCTGTTATGAATATGAGAAACTAAGACATATCAAATATGAATGTCTACGACTAAAGAGCAAAGATAAGGAAAAGAAAAGGTACAATAACTTTAAGAAGAAAGCGTATGTGTCTTCCATTTGGAGAGACAATTCGTTTGACGAATAAAGTGTGGATGAAGAAATTTCCAACATATGTCTTGTAACTGAAGAAGAAGGTGAAAGTGAAGAAGTATATGATTTTGAACCAACGTATGATGAACTTCTATCTGAATACAATGAGTTACATTCTGAGTTTAGAAAAATTGTGACAGAGCTCATAATTTCAAATCATTGACTGATCATCCCTTTCTCTCTCAAACTCTCTGATAAATCCCAATTTTTATATATTTTATTCCACCTTAATCACTTATTTTGGGGATCATTTTAGGCTAATGTGAAATTATTAGATAATATTTAGGTTGTTAACCTATTTTAGGAAATAATACAAATATGAATTAATCATGAGATTATTGAGCTTAAATTAATGTTTTGATCGTTATCTTGTGATTTAATAATATTTCGAAATATATGATATCATGATTTTATTTAGTTTCTGCCAATAAAAAGTATATTAGAATATCCTGTAGTGCAAAATTTTTCAGGGAAGCCAAAAGGAAATCGAATGATAGAATTGTATTGGGCTCCTTAAATCTTATTTAGCTCAAGTTGGTACCCAAAAAAGCTCTCATTCCCTTTTAAAATAACCTAGCAGCTGCTAGGATAAGAGGAGACGCGCTGAGAGGCCGCTGGAATTGAAGACACACGAAACGCTGAACGCCGAAGACGATACGCAGAAGCTGAAGGAGTAGTTGTGTAGTGCTTATATAATTGAAGTAATCAATTATTCATCTTTCCTTCACTCTCACGCATAGCACCTATTCTTCAATTCTCAATTTGACCTTGCAGGACCCACCTCCAATATTCATCAATTCTCCATTCCTCTCTCTCACACACACACAGACTGACGCAAGCCGAATCCTTTATTCATCAATTTGAATGGCCGAGAGTTGCTTAATATTTAGTGGAGGGAGCACAGTGATGGAAGCTTAAGTTCTCTTGGGAGGCAACTTGGGAGTAGCATAGAAGAGGCTAAAGCCTAGGGCTTACACATGAAAACCACAAAGGAGTGTTGTTCTTTTTATCTTTTTAATTCAAACTTGAGATTATTTAGTTTTAAAGGATTTCAAGTTGTATTAATTGAGAACAATCTAGTTTTAGATTGTAAACTTATTTCTTTTGGATTAGACTGATAATTTGAAGTTTTATGCTTATTGTTGGACCCTTATTTGCAACCTTGGGATTGTCAATTAAATTGATAATTGATTTTTCATTATTAATTTAATTGTTAATTGGGTTTATCATCTTAATTATTGATTGGGTTGATAAATTATCTAGTTGTTCAATTGGATAATTGTAAACAAGATTTCTAAATTATTTTGGAATTAAAGGTGTTGGATTTTAATGAGTTTAACTAGCCACCACTTATTCCATTATGAGTTTTCTAGTGGAATATGTGTTATTGAGCTTGAGGGTTTCCCAAGTTTAAATTAGGTAATTGAACTCATTAATTTCAATATCTCATTAACCTCCCTTGGGTCTAATTAATTAATTTGGGCTAAGAAAGTTTACTCCATATGAATCTTAAGTTGTCCCATTCGTCATCATAACTGAACTAGATCTTTATTATTTTATTTGCTTTTAATCAATCTTTTTATTAGGATTTTAATTCTTCTCTCATAAGAAAAACTCCCCAAAAATTGCATTCAAACTCATATAGATTAGTCTCATTTTCATATAGGTTTTAGAGCCAATTGCATTAGTACATTTAATTAAGTTAATTGCATATAGGTAGTAGTATTTGCATTCTAGTTTAGGTCCATTCACATTCCATTGCATCTTTTCATCACCTAAATTTAACCTAAAGAAAACCCACAGTTTGCTCCTTGGGAGAATGACCCAGGTTGACCCTATATTGCATTATTAATTAGGACCTGGTTTAATTGATTGCTTTAGCGACAAAAGCAGCTCGATCACTCTCAAAACCCTTGAGTCTCCTATTCAAATACGTTATAGCATTACACTTTGATTAACTCGTACAGACTCCTTAACTACCAATGCCTGTTACATTCATTCATCTTCCCACCATAAATCTCCCTCTTCTCTTCTAGATTCCCTTTCTTGGCTTCTCTAGACACTCAAAACCGTTCACCCGTAACACTTGAGTTTCAACCCCTGCAAAATCATGGGAACCAAAAACCCAGAACTTTATCTCAACTCTTCAACCTCTCCCTTATCTTCTAATCATGAAGACTCTGCATCCTATTCATCTGAACTTCGCTCTCCTCCTCCACCCAAAAAACAGAAAACTAAGCCAACCCAAAAATATTGTCCTAAGGTTCAGGACAATGCTCCCTCTCTAAACTCAAATCCGAGACCTAAAGCCAAAGGCATTGTCATCTATGAACCTTCTGCTAATCCATACTAAACAAGGTCTAAAACTGGGGCTTTACTAGTCAAAGGCAAAAGGGAATAGAAGGAAAGGAAACCACAGTTGGGTACCGTACCTTTTGGTAGCAAAGTCACTCCAGGTGTATCTACTAATCTCTCTCTTCTAAAGGCTACTCACTCCTTGGTGGCACCTTAGGTTTTAACTCTACACCTCTATTTATCCCTGAGTCTGATGTTAAGAACACTATGGGTGAGGATTTTGCCTATTGTATTTGTGTACCTAGCCAAACTCAGAACTGAGTGTAGCCTTGATCTTTCACCTTGGTTAAAACCTTTTGAACCCTTTTTGGCTATACGTACTATTTATTGCCCTTCTGTGGTCAAACACTTTTATTTTTATATGAGGATAGCCAATAGGGTTAACGAGGATATAACATTGTAGAAGAACAATTAAAGACTAGTCAGGAGAAAGGAATTAAGCTTACTGCTGCCTATATTAACATAGTTTTAGGCATTACTGATGTACCTACTGAGACTGTAAACCCCTTATTTGATGAATAAATTTTCTCTATTATAAAACAAGGAGAGCCTTTAGGACCCCTTACCTTTGAGCCTGTTGAGATAAGACTTACCTCTAGAGAAATTTGGTACATTTATTCTAGAAATTTAGTCTAAAAATGGAAGAATTTTACCCACTTTACCTCTAAATCCTACTTCCTTTTAGCCTCTATCATTTTAAAACAGCCTCATAACATAGGTAATTAGGTTCTCAATGAGATGAGGCACTTCAGATTTGGCTCTCATGTGAAGTATACTATGCATTTTCCTAACCTTGTCTCTCTCATCCTATTTCACAACAAGATATGATCTCTTAAGGGCAGTAGGAAGACTATGAAGCCCCTTATGTTTGGCCAGAGTCATCTTAACTGGATGAAGATTTCTTTCAGAGAGGGATCAAGGCAATCAAAGGCCCTTTCCAAGACTAAGGGCACCTTTACACGAGCTAATCAAGCTCAACCATCCTTGGTTGCTGCTCCTTCTGCATCCACATAGGGTCTTCCTTCCATGTTTGGTGCTACTTTGCAGCCTCTGTTGGAAAAGATTGTTCAGAGGGCTGTTGATTCCCTGGCCACCTCTATGATAGCCTTATTTTATCAGTTGATTGATGATCTGAAGGTTCATATAGAAGTCTTAGTTGGAGAGACAAACACCAACTACAACAAACTCCTTGAGACTCAAGATGAGTATACTTAGCGACTTTAAAACATTAAGGCCATCCAGGTTAACCATACTAGGAGGTTTTAGAAACTTGAGGCTATGTTACATAGCTTTGGTTTTCTTGTTGCTGATGGTGCTTGTCCTTAAGGGACTTCATCCCCTCATGAGTTTACTCCCACTAACCCATCCATACCACTCTTCTACCTTCTCAATCCATTCATGAACCCACTCTCCAACATCAGTCTTCTTCTTCCACTACCACTACTCCACCATTAGTTGCTACTACTCTACCACCAGTCACCATTACTCTACCACCTTCTTCTGTCATCATTCTCTATACACCTCCTGTAGCTGCCATCTAGTTTATTCCTCTTTCTGACCTCACTTTTCCCACCTTTTTGCCTAATGACAATAAGAGATAAAAATGAAGTGACTACTGATATATGAATCTTCTTGTATTTTACTGCTTATCATAGGTATTTCACTTTTATGTACTTCGTTGATTATATATTTTGAACCTTGAAGTTGTACTAAACTTTGATTATTAATGCAAGTGTTTATTAATGCAGTCTTTATGTTTATTCCATTATATTATATATTTTCTGATTGCTTAACATATTCTTCTTTGGTGATCTCAAATTGTTTTAAATTATTTTAAGAAATTGACAAATATTGTCATCATAAAAAATGGGGAGAATGTTAGTTCCCGAAGTATAAGTTTTGATGATAAAAACACTTGCAATGAAATATAGGCTTGAGTATGCAAAATTTATTGAAACAAAAACTTGAATTAGAAAACCAGCTTTTTTGAAGTGTATAATATAGATACTTGAGTGTTATTCTTTAACACTCGAGTGTTGGCTTCAAATTCATAAGAAGAATGTCTAATACTCATTTCTATAATAGAGATGTTGTTACACACTTAAGTGAACACTTGAGTGTTTCTCCAACACTTATACTGTCAATCCTGACTCTCAAACTCATTCTAGAATCAACACTGCTAACACTGAGTGTGAGCATCAAAACTCGAGTGTCAAGGTAATTTCTTCTAAGGTCAGTGCATGACCCTAAAGTGTTTCTCCAACACGTACATTATCAAGCTTAACTGTCGAACTCATTATGGAATCAACACAGCTAACACTCAAGTGTGAGCATCAACTCTCGAGTGTCAAGGTAATTTCTCCTAAGGTTAGTACATGACAATCATTGATAGACTAAAGCTTTGTGGCACACTTGAAGTGTCATTATTGATACTCAAGTGTGACTTTGTAACACTCAAGTGACTATAGAGATCAATACTTCTTTTCTAACTTTGTTCTTTGAATAGTATCCTGTAGACACACAATACATCAACACTCGACTGTGACACTCGAGTATATATTTATGATACTCGAGTGTTTAGAAGAATACACTTATTTTCAAGGGTTAAGGTGCAAAATACACATGATCTTTTTCCCTAGGAGTGGCTAGCACCACATGCTTTTTTTTGAAGCAAAAATACACACGTGGTTACCATTTTAGAGCAAAAGTCACAACCACCATTATGTTACTGTTCACCGCCGTTATATTACTGTTCACTTAATCTTTTTCTCTCTCATCATGGTGAATAATAACATAATGGTGGGATGTAACTATTACTCAAAAATGGTAATCACGTGTATATTTTTGCTCCAAAAAAAAAGCACGTGGTGCTGGACGCTCCTGGAGAAAAAGCTCATGTGTATTTTTGCATCTTAACCCTATTTTCAACTAAGCTTTATCTTCATTAAATCTTCTCTCAAGGTAAAGTTCATCAACACTCAAGTGTTGAGGAACAACACTTAAGTGTGACACTCGAATGTCAACTGTCTCTGCATTGAATCTTTGTCTTCATAAATTTAAATTCACTGATTATCAATTAGTGGCTTCTGATTATTACTCATTATTACTCCCAATACATTTAATCATGTTTAGTAATGAGTTTTAGATGGTTACTTGTTGGATTACATTCAAATTAGTGTAAAGTAATAATTGTCTTAGAAGCATTTAATGCTGAAGCAGAAATAGAGCATGTACACGAAAACTTAGTCAAAACAAGTCAAATGTTCATACCTTTAGACACCCATTCCGGCTAAAGTGAAAGTGACTCAACTTTAAGTCAATTAAAGAGACAAAGAGGATGTGCTATGATGATTGTTGAAGAGCGATTCGAAAGCAACATATCTTAAAGTCTTTCAATAACTCTGGCTTGTGTCTAATGGAAAAGTTTCTAAATCTCCTAGAAAGTTTGAATTATCACAACAGATAGTTTAGAGCTTTACCAATGGCCATTAATGAAGTCCAACTATAAATACGAAGAGCACTCAATTCGAAACTAACAACCAACGACGATAATATTAATTGCTCACTTATTGCTCATTAATGCTCTTTGAATTATCTTTGTATATTCATATACTTCAGTGTTTATTCATCTACTTTGTAAGAGAGTTATTATCATTTAATTGAGTTTTGTAAAATCTCAAGGTGATGAGACATTGAGTGTGATTATCCGATTACAGTTGTAAGGGAGAGTGAGTTCTGGTGAGGATTATTCTACGCTTGTTGTAATCGTTGTTGAAAGATAGTTAAAATCTCAAAGAAGCTCTGAAAACTAGATGTTGGTCACGAGATTAAGGCTGAACCTATATAACTCTTTGTGCACATTTCGATGATATTTTTCTAAAACTTCCTTTATGATTTAATTATTTGTTAAGATAATTTTAATTTTTATAACTCATTCAACTCACCTCTCTCTTGAGTGATTTACTGTGACTAATATAGTGCACTGATGTGCAAACCATATTTGACTCTAGTTGTCTTATCCTTGCTTGAGCTCTGCTTACCTGTATTCAATCTGACCTCATATGCATCCTTCCTTTCTCTCTATTATTTCTAACAAATATGTATGCAAGACATCAAAATTCAAAACGACGTCAATGATTATGCAATGAAATGGAATTAAAACAAATTCAGCCAATTAAGTTTCATCTTAAGTTTCAACTTTCAAAGCTATACATATAGGCTCGTGCATAATTCATTTAGCAATTTTCCCCACAAAAGGAAAAAACCCACATGAAAAGAAATTTATACTTGACGTGGATGGATATTGAAAAATGATATGCATGCATGTGTTGAAAAATTTGTAAGATATATTTAAGAAGCTAAGTCCTCTTATTCATGAATTGCATTTAAAATTAGTAAATTTTTTAGTTGTCTTTCAAAATTGTAGAATACCGTTATCCTATGAACACACAATACACACGCATTTGTGACATTGATTGAAATGCAATGATTAATTAGATAAGATAAAGTTGAAAGGAAATGACCAAACTTTTTGACTACTGGCGGGAAATTACAACCACTCCATTTCCAACAATATCGCTTTGACAGCCGATATTTCTTTAGTTTCTTAATAACTCTTTTTCTGGCGAACTCCTTAAATTTTCTTTTAAACCATATAGTTTCTTAATTTCTGCTTTTGACTATGAAGTTTCTTAATTTCTTATTGAAGAATTACATTTCCCAGCCCTCCATTGTTTTTATTATGATTACACTAATAATTATCACTAGTCTCTAGTCTCTACTTCCACTATTATTATAGTCGGTATTAACAAAACATATTATTATTATTATTATTATGTACTCAAAATTAGGAATTTATATATACTTTAATTGAAATAACCCAATCTAAAAAAGAATCATATAATGTTTGAAATAATATTTTTTAATTTTACTAGTTTTGTTTTGGTTAAACTATAGCAATGTAAAATTTTATAGTTAAGTACTTTAGTTCATATTATTGAAATGGTGTCAATGTTTATAAATGATGAAAACATTGACAATAATCTGTTATAGGTCTTTATATTTTATAATTGTATAATTAATAATATATCATTCATTAAATTCTATAAATTTAATTAATTGTACCTTTTACTCACACACAGAGACAGACAGATCATGTGTATATGTGTGTGTGTGTTTTAATTAGTAAAGACAATGACAACTAATAATGACTGAATTAAAACTGGTCCGTTGGCCAAAAAAAAAAAAAAAAAAGACTTAGCCCAGAATATAATAATTTAATTATAAAATTTTAAATGATAAGAATTAAATAAAAAAAATTAATCATAAAAAAATGTGATTATGCGTAACTGCTGCTTTGTATCAAATTTAATGTGAATCAGGCCGTTTTTGTTTTCTTTGGCCTTAGAGTTATACCGTTCATAACTTATATCCCGTACAATATTTTTTTTAAAAAATATTATAGTCCGATTATTAAAGCTTTGAAAATAAAAGGTTTTACTAGTTTCATACAAACATTTTATTAATTATTCTAAAATATGAATCAAAATTATATACTTGAATATTAAATTTTAATTAGATTAAAATTTTATCTTTTTTAAAGAGCTAATTGCTGTTATAGCAATTTATGAATCAAAATTATATACTTGAATATTAAATTGTAATTAGATTAAAATTTTATCCTTTTTAAAGGACTACTTGTTGTTATAATTTTTTTTAAAAAAATATAATTATTGATATAAAATATAAAAAAGATATTGGACAATTGCCCATTGCAAAATTCACCACCTTAGGCTGCTTAATAACTTGAATCTTTAGGCAAGTATAATTCTCCTTCAACAATGCACTATATATGATTGTTTTTGTACAAATGTTTTTTTTTCCCCTAGATGGTTGAATATATTTTGCACAGGGTTGAAGAAAATTTGTACCTGCAGAATGTATGTAACCAGTGATTTCTTAAGCAAATTTTAAGTACTTTTTGGTAATAAGTTTTCTAATGGGAAATTTTTTTAGTAATTTTTCCAAAAATATTCATAAGTTCTTTTTTTCCAGCCAAGACTATTTATAAGTGTTTATCATCAGTCATCACTACTCATCTCCTGGTGGAAAAAAAAAAAAAAATTGGCGCAAAACAAAAAATCACTACTCATCTCGTGCTGCGTGTAAATGCCACTTTAATGCCTTCTAAATTCCATTATTCCCCAGCATCCTAAATTCTAATCATTCTGATTAAGTTAATAATCCTCTGTTTATCAAGCCCAACATCATTGGGATCTGGGACAAACATAAACATCAATTGTACAATCCTGACTTCTTGATTACTCTCCAGGCCACCGAAAGATTCCATCCTTCCCAGCACAACTCTTAACAAAATCCCAAAAAGGAACAAACTTGGAAAACCAGAAAGCTCCAAACACAATGTCCCAAACCATATTCTTCGTCTTCTTCTTGTTCTGCCAGACCTTCCTTTATCTGTCAATTGTTCTCCCAATCTGCAATGGCCTATCTCTTGTGGACCTCGATTTGCTGAAGCAAAATGAAGTATCTTCTGACATAATGGCGAAAAGGGTTTGCAAAGGAAGCATTGGGGAGTGCTTGAGCTTGAGAGAAACAGAGACGACGATGATGGATTCTGAGAACAATAGGAGAATTCTGGCAATGCAGAAGAAGTATATAAGTTATGATACTCTCAGAAGAGACATGGTTCCTTGTGACAGTCCTGGAGCTTCATATTACAATTGTCATGCTAGACAGGCAAATCCCTATCGCAGAGGCTGTGAGATTATCACTACATGTGCTCGAGGTAACTGAGTTTCTTCTTCTTCTTCTTCTTCATTCCCTTGTAACCCCTATTTCTCTTTTGCCCCATTTTCCATTTGAAATTCCCCTCTTAACTTTGAGTGATTTTCAAGCACTGTTTGGAACTTGTGAAACCTGAAAAATACTCCTATATGCTATTATTACCACTCTTCAGGATTTTGAGTAATCTGTTCAGTTTGTGTTGCCTTAGATGCCCTCATTCATGTGCCTACAACCAAATCACCAAAATTTGGCACCAAAAATCTCTAATTACATTGAGAAACCCCTTCAATGCAACGTTTTGTGTTCATTTTGGGAGGCAAGGAATTTGAGTTGCTTGGCAATTGAGAGCTAAAAGAGTTTGATGAGAAGGTGAACAGAAGAATCCGAGTCTTGAAATTCTGTAGTTCAGAGCTAAAAGAAGTTGAGGTTGTGCTTGCAAATAACTCAATGTTGAAGGGCTTATTTTATCCTCCTTTTCTCTTGCTTTGGCTATGGCCTATGGTCATTATCGCGCCGCGCCAACACCCCCCCCCCCCCCCCCCCCCCCCCGGGGGGCAAAAAAAAAAAAAAAACACACACACACACACACATTTTAATCTCATATCATGTACTTAGGTTGTAACATATACGATTGATTATGTGTGAGGTTTATATTTTGTTCAATAAAAAATGGTATAATATATTGCCTCTAATAGATATTTCGGATGATACTTTCTGCTTGTTGAATTCTTGTCCTAATGTAAGAATCAATTTCATAAGCAATATTTACTTGCAAATTCCATCTGTTAGCTGTAGTTGTCTAGACAATTATTACAATAGAGAGATTTCTCCAGAAGTATATGGTTTTATAATAAAAGATAAAGTTGACTCCTTTGTTTTTCATTCCCTTCGTTAATTTATAAGGATGAGAACGTATTAAAATATGGAGTTATTGAAAAGATTGTTTGTATATATGGTTGCTTAATATTTCAAGTTTCAATTTGACACAGGGCACTTAACCTCTGCTTTCTCATTTTATATATAAATTTTGCATGAAAAAAAGTTAGGATTTTCGCATCAGACTGAGGTTGTGAGGGAAAAAAGAGGACTCTCTCTCTCTCTGTCTCTCTTTTTTTTTTGGGTGGTAGTCCTGGCGTCATTGGTATATAAAAGACAAAGAAATTGTAGAAAAGCTCATGTCTAAGACCAATCTCCGATCATCTGTATATGTACTGACAGTAAACTTGATTATTCTCTGTCATGATCTACTTTGAGTGCTTGAGTTTTGTTGTGGGATTATTAGTCTTTGATCATCTAGTGATCTCTTCAGTTTTTGAACCTTTAACAAGGTCACATAGATTTGTAAGATCAAAACCTGGAATGAATGTAATTTTGAAGCTATTCCAGAATCACTTCTTTTGCTTTCAATGTTCTAATAAGAGTGTTGGATTATTGTTAGACATAGACGTAGTTCCATCTGTCACACCCTTCCCTAGATTACTCATACAGAAGTGTCAATATTCTTATGGGCCGTTCTCATTTACTATCAGAGCATTTCTTTGCTTATTCATACATGTACTTACACAAACCATGGCATGTTTTTTTTTTTTCAAATGATGAACATGCCGGAATTTATACGTGACTCATCATCATTTATACACCTTGACTTCTTTATCCCATTCTCTCTTGCGCAATTTCATGCACTCCCCTTTTATGCTCTCACATACCTGTGTGGTTGGTTGGGTGAGGGTGAGATTTAAGGGAATCTCAGTAGTAAACAATACCATACAATGCATGCAAAATAAATGCTAGTGTATGATATGTTTCCCTTACATAGGCTCATGTTAACATAATGATATTTCCGCATGCTCAATGCTTCACATTTCTTATTAATGGCCACAACATCAATAGAAACAAAGCTTTGATCATTCAACTATGTTACACATAAACAAGTAAGCAAAGCAATTATGTACATCAACACACAAGCAAACATATCAACACACTCAAGTAGGGTAAGTTCACTACCTTAAGTTTTTGGATCCTCCTCTTATTCTTTTTTCCCCCTAACAATTGAAGTTTCTTCCATTACCTCTTCTTTATCACCCCATGGCCTTAGACACATAATCACATGAATTGTTGGAGTAATGAAAGTGAGCCATGACAAAAAAATGTCTAATAGGCTACATTGGCCTCTAGGATCTAAAAGAAGTCACTCTTATCTACAACTCACTCCAATTCCTCATTTTCACATATCAAGCTCATGCTGCCGAAAATTTCACCTAACTTTAAGAAAATATAAATTAGTTAACAAACCTCTTAATGGTGTTGTTCAAAGTTCTATGTAAAAATTTTTAAATTCTATGTATGGGAAAATATCACTTAGTGCCATTTATATGCACAGGTATCTAAAAAATCCTCAATCAACCAAACTGTTCCAATTTCAGTAGCAAAACTTTTAAAATTCATATTTTACAATATAATAACTTAGACGGAACATATTATATATCACATTAAAGTTTATGATGTCTTCTATCCAATCCAATCAAAATCCTTTTCATAGGCTATTTCCACACAATTTTGTCTATAGAATCCATTTCTATCCTCAAATTTAACGAAATTCAATTCTTGGAGAACTAGTCTAGCTAAACTTAAGGGTTCTTTGGTCAAAAGTTTTGTTTTATCTACCGATACTTTCAAGATTGATTTCTCACCTATATCCCACACAACTTTTCATTCTAAACTCATTGGAAGTATCAAAATTAGAAAAATCACACTCCTTTCCTATGATTCAGGTATGACAAAAAATCAGGGCATCTCAACAACTTATGAAAACTTCAATATATTCAGTTTAAATCGGAGCTTATACATACATCTTCATGATCCTATATTCAATTCTTGATTTTGGTAGTACCTCCACCTTATAGTCGGCACCAAAAACCTTTGATCAAGAATCCAAAACTATAGAAATGTTTTTTTTTTCTTTTTCTTTTTAAGAGGAACAACATTAGAGAAGACCTCAGGAGCTAGAAACTTGATTTCGGAGGTGAAATCGTTTTTGGAGCTCAAGAACACTAGGTTTTTTCTCCACCTTCATTCTCTCTTATTTATTTTTCCTTTGAACTTCTCTATGTTCCCTTATTATGGGCTGCTTTGTATGAAATATATGGAGGTTAGGGAGTCTTGGACTTTAATTCCACATAAGTCCAAGTGTTTACATCTTAAAGTTCCATGTATCTTGAGATTAAATCTCAAAGTGACAAGTGTCTTGAAATCATCCTTCCTCTTTCTCTTTCTTAGGTGTCCCTTAATGTCAGGGAAAAGGAAGCCTGATGAATTCCCCTAACTCCCTTTTTTGGTGTTTGAGAAAGTCAGATGCATGACCAGACCAGAAACCGGTGGATTTCGCTAACTATTGTGCTCGGTGGCCTCCCCAGAGAGAGCCAACACAAAATTAAAAAAGGGATTGTAATGATGAGGGACACGTGTCATCTTCTTGTGGAGCCAACCAAAAATTAAAGGTTAGGTGACAACTTATTTGTCCAACACAAGAGTAAATGTCATCATTATTTATTTTGTTAAAGCTATTATAATAAAGTTACTTTATCGACGTAAGGTGCAGATTGTGCCACATGGGTTTATGTCTTCCATAATGCACCATATATACTGCCTCAAGGGATTGCCTCGTGTGCGTGTCGGTGTGCATATGTATGGGACCCATATGGCCTATATCTCTTCTTCCTTTTCAAAAAAGCAGGGTATTTGTACCTACCCTAAAAATGCCATGTACGCACCTCTACCAACGTATTTTATTCGTCTAATCACACCTATTTAGCCCTATATAATTCGGAGACTTGTTCTCTACCCTAAGCAGCTGAATCACATAGTCTAGGGCCCCATAAGCACTTGTATTTGCCACTATAAATGGCGCCAAATGACCTTCTGCCCCCTCTAAGTGCGCCACGTGTACTTAAATATATGTGTCAGTCTATTTCTCCGATTAACTACAACGTTTAAACCCTCACATCATTGAGAGAACCATTTTCTTCTCGAAAACTAAATCATAGAGTCCCCGATAGTCTTTTTATCTCTCATCATTCTTGGAAATCCCCCCAAACTGGGCTTAGTAGTCATGTCTAATAAAGGCTTATTATCAAGTCTCTAGGCCCAAAATTCAGGATATTACAGTATGCAAAAGACAAGGGCTTAAGCAGCGTAATACTTTCAATATCTAGTGTAAGATTAAAGTATGATCTAGGGTTAGTACCATCTTTGGTCCTTCAAGGGGCCAAATGGCCTAGGATTTTGTTACATTATATGTACTAATGTTTTAAATTAAATGAAGATTGAGGTGCCAAAATCTATTGTTTAAAACTTGAAGGATTAAAATCAAAATCAAAGCATACTTGAATACTTGAAGAATAAAGATTATATTAACCCAATGATCAAACAAGTTCATATTTGGCTTGATACATCTTAGTCGAAGTCTAATATAACTTCTAGGCATTGGTTGAGAAAAGAGAGGTAAAAGCAAGTTTGGGAAATTTAAGCATTAAGTGCTATGAACTTGTTAAGATGCTAAGGCACATGCCTCACCATTTTCACCTTTTTGGCATTAAACTTCTAATCTGTTGTGTTGAAACTGAACCATTTTGCAGCTTTTGTTACTCACGTTTCTCACTCCAGCTCTCATACATGGAGGATACATATTGGTTTTCTTTCCTTAGAAAAAAAATTTTCTTACCGTCATAATTGGATATTTAACAGCGCGCGCGCACATAGATATATATATATGTATTCTGTAAAATAGAATGGTTAAGTGGTTTCACAATTATAACACCAATGCATCCATCTTAACTTTTGCATTTTCTTTTGCTTTAAGTTAAAATGTAAATGATTGCTTGTTTGGATGAGAATAGATCAACACAAAGACTCTGTGATTGGAAAGATATTCTTTTGACAGAACCCATCAGTGAAATTCAGTAATGCTTTCTTGTCAATAAAGCTTACATGCTGGAAATTGTTCTTCATTTTCTTTGGTGTTTTTTTTTTTTGGGGGGGGGGGGGTTTGGGTTGGATTAAGTTTATTTTTCCAAAGCTACATTATATCCTAACTAGTGTAATTTGAGGAAATATCATGGGCAAGTGAACTTGCTCTGACTTGTTTTAAGGTGTCTCTTCGTTGGAAATTTAAATGCCCGTTATTCTCTTCATTAGACAACAAGAATCTTCAGGTGATCTCCATAAAAAAACAACTATTGATGAAGGAGGCCACTGATTAACATTCTTATTATATTTTTTATGCTGATATATGTACTTTTCTTACACATTTATCTTTGAATAATTTCCTGTGGTTTGAATAAAATCCAATGTAATGTTTTCAATTCTCTAAAATCATGTCCAGTCATAATTGTTGAAACATGATGTGTAATCTTTTTTATTTAATGGTATATATCGTTTTAAAAAAAAAAAAGATACTGTAATTTGAGCGACGTCAACTCATTAAAGAAGTTGTTTTTAATGTACTAGTACGGTTTTTTTTTTTTTTTTGGTTTTCAAGAAGTTCAAAATCAAGACTTCATTTAATAGGCATAAGTTTTCAGCAAAACTAGTGCTAATATTTGAGTACCAATTTTTTTTAAAAAAAACAGTAATCCGTCTTTTATTAAACAGATTTTGCTTTTTTCAAATATACCCTTCCGTTTGATTTTTATAATTAACTAAATAACCCCCTAAATTATTGTTAAAAATGAAAACTGAAGGTTGGTGTAGACTTGATTATGGTTTTGATTAAATTATTGAATTTTATTTGAAGTGCATCTAATGGCCTTGAGATTTTGGCACACTCAAATCCTGGACGCAAAACAAAACTCATTCCCTATTCTAAGTATGCATTGTAAAACATGTATGTGCCTCATGTATAAAATGAGTGTTATTTTGATTTAATGAGAAAAGGGTAAAAAGGTAATATTGGTATGTGAGTTATTGGAAGCTATAAAAATAGATAATTGTTGAATGGTAATAAGTGGAAAGGCATTTTTTTTTTTTAGTAAAGAGAACGAAAAAGCCTCCATTGTTTGCTTTATGAAAGTTGTATCTTATCCCTATTACAAAAAGATACAAGTTAAAGAAAGGGTCAAGACTATGAGAAAGTTCTCCATTATAAAAGAACTTCTATAATTATGGATAATTGTTAGTGTGTTTAACCCTATTGAATGTGAAAATATGATTTCCTAATATCCTTAAGAATTGTGTTCTTGTATGAAAACCATAAGATAGATAATACAAGTTTATGTTGGGTTAAGTAACAAATTTTTTCCAGAAGAATACACCCAAAAGCAATGTTGCCTTGGATTTTTTTTTTTTTTTGTCTCAATGTCACTCAAAAAATCTAAAAACGTAGCAATGTTACTCTTTTCTGTTTAAAAGTTAACGGTCAACGTCAATTTTTTAATGATCAAATCATTTTTTAACGAAAAAGGGTAACATTGCTACATTTAAATTTCTGGGGTGACATTGAACGTAAAAAAATTTCTAAGGAAATATTGCTTATTGGTGTATACTTTTAGGGTAAATTTGCTACTTAACCCATTTATGTTTACATGTGAAATCAAAGCGTGTGTTTAGAAATTCATATTTTCAATGTATGATTATGAATAGATTCTTGATTTTAAAAAGTTAGTGTTTCTAAAATTTATGATTTTTAAAATTTATGCATAAAGGCTGTGATCATACATATATGTCCTTCTTTTGTTTAATTTGTGAATTGCTATGATTTTCACATAATCATGAGGCGCACACAACGTATATATGGTACATGCGTTTTGATTGTTTCTACGGTGGAATGTGAATATTATCAATATATACCAACGAACATAACAGTTTTGGTTTTTTGAATTTGGGTTCAAAGTAAACTCATGTTTTAGGCCTAGAAACTAGTACCATCTTCTAGAGAACGCTAAAACGAAGAACATTAACAAAAAACAATACAGAGATATTACTAAAAAACTTGTTCAAACCGACGCGTTGCCCATGGAAAATGAGATTGGGTGTCATGTAAAAACCGGAATTTTCAGGCCATAAAATCGACGTTATTATGTAGATCTCGAGAAAAAGAAACATAGGTGCCCATATATAACATATATAAATTGGTGTGCATAATCATGTTGTTATAGTTTTTTAAATAGATGGGCCGATTGAAATGAAGATATTATTTAGGGTTAAGGTACAAAAATACATATGTGTTTTACCCTGAGGAGCGTTCAACACCAAGTATTTTTTTTAGATACAAAAATACACACGTGATTACAAATTAGGTGCAAAAATATCCTTTGACCGTTAGGTTTGACTTTTTTGACTTTCAAAAGTGCAAAAATATACATATAGTTTGGCAAAAAGAGCGTTTAACACAAAGTATTTTTTTAATTTAATAATTTTATTCCAATTAAAGGAACATTATTATTCCTTTGGGTGTAATTCCTAGGGGCCAAATTTTTTATTTCCATGATTTATTTTATTTTTTAGTCCTTATTAAATTTCCTAATTAATAATTAATAAATGAATATTTATGCATTTACAATTTGATATTATAAATACGATATTTAATTAAAAATAATAATTTTTGATCTAACAAATTGAACCAAAAATTATTTAAATAATTTTTCAATCAATGTTATTTAATTTTTATTGCATTTTCTAATTATGCAATATAAACATTTACACCAATAAGGATTTAAAAAAATAAAATAAATTATGGAAATAAAAAATTTGGCATAATAGGAATTATACCTAGAAAAATAATAATTTTCCTTTAATTGAAATAAAATTATTAAATTAAAAAAACACTTAGTGTTGGGCGCTCTTTTTGTGAAATCATATGTGTATTTTTGTACATTTGAAAGTAAAAAATTCAAACTTAATGGTCATAGGGTATTTTTGCACTAAATTTGTAACCATGTGTGTACTTTTGCATCTAAAAAAGCATTTAGTGTTGATCATTCCTTGAGATAAAACACAAGTACATTTTTGCACCTTAACCTTATTATTTAATTACACATTGTTGATTTTATAATTACCAATGATTTTGTGGCTATAATTTTATGCTTCTCATATGTTGTGAATAACAATTGTATGAATGTTAAACATTTAAATTTTGGAATTAAGTATGGTGGATTTGTTAATCAACAAAGTGATCAAATTCTTATGAATTATTTGAATTCTAAATATTACATGATATTTCAATTACCCATAACCTTAATGTTATGATTTTTTTTTTTTTTTTTTTTGTGGGTGAATTGAAGTTTCCTTATTATAGGGTGTTACGAATCAACCCAAAGGTTAGTTATTTACCCTTATAATAATTGAACATGAGTGTTGGTATTATCGATATACTTATAGTTTTATTTAGACATCTAAAGATGATAAATATTTATAGTTGGGGTATGAATCACTGCTAAATTATGTAATATCTTTATAACACTGTTATTGTTAAACTTTTATTTTATATAGGAATAAAGGAATAGCCATCAAGAGAAAATGAACTCAATAACACTATATATATAGAATTTTTATTCTTTTGATCTTGACAATCTCTCTCTTTTTCTTTCTTGGATCTCTCTCTCTCTCTCTCTCTTTTGCTTCTCTTTTTTTAAATCTTTCTTGCGCCATTTTTTTTACTACCTATACATACTCTTATAAATTTGAATTTCTAATCCCTTCACTTTTTTAAATTGCTTCATTTAGCACTTACTAAAGTAAAGAGGGGAAAAAATGGAGAGAAAAAGTTATAAAAATTGCTTATCTCAAACCAAGGGCTATTTACTCTATGCAAATTTCTTTTTTTAAAAAAATAAAAGGCTTAAATGGGGTAACAAAGGATTTTCATGAGATAAGGATGTGCATTTGGCCAAACTAGCTATGAAATGAATGCCTTTGTCATCTTTGTGCATGCAAAGGGATTTCCAGTTTCAAAAGAGATTTAAGACAAATTCTAGAGATGAAATCACAATAAGTGTACTCCCTCTAGAAAGAAAGGAAACTTAGGCTCAAATTCATCACCGGTTCTTTGACATCCTAAGATGAAATACCCAAACCAAATATTTGCCTCTTTACTAACATTCAAATAACATAGAATAAATCTCTAATCAAATTCACTACTTTTCATGTTCAAATCAAACCAATATTGACAATGCTCATGAATAGAGTTCAAACTTCCAAAAGAAAAAAAAAATTGAGGACAAGACAAGTCATGTAAAATCAAGGATACCCTCACTCCCACACTTAAATGTCACATTGTCCTCAATGTGAACAAGTATCAGAAAGTAATGGAAGTGAAGAGTAACCATATCTAAATGTAAAGGTAATACCAATTTTAAATATTTCATATTTCCACCAATTAAACAACTCAAGTGCTAATAGCTACTCAATAGTCATCACATGCATATCCAACTAAGATTAGCACTCATTTCAAGTAATATATCATCAGGAATTAAATATAACAAATCAAGGAAAAGTAGAAGGAAACTCCCCTATCTGTCATTGACTTGTGTTTTCAATCCTTGCTACCAAAGTGGAACATCTCATCAGAGGCTTTCATTTCAACAGTCCTACAAAAACAAACAAAACAATAAATCATACCTTGGGTTGCCTCCCAAGAAGCGCTAAGTTTATAGTCTTCAGCCAGACTTCTCAAAACAAACCACTAATCATAAGTATCAAACACCATAATTACCTTGTCTTCATCCCTTTTCTAGCAACAAGGTTTCAAACACAAAAACTGATCATTCAAGTTAATGACTTGTACTTCCTCAATCATAGACAATTGTGGATCACAAGCATTTACTGAATTCAAATTAAGCACAACATTCATATCCTTGCAAATAAATACAGGCACTTCCAAAAATTTAGAGCATCCAACAAAATCCACTTGACTCTCATTAGTAAGTGTCAACACTTCAATAGGAGAGTTATGAACACACATAATTGGGGCATGTACATCAATTTGATCACCAAAGTCACAATCCTCAGGTTCCACAGCCAGAACCTCTTCTAAACACCCATTATTCTCATCTAAATCAATTTCAAGCTCAAAATCACTTTCTACATTATTCACAATTTCATGCAATTCCATACCTTCAACTTTCTCTCAATAATCATTATCATCATGAGAAGTGGTCATCAAGCTTAAGGAATTATCTTGCCTTATAGTCTCAAGGGTTGAAACAACTTGACTCATATATACCCCAATATTTTGGACACTTGACTCAAGTCTAGTGGCAAATTCCTTTTGCTCTCTACTAGATCTCTCTGATGCTTCCACATACTCCTCAAATAACCTTTCTAAATTAGATTTTTCCTTATACTCAATGGTGTGCTCTTCAACATGTGGATAAGAGTAAAAATGATGGGTATTTTCATGAGAATAATAGACATGTGGATCCCCAAACTTTTGTTGCTCAAAACTTTCACTAGTATAAAATGGATGATTAAAATGAGTTTGTTTCCTAGTGAAATCATCTCTCATATAATAACAAGTTGGATTATATGGACAATTCACATATAAATGACTCTCTTCACAATAAACACAAGTCATGCAAACATATTGAGAAGAATCAACATATGAAATATAACCATCATTTATGCTCCTTTTATGTTGCCTATATTCATTCCAAGAATTTAACATGGCAATCAGTCCTTCTTGTGTAGAAGACAAAGAATTCATCTCTTTCTCAATATTAAGGCCAGTTGGTTACCATGTGAAATCCATTTTTTTAATTATTGTTTTTGGCTAAAAAAACAAAATATTTACGAACTCAAACTTACACTACAAATGCTCAATCAATTCCAACCAAGACAATTGTGGCACATAAGTCCCCGGCAACGGCGCCAAACTTTAAAGCCTATAACTCCGCAAGTATACGGGCCGTATCAAGTAATAAAGAGTGAGTAAGATATCGTTCCCACGGAGACTTAGTATACACAACTTTAGTTAAGCATTGATTTTACACTTTCATTTAAGTTGAGTAAACCAAATTGAATTTAATTACTAGAAAAGAAATTAAAATCAACTAACTACCGCAAATATCAAATGAGCAACCTAGAGTCACTAATCCCTTATTAACTTCATAAACCTTGATTTCACTAATTTAATTAGCCTTAATATCAATTTTGTTAATCTCGAGTATAAATAGCTATAAATGTCTGTCGGTCCACTTGTAACCCTCTTTTAAGTATAAAATGTTATGTCTAACATGATTACTCAAGAGGCAACAAAAACTCGAACACACTCTTTAACAATTATACGGGGCCATTAAGTATATGTCTATCCTAATCGCAAATTAAATCATAATCTAATCCCATATTATTTAATCTCAAAGCCTAATTAAAATCTCATTCGTCAGGGTAAATCCTAATGCTCAAAATCATATTCAATGATGGTCAATCACTAAATAGATAAAGCTAAACAAGATTAAATAACCAAAATTAATATTAATTATAACTAAACAATGAAACCAAAGTCTAATCAATAATCAACACTCATAAGTTCATAACTCCTCTAGGTTGCAAAATAAAATCAACTACACAAGGTTTTAAACAAAGTCATGACAGCACAGAAAATTAAATTAAGATTCAAAGACATGAGGAAAATCACAAGATATAAGACTATTCAACTGGAGCTCTTGCGTCTCTCCCGATTTAATTCCGCGTCTCTGATTTGTTTTGCTCTACATGTTGTTTCTCTGCCTTGTTTTGTGTGTGCGTCTCTCAATTGTCGTCCCTCTCTTCGTTCTTTTTTTTTTTCTTTTTCAATCCAGGCGGCTACTTCTCCTGTGCGTCTCTGCCCTCTTTTCTTATTTTTTCGTTTAGGTCTTTGAATCTTTGCAATTGGTGGGCCCATTTCCAATTGCTATTCTCTAGCCCAATTCATTCAATCAATTCCTTAGCCCAATGAAAGCAAGGGAAAAACGAAATAATAATACTAAGGATAATAATAATAATTAATAATAATAGAAATAATTATTTATTTCTTCTTCTTTTTTTTCTTTTTAAAACTTCTAATTACTATTATTTATTTCCTAAACTCAAAAACATTTAATTTAAGTTGAAACCCCGTAAATAATGTGCCAATTTGATTTGATTTTATAATAGCATAATCTCATAGAAATCTCCCAAAGTTGTTTAGATAACTCTCTAAATATCTTCAAAATGTACTTTATATGTATAAAATATGGAGAGTTATCAACTCCTTTCCCACACTCCTCCAAATCCTTGAGGAGATTCACATAGATTCCATTCATACAAATCTTTACATGTAATAAAACTAATGAAAATAAAGAACAATAATAGAGAGATTTTAGAGAGAGAGAGAGAGAGAGTATAGATGAATTCTTATTCAGTGTGTATTCAAATGTTTACAGAAGACCTCTATTTATAGATGGAAAATGGACCTTTAGTGTAATTTTCACCTCAAGGTCATAAGAGGTAATTTCCCTTTAAACTTTTACATGTGAGGCTATAGTAACGTATGATACAATAGTTGATGCATGTTATAAATAATGGACATACATACATACATACATATATATATATATATATATATATATATATATATATATATATATATTTATTTATAACACTCCCCCTTAGATGTCCATTATGAATGTGCCTCATTAAAAATCTCAACTAGGAAAAACCCAGTGGGATAAAAACCTAGCCAAAGAAAAGAGTACATCATTCGTTGATACACTATCCATTGCTACCTCAATAAAAATCTTTCTTGGAAAACCAAGTGGGACAGAACCTAGATAAGGGAAAAAGAGTACAGTGTATCTACGCCCCCTGTTGACAATATCTGTATTGCTCTCTCTGATGACATCAATTAAGATATTTGAGTCTTCAAAGACCAATACCATGGACAAGCTTCTCAAAGATTGCTCCTGGAAGTGACTTAGTGAATAAATATGCTAAATTTTTACTTGAATTGATTTGCTGAATATCTATTTCACCATTTTGTTGAAGATCACGAGTAAAGAAGAATTTTGGTGAAATATGCTTAGTTCTATCGCCTTTGATGTAACCTTCCTTAAGTTGGGCAATACATGCAACATTATCCTCATATAGAACTGTTGGAACTATTTTACCAGAAGATAAATGACAAGTAGTTCGTATATGATGAATTGTTGACCTCAACCACACACATTCTCGGCTTGTTTCATGCATTGCTAAAATTTCTGCATGGTTAGATGATGTGGCTAATATAGTCTACTTCATAGATCGCCATGAAATAGTTGTACCTCCACATGTAAATAAATAGCCTGTTTTTGATTTTCCATCGTGTGGATCAGACATAAATCTAGCATTTGAATAACCAATCAGTTAATGTTTAGATACATTTGAATAATATAATCCCATATCCATAGTACTTCTAAGGTATCGAAGAATATGCTTTACACCACTCCAATGCCTCTATGTTGGTGCAGAACTATATCTTGCTAATAAATTAACAACAAATGATATATCAAGTCGTGTGTAATTAGCAAGATACATTAATGCTCCAATAGCACTAAGATATGACACTTTTGGACCAAGTAATTCTTATACACCTTTTTCATTAATTACTTGGGATCCGAATGGGTCTTTATCTTTTATCAAAGATCTTACAACTGTTGGAGTAAATAATGGATGTGACTTATCCATATAAAATCGTTTTAGGACCTTCTTTATATAAGTTTCTTGATATACAAAATCTCATCCTTTAGGTACTCAATCTGTAATCCAAGATAAAATTTTGTCCTACCCAAGTCTTTCATTTTAAATTCTTTCTTCAAACAATTAATTGCTTTTGAAATCCCTTTAGGAGTTCCAATCATGTTAATATCATCAACATAAACAACAATTGTAACAAATTCGTTTCTTGATCTTTTTATAAAAATGCATGGGCATATAGGGTCATTTTTGTACCCTTCTTTCAACAAATATTCCTTAAGACAATTATACCACATACGCCCTGATTGTTTTAAGCCATACAAGGATTTATTTAATTTGAATCAAATGCTTCTGGCATCTTAAGTCCTTCAAGAACTTTCATATAGATATCACTATCAAGTGAGCCATATAAATATGCAGTCACAACATCCATCAGATGTAAATTAAGCCCTTCATTTACTGCTAGGCTAATCAAATAACGTAGTTGCATCTACTACTGGTGAATACTTTCTTCAAAATCAATACAAAGTCTTTGTGTAAATCCTTGGGCTACTAGGAGTGCTTTATATCTTGTAATTTCATCCTTGTCATTTCTTTTCCGTACAAAAACTCATTTATATCCAACTGGATTTACAGCTTTAGGTGTATGGATTATAGGTCCAAATACTTTTCATTTTGCCAGTGATTTTAATTCTTTATTAACAGCATCTTTCCATAGGGGCCAATCTTTTCACTGTCGGCACTCACTAATGGATTTTGGCTCATGATCCTCATCATCATTCATTACATCATATGCTATATGATTAGCAAAGATGTCGTCAACGTTGACTTCGTTTTAGTTCCATTTGATATTATTTGTGACTTAATTTATTGAGATCTCATTATTTTTATACATTTTAGGTACCTGAATCTTTTCTGGGGTCACAATATTCTCTTCTAGAGATAATATCTCTTTATGAAATGGCTCATCCAGAGCTACAATTTTTCCTTGATTATCCTCAACTTGTCCATCTATAATCTTAGCTTCTTTTCTTTTCAAGGATTTTTATCTTTGGAACCGATAGGCCTACCACGCTTTAGGCGTGCTTTTGATTCATTTATAATCAGCTGTCCTTCAGGGACACCAATTCGAATAGGAGCATCAGCAGCTGAAATATGTGATTTTGTCACTTTCTTTGTGTCAGTGAATGCTCTGACATTCGATTAGCTAAATTCTGCAAATGAATTATCTTTTGAACTTTTAGTTCACATTGTTTTGTATGAGGATCAAGATGAGCCAATGATAATTCATTCTAGCTAATCTCTTTATTCAACTGCTTATTTTCTCCCCCTAATGTTGGGAAGACTGATTCATCAAAATGACAATTTGTAAATCGTGCAGTAAATAAATCTCCTGTAGATGGTTCTAAATATTTTATAATTGAAGGTGATTCATACCCAACATATATTTCCATCGTTCTTTGAGGACCCATTTTAGTACGTTGTGGAGGTGCTATTGGCACATATACTGCACATCCAAAGATCCGTATGTGGGAAATATTAGGTTCTTTACCAAAAACCATTTGTAAGGAGGAAACTTTTAAATAACTAGTTGGTCTGATGCGAATGAACATTGCTACATGCAAAATGACATGGCCCCAAGTAGAAATTGGTAAATTAGATCTCATAAGTAAAGGTCTTGCAATAAGTTGCAATCTTTTTACCAATGATTCTGCAAGCTCATTTTGCGTATGAACATGAGCTACGAGCTGTTCAACATCAATTCCAAGTGACATACAATATTCATTAAAAGTTTGTGAAGTAAATTCACCAGCATTATCAAGACGTATTTTCTTGATAAGATAATCAGGGTAATATGCTCTTAATCTTATTAATTGAGCAAGTAATCTTGCAAACGCCAAGTTGTGAGAAGATAATAAGCACAAATGTAACCATTTGGTTGATGCATCAATTAAAACCATGTAATATCTAAATGGTCCACATGGTGGGTGCATTGGCCCACAAATATCTCCTTGTATCCGATCTAGAAACTGTTGGTTATGATTAGTTTTGATGATGTCTTATGCCATTAGTAAGAGCAAAAAGTTCATATCATATACATTGACTAATTGCTACGATTTAATGTAGATTTGTTTATGTGAAGAAAGAACAAGAGAAGAAAAGAAATAATGAGTTGATTCATGAAGATTAATCAAGAAGAGAGAAGAAAGAAAGAAGAACTTGTTGAAAGGATTGAGAAAATCATTACACAAGTTTATAGATTGATTCTTGAAGTTTCCACGATCAAGTGAAAGTTGGAATGAGTCAATTCGAAGTTAAAATGAGCAAGTTGAAGCTTCCGGATGATTAATGAGTGAGTTACTCCAGTCATCCATGTGTTACTCCAGTAATATATGTGTTCAGAAGCTTCTGGGTGATTATTCGTCTAGTTACTCCAGTCACATACGCTTTACTCCAGTCATATATGTGATATGGGTACTCATTACTCCAGTCATCACTTAGTTACTGTAGTAATTGGGGTGTTCCAGTTGCTGATTTTGTTTCTGTCAGATGGTTACTGCAGTAATCATTAAGCTACTGTAGTAACGGGTCAGACAGAAAGCTTCTGGTGCGAAATTACTGCAGTAAGGATCGCATTACTCCAGTCATACGCATGTTCCAGCAATTCTGTCAGCGTTTCATCTGGGCGACGTTCAGTAAATCGATGATATCTCCCAAATCAGAGATCGTATTGAGGTGAAATCAATTTTGGATGAAACTAGATATCCAAGGCGTCATTGTATACAAAATTCAGGTCCAAAGAAGATCAGATGAGAGAGATATGAATTTTTGAATTTGACCCACCTGTTACTGTCATGCAGCTGGACAAGGTTCAGTAATTTGAAGATATCTCACAAACTACACATCGAAATGTGCTGAAAATCAGTGGCATATGAAACTAGACCACATACCTTTCCAAAAATATAAAGATCACAGAAAACAAAGATCAAATGAGAGAGATATGATTTTTGGAAGTTCAGTGTATGTTCAGAATTCTGGAACTGATCTTCAAACAAATGAAGAGTTAATGATTACTCTAGTCAAATCTCATTACTCCAGTAATTTGTGGCCTATTTGCATCTGTTTGAACATTACTTCAGTAATGAAATGGTGACTCTAGTAGGGCTACTCCAGTAGTCACTTACTTACTCTAGTAAGTCTCTACTTTCCCTTCACTTTCAGACCCTTCCAGAACCAAAACCCGATAGTCAGTCACCTTACTCCAGTAACGTTTTTGGCTACTCCAGTCATCTTGGCACTTTTACACTAGAGTTACTCCAGTAACAAAAACGTTACTCCAGTAATGTCAGAGACAAAAGCAAAATGATTCTTCATTACTCCAGTAACCAAACGGCTACTCCAGTAACATCAAAGACAGAAATAAAGATGAACCTTTGTTACTCTAGTAACCAAGTAGTTACTCTAGTAAGCTCGAGGACAGAAGCAAAATGAAGCTTAGTTACTCCAGTAACTAAATGATTACTCCAGTAATTGCAAAGACAGAAATATTGCAAAACTCACATTACTCCAGTAACTAAGTTGTTACTCCAGTAATCTCAAGGACAGAAACTTTGCAAAACTGAAAGTTACTTGAGTAATTGAAGGCTACTCCAGTAAGTGTGTTACAGAAGCGATTTTTCACCTCAGTTACTCCAGTTATCAAGATGCTACTCCAGTCAGATCTATCACAGAAACGATATAAACCTTAGTTACTCCAGTAACTAAGTGATTACTCCAGTAAGATTGAAGACAGAGAGCAAATGACACTTAAATGACTCCAGTAATGCATAACTTACTGCAGTCATGCGAGAAACAGAATTGAAAATCACCGTGCTCGTAAAATGGAAATCATTGATTATGATTTCATTACTTCATATCTTTACTTACTATTATTCCTAACATTGTTTAAACAATTTTTTAGTAAGTTTCAGATGATCAAATGAAGTATTTCATGGAGATTCAAAAGCTGAGCTGTAAAGTAAAGATGCAGTATGGGATGCCAGTGCATATGTCGGAGAATATTTGCAACTTGGAATTAAACAATTATGGACAATTCCTCTGCTGCCCATTCTGACAAAGCAAGATAAATATTATCTTCATATTGTTTATATTCCAGATCAAAGGGTTGTCTACTACTGCTGAAACCAAATTCAAAGATAATCTTCAAATGAGTCTAACGGACATATTCTGATCAACTACATTCTCAAGCGGGCTTCAGTCAGCAAAATTCTTAGTGGGTCATCTATATTGTTTATACTTGAGATAAGAGCACTAACGGCTACTATTGGGACCAAAAAGCAGAAATCAATATTATCCTCCAGATCAAAAGACGGTTAGCCATTATTGGTAGCAAAAAGCCAGAAAACAGAGACGCTCCAAGAATCATACCCTCAGTGGACTTCCAACGGCAATTTTCTCAATGGAGCTCTAATAGACATGTTTTGATAGAAGATTTAAACTTCTTCATCTATATAAGGAGCCTAGAAATGAAGAGCAGAATATACAGACGCAAGAGGGAAAATATAGTGGAAAACAGAGATGTAAGCCTACACATTGAAAATGCCAATATCCTAACGTCTTCTTCATCTACTCTCTGAATATCTCAATGATTATATATTTAGCTTAGAGAGTGAGATTGCTTATATTATGCTTCAGTGTTTATTCACTTACTTCTGAGAGAGAAGATTGATTGTTAATCAGTTTATTTGAGAGTTACTCAAGATTGGGTGATCTTGAGTGGGAAACACATTGTGTTGTGGTTACAGCTTGTAAGGGGAGTGAATCCTAGTGAGAGGATTACTTCGAGTACAGAGTGTGTAATCAAGCAAGTGTATTGATTACAGTTTGTAAGGGGGAGTGAATCCTAGTGAGAGGATTATTTCAAGTACAAAACGTGTAATCAAGCTCAAAATAGATAGTGGATTGAAAATCTCAAGTGAAGCTTGGGATTGTGGATTTCAAAAACTTTTTCGTTTGCTTTTAAAAAAAAACTGACTAGATGCGAATCACACAGAGAAGGGAAGAGAAAGCTTGACACAGAAGATTTATACTAGTTCGGTTTTAAATCTTGACCTACGTCCAGTCCCCAAACTGTCTGGGATTTCTCATTATCTCTTTGATCAATTACACACTCTGCAACTTAGGATGATCCTCTCTCAATAGGACTCACTCCCCCTTTACAAGTTGTAATTTGATCCCACACTCAAGGTCCCACTACCTTGAGTTTACACAACAAGATTAATTCGAATCTCACAAAGACTCTCTCTAAGAGTAAGATAAAATAATCACTGAAGCTCAATTTGAATGAATAAGACTAATGAAATGAATACAAGATGAAAGCTTAGAGTCTCTTGCTATTTCGTTCACTGGGTTCTTAATTTTTCCAGTTGCTGAAGCTATCTGTAAATATAGAACTGAAGTTTGATGACTGTTGGAGCTTCAGTTGGAAAAATGATGTTGGACGCAAGTTCAGATTTAGACATTAGGCTCCTCTCCATTGCTTGCCCACGTCTGACTGTCTGCCATAGTGTCTGTATATTCTCTTTGTCTGAAGATAAGGTTCAGTTGGCAGTTTAGTGGACTTCTTAGTTGTAAAGCTGAATTTCTGAATATTTTATTCATTTTGGAGCGTTTTCAGCGAGAGCTTGAATCTTGAGCCTGAAATGTGTTAATGGAATCTGAAACTCATGGGCAAACATATTAAACATATATATAATGATTCGTAATTCCATTTAATTGTAAAACAATGTATTAGATTGAATATGAGAAGTGAAAAGCGCGATATTTAAAACAGAGATTTGTTAGGCTCGAGTTTATGACTGATAGGCTCGAGTTTGTTCATCAACACTCAAGCATGAATTGGGTAGGCTCGAGTCTCCCCTTTGTATAACGTGTTTAATCTTTGAAAATATTTTGGGGAACTGCATAGGCTCGAGTCTATTAATAATAGGCTCGAGTCTGGAACTGTTTACAACGTGCTGAAGCTTAAGTTCAAAGGCACAGGCTCGAGTCTAAAAACTTAGGCTCAAGTCTGCTCGGGCCTTATCACTTGGATAGCTCTCTGCCTGACTTAGGCTTGAGTCTATTAGTGACAGGCTCGAGTCTGCTCGGGCCCTGTCACTTGGATAGCTCTCTACCTGACTTAGGCTCGAGTCTGTTTCACTAAAACATTGTGCAAATGTTTTTCAAACTGAAATATGCTCGAGTCTATGAGCTTATGCTTGAGCCTATGATTGAGAAATTCTTTAACTGCTCTCTAGAAGGGATAGGCTCGAGTTAAAGATATTAGGCTCGAGTCTGTTCTTAAGAAAAATGATTTTAAGAGCTTTTTGTAAGACATAGGCTAGAGTTAAACATAATAGGCTTGAGTTTAAGAATTTAAGAAATTTTACATGCTCTCTGTAAGGCTTAGGCTCGAGTTTAACATAATAGGCTCGAGTCTGTCTTAGTCATAAAATGTGAAGTTTGACTCTGTCACGAGCAGGCTCAAGTCTATTATGTTAGGCTCGAGTTTGCTCGAGGTAAAAACATGAAATATGCTCTCTGTCACGCATAGGCTCGAGTCTATTATGTTAGGCTCGAGTCTGTTCAACTCCAAAACATTTATTATCCTTTCTATTGAACACAAACTCTAGTCTATCACTTCCAAACTCAAGTTTAACATGTATTATGAGAATTAAATCAATTTTAACAATCTTTAAACATGTTTGAACCTTAGCAACAAGTTTACAATGTTTTGTTATCATCAAAACACATAGAGAACCAGCACCCCCCTCTTGGGTGATAGCCAGATCCAATAGAAACGTGTGAGACTCACTTTCTACTTTGCTTGGTGATGGCTGAATAATTAACTTTCCCTTAAAGCATGCAACACATGAGAAATCATGAGATTATGGTATTTGATTCCGTTTCAGAGTATGTCCACATGAATTCTCTATTATATCTCGTATCATAATTGACCCGGGATGGCCTAACTGGTCATGCCAAACATTAAATATGCTTTTATCACATTTCTGGTTTTCCATAACATTTATTTCAATTGTACTAATATATGAATAGTACAAACTAGAAGATAACATTAGTAATTTTTCCAGAACATATTTTTCACCGTATCTAACAATAACAATTTGTAGATATTCCTTATTTTTCTCATTTATAGTCTCAATATGATATCCATTCCGACGAATATCTTTAAAACTCAATAAATTTCTATGAGCCTTAAAAGAATACAAAGCATCATCAATAACAAATTTCGTACAATTGGGTAATATATTAATTGCTCTTCCGGAGCCTTCAATCAATCTTGTATTACCCACTATAGTATTGATGCTTATACTACAATTTGTTAAATGTGAAAAATATTTCTTATCTTTAAGAATTGTATGTGTCGTTGCACTATCAATGAGACATATATCTTCATTCTTGTGTTCAATATTTGAAATATCCATGACCTTCATTAAAAGAAAAGAAATACATTAAAACATATTTAATGTGCATAATTAACAACAAGTTGAAATAAAGTGAAACAAGAAAATAATTACAATTTATTCAAAACTTGTTTAATCATAAAAATCTGCCACCTCTAAATGTGACAGAGCATTATTATGAAGCTCATTGACATCATTATCTATATGAGCCTTATCATCACATTCCACATTATTCACACTCCTTTTTATGGAGGCTTGGTAAAGTTTCACTAAATGTTTTGGCGTACGACAATTATGTACCCAGTGTCCTTTCATACCACACTGATAGCATTATGTTCTACAACTTTTGAAGGACCTTCTTTATCATTCTTCTGTCCTTCATTATTTATCATTTTCTGGTGGGTATAAGGACCATGATAACCTCTGCTGCCATGATTAGGACCATGATTATTTCTGCCACCACAATTACCACGGTAATAACCACATCCCCATCCACGACCATGTCCATGACCACGACCACGGCTATAACCACGACCGTGATTATTCTGTACACTCATATTCGCTTCAGGGAATGGAGCAGATCCAGTGGGACGATTTTCATGATTTTTCATCAATAACTCGTTATTTTGTTCGACTACTAATAAACATGAGATTAACTTAGAATATTTTTTAAAACATTTCTCTCAATATTGTTGTTGTAAGAGCATATTCGAAGTATGAAAGGTAGAAAAAGTTTTCTCTAATAAGTCCTCATCAGTTATTTTCTCACCACATAATTTTAACTGAGAACTTATTTTGAAAACTGTTGAGTTATACTCACTTACATTTTTAAAATCTTGTAGCCTAAGGTGAATCCATTCATAACAAACTCTAGGCAAAATCACCGTTTTTTGATGATCATACTTATCTTTCAAACTAGTCCACAATTCAAATGGATCTTTTACCGTTAAATACTTAGTTTTCAAACTTTCATGAATGTGGTGTTGGAGAAAAATCATAGTTTTAACCTTATCTTGATGAGACGTATCATTTCCTGGCAATATAGCCGTTTCAAGGCCCATTGCTTGAAGATGGATTTCAGCATCTAAAACCCATGATAGATAGTTTTTCTAGGTAATGTCAAGAGCATTAAATTCAAGCTTTGTAAGGCTGGTGGACATGATTCAAACTAAAAATAATAATAATAATAATTAGAATCATAAAATAAAGTTTTATTATAAATTAAAATATAATTTAAAGAACTGGAAATAAACGTGCTAAGAAATAAGAAGATGAGATAGGAATGGTAGTAAACTCACAGCAAGACCTAACTCATATAAAGATAAGAAAGAAGATGCATATGCAAATGCAAATATATATAAAAGCAGTAAATAATTAAAATAATTATATTAAACAAATGGAGCTCATTAATAAATGTATTAGTGTCGCCACCATGAAAAATAAATAGGGAGGGGGATATAATATATATATATATATATATATATATATATATATATATATATATATTACTGAAATTAAATATGAAAAAGATAACAAAAGAAATGAACTAAGAGAGGAGGTTGTCCTCACTAGACTTAGTTCATTATTAAGAGGAGAATATGATAATGCAAGACATTAATAAAATGGTAAATAAATAAATAATAAATAAAACATAAATGATAAATTTTATGTTAGTAACATTAATAGAAACGTTAGTAACATAAAATTAAAAGTAAATGCATAAAAGTAAATGTTAGTAACAATAATATAAATGTTATGTTAATAACATAAAAATAAATGTTAGTAACATAAAATTAAATTTTAGTGACATAAAAGTAAATGCGTAAAAGTAAATATTAGTAACAATAATATAGATGTTATGTTAATAACATAAAAATAATGTTAGTAACATAAAATTAAATCTAGACTTCCATGTGGGAGTCAAATGAATAAAATGTAAAATTACTGGAAAAAGGTAAAATTAACGTAAATAGTAAAAATTACAATTTACTGTGAATAGTAAATAATCTCAAATCTTAACAATGGAATTCGATGTTAAAGTAATCGGTAGAAATAGAACTTTAATTCCATATAATAGTTAAGATTATCCCAGATAAATAAAATGAACATATAATGAAAATATGAAAAGACAATAAGAAAATTCTACCTTAGTTGAGTAATCATGCTGATAACGTGTTATAAAACTAATGAAAATAAAGAACAATAATAGAGAGATTTTAGAGAGAGAGAGAGAGAGTATAGATGAATTCTTATTCAGTATTTATTCAAATGTTTATAGAAGACCTCTATTTATAGATGGAAAATTGACCTTTAGTGTAATTTCCACTTCAAGGTCATAAGTGGTAATTTCCGTTTAAACTTTCACATGTGAGGATATAATAACGTATGATACAATAGTTGATGCATGTTATAAATAATGGACATACATATATATATTTATAACATTACATATGTTTTTTTTTGTGTCTTTTTTCCCCCTTCATTTTATACTTCATCATTTATAACTTGACACGCGAATTTAAATTATAGAATCTCAAAGGTAGTAGATACAATTTTAATTTAATGCAACAGATTTATGAATCGGGGTTCCTCGGCTATTTTCTTTCTACTTCACGAATCAGAGAGGAGGGGCGTTTGGAATTTACAACAATTTGATTATGAAAAAGTAGTAATTGAAAAGAATTTGATTCTAAAAATTGAACAAAAGTTAAAGATAGTGAAAATAAAAAATAAAGGAAAGAAATAAAAAAAATTAGAAATAAAGGAAAATTGTTAATCAAATCCAGTGGAAATAATTAAAAATGAAATTAGACTAACACTGATTCTCTTTTTTAATTACATAGGGGAAATTTTGGTCTTTTAACAAAATTGAAGAATCCCAAATTCAGCGTATTTTCCTAATTAGGATTTTTTTTTTTAAATAAAAAAAGTAAACCTAAATTTTGATTTTAGTATTTCAACTAGAGTAAAATTGGATTTTCCCATTAAAAAAATTTCCCAAGTCTTCCATTAATATATATGAGTAAAATTGAAATATGGGAGAATTACTATAACACCCTAATCAACCGTATTAACTTATGGTCATTTCTTGTTTTAAAATTTGTAACTGCTTGTTACTTACTTGTTGCGCTATTTTTTTTTTTTTTTTTTGACATTTATCCCTTGGGACTTCAGTAATTCTCTTGTGAAAAGTTTACAACTTATATTGTGTTTTTTCTGCAAGAATTATTTATAAATTAAAAACATATTTCTAATAACCTAATATAAGGAGACTTATTAATAATTAATATTTTATTCAAAGGCTTCTCTAAAATTTTATCCTTTCAGTTTAGGGGTGTTTTATTTAAGCAAACATGTTGATGCTAATGTATAGTAGTGATTTTTAGACTTTGTAGATTTAATTTGCAAGGTCAAAATCAAAACCTTTTCATTTAAGACTTTATGGTTAAGACCTTTGAAAAAAAAAAAAATTATGTTACACCTTTACTATCCACGTCCTTTCGAATGGTAGTAAATTATTACTTGTCAACATATATCAGAGAGTGATTCGCAGCAGCAGAGCATATAATCGGTTTGGAGGAATACATAATACTGGTAAAAGTATAAAGCAGTAAACCTAATCTAGTCCCTGAAGGATTGTCATATTGAGGGTGGTTCTGATGTCATAAACTTGATTTCCTATCTAATCGTGACCCCTCCGATTTGTTCGAGCATGCTTAACTCGGTCTATTTGTTCCTAAGTGCAAATGATATATTGCATGTTTAAGGTAGCTTTCGTTTTATCTTCAGCCTAGTCCTGGCATCTCTAGTCACTTCTCTTTACCAAGTAGCCATATAGTCGCAGGTATCATATCAGGTGACCTTCTGTATATTAAAGATGATTTTGTGGAAGTGCGAAATAGTAGTTTCCTTCAAGAAAAATTGTTATCATGGTATTGGTTGGTGCGATTTTTGGAGCAGCAGCGGGTGGTTGGATTAATGATGCTTATGGACGAAAGAAGGCAACCCTTATTGCTGATGTTATCTTTGTTTTCAAATCATTTGTCATAGCTGCTTCACTAGGTCCATATGTTTTCATATTTGGACGTCTTTTAGTTGGCATTATTGGTGTAGGCATAGCATCGGTCAGCGCGTCCGTGTATATTGATGAAGCTTCGCCATCTGAAATAAGGGGAGGATTAGTAAGCACAAATGTGTTTATGATGACTGGGGGACAATTTCTTCCCTCTCTTGTAAATCTTGCTTTTACAGAGGTCCCTGGGACTTGGCGATAGATGCCGAGAGTTGTAGTAGTGCCTACTGTTTTACAAATCTTCTTCATGCTCTTCCTACATGAACTTCCTAGATGGTTTTTTATCAAGCATAGAGAAAATGAAGCCATTGTTGTGCTTGCTAAGATATTTGACAATGCTCACTTAGAGGATGAAGTTGATTTCCTTACAGCTTCGTATGAGCAAGGAAGCCAAAAGAGGAATGATATCAAATATTGGAATATGTTGAAGTCAAAAGCAATTAGGCTTGCTTTCCTCGTTGAAGCTAGACTGTAGGCTTTTCAGCAACTTACAGGTGTAAGCACAGTCATGTACTACAGCCCCACAATTGTCCAAATGGCTGGTTTCCATTCCAATTAGTTGACTATTCTTCTATCCCTTGTTGTTGCTAGTATGAAGGCTGTTGGTACAGTTCTTGGCGTATACCTTATTGATTATGCAGGGTGGAAAAATTTGGCCCTTTCTAGCTTAACTGGAGTAATCACCTCTCAGATCTTATTTGTTGCATCATTTATTAACCAATCTTCTGGCTCCACAAATGATTTGTATGGATGGCTTGCAATTGTGGGTTTAGCCATATATATTGCTTTCTTCTTCCCTGCAATAGGACTTGTGCCATGGAGGCATGGACTACGAACTCAGAAATATATCCTAAAGAATATCGAGGAATATGTGGGGGCATGTCGGCTACTATGTGTTGGGTTTTAAATTTGAATTGTGTCCCAGACCTTTCTATCAATCGCTGATACAGTAGGGCCCGATCAAACATTCTTGATTTTTGCTGTTATAGCTGTGCTGGCCTTCCTCTTTGTGGCTATGTACGTTCCAGAGACCAAAGGATTAACATTCCATAAAGTGGCAAGCAACGGATTCCCTTATGGTTTCATGCAATTCCTTGACTGTTTCATTGCTTCTTTTACAAACTTTTTTTGTTCTTTTTGGTAAAGAAATTTTAGGAGAGAGGTTGGGTTCACCCATAAACGGGCAAAGCGCTATGGCATTGCTTCCCAAGGCATAAAAGACTGATAGTACATATGCCTCCATCTCAGCTTACGTTTTCATAAGTTCACATCGCCTAGGATGCCTCCCTAATGCATTAACTAACTTCAATGAATCCTCTCTTTTTGTTAGAATACCCGACCCCTTTGCCAGTTAAGCTCAAAGACGAGGGGTTGAGCTTAAGGACAAGGTTTCTCGGGAGGGAGTAATGTAATGATTGAAGAAGGAATGAGCTAAACAATAGATTGTCCAATAAGGGGTATACAAGGGCCCACAAGGAAGAGCAAAAGAATCCTGGAAGTTGAGAGAGATGGAAGAATAGAGGCTATAAATAAGGACAAAAGGTGGTTAGGAGGGTTTGGAAATTGTAATGGGAATCGTTCTCTCCCTCCCTCTTATGTTCTGTCTCAGTCTGCTATTTAAGCTCTTGTATGAATTGTGGCAGCTAACCTCGTATAGCTTAACACAATTCTGATTCTACAATTAATAGAAGTTTTACCTTCTTATCTTCATTTCATTTTGAGATCATAACAGATTGTGGATTCAATCTCTAGGCCAATCACAATGTACTATGATAGCAAAACTGCAATGGCCATTGCAAATAACAAAAGGAGCCAAAGTCAAAGTAAATATGTCAAACTGAAATTCCTATGTTTGAAAGAGAAAATCAAAGAAGGTCAAGTCTCGGTTGATCACATCAATACAAAGGATGTGCTTGCTGATCCTTTAACTAAAGGATTTTAAAATAAATGAACTTTGTTTTACACTTTCCTTAGATTGGGGTTAGATCTCCATTTATCTAGTAAGGATATGCAGCAAAATTGATTTGTGGTTTATGACCATTTCTAATATTGTTTTATATACATTTATATTATTGAGATTGGAACCAAATAAACGTAAGGAGTTTATTCAAAATATTGTACCCATTAAGTAAGGGTGTTGTATGTAATATATGGAAGGTAATAATCGACTTAATTGGACTTATCACTATGATTTTTGCAACATAGCCTTAATTAATCTGGATAGGACAATTGACATACAATAAATGGGCCAAGTATGAGAATGTGATATTTTTTTATTATAATATAATCATTTAATTATTAAGTTTAGGTAGTTAATCAAATAAAATATCCCTAGTTTGGTTAGTAAGTTAGACATAGGCGCATATCTAGCTAGGGTAAAGTTTTGATCAATTGTTTAAGTGTGGGATCTGATTGTGAAAAGACACATTCTTTTCTTCAAAGACCGACTACAAATGTCTAATCAATAAAGGGTTAAGTAGCAAATTTTCCCTGAAAGTATACGTCGATGAGAAATATTGCCTTGGAAGTTTTTTCAAGTTCAATTTCGCCCCGGAAGTTTAAAAACATAGCAATATTGTTTTTTTCCGTTAAAAAACTAAAGTTGATCGTTAAAAAGTTGACGTTGACTATTAACTTTTTAATGGAAACTGGTAATATTGCTACCTTTTTAGACTTCTAGAGCAACATTGAGCCCAAAACTACTTTTTTAGACTTTCGGGGCAACATCGAGCCCAAAAAAACTTCTAGGGCAACATTGCTATTTAGTATGTACTTCTGGGGTAGATTTACTACTTAACCCATCAATAAAACCTAATATGTTCTTTGAGGTTCCTTGAATGGCAAGAGCTATCTCTAATTTTCATCACTGAGCTATTTCTTCTGATCATGTTCTATTTTGTAGTTAACACTAGTTCATAGATCTAAAGCTATCTGAGAGATTAAAGACAGGCGATGCCAGGAGGTATTTATATAAATCTTCCACTGTTTATTTATATGAGAATTCACATGATCATATATGATATTTAATTGTATTACATGTATTTGTCTTACATAGAAAAATGATCTTGCTCCCATTTACCTTGTGGTATTTACATTCACACATGATGATCTCATCAAAACCAAATGATGTGATCAACTCATGGAACTTTAAGTACTATACTGTCATGAAGGTTGCTTTAAGCCAAAGATCAATTTCTTTCTCTTGCTTATTATATGTTCCTTGTCTTTTGCAACAAATCCCTCAAGTTGCTTCATGCAGACTTTTTCCTCAAGAATACTATTAAGGAATGTAGTCTTAACATCCACAATTCTAGATCAAAATAAGCAACCAATGATATGATTGTGTGAAATGAGTCTTTCATTGTTATAGGAGAAAAGACTTCTTTGTAGTTGATTCATTCCACTTGTGTGAAGCCCTTAGCAACTAATGAAATATCCTAATTTTTAACTCAAAAGTTAAATTGCAATTAAGAAAGAAGTATTCAATATTAATGGATTTATCATGTAATTATTAAAATAAAAAGGTGTTTTTTGAAATATGATTTATAAGAGTAAAGGAAATTAAAAATGATAATAATGAATTGAAATAAAAAACGAAATAATATTAAGAGAAATAAGTTATAATAATAGAGAAAAGAAAAAAAAGTGTGTTATAAAATAACATAGATGAAAAGAAAGGAGAGCAATTAATACACACACCATTTAAATGAATGGAAGGGGGTATTATTAATACCCCCAACTCCCTCATTTGTTTTTCAAAACCAGAAAGGCACTCTTCTGGTCCTTTTGTGCACACTAAGTCCCTGTTTGGTAAGAGGAAGATTTGAGGAGGGAAAAAACTTAGAAAAGAGAAAGGAAGGGAAGGAAAGATTTTGAGAGATGAGAGAAGATGATTTGAGGGAAGATGATTTGTTTGGTAGGAAAAAAAAAATAAAAGGGTAGTAGTTGATAAAGAATCATGATATACCTATTTTTCCCTCAAAAGTTATTAATTCAAAATGAAAAGGAAAAATAATGTTTTTGCTAAAATATATTTTTTTAAAAATCCTCTTATCAAGTTTAAATTTGTCTAAAATATTATCTTGCAAAGTTCGAAATTTGTCTAAAAAAATTTCTCGCCAAGTTCAAATTTGACTAAAATATTATCCTACCAAGTCTAAACTTGCTGCATAAGTTCAAATTTATTGCATAAGTTTGAACTTATTTCATAAATTTGAATCTAATCATATTTTCTTGCATTATAGGAAAAAATATTTTATGAGGGGCAAATATGTCTAAAAGTGTTATTGTTCATGTGGGAACTTGAGATGCCATCAATTTTGGTGGGAACTTGTCTTCCCACATATAAGGGAAGATTGGTGTACCCGGGAACTTGAGTTCTAGGAAGAGTTGACACAAAAACCATACCAAATAAGAGAACTTGCTAATCTTCCCTTCCCTTCCCAAAGAATAATCCATGTACCAAATGGGGCCTGAGAGTGAGAGTGGAAAGAGAGGAGAAGAGAGGAAGGAGAGTAAGAGGCGAAGATTATTTAGGGAGCCAAGGTAAGTGATTTAGCTTCCCACTCTCATATTTTACTTAGTTTCATGGGTTATTTGATGGTGAAAAATCTAGGGTTTGATAGATTTTAGGTTTTTGGCTACTACAACTTATTTTTTAGCTTTCAATAGAACTAATGGTGTTAGAATAAGAATTAGTTAGCTAGCGCCTTAGTAGCGCAGTGGCATGAGAGTTTGGCTCCTCGCCCCATGTCTAAGGTTCGAACCTTGCCCCCTCCCCTACTATATGTATAAAAAAAAAGAATAAGAATTAGTTATGGTTTTGTTTTTGCCAAAGTAAATGCTTGAGTTTGTTCTCTTATAGGAGTAAATAAATGATCATCGAGGTATAAATTCACACAAAGATTGAGCTTTGAGACTTAGCAATGAATGTAATAATAAACAAACAATGTTGGTTAGTTGCTCCGTTTTCAATGCTCTTCTAATTATAATATAAGAATGCTTGAAGACCATTTCTCTGAAAACAAGTCAGATCATTGCTTGACTCACTATGGTGATATGGTAGTGATACATAAAAATAGGATCCTCAAGTGCTCACTCAAGTGATATTGTTCATCTTGAAAATAGATCGTTAGGTACTTCACTGAACTATTCACTCAAGTAATCTTGTTTCTTTTTCTTCTAAAAGAAAACAGATCACCAGATAGCATCATCATGGTGTATTAATAGTGATCCTCTTTTAATATATCACTCAAGTAATCTAGTCTTAGAAAAGTTTTCAAAAAATATAGAGCACTACTAGAGTAACTATGATCTTGTGCAAGTGATATACTTTTTCACACATCACTTGAGTGATATTCTTTTAGAAAACTCTTAGATGGCTGATCACTAGTACAGATCACTACGATGAAGTGATAGTGATGAAAATTGAACACATAACTCAAGTAGTCACTCAAGTGATCTTCTCTTCGAAATATTTTTATAAAACTTGAGTGATCTAACATTTTCTCGCTTTTTAATGATGGCAAAACTGAATTGATCTAAGTCTTTGAAAATCAAGAATATTTCTCAGACGTCTCTGATACTCAAATCAAACTATTCTATTCATTCCATTTATCACTATATCATCACTAAATGGACACAATATTTGAATAAGGCATATATATTCAACTCATGCTAATCCAAAATGTGTACATCATAGATCATTGTCAAGAAAGACATTACAACATAGCCTAAAATGTTCAAAAACAAGTCAAATGCACAAAAGTAACAAAAATATAAGTAAAACGACATCATATAAGTGGTATAGTCTCCATCAACTATACTAAGGATCAATCCTAGCACTTTGTTCCTTCTCTCCTTCTTTGGCATCATCAGAAAGGGCATGATGAGTAGGAGAAAAATGTTTAGTCCTAAAGAGCATTATGGTTGAGGACTGGGTTATAATTAATAGTTTGAAGAGGGGTAACTGACATAGGTGAAGAAGCATTATCAAAGGTATCTCCCTCTTGTTGAGCAAAGGTGGAAGCTTGAGAAGTGGAATGTAAATAGGGTACTCTCGGTTATGGACATATATGGTAATATAATGAGGGCAGAGGGCTATAAAGATTATTTAGAAGTTACAAAAACTTCAATTCCCTCTTCAACTTTAGAGTCACTATCAGTACCAAATTGATCAAAGTAATGAGAGTGTGATGGTGAATGAGCTTGAAGGATTGGGTCAATATGTTGTAGGTCACCTAAGAAAATATGATATGAGATGTGAGGTTAAAGGTAGGTTATGGGCTAGGTTGATCAAGAGTGATATTAATGAAGGTAGAGGACTCAGGATCATGCATAGTAAAGATCACATAGTCCTAATGAATGGCCTTAGGAGTAGGATCAATAGTAGGAGTAGAAGATCATGCTGTTGGGATTCGTACACGCAACGGAATAAAATTTATACAATAAATTACGAATCCCAAGAAGAGGATCTATCAACAGTGTTTAAATCGGGTTAGTTTTTAGAACTTGTACCTCTCTAAAGCTCATGTATGTCTATCTAGTGGGCTACCTTCTCGATCAGTAGAAGTCGACTCTTGAATCGCCCTCCTCTACCGGTATCCACACCGAACAGCTTTTCAACACGAATGTTAGCGTGCTAGTGCTTTCTTACTTTTGCGTCTTACGCTTTTTCTCTCTAAGGTTTTCTTTTGCGGCTACTCTCTCTTATTCTAATACGACTAGATCAATGTCTTTTTATAGAGTTTCTAAAACCCTAATTGGGCCGTATTAAAATATTCAAGATTAATCTCAATTTATCTTGAATTCGAATTTTAGATTTAAATAGTATTAATTAAATCTATCTGATAGATCTAATCTAATCTATTTATTTAATCTAAAATTAAAAGCCTACAGATTTAATTTATCTTTATAAATTAAATCTAAGAAAAGATATATATATCTATTTAATTTAAAACTGAGATAATATATCTCAATTTAAATTAAATCAGATATATGATATATTTAATTAAAACTAAATCACAGATACAATAATATTCAAGATTAATCTCAATTAATCTTGAACTCAAATTCTAGATTTAAATAGCATTAATTAAATCTATCTAATAGATCTAATCTAATCTATTTATTTAATCTAAAATTAAAAGCCTGCAGATTTAATTATAAATTAAATATGAGAAAAAATATATATGTAATTAATTAGATATATAATTGTTTTATCTTCATAAATCAAATATAAAATATGATATCTCAATTAGTTTTAGTTATATAATGATTACCCTTTGGGCAAATTTCCAATACTCCCACTTGCACTAGGTGCAATCATTATATGTATATCCTCCTTAGATAAAACGTATTCATTGATTCTTAGACATATATAAGATTCAATGAATTTGAACACTATTGCTCGTGTTGGGCTATTCTTGTGTGTGACCCTGCAGGCCCACATGAGATTGGCAATGGGCCAATACTGTACTTGCCCACAAGTCGCAAGCGGCTTCTAGCAAGACATTGCGACTACCCAATTCATATGGGGATCGATGATACGATACAACCTATCGTATAACCATATCACGTCCCTTTTATCACGCGATAATTTGGTCAAAGATGAGGCATGAATAATGTCAACTTCCTTTTCTTGACCATTACTTTCTCGATTCTCGAGTAGTCTAATAATTGAAATTGAAACTCCTTTCAATATAGTACAACCGTACATTTCTTAGACTCACTCATCAAGGGGCCCAGTATTATCTCTCTACACATGTGAGGGACAAATTCCATCTTGACCATTCACATTCCTCCACATGTAAACTACTAATTCTGATCCAAGCCTTTATCATCACTCGGTCAAAGGTAACTTTTGACTAGGTCAAAAACCAGTGACTCATCATGTAGGAATCCATGATGATCTCAAGTCATAGGGCGTTGTGACGCAGTTATACATGAGATAAGCTTATGACTAAATCCATGCAGCTTTTTCATAATGGGTCGGTCCAGCACCTTGTACTCTTACAAGTGCCCATAACTTTGATTCATATCTCTATACCTCGTCAAAGTTATACTGGTCTTATCTCATCTTTGCTCTCGCTTAGATGACCGACTAGGGACATTTAGGATAATCTATAAGATATATCCAAGGATACAATTATCAATATAAACATGCAAATAAAATGATAACTAAAGGAGAATACTTTAAATAACATAAACGTCTAAAATACAATGAGTTAGCCTTTCCAACAGAATTCCACTTGTACTAGGTGCAATCATTAATTACTCTAATTCCCATTGTCCTAACATGACGCTCATGTTTTGCTTGTGCAAGGGGTTTAGTAAGAGGATCAGTAACATTGTCTTCTCCTGGTACTTTGCATATCTTTATGTCACATCTATCATTGATTTCTCTATTAAGATGAAATCGCTTGAGTATATGCTTGGTCTTTTGTTGTGACCTAGGCTCCTTGGTCTGCGCAATAGCGCTGCTATTGTCACAGAACAAGTCTATTGGATTTAAGATGGTAGGAACCACCCCAAGTTCAGTAATGAACTTTCTAATCCAATTGGCCTCCTTAGCTGCATCCGATGCTACTATATACTCAGCTCCTATTGTAGAATTAGCTACAGTGCTCTGCTTTGAGCTCTTCCAGCTTACCACCCCACCATTCCAGAGGAATACATATCCTGAAAGCGATCTTGAATCATCTTGGTCAGTTTGGAAACTCGCATCTATGTAACCAGTTACATAGAGCTCATCCTCCAACCCACCATACACCAAGAATAAGTCCTTAGTCCTTCTTAAGTACTTAAGGATATTCTTGACAACAGTCCAGTAACCCTCACCGGGATCTTGTTGATATCTGCTGGTCATACTCAAGGCAAATGACACATCTGGTCGAGTACATAACATGGCATACATGATAGATCCAATGGCGGAGGCATACGGAATCTTACTCATGCGGTCTCTTTGATCTTGTGTACAAGGACACAGATCCTTACTAAAGATGAATACCATGAGACATAGGTACGTTACCCCTTTTAGAATTCTGCATACTGAACCTATGCAGTATCTTGTCTATATATGTGCTCTAACTTAGGGCTACAGCCTCTTGGATCTATCTCTATAGATCCTGATCCCTAAGATATAAGTGGCTTCGCCTAAATCTTTCATTGAGAAAGACTTTCCTAACCAAGACTTGATACTCTGCAAGGTAGGAATGTCATTCCCAATGAGTAGGATGTCATCAATGTAAAGCACTAGAAATACAACTATTCTCCCACTGACCTTCTTGTAAACACAAGGTTCATCCATGTTCTGTATGAATCCAAACTCTTTGACTACTTCATCAAAACGATGAGTCTAGCTCCGAGATGCTTGCTTCAATCCATAAATGGATCTTTGAAGCTTACATACTTTACCAAAGTCCTCTGGACACACAAAACCCTCAGGTTGTGTCATGTACACATCCTCAAGCAGCTTTCTGTTAAGGAACGTTGTTTTGACGTCCATATGCCATATCTCATAATCATAATATGATGCAATGGCAAGAAGGATTCTGATTGATTTGGCCATTGCAACTGGGGAAAAGGTTTCATCATAGTCCACACCATAAGTTTGAGTAAATCCTTTTGCAACCAGCCGTGCCTTGAAGACATTTACTTTGCCATCCATGTCAGTTTTCTCTTTGAAAACCCGCTTGCACCCAATGGTTTTTACACCTTCAGGTGGATCGACTAAGGTCCACACCTTATTGTCGTACATGTATTGCATTTCAGACTTCGTAGCATTAAGCCATTTTTTGGAGTTGGGTCTCACTATGGCTTCTCGATAGGTAGTTGGTTCATTCTGCTCAATGAGCAAAATATCACGATTTCCGGTAATCAGAAACTCATATCTCTGAGGCCGTTGCCGTGTTCTATCGGACCTTCATGGACCTTGTGTTACTTGAGTAGGCTCAACAATTTGTTATGAGTCTTCTCTATTTTCCATCTGTGGTTCTACGTTGTCTTGTAGCTCTCGAACTTCTTCGAGGTTCACTTTACTCCCACTGGTTCTTTTAGAGATGAACTCTTTTTCCAAAAAGATACAATTGCGGACAACAAACACTTTGTGATCCGTGGGATTGTAGACATAATATCCCTTAGTTTCCTTAGGATACCCCACAAAAAGGCATTTTGAGGATCTGGATGATAATTTATCTGAGGTTTGTTGTTTAACGTAAACCTCAAATCTCCAAATTTTAAGAAATGACAAACTGGGTTTCTTCCCAATCCATATCTCATATGGTGTCTTTTCAACTGCCTTTAATGGAACACGATTTAGTGTGAACACAACTGTTTCTAGAGCATAGCTCCAAAAGGACGGCGAAAGATCTGTTAGACTCATCATAGACCTCCATATCTAATAGAGTTCGATTCCTCCGTTTAGAAACACCATTCAATTCTCTACTGTCCTTAAGATCCTGCACATTTATACAAACGCGAGAACCACATGCAGTATCTAATACCCATGTTGAGGATGTAGATAAGTGAATATCTATGACATAGATACCTAAAGCGATGGCCCCTCTATCCTTCTAGTTATTTTCTAGATCTTTAAGGTGGAGTTTGTAGTTCCTCTTCTAATGATCGATTTCATTACAGAAGAGGCAGACCCCATCCTTCGGAGGTTTTGCCTTCTTGGCTACAGGTTTAAGTTCAAGCCTGTTTGACTCATTGGTCTTACCAATTGAGCTTTTACCATTTCTTTTGCCCTTGTCTTTCTTAAGAAGAACAATCATCTCAAAGACCTCCACATGTTCCAAATCTCCATCGAGGTCTGGAACCATAGTGGCAGGCATCAGGCATCCTGCATCCATAATTATCTAAATGCTTTGTGTAAGCATCTTTATGAGCTCTTGGAGCTTTAACTATTGGCTTGTCAGGAATGGGTTGATCGATGAGATGCTCCTTTCTTTCATGTTTGGGATCAATGCTTAAGTTCCCAAACAAGTCCAAAAATTTTGTCTCATCGAGTTTGTCCTTCTTAAGGACAGATCGCATTGATGGTGTGGCAATATTGTTGGACGATATGATTCTACAACTAATATATGCAAATTTTAAGTAGTAACCTCCCACTGAATTAAGGACCCTCATTATAATTAGTGGGCTAAGATCCATATTTGGCTTAAATTTAAGTCCGTTTTGGCAAGACGCTTAAAATCAAGTTATTTAGGTAGCCAACTCTTTTGCCAATTACATCATATGTAACTCTTAGATCTTTATGGGATTCGATCATCATATGACCGGCACGTTTAATCCCATCTAATGCCTTAAGATCCAAAACCGTTTTGATAATCTCAATTAAGTCAAGACAATAATGAATGTTGAGTATCACCATTACTCACTCTTATCTCACCAAGATAACTCAAATGCATCCACTTTGGTGGAACATACAAATGGGTAATCTAGGTTTTGACAAGTATTCATTTATTGATGGCATTATGACTTAAGATTTTATTTAGAGGGTATTATCTTATATAATCTAATTAATCATATTAATTCAACTTATATGAATGCAATCACTATTGTATATCATATAATCTCTAAATTAATAAGAAGTAATCTAATTAAATCATAATTAAAACTCTAAATTAATTATGAGTGATCTAATCAAATCATAATTAAAACTCTAAATTAATTATGATGATCTAATCAATTCATAATTAAAACTCTAAATTAATTATGAGTGATCTAATCAAAACATAATTAAAACTCTAAATTAATTATGAGTGATCTAATCAATACATAATTAAAATTCTAAATTAAAACTGTGACACAACATGGCTCATCTAACCTTAAATCCTCTCAAGCTAATGGGAGGACTTCTCTAAATAATAAAAGAAAATACATAAAGAGAAACCTCGTTTCACATATGAGGGGAGTGAGATGAGAAGAGAATGTACATCAAGAATATTCAGAGAGAGACATGGCTCACAGGCCATATTTAAATTTACAACAAATGTAAAATCTAGAGCCATGTTGTTCACCATACCTAAACAACACATTGAAAGGTAAATTAGAACATATTTTAATTTATGATTAAAATTTTCTAATTTATATTATATTATATAATACATATAATATAATAAATTCTTTAATTTAAATTATATTATATAATTATATAATATATTATGATTTCAATTTTCTTACTACAAACAACTAGTCACGGCTTTCTAATTCATCCGTTTTATAATACGACTAGATTAATATCTATTATAGAGTTTCTAAAACCCTAATGAGCCGTATTAAAATATTCAAAATTTATCCAATTAATTTTGAAATTTGAATATGAATTAAAATAATATATATTTATTAAATTTGTCCAACAGATCTAATTTAATATATTTATTTAATTTTGAATTATAAGCCTACATATTTAATTTATCTTTATAAATTAAATCTAAGATATGATATCTTTCTATTCAATTAAATTGAGATACTCTATTTCAATTTAATTAAATCTAAGATATTATATTTTTTGTTCGAAAATTAAATATGAGATACAATATCTCAATTTATTATAGTTATTTAATTTATCAAATAAATTAAATACTATATAATAATATTATTATTTATAAATAATATCATTATTATTTTCAAATTTATATTATATTATAATATCATATAATATGATATAAAATTAAAATAATATATTAATTAAATCTGTCCAACAGATCTAATCTAATATATTTATTTAATTCAAATTATAAGCTTATATATTTAATTTATCTTCATAAATTAAATCTAAGATATGATATTTTTTTATTCAATTAAATCTGAGATATTATATCTCAATTTAATTAAATCTGAGATAATTTATCTTTATTTGAAAATTAAATTTGAGATACAATATCTCAATTTATTATAGTTATTTAATTTATCAAATAAATTAAATACTATATATAATAATATTATTCTCTATAAATAATATCATTATTACTTTCGAATTTATATTATATTATAATATCATATAATATGATATAAAATTAAAATAATATATTAATTAAATTTGTCCAATAGATCTAATCTAATACATTTATTTAATTCGAATTTTAAGCTTACATATTTAATTTATCTTTGATTAAATCCGAGCATGATGTTCATTGATTCCGAACGTTTTAGAATACGACCTATGCGTGAACTTGATCAATGATTCAACGTGATCATCCACTATTTTGAACAATTCAGAAACGACCGCAATAATTAGAGAAACCCTAAATGAATTATCAATTTACATGCTTACAGGATTCAGTTTAAACATATATATCACATATACATGTAGAGAAACCCAATTTAAACGCACAATTGATCTGGCTCTGATACCACTGTTGGGATTCGTACACGCAGCGGAATAAAATTTATACAATAAATTACGAATCCCAAGAAGAGGATCTATCAACAGCGTTTAAATCGGGTTAGTTTTTAGAACTCGTACCTCTCTAAAGCTCATGTATGTCTATCTAGTGGGCTACCTTCTTGATCAGTAGAAGTCGACTCTTGAATTGCCCTCCTCTACCGGTATCCACACTGAACAGCTTTTCAACACGAATGTTAGCGTGCTAGCGCCTTCTTACTTTTGCGTCTTACGCTTTTTCTATCTAAGGTTTTCTTTTGCGGCTACTCTCTCTTATTCTAATACGACTAGATCAATGTCCTTTTATAGAGTTTCTAAAACCCTAATTGGGCCGTATTAAAATATTCAAGATTAATCTCAATTTATCTTGAATTCGAATTTTAGATTTAAATAGCATTAATTAAATCTATCTGATAGATCTAATCTAATCTATTTATTTAATCTAAAATTAAAAGCCTACAGATTTAATTTATCTTTATAAATTAAATCTAAGAAAAGATATATATATCTATTTAATTTAAAACTGAGATAATATATCTCAATTTAAATTAAATCAGATATATGATATATTTAATTAAAACTAAATCACAGATACAATAATATTCAAGATTAATCTCAATTAATCTTGAACTCAAATTCTAGATTTAAATAGCATTAATTAAATCTATCTAATAGATCTAATCTAATCTATTTATTTAATCTAAAATTAAAAGCCTGCAGATTTAATTATAAATTAAATCTAAGAAAAGATATATATGTAGTTAATTAGATATATAATTGATTTATCTTCATAAATCAAATATAAAATATGATATCTCAATTAGTTTTAGTTATATAATGATTAGCCCTATGGCATAATTCCAACACAAAATACTGGTGTACGTTGTAACATCCTAAATTTTGGGGACTAGTCGTTTGGGAATAAGATTGAGATAAGTAGTCTACTAAGCCAGTGGAGTTAGAAGTCTTAAGCTTATCATGAGGAAAAGCTTAAGATAATTATGAAACTTTTTTTTGGACCTTGAGGAAAAATTATTTTAAGGAGAAATTATGGAATATTATTTAGGGAATTTACCAATATTGTGAAGTGATTTGGTTCCAAAAAATCGATCTAAATAGTTTTAAAACCATTTTTTTGGAATTTAGGACATATTTTCCTTTGAAATTCAAGGAAAAATAGTGAGAGGATTAAGTTTGGCCTAGAAATTTTAGAGTTGATATTTTATGGCCTAAAGAAGCTAATTGAAAGAAAATCCTTGTATGGTATTAAGGATTAATTTCCAACATCTATATAATATTTGCAATTAAATGAGCAAAGGACCAAGTTACAAACAAAAGGCTTATAGGGGGTTAAAGAGACTCAAATGGGTATTTTATGAGTGGGCCCTGCAACACCCCTCTTTCTCAACTCACTTCTCTTCTTATTACACCAAAAGGGGTCATACATAAAAACAAACACCTCTCTTTAGTTTCATATTCGAACAACATGCAAGCATGAGAGCGCGAGCACTCACACACACACACACGTAGTTGGAGTTTCCTAGACTACGTTATGATTTTTTCAATTCCCTTGCAAAATTATTGGCATATTTTGTTTAGTCTGAAAATAACAACATATTTGGATAATTGCAACTAGTGATGAGTTGAGAGTTTTGGATAAGATTTGAAGGGCTATTTGGTTGAATTAGTGGGTATATAATAACATAGGTTAAAACATTATCATTGATGACCAACTATACAAATCTAAAGCACAGGCTTTATGAATGGGTCTAGAAGAACATAATTATAATTATGTTATTCAGATTAAAATGAATAATGACTTATCTCTAAATGAATTTCAAAATTTTAGGATTTGACATTTTGGTGAAGGTAAAGTAATAGAAAGGTCAACAAGTAATAACTCTTTCTCTCATATACTATGAAAATGTTTTGCACGTTAGTTTGTGCCGCCGATTATATTCAATTTGGGTGTTTTGATTATTTGGGTGTATGCTTTGAGGCTGTAAGTGATATGCATTCAACATGATTATTAGACTATGTCCTAAGGTAGTAAGATCTTACTAGTGGACTTTGTATCCTAAGGTGGTAAGACATGATTATTAGATTGTGTCTTAAGGCAATAAGACCTAATTATCAGACTGTGTGTTCTAAGGTGATAAGACTTGACAAGCAATCTCTATAATTATTGGGCTTGTTTCATGATTGTCTCTGGTTACTATTAGGATTCTCAGGAATCTCACCCCCCTTTCCATAAAATGACATACACCAAAGGCAAGCATCTTAAAAGGCAAATGTGTAATTGCCGATACTTGAGAAGGTAGATAAGCTCGGATAGCTTTATCTTTTTGACATTGTATATTTATCTTTTCCCTTGTCCTTAGGTTTTTGGGTCTGCCTTATTTGGCTACTATTTTTGTATATATGTACATATATGAATGAAGATGTATATAGTAGTGGTAGTCTTAGTACACAATGTGGTGGTGTCAGTACACATAGTGGTGGTGTTAGTACACTTAGTAATGATATCAGTACTCATAGTATTCGTATCAGTATTATCATTATGCTTAATTAATGACACAATGATAGGCATATGTTTGAATCAAGCCCATAACTATTTATGGATGTTTGTATTCCATAAGACCAAACTTGGCTTGGTAGTTTGGAGTCATTGTTAAGCAACTCATCTGACTTGTATAAAGGCAGGACCTTACATTGTTATGGTATTAGAGCAAGGTCTCATATAGGATGTAGAGGTATGGATGGATCAGGGATTAAAGCATCCAACCTTTCATTGAAATTTCTCTACATACTCTCAAACTCAAGTAGCATATGTGTTTGGGCTTCCTGGTGAGTGAGCATGGCCTTGTGGTTATGATTGATCTCCTCACACATTTGTTCTATTTTGTGATCAACATGTGTTGTAAACTCAACATTAGTATTGGCCAAGTCTATATGAAATCCTTAGAGCACTTCTTTCAAGTACATTTGTATAGTACAACCTAGAAAGGAAGGTGTAATAGATGTAGCTAGTGCAAAGGACTAAGGGTCATCCATCTTTGATTACTTCTTATAGCCTCAGACTCATGTATCATTCTCTTTTTAGGAGTAGAGGTATGAGTATTTCTCAAAGGTAACTCAATGCCCAACTTGCCAATTTTGTGGTGACCAAATGGTGGTAATCTTTCCAAGGTTTCATTTGGTTAAAGATACCAAATCCTATTTTCCTTTAGAAATAATGATATTGGTTATGGATAAGGCATACAAGTGGACTTTGTGGAGGTGTATCAATATCCTTTGATCTCTGAAAAGATAATTTCACCCTGATTTCTCTCTTCTTTGCTCAATATAGATGCCATCATCCTATAATCTTGATCAAAAAAAGGTGAAGTTGTTGGACTTGTTCACTATTGCCCGATAGTATATGTACTAGATTGTCCTATAAAGATGCCACATGAAGCTTGGCTTGAAATTCAGAGTCCTTATAGGCTCTCCAAGCCATAAAATTCTATACATCTGTACTGGATTGAATTCTGTGGCAAATTAAGTTAGTGGCTTCTTAATTCCTAACTACTAGTTGATTCTAGAGGTTGAAATCAAGAACTTTTCCCCCTTTCATTAGTTTCAACTCCTCTTCAATCACAAACAAATTATCAAAATAGTCTTCAATAAGTTCTAAGTAATAGTAAAAATGTCTCACAACCTTTGGACAGTAGGGTAAATGGACAAACAACAATGGCATATATTGACCAATATATGGAGATAAATCCAACTTTAAAGTTTCTAACAGCAATTTCATGTTAACATAAAACATCTTACAAATTTCCCTTGTTGTAAAGTGTGTCTTGAACTTCTATGAATCATTAAGTTCACCAGGAACAAATTTAAGGGGTACCACTAGAATATCATCTTCCTTATTATCTCTTTGTTGCTTAACTTCAGCCTTAGGAGGCACAACTAGTTGAGTTGGACTGGTGGAAGGTCTAGCATTGGTTTTTGAATTTCCCTATCTTAGTCTAGTTGGAATTTCTAAAGTTAGAGCTTCTTCAAGCATATTAACCATTTCCTTATTTATCTGAGCTTTGTATCTAGCATCTTCTTTGTCTCTTTCCATCCATTAAGGTGTATCTGAGTATAAGTTAGAATTAGGTGGTGTACGAGGTGCCTTAGATTTTTCTTTACCTTTGGGTCTCATTGAAGTTCCTTTTCTAGGCTCTTGAAATCAATTCCCTTACCTTTATGTGGTGGTTTTAGAGGACCCTTCTCTTGTACCTTAGGCTAAAAGTTCTTCTACAGCTTGGATTTAGTGTTTTTCTTGGATTTCTTAACCAGATAAGTAGATGGAGACCAAGATGTCTCTTTTTCTTCAAGTGTAATTGCTTTAGTCCATGTCATATGATTACTTGCCTAAAACCCTAGAATTTACCACTTTCAATTATTTAACTTGTGTGGCAGTTGTAAGGTAGGTCAAAGGATTTGAGATAAAATTTGAGGGGTATCGGTTGGAATATAGTATAAATTGATTAAGGAAGAGTGATGATCCAAGTATTGGTAGTGGACCTCATAGTGATTTCAAGAAATGATACTGTCAACTCACATAAAAAGCACTTGGTCCTAATATCACTAGAGTGATCATCTTTTTCCATCACTCGAGTGATGTTGCCGAGAAAACTAAATTAGAATTACATTACCCCATTCAAGTAATCTTAGAATTACCAAGGTTTTGAAACTCGGACCAATCACTGAGCTGGTGAAGGTACTAGGTTAAGGGTCAGTGGGTCAGATTGGAGTCAAATTGGTATTAATTTAAAAATATAATTTAATTAAAATAGGTAATATTATATTAATTTATTTATAAAAAAGGATCATTCACGCCTTGGTTTATGTGACTAAAAGTACTGCTATATAGGACAACACAACATTAAATGGCAGCCTAGGTTTACATGACTGGTGAGCTTTACTTCAAGAGTAGGTTTAGGTGGCGGGTCTCCGCCTTTCTAAATTATTCAATTTTTAATTGCGATTTTCAATTTTCAACCCTTTATGTCCTGAGACCTCCTCCCTCCTAATTCAATACTCAGATGACGATCTCATAAGTCCTCCTTCCATCTCCTACACAACCTCTATGCCTATAGCTTCCGTTGCCCTCAACCTTCACACTAGCGACCTCTCCTGGGTCAACTAAGTAAGGAAAACATGCCCTTGGTCTACTTGTCACCGCCGCCATTGCACTCGATCTCTATTTTCTTATGTTCCATCTGAATAATTAGTTTTGTATCCTAAGATTAAAATATATTTTAATTTTCTTAAATACTAATTAAAATTATTATTTATAATTAAATATAATAATTATTTATAATATAATTATAAAATTATAATTAAAAATAAAAAAAATGATGCCTAAAGGGCGCCAATTAATTGATGCCTCGGCGTCAATTAATTGGTGCCCCAGGTGTCAAATGTAGACACCATAGTGGTGTCTATTGTAGACGCCACAGTAGCGTCTACCATACTGACGCCACTGGTGTGGTGGTGTTAGACAGTCTGACACCACATGTGGCGTCAGTACTATTGACGCCACCAACTACTATATTTTGGGAAATAGTTTCTCATTGGCTCTAATATGACACTTTAAAAATAAATAAATATTTTGACAAATTTCCCTGTTCATTTTCTTTCAAAAGGAACATGACTATTCACTAATCAAATGACCGTTCAAAGATCCCACCTTTTTTGGGTGTTATGTTCATTATTACTCGAGTGCTCATTCCGATGATGTTGGTCAACACTAGCAGTTACCACAATGCTCATGTCATTATGATAACGATTTGGCTCTACGGAGATCAACTGTGTCCAATGGAAATTCAAATAGAGACAACAACTATATTAAAAGCTCTTTGCAACAACATTAATGTAGAACCATATAAAAGCCAGAGCATTCAATATCACCATCTACCGAAATACACTACAGTCAATTGTTCCATTAGTTTTCATCCGATATCATCAGATTCATTTTGTATTTCAGTGATTAGCATTTATTTACTCAATACGGAGTGAAAAACAATTTGATCATTTGTTTATCAGTAAAGCTTAAGGTTGTGAAATCTTAAATGTGGGTGTACGATTACAACTTGTAAGGGGGAGTGAGTTTTAAGTGATAGGATCATCTTGAGTACTTAATGTGTAATTGTAATTCATTTGAGGAGTAGTGAAATACCTAAAGTGTTTTGGGGATTGGACGTAGGTCATGGATTTTGACCGAACGAGTATAATTCTCAGTATGTTATTTATCTTTTAGTTGACATACTTCATTTATTCTGTTAATTGATTTTTTTCTTTTTTGAAATCTCCTATTCATCCCCCTCTAGGTGATATTCTCTCTTCATTTGGTATCAAAGCTTTAGTATCTCAGTTGGGAGTAACTTCTCGAGATAGATCATCAAAGGAATATTGCCTGAAGGTGCCTCAATCAGTTGCCTACCTGGTTTCAATAGTGAACATTATTCTTTTTAGAAAATAAAGTTCAAAGTTTTCATCATGACAACTGAATATGGTCTATGGGATATGTTTGAAAAGTGAGACTATGTTCCCACAAAGAAAGAAGGAGAACGTCATGTTCCAAAAAAATCCATCTGAGTTTGACGAAACTGATATGCGTTAGGTGACTATGAACAACAAGGCTACTCTAATGCTTTAAAGTGCTCTTACTTAAAAAGAACACTTTTGAGTATGCAATCTAGCAAATGTAAAGGAAATGTGGGAAGCCTTGGAAATTGCATACGAAGGAACTACTAGAATTAAAGTAAACAGAAACAATACTTTGACAACAGAATACGATCTCTTTCGTATAAAATCTGGTGAAAGTATTGAGGAATTCCAATTTCGGTTCACTCATCTAACCAATTGGCTGTCAGCATTGGGAAAAACTTATGATCAAAGATCCCAAGTCAGGAAAATCCTAAATGCCTTGACAACATATTGGAAAGTTAAAGTTACGACAATAGAAGAAGCTTAAGGAGAATCAATGACTTTAGTAGCAGCCTTGTTTGGAAGCCTATCCGAATATGAAAGCAAATTTAAGTTAAAAAAGAGCTTGGATGAAGTCAACGATGACAAAAACAAAGGAGTGGCGTTAAAATATGATAAAGAAAAGGAGTCAAAAGATGAATACAAACATGATGATGAGGAGATAGGCATGTTCGTTCATTGGTTCAAAAAATTCTATAGAAGAAATCAAGGCTTCAGGAATCATTTTTAAAAAAGGGAGCTCAAGCAACAGACGGGAAAAGGATCAAATCATTTGCTATGAATGTGAGAAGCCAGGGCACATCAAATCTGATTGCCCTCAACTAAAAGGCAAAGATCAAGAGAAAAAGAAATTTCATTCTTTCAAAAAGAAAGATTACGTATCAGCCATATGGGGAGATAGCTCCTCTGACGAAGATGAAAGTGATTAAGAAGAATTTGCCAATGTATGTCTTGTTGCTGAAGAAGAGCAACCTCAAAATGATGATGAGGTATATGACACTGAACCTACCTATGATGAGTCACTTTCTAAATATGATGAACTACATTCTGAATTCAAAAAGATTGCAAAAGAACTAATTGCTTCCAAAAAGAAAATCAAATTGCTTGAGCAGCAAACTAATTGCGAAAAATGTTCTGATTCACAAAGTAAACCTTTATATGATGAATTGTTTGCTGAGTACAATGACTTACAATAAGATTTTGAAGAAGTTAGTGAGAAATATACATCTTTGAAAATGAGAAATATAGCTCTTGAACAAAAAGTTGAGTATCTTTCTTCAGAAAACACTGATTGTGAAGAATGCATTGATTCAGAGAAAAGAATTCTGTATCTTACAAAAATTCTTGAAAAGTTCACTAGGGGCAGTGAAATGCTTAATGCGATATTAAAAGCCCAGAGGTTTACAAATGATAGATCAGACATTGGTTATAATCATATTTTTTGACAAAAAGAAAGGGAAGAAGAAAACGGGAGAAACATCTTGTTTGAACTATTTTAAAAAATTAATTCATTTTTCAAATCCATTTGCTTATTGCAATTACTACAATCGTAAGGGTTATAGTACATAATCATGTTTTCATAAAAAGGAAGGAAGCGCAAAACCAGTTGTTAATTATCAATGGGTGCCTAAGGGAACTTATGTATTCTCTAAGGTTCTAACTAATCCAAAAGGACCCAAGAAAAAATGGGTACCTAAGGCTTGATCATTTCTAATATGTAGATATGTTTGAAAGCATCCAAATCCAATAAGTGGTATATTGATAGTGGATGTTCCAGACACATGACTGGGGATCAATCCAAGTTTGTTGCGATGAGATCAAAGGAAGGTGGCAAAGTTACCCTTGGGGGGAATCAATCCAGAAGGATTATAAGAGTTGGAGAAATTGGAGATTAATTAAAGATATTTACTATGTTAAAGGTCTTTGTCACAATCTCCTGAGTGTCAGACAAAGTGCAGACAAAAACAACTGGATTATATTTAATGTTGAAGAATGTCTCATTGTCAACAAGGATGATCTTCCGATTGATAAAAATAAACTAAAAATCCTATTTAAAGCTCCTGGAGAAGGTAATTGCTACACCATAAATCTACCTTCCATTCAATCTGATAGGTGTTTTATAAGCAACTTGGAAGAAAGTTGGCTGTGGCATAAATGTCTAGCACATGTTAACATGATTCAACTAGATAAGTTGATTAAAAAGGATTTAATCTCTGGTTTACCTAAATTATCTTTTAAAAACAATATGATGTGTGATTCATGTCAAAGGGGTAAACAGACCAAATCTTCTTTTAAAACCAAAAATGAAATCTCAATTAATCGACCACTTCATTTACTTCATATGGATTTAGTAGGACCGGCTAGAGTTAAGAGTCTTAGTGGAAATTTGTATAATTAGTTTTTGTAGATGATTTTTCAACATTCACCTGGACAAATTTATGTCATCCAAGGATGAGACATTTGAACTATTTGTCGTATTTGCCAAAAAGGTGCAAAGTGAGAAAGGTGTTGTATTTCAGGGATTCGAACAGATCATCGAAGTGAGTTCAAAAATCATACATTCAGTAAGTTTTGTGATGAACATGGAATTGATCACAATTTCTTTGCACCAAGGACTTTACAATAGAATGGAGTAGTTGAAAGAAAGAATCGTGTCTTGGCTGAAATGGCTAGAGCATTGCTAAACAAATATTCAACTTCTCAAGTATTATGGGCAGATGCGATGAGCACAGCAGGCTATGCCTCAAATCGAGCTTATATTAAAAGCTCTACGAAGAACACCTGTGTCCAACGGAAATTCAAATAGAGACAACGTCTATATTAAAAGCTCTTCACAACAACATTAATGTGGAACCATATAAAAGCCAAAGCATTCAATATCACCATCTACCAGAATATACTGCGCAATTAACTCAAAGTTATTACAGTCAATTGTTCCATTAGTTTTCATCCGATATCATTGGATTCATTTAGTACTTCAATGATTAGCATTTATTTACTCAGTAAGGAGTGAAAAGCAATTTGATCATTTGTTTATCAGTGAAGCTTAAGGTTATGGAACCTTAAGTATGGGTGTACGATTACAACTTGTAAGGGGAGTGAGTCCTAAGTGATAGGATTGTCTCGAGTACTTAGTGTGTAATTGTAATTCATTTGAGGAGTAGTGAAATACCCAAAGTGTTTTGGGGACTAGCGTAAGTCGTGGGTTTTGACCGAACCGATATAATTCTCAGTGAGTTATTTATCTTTCAATTGACATATTTCATTTATTCTGTTAACTGAAAATTTTTGAAATCTCCTATTCACCCCCCTTAGGCGATATTCTCTCTTCAACACACACACATAAAAAGAGGCAAAACTAACAAGTCATGTGTTCATATAGTTTGTAGAGCCTAAAACAAATGTTAGATAAAAAAAATAACAATAAGAAGGAAAGGATTAAGAGTTCAACTATGAAATAAATGGGTCATAAGAAAATTTTATAGACACACACATGTAGGAATGAGAATGTAGGTTGAGTGGGGTTTAGGAATAATAATATACACATATTTGTATAGATAGAAAGTAGGAGTTGGTGGATTTTACAAATAATATAATTAGACTAAATACATAGACAAAGGGAAAAAAGATGAATTGGGATCTAAGGTTGTTAGTCTCTCCTCACACCTACACTATATATTATATCTATTTAATGTAGAAGATAGAGGAACAAGGAAGTCTAACACATGCACGAATAAATGGGAACGAAGAAAAAAAAAGAAAGGTGTCAACTATGATGGAGTTGTGAAGAGTGAAAAAAACAAGACACAAGATATTGGAGGAATAAAAAGAAAATGAAAAGAGTGACAAGCCTAGAAATTGGGCCGAGCCCGTCAGGTGGCCTATTTAGTCCTAGTCCTTCAAGGTTCGAGCTTATAAAATGGAGCTTCCAAATGAAGTCGGACCTAAAAAGGCCAGTTTTGTTGGGTCGGGGGTTTAAAAGGGCCGGCCTTGCAGTGTCAAAGACTGGCTAGTTCATTTTTTTATCTTGCCTAATTAGTAGTTTCCCACTTTCCTTATTGACCAAGTCTAACCTGTTAAATTTATCTACTTGCTTGCCATTTTGCCCAGTACTCACTCAGTCATTTTTTATTATTTGTTGTAGATAAAGATTATGGATGTACTCATGGTGTGGGAGAAGAAATTATTGATATATTTACCCATGAAGTTGAGCCTACTACTTAAACTGAAGCACAGTCAAATGTCTTTGAAATTGATGATAGTAACGAAGAAGATGAAATGATAGTCACCATACTCATGTTGTTTATTCGTAAGTTTCTTATGCTTTGTGTGAGTTATAGGTGGACAATAATTTATCTTTGATTATTAATTAGTGACTGTGTTTCTTTGTTGTATGATGTGTGTTATTTAGATCTTAATGTTGACAACATTTATTTGATAAATTGGAACTTTAATTGTTGTAATTTATTATTATATTTCTTTGGAAAAACATGGGAAAAATAGTTAAAATTCATAAGGGTTAAGGTGTAAAAATGCACATGTGTTTTACCTTTAGGAGCGCCCAACACCAAGTGTTTTTTTGTTGTTGTTTTACTTTGACCATTAATTTTGATTTTGATTTTTTTTTTTTTGCTAACTGGACGATGATGTGATTTTCAAATGTGTAAAAATATACATATGTTTTAGCCAAAAGAGCACCCAACATCAAGTTCCTTTTTTAATTTAATAAGTTTATTTCATCTAAAGGCAAAATATTATTTATCTCGGTATAGTTCCTGGAAGGCCAAAATTTTTCTTCTAATTTATCATTTTGGAAAGGAGGATTTTTTCAATGGGTAAAAATGGTAAAATTTTTATTTTCATAATTTATTTTTTAAAATTTACTAAATTTGTTAATTAATAATTCATAAATGACTATTTATGCATTTGAAATTTGATATTATAAATAATATATTTATTTAAAAATAATTTTAATTTTTTGATCTAAAAAATTGAACAAGATTTTATTTCAATAATTTTTCATTCAAAACTAAACAATATTATTTAATTTTTATTGCATTAAGAAATATGCAATATAAACATTTACACCTCTGAATGAGTTATTTCTATTTATATGATGAATAAAATTAAATCATGGAATGCTACAGACTTATAGTTATAGAGTTGTTTTTTTTAAGAGTAAATGAATTATTTGCTTTGATAGAATAAATGAATCATTTTTCAAAAAATTAAAATTATTTTTAAGTAAATATATTATTTATAATATCAAATTTCAAATGCATAAATACTCATTTATCAATTATTAATTATAAAATTTAACAAGGATTTAAGAAACAAAAATAAAATTTGGAAATAAAATTTTTATCTTTTTTGCCCATTGAATAAATCCTCATTTTCGAAATGATAAAGTAGAAGAAAACATTCGGCCTCTCAGGAATTATTTCTAGAGAAATAATAATTTTTCTTTCATTGAAATTAAATTATTAAATTAAAAAATACTTGGTGTTAGGCCTTTTTTTGGCCAAACCACGTGTATTCTTGCATCTTTGAAAACCACGTCATCATCCAATCAGTGTTTAAAATCAAACTTAACGATCAAATAATATTTTTGCACCTAATTTGTAACCATATAGTTATTTTTGCACCTAAAAACACACTTAGTGTTGGTCACTCCTTAGAGTAAAACACTTGTGCATTTTTGCAACTTAACCCAATTTAGAAAAATAGCTTCTAGCCAGTAGGGCCGATGTTAGCCAACATGCTCTCAAACTGGACCTTAAAAAATAGATATTTTTCTTACTATGGACCTAAAAATGCCAGCCCTTTTAGGCCTAGGCCCTTCAAAGGCCAACCTTAATTCCCAACTCTAGACAAGACATTAGAACACAAACATGAAGACTAGAGGGGAGAAGAGTGTAAATCTATGACCTATGGTGTCTAGGGATCTTAAGGGATGAGAAAATAACATATTTATAAGTAAGATAATTAGGGATTTGACCCTCTTATAGAAATATTTTTTCAAAAGTAATATTTATGTATTCACTCTCTCTTTTCTTTCTTTGTATTTACATATCGATTATATTATTTTATGAAGATATTTCCTCTACATAGTTTATTTTCCTTACTATTCTTATCAATATCATTTATCATAATTACTTAATACAAATATAATATTATGTGTGTGTGTGTGTGTGTGTGTGTGTGTGTGTGTGTGTGTATTTTTAACCTCCTAAATTACAATTTACTCTCTAAGTCCCAAAATCCAAGGATGTTACACAAGGAAGTTTGTCTTATGTTGGTCTTATAAAATAGATTTCTAGTACAAGTACCTAGATGAAAACTTCTTGCCCATGCAGACACAACAAAGTACCTAGTATAAATGTAAGGAAGAGAAAGAGACTATACTTACGATATCTAATCCACCAAGTGTGAGTGAAAGATGTTGGATTGTGGTTGTGAAAGAATTCAGCTTTGTGGATTTCATTTGGAGTTTTTAGAGGGTCAATTAAGAGAACTTCATGAGTATATGCAACTATGAGTGAAGGCATTCTTAACTCCCAATTAAGATTGGAAACTTATGCTAATTCAAGAGTTTTGTGATAAAACTCACATAAAACTCCTAAGACTAATAAGAAGGGGATACTTGTTTTTCTTCATATAAATACCCCAAGTCTCTTTGTAAATGTATACAAGTGTGAATGCTTTATCTTCTCTTCATTTCTTATGGTGCATTTGTGGTGCATCCATAACTGTGTGCAATTGTAATCCAGCTTCATGAGAGTATTCAAGGTGGTAGATTGCACTTTAGGTACGTCTTGTAACACCCCTAATTCCTACCATTATGATATGCATTTATGTCTCTTTATCTCTTATTAGACTATTTGGTTTGTAATTATTAGAGTGACGGCGTTTAGAGATCAGAGAGATTCACAACAGAAAGCATGCATTAGCATTTGGACGATAAGTAACCGATAACATATGCTCAAGCATATGTTGGTTAATTTAAATTCCCCGAGGAATATACACATGATGCAATTTAAAATGTGGAAATAGTTAGTATTTATCCCCTTGGAGGATATTGGTTGTCTAGTTATCTCAAACAAATGTTAGTCGAGTAGTTAGTATTTACAATCCTGAAATATGAGAATATAAAATTCTCTTAAATAAATCCTCTCTATCAGGGTCTTTATCAGCTACTCCAGCTGCAATGCTTACTTCTTGATCAATAACTTCATCTTGAATCTTTAGGTATATTTGAGATTTAATGATAGGTTGAATCCCAGGGTAACGATTAATTTCATATTTAAATTGTAATCATACATGACAAATATTCCATATCTTGCTAAATAAAAGAAACAACATTCAATAAACACACCGCAACTAGAATACAAAAGCATATAGCACATGTAACGTTAACGACGAAAGCACATACAAGGGCTAATTATGCGTGTCCCAGACACGAATCCTTAGCACTAGGAAAACAAACATTCCAAAAACAAGAAAAACCTCTTTTCATAAAGTCAATATTTTTAGCTTAGGTTTGTCTTAGATTTTGACTTTTTTGACTTTGATTATGTTGGATCTTATTTTAGGTAGCATGACCCCTTAGGGTTTCAAGTCTCCATGTCCCGAGAAAAACATGAACAAACCATTTTAAATCGAAGAAAAGTAATATTTAGCCAACCATATGAAATAACACAAAGAAAGTTAGGATCCTTACCAACTTGCTTGATATTTGTGTTTCTGACAGGCCTTCCTTCCTTCTTTCCCTTTCAATCTTTTGGCCTTCCCCATCACCAAACACCAAGGAAGAGTAATTTGTTAAGGTCATGAGCTTACACAAGATGATGAGAAGAAGAGTTACAAGAACTCATGAACTCACCTTAGCTTGCTTGGATTTCCTCTTCCTTCTCTCTTCCTCCTAGCTTGAGTTCACTCACTCTCTCTCTTTCTCCTTGCCTTTAACCATCCAAGAGCATGCAAAAGGAGTCTTGTAATTAAAGAAAAAATTACCTAAGGTCCTCTCTTACCCAAAAGACTCAACCACTCTCACCAATTCTCTTTGCCTTGACTTCTTAAACAAGTTATCTTCATTTCTCCCTCTCTCCTTCTCTTTGCTATGATAATTGAAAATTTAACACACTTATTTTGTATCTTTTAGGTAATAAATTTAGGATTGTTAGCTAATAAATAATGGGCTTTAATGCTTACTTGGGCTTTGGGCTTTTATTTAGATTTAATTCATTTTCATGATAAAAATTTCAGATTTAATATGCTTCACTGTTTTAACCATAACTTTTGAACCAGACATTGGATTTGCCTAATTTTTGTCTCATATTTCAGATGATTCAAAGGGCTACAAATGTTATGAAGACTCAGAAGGCAAATTCGGTCAAAAGGGTGGTCAAACTTGGAGCCGAAGTTAGAGACGTTTTTCTGGATTTTTATTTGGGCCCGAATTTTGTGAAGGCCCATTTGCTATTTTAGTCTATTTCTTTTTGGGTTGGATATTTTATGACCTGGAACCCCATTTCGTTTTTGCTATTTTAAGTTAGGTCAGATGGTGGCTAACCACATATTGTATTCTTTTAGACTTTTGAAGATCAAACATAGACTTTTAAAATTCTCTGAAATATTCTTCATCCGTTCTTCGTGTTCTTCACTGTTTTACTCATCTATGCTTGGCTAATCCTCTATAATTAACCCACGGATTAGAGATTCCATATTCCGGAGGACTCGCACTTAATGAGTAACATCTAAACTCGTTTATGTCTTCTTTTATCGGATTCGGTTCTGGATTCAGATTGGGTTTTTGATAAAAAAATCTAAATCGATTATTCCCAAGGACATAATTCGAACTGGGTTTAAGTGATCATTGTGCGATTGTTCAGTGTCACGCCACTGTTTCGAAAACATTTTGGACGATTGTTCAGTTGAGGGAAATTATGGGCAAACATAGAGATTTCGGTTTGTCTAGGAATCAATTACGAGCTCGATGTTTTATTTTTGTCTGATGAAGTTTCTGGAATCCCTGGTTCTCGGTTATTCATTTTAGTTTGGATAATCTCATTTTCCTTTACGGTTTTTGTTTTAATTTCGTTTATTTTGCAATTTGAAAAACTCCCCCCAAATTGTTACTATTCTGTTTCATTGACTGATTTAAACTTACTGCGAATTCATTGGGTAAACGATCCAGGTTACACTATATTGCAAATCTTTTGTTAACTTGGTTATTTTGGGAGAGATTACGACAAATTTCTGTCAAAATTTGGCGTCGTTGCCGGGGAATTCGCATCGGTTTGATTAGTAACAGATTAGGAGTAGATTAGTCGGTTCAGGTGACTGGGCAAAAAAAAAAATTCTCACCTAGATCACTTGAACCAGGGCTTACCCACATGGAAATTGGCATTTTACACAATAATCACCCCCTTTAACGGAGTGAGGTCCTACTCAAAATTGCCAAATTCCATCGTTTAGGCCTTGTTTTTGTGTTTTTTAGTCTCGGTAGGACGTAGCCGATATTTCTGAAATTGTTCCTAAGATTTCTACTAGACTTTGCGATTATCTCTAATTGAGCTGAAATTTGGTAGGTTGATAGATTTTGGCCTAAATATCAAGACAAATTTCTTTGCCATATGGTTTTCATTTTTAAGCCAAATTCCATCATTTTGACTTCTTTTTCAATTTTAAAGATTTTTTATTGCATTTTTGGGTCCCCCAATGGTCTAAGAGTGTTTCTGTACAGATCCCATAAATTTTAAGAATCATTTGATAGTGTTTCTGCATTTATTATGATTATTTTCTAGTGTGGTTTTCTGTTTTTGCGTTTTGAGTCTTTTAGTGTCATCTTATTGTATTTGCTATTTTGTGACTATTTTTGTGATTTTGTGAGTTTGCTTTTGTTGTTTTGTGAGTTTTCCATTATGCCATATGCTCTTTATGAGTACCAGGAGTACTACTGCTCCAGAAGATCTGTTAGAAAGAGATCCTGAAATAGAGAGAACTATCCTAGCTGCTAGACGAACCATGAGGTTAAGTCAATTAGTAACTACGGATCCTGTTTCAGATTCTGAATTTGATTCCTTGTCTCTTGAGTCTTCTGAATTTACTGATTCCAGTAGTACTTTTGCTAACTCTGAAAATATGGCAGAACAAGAAAACCGTCCAACTTTGAAAGAATTGGTTGCACCTGCAGTAGTCAATCAACCATTATGCATTCAATATCCAGAACTTGGTGCTAGCTTTGAACTTAAATCTGGTCTTCTCCATTTGCTTCCCAAGTTTCATGGTCTTACAGGTGAATGTCTCCATAAACATTTGAAGAAGTTTCATATGGTTTGTAGCACAATGAAGCCACAAGCAATTGATGAGGAGCATATCAAACTGAGAGCTTTTCCTTTTTCACTTGAAGGGGGAACTAAGGACTGGTTGTTCTACCTTCAACCTCAATCTATTGCTTGCTGGAATGATATGGCCAAGTTGTTTCTGGAGAAATTCTTTCCATCCTCCAGAGCCACATCCATCCTGAAAGAAATCAGTGGCATTAAACAAGTGAATGGGGAGAACCTACATGAGTATTGGGAGAGGTTCAAGAGTTGTGTGCAAGCTGTCCATACCATCAGATCATAGAGCAACTTCTTATTACATACTTCTATGAGGGTTCGTTGCCTAATGACAGAAATTTGGTTGATGCATCTAGTGGTGGGGCTTTGCAGAATAAGACACTTAAGGAAGCTAGAGATTTGATATCTACCATGGCTGCCAACTCACAGCAATTTGGTACTAAAGCAAATAGTACCCCTGTGTACCAAATTCAAACACCTTAGCTTACAGATCAACAAAGACTTGAAAATAGACTTGATGACTTGATGTCTCGGGTTAGACAGTTGGCAGTTACCCAAACAGTACATGCTTCCCCTCCTTAGATGGGTTATTCATGTGGATATTGTGTTGATCCTTACCATCCTACTGAGTCCTGCCCCACCTTCCAAGATCCCAATTATCAAGACCATTCAGTAGCTGCAGTTGGTGTGTTTCCAGGGAAGCCTTAATACCAGCAACAAAACAATGCCTTCTCTAATACTTACAACTTTGGCTGGAGAAACCACCCTAATTTCCGTTGGAACCAGAATCAGGGTAATCAGAGCTACCAAAATCAAAGCAACCAGTTTCAACAGAATTAAGGTAGTTACTAGCAGAGGCAATTTAGACCACCAGGTTTCTCACATTCTGCACCACCTCCTATTCCAGCTCCTCCTCCCCCACCAGCCATATGATCACCCCCTCCAGTGACATAGCAGCCTAGTAGCAGTGGTAGTGGTTCTTCTGGTTCCTTACTTCAGGATATAATGAAGCAATTTGCCAAGAATACATTACAATTCCAGCAGCAAACTGAAACTTTCATTCAGAGTTTGCAAACTCAGATTGGCCAACTAGCAACTTCATTGAACCAACTCCAACCTTAAGGTTCCAACAACACTCTTCCTTCACAGACCATTCCTAACCCTAAGGGGAACGTGAGTGCTATCTCCTTACGGTCTGGCAAGCAATTGGAAGAGCCTAGGCTAGCTACAGATGTGATTACATCGGATAGAGAGTCAGAAAATGTGAAGAGTGACTCTAAAGATAAGGAGGCAGTAAAGCAAAGTAAAGAGGACATCCCTATCCTTCTTCCTTTCTCTCAAAGATCCATTCAATCCAAGAAAGTGGCAGAAAAGGCAGTAACACAAGAGAATGATATTTTAGAGACATTCAGAAAGGTTGAGATCAACATTCCTCTCTTGGATGTAATCAAGCAAATTCCTAAGTATGCCAAGTTTCTGAAGGAGTTGTGCACCAACAAGAGGCGATTAAAGGGGAATGAACGAGTGAGCATGAACCAGAATGTATCAGCACTCATCCAGCCTACCATGCCTCGGAAATACAAGGATCCAGGAATGTTTTCTATCCCATGTATTATTACTAAATATAGATTTGATGATTGCATGCTAGACTTAGGTGCTTCAATTAATGTTATGCTTGCATCTGTCTATGCATCTCTTGGTCTTGGTCCCTTGCATCCTACTGGTGTTATTGTTCAGTTAGCTAATAGGAGTAATGCTCATCCCTCTGGTTTGCTTAAAGATGTATTGGTTAAAGTTAATGAGTTGATATTTCCTACTGATTTTTACATCTTAGATATGGAGGATGAGTCTCCTAATATTAGGTCACCAATCATACTAGGTAGACCTTTCATGAAAAAAGCTAGGACCAAAATAGATGTGCATTCTGGTACTCTCTCCATAGAGTTTGGTGATATTTCTGTGAATTTCAATATTTTTGATGCCATGAAACATCCAAGGGAGGAGCACTCTATTTTCTGCATTGATGTTATTGATGATGCTGTAGATGATGTTCTTGCTAATTGGTATGCTGATTTTCCAGATATTGCATCTATGAGTGATTGTGCTATCTGTGATTGCTCTGATAGTACATGGTTCCCTATATGCACTGAAATTGATGTTGCATTGTGTGATGACATTGATCTTAATTGTGAGAGTGTCACTTTGCATTTTGATATTGATTGTGATGATCTTTATGATGTTGATTGTGAGACTTCTTCTTTGCATGATGTGCTGGATTCTAATTCTAACAGTGAGTTGCCTAGACACAGTTCTGCTTCTTTGTGTATGGTTTCCAAGATTTCAGGTGTGCACACTACAGAACTTGTTGAACAACCACTCAAGCTTCTTCCCTCCATTAAGCAACCACCCAAGTTGGAGTTGAAATCCCTTCTGAATCATTTGAAGTATGCCTATTTGGAGGTGGGTGAACAGTTGCCAATCATTATGGCAAACAACCTTCTACCGGAGCAAGAAGAGAAGCTGCTAAGCTTATTGAGGGTAAATAAGAAGATGATTGGGTGGACACTAGCTGACATTGTTAGTATTAGCCCCTCCATGTGTATGCATCAGATTTTGTTAGAAGATGAGGCTAAACCAGTGAGAAAATCCTAGAGACGCCTTAATCCCCTTATCCTTGATGTGGTGAAGGAGGAGGTCACTAAGCTTCTGCAAGCTGGTATTATATATCCTATCTCTGATAGCCAGTGGGTTAGCCCGGTTCAGGTGGTTCCCAAGAAGTCTGGAGTGACTGTGGTGGCCAATCAGAAGAATGAGCTCATTCCTATTAGAGTCCATAATAGTTGGAGTGTCTGCATTGATTATAGGAGACTCAACCAAGCCACCCATAAGGATCATTATCCTTTACCCTTCACTGATCAGATGTTAGAGCGGTTGGCTGGTAAGTCTCACTATTGCTTCCTTGATGGATACTCCAGCTACTTCCTGATCCATATTGCTCCTGAGGACCAAGAGAAGACGACCTTCACATGCTCCTTTGGAACATATGCCTACCGAAGGATGCCTTCTGGCCTTTGCAATGCACCGGGCACCTTTCAGCGTTGTATGGTAAGTATTTTCTCTGAGTTTCTAGAGGATTGCATGGTGTTTATGGATGATTTCACTGTAAATGGGTCTGGTTTTGATGCATGCCTAGCTAACTTGTCTAGAGTTTTGCATACGTGCATAGAGTCCAATCTTTTGCTGAATTTTGAGAAGTATCACTTCATGGTTGATCAGGGATTGTTTTGGGGCATATAGTGTCTAGTAAGGGTATTGATGTTATTACTGCTTTGCCTTACCCCACATCTGTGCGGGAAGTTCATTCTTTTCTTGGTCATGCCGGTTTCTACAGGAGATTTATCTAGGATTTCAACAAGATAGCCCGCCCTTTGTCCAACCTTTTGCACAAGGACATCAACTTTGTATTTGATGATGAGTGCAAGTTGGCCTTTGATCATTTGAAGCGATGCTTGACTATAACCCCTGTGATCCAACCATAGAATTGGCTGCTTCTATTTGAGATTATGCGTGATGCCTCCAACTATGCTGTTAGTGCTATCTTGGCTCAGTGGGTTGATAAAGCCTCACATATGATTGCATATGCATCCAAGACCTTGGATTCTGCCCAGTCTAATTACACCACCACTGAGAAGGAGTTGTTAGCTATAGTGTTTGCCTTTGATAAGTTTAGTTCATATCTGTTAGCTAGTAGAGTTATTGTTTACTCTGACTATGCTGCATTGAAGTTTCTTTTGAAAAAGTTAGATGCTAAGCCCCGACTTATCCGATGGATGTTGTTGCTCAAAGAGTTTGATGTTGAGATTAGAGATAGAAGTGGAGCACAAAACTGAGTGGCTGATCACTTGAGTCGCATTTCTCATTCTCCCTCTCACCCCTCTCCTATTCAGGATGATTTTCCTGATGAGCAGCTTCTTCAGTTGCAAGGTAAGATTCCATGGTATGCTGATCTGGTTAATTATTTAGTTGCTAGAGTTTTACCTACTGATTCCATTAGGGCCCAAACTTTGAAATTGCAAAGTGATTCTAAATATTATGTTTGGGATGACCCTTATTTGTGGAGATTTTGTAGTGACCAAGTAATTATGAGATGTGTGCCTGATCATGAGTTTGATTCTATCTTGCATTTTTGCCATGCTTCTCCTTGTGGTGGTCACTTTGGACCACAAAGAACTGCTAGGAAAGTGTTAGATTGTGGCTTATTTTGGCCTATCCTATTTGATGATGCCTATATGTTTTGTATGTCATGTGATAACTGTCAGAGAGCAGGAAGTATTTCCCATAGGCATGAGATGCCCCAAAACCCTATCTTGTTTTGTGAAGTCTTTGATATTTGGGGTATTGATTTCATGGGCCCATTTCCTGTTTTTCATGGTCATACTTACATACTGTTGGTTGTGGATTATGTTTCGAAATGGGTTAAGGCAAAAGCCACCCGGACTAATAATTCTTCTGTGGTGGTGGATTTTATTTGGTCTAACATTTTCTACAGGTTTGGCATTCCTAGGGCCATCATTAGTGACCAAGGCTCTCATTTTTGCAATCGAAGCATGGGTGCCCTATTACGCAAGTATGGAGTGTTTCACAAGGTCTCCAGAACATACCACCCCCAAACCAATGGTCAAGCTCAAGCTTCAAATAGAGTGATTAAGCAAATCCTTCAGAAGACTGTTAACTCTACCTGGAAAGATTGGAGTAAACAATTGGATGATGCTTTGTGGGCATATCGCACCGCCTATAAGACTCCGATTGGGATGTCTCCCTATCAGCTTGTCTTTGGTAAGGCATGTCATCTTCCAGTTGAGTTGGAACATCAAGCCTATTGGGCTATTAAGCAGTGTAACATGGATTTGGCCAAGTCTGGGATGGAACGAAAGCTATAGCTGCAAGAGTTGGATGAGCTTAGATTGGATGCCTATGAGAGTTCACGATTGTACAAGGAGAAGACAAAGGCATTCCATGATAAGCACATCTTGAGAAAAGAGTTTTTTGTGGGCCAGAAAGTTCTTCTATTCAATTCCCGCCTGAAGTTTATGCCAGGTAAGCTTTGATCTAGATGGGATGGCTCTTTTGTGGTTCATAATGTTTTCCCTTTTGGTGTTGTTGAGTTGTATGATCCACCCACCGAACGGACCTTCAAAGTCAATGAACACCGCCTCAAGCAATTTCATGAGGGAGACATAAAGCAACTTGACGAAGCAAAGATCCTCCTCATTGATGCCACATATCCTCCATAAACCCCTTAGGGAGTATTTTTCTTTCTTTCCTTCTATATCTCTCGTTTCTTTTCTTTTATTTCTTCCATTTCACACCTTTCTTTTTCCAAATAAAATTAGTTGGTGAATAATACAGTTTCTCTTTCTATGATTGCCACATCTTATGAACTTTGACATTTGGGTTTTAATAGATTATTCTGTTGGACTGCAATTTTGGACTCTTGGATTATATGTCTTGGTAGTTGATTTTGTGGTGCTGATTGCATGATTTGATATTTCCCTATGTGAGATTTTGGGCCTATTTGAATGGAACTCATCTCTTACCATTCTTTCTTTTATGTGTGCATCTACTCATGATTCATGTTTTCTAGAACTTGCTCCCTTTCTTTTTGAAACTACATTTCACTTACATGTGTAAATATGATGGAGGCTTGCTTTCTTTCTTTCATGTCCCTACTTTGGCCAAATAGCTTTCCCTTGCATCATATTCCCTTTGCTAGCCCCTTTGTGCCTTTATGATTCATTCTTTTACAAACCACATTACTAGCCTAAGTGTAAAACCAATTTTTACCGCACATTGGAATTACATTGAGCATTGGTTTCACTTCTGTTTTGTGTTTAAGTGTGGGGGTTGCTCAGGAGTGCAACAATTTAAGTGTGGGGGAGAGATATTTGATTTTGTGTCATTTCATCAATTGACATTGATTTGGTCATCGAAAATCATTGAAAAAAAAAGAAAAAGAAACCAAAAAAAACAAGGAAAAAAAAAGAAACAAGAAAAAAAATGCAAAAACAAAGAGAAATAAGAATATACATATATTATTTTAGTTATTTCATTTGACTAGTGCTCTTTTACATTTCTTTGGTGCATAGCCTCTCTTTTCCATACTCCTACATACCTTCACCCTACAACTATAAATAATAAGCTCTCTTGATTTATGCATGCATGTGTTTTGAGTAGTGGAGAAGTAGAAATTGAGCAACCTATGGTAAAACAATTTTATTGAGTAGAATTTGAGTGATACACTTATCTCCTGATACACTTGAGAGATTGATTGAGGGCATCCCTAGAGAGATCACATTGTGTGATTAGCATCATTGATTGAGATTGCCATGATTTGTAATTTAAGATGAAAAGATTTCAGTCTTGATTGCTTAGTCTTTTGAAACCTTGTGTTCCTTGTTCAAATCTTTACATTGTTGGCAATTACTAGAAATGAGAGAATTTTCTTTCTTCCAATTTTCTTTTCTTTTTGATTTTGCCCGGGAGTGCAAAAGGATAAGTGTAGAAGAATTTGATAATTGAATATTTTACACACTTATTTTGTATCTTTTGGGTAATAAATTTATGATTGTTAGCTAATAAATAATGGGCTTTAATGCTTATTTAGGCTTTGGGCTTTTATTTGGATTTAATTCATTTTCATGATAAAAATTTCAGATTTAATATGTTTCACTGTTTTAACCATAACTTTTGAACCAGACATTGGATTTGCCTCATTTTTGTCTCATATTTCAGATGATTCAAAGGGCTACAAATGTTATGAAGACTTAGAAGGAAAATTCGGTCAAGAGGGTGGTCAAACTTGGAGTTGAAGTCAGAGACATTTTTCTAGATTTTTATTTGGGCCCGAATTTTGTGAAGGCCCATTTGCTATTTTAGTCTATTTCTTTTTGGGCTGAATATTTTATGACCTGGAACCCCATTTCGTTTTTGCTATTTTAAGTTAGGTCAGATGGTGGCTAACCACATATTGTATTCTTTTAGACTTTTGAAGATCAAACATAGACTTTTAAAATTCTCTGAAATATTCTTCATCCGTTCTTCGTGTTCTTCATTGTTTTACTCATCTATGCTTGGCTAATCCTCTATAATTAACCCACGGATTAGAGATTCCATATTCCGGAGGACTCGCACTTAATGAGTAACATCTAAACTCGTTTATGTCTTCTTTTATCGGATTCGGTTCTGGATTCAGATTGGGCTTTTGATAAAAAATCTAAATTGATTATTCCCAAGGACATAATTCAAAATGGGTTTAAGTGATCATTGTGCGATTGTTTAGTGTCACGCCACTATTTCGAAAACATTTTGGACGATTGTTCAGTTGAGGGAAATTATGGGCAAATGTAGAGATTTTGGTTTGTCTAGAAATCGATTACGAGTTCAATGTTTTATTTTCGTCTAATGAAGGTTTTGGAATCCCTGGTTCTGGGTTAGTCATTTTAGTTTGGATAATCTCATTTTCCTTTACTGTTATTGTTTTAATTTCGTTTATTTTGCAATTTGAAAAACTCCCCCCAAATTGTTACTGTTCTGTTTCATTGACTGATTTAAACCTACTGCAAATTCATTGGGTAAATGATCCAGGTTACACTATATTGCAAATCTTTTGTTAACTTGGTTATTTTGGGAGAGATTACGACAAATTTCTGTCAGGCTAAAATAGGTATCTTGTTGGGCTAGAAAATGTTGTCATCCTGATGACACAATCACATGAGATGTGTCCCCCTTCTAGAACATCTTGATCATCTTACTTCCTATCTTGAGATATAGAACTTTGACTTGTTGACTTTTGTTCCAACAAGTGTAAGATATTTCAAGACTTCATCTTTTCCTTTTCCCTCTCATGTATGCCAAAATATTGAGCCTTCCCAAAGGGTTCACAAGTGTTGAATTTATTGCCTATTAGTGCAAACACATGTGACAAGGATATGTTGTCTTTATGCATTAACTTAACCAAGTGACAATCATTTTTCTTGAATAATTAATAGATAATCAATGTCGCAATGGATATTTAATCTTGACATTTCATTAAATGATCAATTTCAACATTCCATTGAATATTCACAATATACTAGGATTTTGGTAAAGCATAAATCAGGATGTTACACGCCCTATAAACTCACAATTACCTTCATGTCCAAACTTGTTATTTAGTTCTAATGAAGTCCTATAGAAAGATGAGATTTCAAAATTTTCATTTTAAATAGATCATGTTTAATAAGTTATTTATTTATTTACTTGAACTTAATTGATTAGTGGTCATTTATATAGTTTCATTATATGTTTACAATTGCAATGTATACAAAGTTAAATTGTCTAAAGTATTATTTCGTTATATTCTTTAAATGAGATGTTGTAATGAGATATTGCTCACTGTAAAATACATTTGACCCCAGATAGTGTAGTTGATCATGTTCCTATCACTGATCGTCAAATGTCTATATTGTTTTTTTTTATTGAAAGCTAAATATATATTAATACTTGAGACTGATACAATAGATGAAAACAAATACAAACAAAACAATCTCAAATACAATCAAATAAACCAGATACAAAAACAGCCAAGAGTACATAATAGATTTAAGACTAGAAGAAAACTCATAGGCAATAGTAGTCTCCTTGATATCCAAGGTTAGAAATGACGAAAAAGGAAGTGTTGGTCGTAAAACCCACCCTGAAGGGCATACATCCTTATAAGCATTAGCTGCAATTAGAGCAGCTGTACAGACACCCCATATTGGGGTAAAGAACCTAGAAAACCTAACCTCAAAAAGAAGAAGACCCATAATGTTCTGAATAATACTTCTGCTCCTTTGATCAAGTAGATCCGATGACCTTGACCACACACCGAAAAACACCTCTTTAAATCTTCCCCCAAGAACACAGATCTAAGCTACCAAGAGATAATCAGATCTAATAGCGTTCAAACAGTCATCTAACCAAGAGGATTTGAATGCAAATCTTATAGACCTGTTTATTTCCTTAGACAAAAACACCACCAAAAAACCCAAAATCACAAAAAAAAAGGAACAAAAAACATATAAATCTCACATCTGCAGATCAAATCTGGAGAAGGAGAGGAGAAGACTCGCCACAAGGACGAGAGAAGACGACAACCGACAAAACTCAAAGTGATAGGACCGCAAATGTCAGATCTGGACTCCAAGCTATACCTTTGACTTGTCTGTGACACAAAAGTAGGCTCACCAGTGGCTTGTTCATCACAAGCCACCGGCGAGAGTGCAAGATACAGAAGGGAGCGTAGGAGAGAAGAGAGAGGGGGGGCATCAAAGTTCATCCAACCCCTAATTGAATGTCTATATTGTTAACTTGAATTTGAAGCGTCATCTGCGCGACTTCTAATTTAACGGAAAAATTTAAATTCTTATGTATATAAGTGTAAATCTTGTTTTAGGAGTTCCGCATAGACTATAGGCAAGATCCTTGCTTATTTGAAATTTTTATAATGATGTTGTAGAATTTTTAGTGGCCCCATTTTCAGGGGAGACTCCGTCTATTCTACAGGAATCTTACAATTTTCTATTCAAGAATTATATATTTAGTTCCATATATACGTGTCTACAAATATAGTTGAGAACTTTTAATTATAATAGGCTAAGGGATATGGGTTTTTCTCTTATTTTGCGTCGATCACCCTTAAATTTTTTGGGAATGGCAGATTTCTTTTTTCATTTTTCAAGATGGCTAACAATTAATCCAAAATATGTGAGAAAATATAATATCATTCATTAAATTTTGAGAAAAGTAAACCTTTTACAGAACCTCATCATTGTTAAGGTATTATGTCTGCATATGTGCACATGTGTAAATAAAAGAATTCATTCCTCAATGCAAAGTAAAGATTTCATACAAAAATTAAGACACAACCAGGATAATAGTATAACATTTCCACTTGACATAAAATTACATAACTTAAGTGCTGAAAGTTATTTAAAATGTAACTAATATCTAAAATACAATTATAGAAGTATATAAGGTTTACGTAATTGGACTCACTTTTTCTTCATGTTGCATGTATACTACTTGCAAATTTTCTTTCTCCATGGTTAACATCCTAGATTTTGGAGACATTAGATGAGAGTAAAATAGTCATTGAAAAGGTGTGTCTCTTCTACTATGACGTAAAGGCCGGTTAGGAGGCTCACTTTGAGATATACAGGGTTCGCTTTGATTCACACCAGTAACTAGCGTTCCTTAAACAAGACTAGAATCGCTTTCTATGTTCATTTTTGAGACATCAAGAGAGGTTGAGAGAGGAATGCCTGAGCAAATGAGAGAGTAATAAAGGCTAGTAGTGGTGGCGAGGAAGGGAGGTAATGCAATAGAAAAAGAGGTTTCGCAACAGGAAGAGAGGTTCAAAGAGAGCAACTTCAGCTTTTGGCATGAAGAAGAGAAGATATAGTTCCTTTTTGGGGCTGTAATTTTAGACCTGATATATTTAGAAGTTGTAACGCCCGACTTTTAGGGCCTCGTATTTCCCAGAGTTATCATGCACATCATCGAAAAGATTTAGACAACTTAATGCAAAATATGAGTTTTCAGGAAAAACTAATAAATTATTACAGCTCGAAATAATTATATAAATACAATCATCCCCTCCATTCAGATACCTAACACAGTAAGTCCGGGATAGGGGAACAAAATACAAATCCGAGTTACAATACAATCCGACATAACATATCAAACACAAAGCCGCTTCTCTTCACAGCCGCGTCTTGCCTCGTGATTCCAACCCACTACCTGCTTCTTTCATAGAGTTTGGGATTCCAATAAAGGGACCCCAGGGGTAATAGTTAATCTTATATGCAAGTATGAAGCATTAATGATCACATAGCACATGTATCCACAAATAAGTATGCAATTCAATGAATCTCGCTATAACCGCAGTTACCGGCTAAGGACCGCAGCCCTGTTTGTAGAACACGCGGCTTTACAGGACACGCAGCCCTAATCCATAGCTAGGATATGTATATATGCAATTATCAAGTAGACATGGCTAATCATACAAGAATACAACTATACAAGCTAATAAGATAACAATTACCCACCTCGGTTTTGAGTCCTTAAGTCTTTATCGGAAGTGTCGTGATCAACAAAAGTATGTCGGAACACCTATAAATGGTATCATTACCATTAGTCACTTGGGATATCGGACACTCCTAATCTTTCTCTCTTAGGCTCCCCCTCTCTCTCTTTCTTTGGATTCCCCAAAGTGTGCCAGGTTGTGCTAGTGTGTGTTGTAGTGACGGGTTGTAGTATGCTAAGGTAAGGTTTATGTCATAGTTGTCGAGTTTGTAGTTATAGGTTGTATGTTGTTGTCATTGCCGAGCTGTAGTTGTATGTTGTAGTCATGTAGTTGCAGTTGTAGAGGTATAGTTATATGTTGTAGTTGTCGAGATATAGTTGTATGTCATAGTTGTGTAGTTGCCAGGGTGGGATTTATGTGAAGTAGTTGCTGAGATAGAGCTCGAGTTGTGCAGTTGTGTGCACATTGTTTGTTGGGGAATGGCATGGCCAGGTTAAGGCAATGGTGTTAGAATTGTTCCTCTTAGTTTCCTACGCCTTAAAAATTATACTATCAGAGTTTCCTTCCTCTTACCATGCATCTTGAGATTCCATTTCTATCTCTTCTTCTAAGTAGTCCCCCCAGATTTACAATTTATGTGACAACGAGACCTCAATTCAATTCTTATAGTTCTTCTTAGCATAAAATTTCTAGGTTTTCTTCTACAGTCCTCTTTCTTTAAAGCTCCCTCAAAATACAGACAGAAACTAGAAAGAAGAGGAAATCAATAGTTACCTTTTGTCCAATGAATTCCTTGTTGTAATCGTACTCTTTAACCTTTGACCTTCGATGCATGCACAAAAGAAGCTTACGAAGCTGAACCATGACGAATGCTCCCTTGCTCTCCTTTTCTCTCTTTTTAAACTCAACTCTTGTTTGCAGCATAATGTCTGAACTTCCAAACACCACATTTTATATTAAACTCATTCAGCTGCGGTCAACTCTTGCGTGCTCAGAGAGAGAGAGAGGAAAGTGTATTCTTAATAAAATAGGAATTATTTGACAATGGGCCAGATTAACCTAATTTGGGCTTGTAGCAATTGATCAATAATAGGGTTCGAAGCCCATATCAATTCTGCAGGCTTCAAGATCTAAAAATCTAGGATATTACAGAAATGGTCTTAAAAGTTAAACTTTAAGACCGATCCTAATTAAATCTAGTCGTAAAAAAATTAATTTTTATTTATTTTTTTTCTTATTTTTGTACCGGCTACTATTTATGTCAGGTCTTGAAAGTTAAACTTTTAAGACTGACTTCTAAATATATCTGGTCTTAAAATTAATAGACTTTATATTTAAAGTTGTTCTTATATTTTAGATTGGATATTATTTAAGTTTTGTTATATGAGATTTCTCTAAAAAGTAACTGATATTTCAATTTTTTAATATGTTTATAACTAATTGTTTTTTAATACAATCTAAATAACATATTTTAGACCTATGAATAAAGGATCTGATCTAACAAGTTCTTGATATTTACAAAATTGCTATTAGTCATACTTTTAAGAACAAAGCGCCCATACTTCAGTCTAAACGAGGTGTTCTTAAAGCCCTTTTTCTATACTAGTGGTACAATTACCCAACATTAATAAAAGAGGAAAATAAACAATATCAAGCTTAATGCTATTGGCAAATAAAAGTCAAGTATGCATCATCTTGTATTGATAGAGCTTAGCGAGCACAAAAAGCCATTGCCATGAAATCAAGAATGCAAGCTCCGACAACAATCACCATATACACAATTTCAATTAATTCAATATTTGCAAATTTCAAAAAAATTGGTTTGGGGATTTTAAGAGGATTTCCTTGTACATTGAAAGGAGGTATTACATAGAATAGGCTGTAGATAAGTTTCATTGCGCTGAACTTTGAATGGTTTATTAAAGTGACACCCTATAAGCCAATAGTTGTAAGTGTCTCGTTAACAATTAATCTCCCTACTTCTTATGACCCTTTTATTCATTCTTAAATAAGAAATTAGAATTTGAACATATCAAAGCCAGTTAGTCATATATTTTTTTACAATTCATACTTATCACGCCTAACAATACCAATAATATTTTAAACATGCCCTCACTGGAAACAAAATGCAGCTCCACCAGGTAATGCATTTGTAATAGGTACAATAATAATAAGGCTTACATTAATGTACACTACCCAAAAAAAAATTTCAATTTGTAGCAGTTAATATATAGAGGTGACAAAATACATCTACAAATTTGCAGTGGCAACACTCACGCCAAAACACATGCTTGTTTATAACAAACTTTGTAGTGGTTATCAGAAATAAACTACTATAAAATCGGCACCAACTTGGTGTATAATGGCATGAAGGTTGTGGTAGTCCTATTTGTCATAGTTGGAGGATAAGAACTGCTACAGGATCCGAAGAGTCACAACATTTGTCAAGGTTTAAAATAAAACATCGCTATAAAATTAGTGCCAGCTTGTTGCGTAATAGTGTGAAGGTTGTCGTGGTTTTAGGATAAGAACCACGGTAGGATTTGAAGAGTCATGACATTTTTCATGATTCAAAATAAAAAAACCACTATAGCATGTAATTTTGTTGAGGTTCTAAGCAAAAACCGCTACAAATTATCTACATGTGTAGCGAGTATTTTCAAAACTGCTAAAGACTTTAAAGCTATATAAACCTTCAGCCCTCAAATCATTTTGTGAAGATTCTGCAGCATGCAATGAAACATTGATTGTAATGTAGCTACCTTTCTCTGATAAAAATAAGTTAGTGGCTTTTTCTGTTAGTTCTCTATGTGTTTTGATGATAACAAGACATTATAAACTTGTTGCTAAGTTTTGAACATGTTTAGAGATCCTTAAAATTCATTTAATTCTGATAATACATGTTAAACTCGAGTTTGGATGTAATAGACTCAAGTTTGTGCTCAACAGAAAGGAAAATAAACGTTTTGGACTCGAGCAGACTCGAGCCTAACATAATAGACTCGAGCCTGTGCGTGACAGAGAGCCTTTTTGCTGTTTTCACCCCGAGCAAACTCGAGCCTAGCATAATAAACTCGAGCCTACTCGTGACAGAGACAAAAGTCACATTTTATAACTAAGATAGACTCAAGCCTATCATGTTAAACTCGAGCCTAAGTCTTACAGAGATCATGTCAAATTTCTTAAGCGGTTAAACTCGAGCATAAATGTTTTTGACTCAAGCCTAAATTTTACATAAAGCTCTTTAAAACGTTTTTTTCTTAAGAACAGACTCGAGCATAAGAATTTTAACTCGAGCCTGTCCCTTCCAGAGAACAACCAAAGTTTTTCACAATCATAGGCTCAAGCATATATTCATTAACTCGAGCATGTTTCAATTTGAAAAGCATTTGCACAACGGTTTAGTGAAACAGACTCGAGCCTGTCACTAATAGACTCGAGCCTAAGTCAGCCAGAGAGCTATTCAAGTGACAGAGCCCGAGCAGACTCGAGCCTGTGCATTTGAACTTAAGCTTCAGTACGTTGTAAATGGCTCTAGACTCGAGCCTACCCAGATTATGCTTGAGTGTTGATGAACAGACTCGAGCATAGCAGTCTTAAACTCGAGCCTAACAGATCCCTGTTATTTAAATTATGTGTTTTTCACCTCTCAGATTCAATCTTAAGCATTATCTTACACTCAAATAGAATTACGAATCATTATATATATATGTTTAATGTGTTTGTTCATGAGTTTCAGATTACTTTAACACGTTTTTGAGCATCAAATCAACTCTGGGATAAGAGCATTTATTGCAGGACTAAAAACCAGGCTGAAACTTCTCCCTGATCTCATTTGTTTAGCTCTGACCGTTATGGATCAATCTAAGCACTCTCCAACGGTCTAAAACGAATTACGAAAAGGCAAGAGTACTGGAAAACATCTGCAACGTCTATATCCAAGATTCCAGCCAAGAATTGAAGAGATGGCTGAAAATATGCAACGGCTATTTTTCAGAATTACAGCTGAGGATTGGAGAAGAAAACGCAACGGCTAGTCTCACTGATTAATCTATAAATACTCACAAAGACGAAGAGCAATACACACAACAGAATACATCTAATTGCTTCTTTGATCTTTAAGCTCTGTTTTATGCAAAATATTTTTTGAACTTCAGTGTTTATGATTATCTACTCTTTAGGAGAGTTTGATTGTGAAAATCATTTCTGATCATTTGTTGTGAGAAAACTCAAGGTTGTGGAACCTGTGAGTTGAGGTAGTTTAATTACAAAGTGTAAGGGGGAGCAAGTCCTAGGTGATTGGGATTGCATGTGATTTACATTGTTGTAATTAAAGCTTTCTAAGATATTATAAATACCCAAGAGGTATCTGGGGACTGGACGTAGGTCAAGTTGTGACCGAACCAGTATAAATTCTTTGTGTCAAGCTTTTCTTCCCTTACTCTCTTGTTATTTGTTTTAAGATTTTGAAAAGTTTTTTTTCCTTAAAATCCCCAATTCACCCCCCTCTTGGTGATTTCTTCCACTTTCATTTTCATCGAAGATTGACATCTACTTTGAAAACCAATATTTCATTCCATGTTGCACTATCTTCATTAATGACGAAAACTTGTGGCAAGTTTTTCTTAAAACCACTATAAAATACAAAGAGTGAAGATATTTGTAGCGGTTTTATATAACTACTATAGGTTTTTGATTTTTTGTAGCAGCTGTCACTACAAAACCACTACAGAATGAAAAAAGTCAAGACATTTGTAGCGGTCCTATGTAACAACTATAAACACCTACAAGTTACCCATACCCGCCCATTTAGTGTAATTTTTTATTATTAGCTACTTATCCTATTCCACATTTTTCCATAATGTAAAGGCATTCCCTGGCTCCCTCCCTATTCGAGATTTTGAGTATTCAGCCGCCTCTAATCCCTAACCATAATGGCCATCAACTCTCAATCCTCTCACTCTTTCTCTCTAGCTCTGTTTATTTGAACTTGTGAGTTGCTATTGGCTCTACATTTAAAGTAAAGAAGTTTTTAGAAGTGGATAAATATCTTCAAATTGAATTAATTGGCTTTTGTGATCCAAAATTTATCTTTTGCATGTTGAATAATGAATCTTCTAAGTATCAAGTTCTAACTACGTTGGCACTTGATTTGTTGGCTATACCAATATCTACAATATCTTTAGAATTAGCTTTTAGTACTATAGTCAAATACTATATTCTTTCAGAAGCTCCTTGTCTTCAAAGATGGTTAAAATTGGCTATTCAAGACACCCCCTAAATTTAAGGACCTTGATATTGATAATTTTAATGAGAATGCAAGTACTATTGCTAGTAGTTTCAATAATATTCTCAATTTGTATTGTTTCTTTTTTTTTTATTCCATATTAGATTATTTAAGATATGTTGTCTCTTCATTTATTTTACAGAGGAAGATTTAGGGTGTGCATGGCAACCATTCTATTTCCTAACATTATTTCTAAGATGAAACAATTTTTTCTAATTTATGCCTTAAAAGAGTTTTGAAAATCATAATTACATTTGTTAACTCATTTTATTTTTACTTCGAGAATCAGAATTATGTTTGTTAATGCATTTTTTTTCATTCCACAAATCAAAATTGCATCTGTTAACACATTTTATTTTTATCCTAAGAATTAGAGTTACCTGATACAATATAAATATATTTCTTTATTTTTTGTTTACAGATTTCATCAACTGTATAAAATAATAAATTTTAACCAAAATGCCAACATTTCATATTTGAAAAAATATTTTAAAAATATAATATTTTATAGTCATATAACTCAACTAAATAAAATAATCTATTTCTTTACTTTTGCTCTCATTTTTTAATACCATATTATTACCTTAATATTAATTAAACAAATGAATAAATAAATTATTATACATAAGTCACATGACTCAACTAAATTTTCATGATATCACAATAATTTAAACCAAAAATAATTGATGTTGTATTGAACAAAAAACATGACAAGTCTCCAATGTATTTCTAATATGTCTCTTAATCTATCAACATCATATTGGGGGCAACTAATTGTCTCTAGCTAATTGGTTTGCAATATTTTTTTTAATAATGTTTATTTCAGTCACTTGATCTGAGGGGCCTTCATCATCTATAACTACAAATGTATGGGTTGATGCTGCCATGTTGGTTTAATGATCTCATGTGTTAATTGAAGCATTGCTTTCAACACTTTACTGAAATACTTGCTAATTGTTTTCCCTGAGCATTGAAATCTCTCATAAACATTCCTATTTGAAATCCCATGTCTAATTGAAGTACAAAAAAATTCCTAATTGTTCACCAACCCTAACATGACTTCTATCTACTAACCAACCTTTTTGTATCATCAATGTATAAAGTTTGTTGTACACAAATCTTTCAATTCTAAATGCCTCATATTCTATCTAAGTGGTGAAATCTAAGATCCACAACCCATTCAGCACCTGTCAGGCTACTATCTCTAATTGGCTCTTTAGTATATATTGAATTATTAATAATAATATTCAACAAATTTGATATAACAAGATCTTCATCTATTGATTTGTTGTCAATATGAAGTTCAAAATATTGCCCACAAGTTTGACACAAAGGAGCACTAGCCATGAGAACACTGCATTAATACAAATTATCATCAATTATTTCATGCTAGCATATTTCAAAAAGTAAATCACATTAACAAAAAAAAAAAAATATCCACATCATAGTCATGCGAAAAATTAAAATTAAAATATGGTCTTCAACGCCATTAAACAAAACAAAATTAAAAAGTTGCAACATAATTTCATTCATTCAAAAATTTGTATGAGTAAAGCTCTCCTCTCAAAAGGAGCCTTTATAAAGGCTACTCTTCATGCTTGGTTCTCAACTATTCGATCAACTTCTTTGTGGTATGCTTCATTCTTGAATCCTACCATGTCATTCAATACATCCATTGTAGCCTCAATTAAGTATGAATCCTCATTCACTTTTGCAGTAGCAGAATTAGCAAAATTATGGTGGCATTGGTTTTTGTTAGTTCTCTATGTGTTTTGATGATAACTAACAATTGTAAACTAAAATTTTTTTATTGTTGCTAAAGTTCAAACATGCTTAAAGATTGTTAAAATTGATCTCAATCTTATGATGTTAGTTAAACTCGAGTTTAGTTTTTATAGACTCAAGTTTACACTTAACAGAAAGCAAATAAGCAATTTGAACTTAGGCAAACTCGAGCCTAACTTAATAGACTCGAGCCTGCTTGTGACAGAGAGTAAGTTTCATGATTTTCAACTAAGGCATACTCGAGCCTACGTCTTACAGAGAGCAAATTAAGTTATTGGCTCTCAGTTAGACTCGAGCCTACCAGAATAAACTCGAGCATGTGCCTTACAGAGAGCATGTCGCATTTCTTCATGATTTTAAACTTGAGCATGCATTTCTTAACTCAAGCCTAAGTCTTACAGAGAGCTCTTCCAACAAACTTTCATGTGAATAGACTCAAGCCTATGAAGCTAGACTCGAGCCTGTCTCTTCCAGAGAGCAAACTAAGATTTACTCAAAAATAGGCTCAAGCATAACTTTGTTAACTCAAGCCTATTTCAGATTGAAAGAAGTCTCAAAAGCGTTTGGCTGAAGCAAACTCAAGCCTAACACTTACAGACTCGAGTTTGGCTCAGACAGAGAGCTATCAAAATTTCATGCCCCAAACAAACTTGAGTCTAAGTTTCCAAACTCAAGCCTACGCCTTTGTAGTTAAGCTTCATTTCATTGCAAACAATTCTAGACTCGAGTTTGTGCACTATTCCAAAATACTTTCAAACATTCATCACGATAAACATTGAATTCTAAAGGGCAAACTCAAGCCTACTTATTTTGTGCTTGAGTGCTCATGAACGAACTCAAGCCTACTGAAGTTAGACTCGAGCCTAACAAGATCTCTGTTTTACTCTTCGCGTGTTTCATATTTCTGATTCACTTTCATGATGTGTTTTGTAATTAAATGAAATTATGAATCATCATAAATATGTTTGATAAGTTTGTTGCTGAGTTACAGATTACATTAACACGTTTTAAGCTTTAGATTACAACAAATCAGATCTGTGTTAAGAGCATTTAATGCAGGACCAAAAACCAGGCTGAAACTTATCCACTATCCCAATGGTTCAGCACAGACTGTTATGGATCAACTAAATCACTCTCCAATGGTCAAATAAAGGTTATGGAATGACAGAATATCTGGAAGACCATCTGCATCAACGAATTCCAGGATTCCAGCTAAGAATTGAAAGAACGGAGGAAAATATGCAACAGTCATTTTCCAGATTTACAGCTGAACGTTAGAGAAGAAAATGCAACGGCTAGCTTCACTAGTTAACCTATAAATACCCATGAAGACGAAGAGCAAGATGCACAACCGAATTACAACTGATTGCTTCTTTGATTTTTAAGCTCTGTTATGCGAAATATTTTTGAATTTCAGTGTTTATGATTATTTGCTCTTTAAGAGAGTGTGATTTCGAAAATCATTTCTGATTACTTGTTTTGTGAGAACTCAAGGTTGTGGAACCTGTGAGTTGGGTTGTTTAATTACAAAGTGTAAGGGGGAGAAAGTCCTAGGTGAATAAGATTGCATGTGGTTTACATTGTTGTAATTAAAGCCTGTTGAACTACTGGAAATACCCAGAAGATATCTGGGGACTGGACGTAGGTCAAGTTTAAGACCGAACCATTATAAATCCTTTGTGTCCATCTTTTCTTCTCTTACTTTTTCGTTATCTGGCTTTCAAGTTTTGAAAAAGAATTCAGACATTTTTCAAAAGAATTTTTGAAATCCCCAATTCACCCCCCTCTTGGTGATTTCTTCCATTTTCAGTTTTGTCTAATCTTAACCAACTCTTGAATGGCTTGACATACCATTGCAATATCTTTATTCCTACTACATCTTCTACACTTTGCATTTAAGGTCCCATCTTATCTATTTAGTACAGGATTGGGCGTCTCAACAAGATCAGATACAAATAAATCTTCATTAAGCATATGCTCATCTTCTTTATATTCTTGTCTATGTAGTACAAGGTTGGTCATCTCAACAAGACTGTCAATATTATCACCATCTCCATCTAAAATTTGGTATACCTCAACATTTCTCATGTTATTATCTCCACTTGCATAGACATCCTAAACATCTCAACTAACTGTTCCCAATTATAAAGGTCATTCTTCTAAAATTTCTCCCATTAAGGATTGTCTTGCACAAAAGATTTACCCTAATTTTGTTTAAAAAACCAACAAATTTATAATAAATCATATAGGACGCCAAGGTTGATGAATCGCAATACGTACCGTAAATCGTTTGACTGATTTTTTGAATCGTGAATCGTATTGGATCGTAAGATTCAGAGATAAATGAAGAATGATGTAAAAATGTATAATCATTATAATATAATATAAATCCAAATTAAAACAAAAACAATCCAAATACCAAAATACATAAGTAATCAAATCTAAAACCAATAATTCTCCTACTCATCAATCATCAAGACTAATATTATCACTATTACTATCAACATCTAGCCCTGGCAAATCTAATCCTTGATCCTCTTCATTAGAAAAGTCATTTGACTCATCTCCCATATCTTGTTCAACAATTTGAGATCCTTTTCCATTATCATTCTTGTTGGCAATGTCACTTCATTTATCGATCTTATTGGCGTTATCTTGTATGACGATGCCTTTGTCTATATTATTCCTATCATCTTGAAGATTTCGAGGACCTAAAAGAATAAATAAATACATTAGATAAGGGATTTGACTAAAAGAATATTATTATATATGCAAATTACCTCTTCTTCTCTTTTTACTTTGGTCTCCTTCATCAACATTGAAGCACTCATGTATATCCATCCAAGATTCCCCATCCATTAGGCAAGGATCCTCTTGCTCAGTAATCCATTCCTCATCAGAATCTAAATCGGACAAACAGATAGGATCATATGTGTCTCCTTTTTCCTCCCTTTGTTTTTGCCTAATTTCAAGTTGGAGGTTGTATTTAACAAACACAAGAGCATTCAACCTTTGTTGCACTAAACGGTTTCTTCTCTTTGAGTGAATTTGATCAAACACACTCCAATTTCTCTCCCACCCTGTAGCACTGCAAGTGAGGCTTAGGATGCGAATAGCTATTGTTTGTAGCTCTTTGCAATCCTCCCCAAAACTATTCCACCATAAAGCTAACAAAAAGAAATTATAATTTATAAATAAATACTTTGTTAATAACTTAATTTATAAATATTTTTTTAAAAAAAATCAACAAATACAATTAAATGGTTTCCAGATTGCTTCCTACCTTTGGTTGCAATTGCCAAACTATTTCCAAAGAATCCCTCAGCCCTATCAAATTTCTCAATTTGGGAATCAATTGTGATCCTTGTTTCAATATCAGGACACATCTTCTCCAATGTCTTCCACAAGCCGATTTTAACCTCACGATCAGGGTTGAATTTTGAGTCATAATGGAACCTATATAATTATTATAAATTTAGAATAAGACTTAATAATAAATCAAATATCAAATATAAAGAAATCTATTACATGCATAAAAATATAATTTTTTTTAAAATACTTACTTTGGATTAAGAAAATATGCTACCGCATGAAGAGGCCTATGAAGTTGTAAATCCCAAGCTTGTCAATTATTTCCCACACATCCTTATATCTCTTTCCCTCATAATTAAAAATCTTTGCTATTTCTTCCTTTGCTCTATCCATAGCCTCATAAATGTACCCCATTGCAGGCTTTGAATCACCATCCACAAGTCTGAGAACTTTCACAAGAGGAGACACAATTTTCAAACAATAATGTATGGATTTCCAAAATCTTTTATCATTCAAAACAACATTTTCTGCAAATTTGGCTTTTGACCTAGATGAATAGGCATTATTAACCCATTTTTCTGATGCAAACATAGATCAGAGTGCAATCTTTTGTTTCAAAATTGACGTCATAGTCAAATATGATGTAGCAAACCTCGTTATTGCTGGTCTAGCTAGCTCTCTACCTTTGGAAAAGGTTCTATACAAATTCAACACCCATGTGTGCCTATAAATGAATGTTGTAATTTTCTTTGCTTTCCAAATGGTATTGTAGAACACTGTAATGCCACCAATATCTTCCAAAATCAAATCAAGGCAATAGGCTGCATTGGGTGACCAAAAAAGTTGTTTTCTCTTATCCATCAACTTTTGTCCAACAGATACAAGGGCCAAAGCACTATCTGTCACTACTTAAACGACATTCTCTTCTCCAATTTCTATCACCATCTCATCAAGTAATTCAAACATTTTGTCAGCATCTTTAATAAAAACTGCTTGTATCAAAAGATTTTATAAAAACAGTCCCTCTAGGACTATTAACAAGAAAATTAGTAAGAGATCTACCCTTTCCATCAGTCCATCCATCTGACATCAATGTAAAACCATTTTTCTTCCATTCTAGCTTGTATTTATCCAAATTAGCATGGACTAAATCAACTTCTTTCTTCAAATATGAAACCTCACTTCATGATAAGTTGGTGGTTTCAAGCCTCTACCATACTCACTAATACATTTCACCATATTAATAAATAATGGACTCTTTACTAAATTGAAGGGCAATGCATTGCCATATATGCATCTACAAATATCTTGAACTACCAAATCTCTATCCTTCACCATTGAATTCAAAGTTTGTTGTTTCATAGTAGATGAGCCACTTCCACCATTTTTTTTCCTCATAAAACTATCCATGCTCCCCTTTTTTGTGAATCTTTATCATTAAAGCACTCTAGTTTATCATCATTGCTTGCATCATCTAATATTTTTATAAATAGATTCCTTATCTCTTCTGGTAATTGGGGACATGGAGCAACTTCTTTGTGTGTTCCAACAAGATGATGCTTCATTCTAAATGCTCCTCTCCACATTGCTTTGGGACAATAGTTACATTTAACATTCAACCTACTGCCAAGGGATTTACAATGATCCCAAGTAATATCCTTTTGCTTTTGAGATTTTTTCTTTGGAGCCATTTTTGTCGTTTCTGACTTTCTTTGAGATTAAATATTAAAGTTATCTTCTGCACAGGAACACAACAGTACATTGAATGTAAATTGTTTAAAGAAATACATTTTTCAAGATAAACAATTAAAATTGTTTGTTGCACAGTACACAACAAGTGAAAGGAAATTCTTTAAATTCTTTAAACTATTTCCCTTTCACTTTGAGGTTTCCACTAAAGAATGGTCCTCAGAGCAAAAAAAAAAAAAAAAAAACTAAAGAATGGTTGGGTTTTTTAGGAGAAAAAAAAACAAAACAATGGTCAAGTGCTTGCTTAGGTCATCACGTGATGATGTTTGCACTAAAATGGTTAGGTCTTGAGAAGAAAAAAACAAAACAATGGTCAGGTGCTCAGCTTATCACGCGAAGTACAGAGGGGAAATAGATAAAGCTATATATTATAATAGATTTCAAATCCCAATTCCTCATATTAAAGAATAACGAATATAGATGAACATACAGGCGTTCGTCTTGTCGTCCCCGATTTTCACAGCTTCTCTGCAACTTCTTCGGCTTCTCTCCAACTTCTCTTCTTCTTCAAAGGCGTCTTCAAGGCACGTCACTGAGATTCTACTGTAATCGCGGTACATACTCTCTTTTTCTCTGAGTCGTATGCCGTCTAAGTCTCTTTCTCTGTTTTTTCTTTTTGTTCTTTTCTGATGCATGAACCCTTCCTAATTAATTAAGGTCCCACAAATCTTGGTTTCGTGGGCTTAAAATTTTGAAATTTGGATTCACAAACGATATGGGCTTAAAATTCTGAATCGGATATGTTGCCGCTATTCACGGTTCGGTTATGAATCATCTGATTTCACGATTCAGTGTTACGATTCAGGTCAAAAACGGTTCAGCTGCACGGTTTATATCGTTTTCCTGGCAAATCGTATCGGATCGCACGATACGTATCGCGTATCGTGCGATACTAACAACTGTGTAGGACACTATGTTAAAAGTTAACTTAATATAGACACCCTATAAAGATTTATCCTCGGTAGTAGTAGTTTTCAAAACGGTGTTCCAACCAAAATCAGGTATGCTTAGTAATTTCTTGAAACTTGAATATTCTTGTCTAAGTTTATCCATCTTGTTTTTTCAATTGATAAAGTGTGTAATCAAGACTTGTTTGTTTTATAAATTCATCTTTAGTGCTCTTCCATGTTTTCTTGTTGAAAGTAGAAGTTGTTCTATTCCCTTATTTTACTTCCTCAACCATTTTGTTGTGAACCCTTCAGATTCCATTCTCCTTATCGATAACATGTCAAAGACATAAGAGAGCATTTTGCAACATATATATTTTATTAGGGAAAACAAAAGAAAGCATTTCGCAACATGTATACTTTAGATTAATGAACCAGAGGAGTGACAAATCGAATCTCACAACTCCAATTTTCTCGCCCAATCAATCCACATCAGATGATGAAAGACAATTCCGACGTGATAATGGGATGTGTTACTATTGCAGAGAGAAATCCACACCGGGTCATCGTTACAAATCGTCGACTCTAAGAATAATGGAAATATTTGAACTTCCAGAGAATGTTGATAAAGAACCTGCTCCACCAATGCTTGTCAACAAGGATCACAGCGAAACTCCCATAGCTAAAATATCGCTTCATGCGATTCTAGGAAGATCATCGACCACTACGATAAAGGTTAAGGGACTATTGTTTTCTCAAGAAATCATTATATTGATTGATAGTGGGTCAACCCACAATTTCATCTCCAACAAATTGGTAGCAAACCTGGGCATTAAAACTCAGCAAGTATCACCTTTGGGAGTTCAAGTTAGTGATGGTGCCATTATAGCTTGTCGAACAATCTGTAAGGACTTAGATATTCAAGTGCAATTATGATGGTATGGCAATTATGGTGTTGGGAATCAAATGGTTAGCCTACCTAATTACCGTTGAGTCGATATGGTGTTGGGAATTAAATGGTTAGCCTCCCTAAATACCTTTGAAGGAAATTGGAAGCAATTATTCATGATTTTTTGGGTCAATGGAAAAAGGTGTAAGCTCTAAGGAATCACTCAACCCTCCTCACGTCTCTCTTCAAAGTTATGATGGTATGGCAATTGCTAGGCAATTTGAAACTCTACAAGATTTACAACAACAGTTGTTGATATTTTCCTTGAGGCACAATCTCTTCCTCTTGTTCGTGACAGAAGCCACCATATTCATCTACATCCAGGAGCTTTTCTACCTAATATCTATCCATATAGGTATCCTCATTCTCAAAAAATTGAAATTGAATCATAAGTTGCTGCATTAATTCAAAAGCGATTTATTCAGCCTAGTGTGAGTCCTTTTGCAAGTCCTGTTTTGTTAGTCCCAAAAAAGAACTCTACTTGCCGTCTTTGTATAGATTATAAGGAGTTATACAAAATTACTATTCTTGATAAATATCCTATTCCTACTGTTGATGAATTGATTGATGAGCTTCATGGGGCCAAATACTTTTCAAAAATTGATGTCCGCTCCGAGTATCACCAAATTCAGGTAGCTCCTATGGATATACCCAAGACAGCCTTCAGGACTCATTCAGGCCACTATGAGTTTACAATTATGCCATTTGGTCTCACTAATGCTCTATCTACATTTCAAGACATCATGAATGATTTATTTCGTCCATATCTTCGAAAATTCATATTGGTGCTTTTTGATGATATCTTGGTTTATAGTAAGGACTTTCCAAACCACATCACTCATTTAATATTGTTTTCCAACTATTGCGTTTAAATGAGTTCTATGTAAACCCTGAGAAGTGTGACTTCCTTCCGATAGACATTTCATTCTTGGGACATAATATTTCTTCCAAAGGAGTGGTGGCTGATCCTGACAAACTATCTGCAATTGAAAAATGTCCTTGCCCAAAAACATTTTTCAATTAGGGGTTTCTTGGGTCTTTCAGGATACTATTATTGGTTTATCAAAAATTATGGCCAGATTGCTTTAATTGATCTGACAAAAAAAGATGGCTTTAAATGGGATCTCATTCATTGGCAGCATTCCAAGATCTGCGGAAAGTATTAGTTAATGCACCGATATTACAACCTAAATTTTCCAAGAAGTTTATTGTTGAATGTGATGCCTCATCTTCTAGTATTGGTGATATATGGCATCAAGAAGGTCATCTGGTGGCATTTTACAGCAAGGGTTTATCTCCTTCAAAGCAAAATAATTCAGTTTACAATAGGGAATTATTAGCCCTAGTCTCTTCTTTGCAAAAGTGGTGCCATTATCTGCTAGGGCGCAAATTTGAGGTTCATATAGATCATTTTAGCCTCAAATATATATTGGACCAGCAAATTAACACACTTGTTCAGCAACACTTAATTTTGAAGCTGCTACCATTTGATTTTCATATTGTACACAAGTTTGGATCTTCTAACCAAGTAGCCGATGCCTTATCAAAAATTCCTCATTCTGGTGACTTATTTTCTTTAGTAATACCACATGCTTCAATATTCACTGATTTGCCTTCTTTCTTGGATGAGGACCGGTACACTTCAGCAATAAAAAATCCTCTTAAGTCTGCTCCTCAATCAGTCCCACACTTTACTCTTAATGATGGTCTTTTATATTATAAAGACCGATTGGTGATCCCTGCTGCATCTGCTCTTACTTCTTCTTTGATTCAAGAAGTTCATTCAACTCCGAAGGGCTGTCATGGTGGTGTCCTCAAAACGTTGAAACACTTGCAATAATATTATTTCTGGCAGCATATGAAAGAAGAGATCACAACCTTTGTAAAGAATTGTGCAGCATGTCAACGTGATAAATACATTCCTCAAGCACCAAGAGGTCTTTTACAACCTTTGCTTGTTCCAGCTTAGATTTGGTAAGATATTTCTATAGACTTCATCACTGGTTTGCCTCTTTCCCATAGATAGGAATGTATATTGGTGGTAGTAGATCGTTTTAGTAAATCATCTCATTTTTTTTTTGGGTTACAACACTCGTTCTCAGGAAAATCTGTTGCTGCTATTTTCTGTAAAGAGGTGGTTTGCCTTCATGGTTTTCCTAAATCAATAGTGTCGGACCGAGATCCTATTATTTGAGTGCTTTTTGGCAAGAATTATTCTGATTGAGTGGCACTACTCTCAAGATAAGCACTTCTTACCATCCACAAATAGATGGTCAAACCAAGGTTGTTAGTCGATGTTTGGAAACATATTTAAGATGCTTTTGTCAAGACATTCCTCAAAAGTAGAGCCAATTTCTACCATGGGCTGAATTTTCTTACAATACGAGTTTCTATTCCTCATCTAGCTATAGTCCTTTCAAAGTAGTTTATGGTAGAGATCCTCCCTACTTGTTACCTTTTGTGCCAGGGGTTACTCGTATCAAAGATTTGGAAGAATATTTTAAGGAATGAGATAGGATTTTGCAACTTATATAAGACAATTTGATTTCAACTCAAAATCAAATGAAGCTTTATGTTGATGCCCATCGCCATGACATTACTTTTGCTGTTGGAGACTTGGCGTTTCTCAAGATTCAACCATACAAACAAAAGTCTCTTTCAAAACATCAGTACATAAATTGTCTCCAAAATATTTTGGCCCATACCTTATTCTGCGAAAAATAGGAGCTGTGGCATATGAACTTAAACTCCCATCAGATGCTAGAGTTTCACCCAGTGTTCCATGTGTCTCTCTTATGTGCTACTCATGGTTATGATTCTTTTGCACCCTTACCTCCTCTCCCTATTTCTGATGACTGGGAAATACTTCTTCAACCAGATTAGGTTTTAGACTCAAAAATATTACCCGTTGAATCTGGTCAAGATATTCAATTACTAATTCAATGGAAAAATCGACCTCTTGAAGAAGCTAGCTGGGAGAGCTATGACTTGATTACAACCTAATTTCCTCATTTCTGCCTTGAGGACAAGGCTCATTTTCAAGGGGAAGGTAATGATAAGAGCGCACCACCACCTCTCCTTGCTTACTCAAGATAGAGGCAAAGACACGTGGAGAAAGAATAAATAGCAGTTATTCCTTATGAAGTTATTTTATCTTTAGGAAGTAGTGTGTAAGTCATATCTATATGAAGTTCTACTTAGGAAGTTATTATCAATTATTTCTAGTATATTTTGGTTATATATTTATGTAAGACAATGACAGATGCTTTATGATGAATGAATGTATAAATATTTGTGTATCTTGGTCAAGGACTTAGATTCTTTGTTCTTGAATGTATTTAATGATTGATCTGGATTCTGGATCCATCACCGTTCGACACTTCCTTCATCCGACACAAACATAGTCCCAGATGAACAATTCACCATGAAGTTTACCAAGGTCCTATTCTTCATATCCGTCCATGCATCTGACATAATTGAACATCCAAATTCCTCCCATTCTTTCTTGTGACTCTTCTACATTTCGTTTGTTCGCTCAGTTTCCTTTTTAAGGAATGGAACTCTCAATTCGTGATAGGTTGGAGCCTTTAGATGTGGACCATAGTTTCCAACAGCTTCAATCATCAACTTGAAGCTTCTAGTACAAGCAACACTGAAAGCTATTCCATTCCTATAAAAGAATTGAGCTATGTATTGACAAGTTCTATCCCTTGCTTCTTTATCACAAGCATCATTTATACTTGTTTGCTTCTTGTTCTTGCCTAATTTGATAGTTGCTTTAGGACTTTTAAAAAGAAGAAAATCCATAGGGCCTTTCATGCTTTTGGCTTTCTTGGTAGATAGATCACTTGATATTGTTGGTCTTTTTCCAGTTCATAAGCTATGAATTTCTTCAATCTCTTCTTCCTCATTATCATCTTGCAACTCACTGTAAGTTTGAGCAATCTTCTTTTTCTCAGCAGCTTCCTTGAGTAGATTTTTAACTTTAGCTGGGCATTTTGAACAAATATTCACATATCCTTTTATTCCCATTTGATGCCTTTTTGCTCGAGTAATCCCACTCGTAGTCACTTTGCCACAGAAATCACATGTGACACTCTTCCTATTATTTCTATCACTCAAGTTATTCCACTTCTATGCCATGTTAATATTTTCACCCATAGGTTTGACCATTGCACAAGAAGAGACGGTAGTTGAGGTTTATGGTTGCTTTGATTGGGATGATGTGACCATTTTTATTATAGCAACTTTTTTTCCTGTAGCATGATGCATGAAGTCAGAACAGTAGGAATTAAAAGCCAAGTGTTGAACAGTACAGTAGAACTCAGTCACGACTTTTTTTTACAGTAGCATGAATCACGAATTAAAAACGTAAAACTCGAATTGTACACTAGAACTAGAATTGAACGCCTGTCGAACTAAAACTAAATGCGTCGAACTGATACTGGGACTGAATGCGTGTCGAACTGGAACTAAACGCATCATAAACAAGGAACAGAACACATCGTAAACAAGGAACAAGCTCATCGTTTGCCTTTGAACACGTCTCGACTCTCACAGAGAACTTGATCGAGAAAACAGATGGACAATCTTGACTCTCATAGAGAACTTGATTGTGAGATAACTACTATGTCTCGTCCTTTGGCCTTCCGTTTCGCCCAAAACAGCAGTACTCAAATCACGACAGCATCTTCGGAAGATTTGCGTCTCACGGCTCTTGACCTAAGCCTCTTGCGTCTTCAAGTCAGGCTTTAAAGTTGCTTCCCAATCTATTTTCGAATCTATCTTATCCTTGATCTATCATATCTCGGCTTCTAAACTCGTATTAAAAAAAATAAAAAAAAGCACCAAAATTGCACAACGTGGGCGTGACTCTGTGTGACCAGCCGATCTGCAACTGGCTCTACCTTTGCGATGCAAAAACGTATCGCGAAGGACCTATAGTGGCAACGAGCCACTAATCTGCTCTACTCCACCACTATTGCGTCGCAAAAGTGTGCTATTAACTACTCTGATCCAAACGTAAAATAGCTTTAACTTATAATTACAATACTTTTTTAAAAGCAATGCAAAAAAATTTCCTTTTTATAAAAGCCCATCTAAACAGGCTGTGGTTAGGGGTGAGTATTCAGTCTTCGGTTTAGTTTTTTGGTAAAAAATTAAAAACCTGAAAAATCGAAATACACACATTCTCACCACCGAACCGAAACTGAAGTGGCTAAAAAACTAAACTGAATTAACCGAAATATTTCAGTTCAGTTTTACAATTAATTTGGCTTTTGGGCTTCAATTAGGCCTTATTGTGCGCACATTTGGGGGTGCTTCACTCTAAAATGGAATAGTTCGAGAAGCAACAAGGTTGGACCATTAAGAGGATGGATACCCTTGAGCAGAACCACATTCATGAGGATAATTGCCCCTGAACCATTGGAGCAATCCCCGATTCGACAAGATTATGCTCTTATCATTTTTGCTCAGGAAACAATTTCCCATGTCATTTCTATTGATCTGTTGTCTGGAAAGGTGGGTTTTTTTTGCATATTCTCTAATAATGTTTCTGAAGCGTTAATTAAGTTTGTGTTTTAACATGTCACTAGTACACTTCAACCATTTTATGTTCAATTCTTCCTCCCAGTTTGTTGAGGCACACATTTTCTTTTTGTACGGCTTATTTCATCAACAGGAAGATTGTGAAAATGTTCTACGTGCTAGAGAGTTAGGGATAGGAGTTTGAATTGCTCCTTTTAGGCTGCTCAAAACAAATCATATGGGCGTTAACCTTACTTTCACAGAGTACAACACAAAACTTCCATCAAATGCAACCCCAAACGAAAGGATTCAAGCAACAAATGAGTATGTGTAAATTTTAGAACTTTATGATAACATTCACATAGCTTATTTATAGGGCAGTTATAGCTCTGAAGTAACTAATCTGCTCTGCTTGGCGACTTATCTCTACTTTAAGATTCAAGGGGGAAAAACAATTCCTGCTTGATGTTTAGGTTAGAGAGAGCTTTGATATCGAGTTATTGGTTGAAAAATTACTTTAACAACTTACTAGTAAGCAAACCGTGATTATTAAGAAAACTGACCATAAGAAAACTTGTGTCACTCTTTAACTATTGCCAACTCATTAATAGGTTATATAATAATACCAACATTATTAAATTCTAAATTTTATTATTACTATATTATTGTTATTGCTATTCTAGGGTATTGCATACGAGTATGGGCTAACCCATACCCATTTCAAGTTAAATGAGTGGGCTATGGGTTTGGCCTCGGGTTGCCCAACCCACCCATTACACTGCCCTAGTTACAAAGTTTACACACATGACGTCATCCCAGCCTCATCTCGTAGCAATGATGACAAACCACTATAGTTACAATAACGGTTAAGTTAAGGAATCGCTACAAAGCTGCTTGCAATGACATGCTTTGTTACAGTTTAACTGCTACAAAAGGTCATTATTTTTTTGTAGTAGTAGTGTTATATCATATTCTTTCATGTTATGTTTGGATGTACAGAACTATAAGGGGAAAATAGGGAGAAGTAATACTAACAATATTTTAAGCATGCCTTATTAGTACTCCAAGCACTAAGATAATGATTTTTCCATCATAGTTTCTTTCTCCCTCTAAGTTTCTCTCCATCAAAACATAGGGTTAACTTCTTATGCAAGATTGTTATATAACGCTCAAAAATAAAAGAAATTAATATTAACTTTTATTCCATCATAATGAGTGCAAAGTAAATGAATTAAGCTGCTATTTGTGAGCATAACCATAAGCATAATTATAAGGATAAGCATAACCATAACCATAACACAAGAAATTAAGGAAAACATTATTTAGTCATAATAGAATGCGAATGACAAGCAATTATAAAAGATAACAACCAACTCAACGTTCAAACAAAACACTCTCTCATAATGGCTAAATCTATAAAATATCTAAACTTCCTAATTAAACCTTATTCCACATCCCATCATTTCTCCCTTACTTGAAGAGCTTGCTTGATTTTTTAAAAACAAGTTTTATGGTTGTATTAATTTTCTAGTATTAATGATTGCTCATGTATCATTAACCGTTTATTACACAAATGCATTTGCTCCCATAATTTTATGATTGCTCATGTATCGTTTGTGTACTAATTTAACCTTATATCTAATTAATTCATGAACCTTATTCAAATGGTTAATTTTCTACAACCTTCCTTACATTACAAAGGTTGCACAAATTAAAAAATAACCTTAGAATGATGTTCACCTCAAATGAAGGGTCCAAGTCAAAGGCTACTAAAGATGCTAAGGGGAAAAGGGCAACTGATACTATACTTATGCCTACATTTTGGAATGGTGTTATTTATTCTCTCAAGGCTATAGGGCCTCTTGTACATGTTCTTAGGCTTGTTGATAATGAAAAAAAGTGTGCAATGGGTTATATATATGAAGTTATGGATAGGGCTAAGGAAGCTATTCAAAAATCCTTTAATGGAAATAAAGACAAGTACAAGGAGATTTTTGCATTTGTTGATAGAAGATGGGAGTGACAACTTCATCATCCATTGCATGCAGCAACTCATTTTCTAAACCCAGAGTTTTATTATAGCTATCCAAGAATTGAATTTGATGAGGAAGTGACCTCAAGACTTTATAAATGCATTGAGAGGTTAATACCAACCGATGAAGAGGCAGATAAGATTACAAATGAGTTATCAATTTATAAAAGAGTTGTAGGCAACTTTAGTTTAAGGCAAGCAATAAGACAAAGGACCACTGTAGCTCCTAGTAAGTAAAAGCGCATTCCTTGATAAAATTAATTACATTATAATTCAAACTAGTGGTTTTACTAAATTGCTAATTAGTTCACTCATTACAGCTGAGTAGTGGAGGATGTATGGAGCATTTACTCCAAGTTTGCAAAAACTTGCCATCAAAGTGTTAAATTTGACTTGCAGTGCATCAGGATGTGAGCGTAATTGGAGTACTTTTGAGCATGTAAGTATTCATTTAAATTTTAAATGATTCTACTTTATAGAATTTCAAGTAGTGATTGTGAAACAAACATTCCTTTTTTGTAAATTATGCAACAGATTCATTCTAAGAAGAGAAGCAAGCTTGAGCATCAAAAGTTGCAAGACTTGGTTTTTGTTAAGTATAACCAAGCTCTTAAGGAATGCTTTGATTGCCGTGAATAGGTGATTTAAAAATTTAAACGTTCAATCAAGATTTTCGCGATTTATGACTAAACGTTAACTAATCAGAATTTTAAAGAAGAAAGACACGAAACAATTTATACTGGTTCGTTCTAATCCTGACCTACATCCAGTCCCCAAGAACTCCTTGAGATTTCCACTAACTCTTCAAAGATTACAAATACAACTTTGGGATGATCCTTACACTCTTGGACTCACTCCCCCTTACTACTTGTAATTGTACACCCACACTTAAGGTTCCTCAACCTTAAGATTCCATGACTGAATGAAATAAGTGTTCAAATAACTCCTCATGAGTAGATAAGAAATGAAACACTGAAGTACAGGCAATATCCGAAGATATTGAATGAAATTGATAAAGGCAATAAATCAAAGTAAATGCGCAAAGTTTTCGATAGTTAGCGGAATTGAATGCTTGGGTATTTATACTCTTCGCCATTAATGCCATTGGGAGGAACTTGAATGTTACTGTTGTGACTTATTTAATTTTCCGTTAGACATAGCTCTATTCCTCGTTCAACCAAATGGACCGTTGAGGCTTCATTAAATGAAATATGTTCTTTCATTAAATGCGTTGATCGTTGAGTATGCTTTTGCAGAAGAATATCTTGATTAAGTAATCCTTGGAAAAATGTTTCTCTCTGCTGCACAGCTTCATTCCATATGTTTGCTCTGTTTTTTGCTTTAGCATTAAATGCTGGGACGTGAGCATTTGCTTTACGTTGCTTTTGCATAATACAGCCTTGAGAGCCCTGAAAAACACTAGCAAGCGTGATAAAGGCATTTTATATATCATACTAAGTGATTCTGGAAGCCATAAGCCAAAGATCAGTTCTTTCGCAGAATCAAAAATTACTGTCAACGACAAGAACTCGAGTTTTCAATCTAGAACTCGAGTTATTGAACTTGAATTCTTAAACAAGAACTCAAGTTCTTTTTTTTTCTTTCTGAACATCCCAGGTCTGCAAGCCAAGAACTCGAGTTGATTTCCAAGAACTCGAGTTTTCAATTTAGGTACAAATTGATTTTCAAAGAACTTGAGTTCTTAATCATGAACTCAAGTTCATGAACTTGAATTCTTTTCTAAGAACTCAAGTTCATGAACTTGAATTCTTTTCTAAGAACTCAAGTTCTTAATCTTTGACTGAATTCCGCATAAAACGAACTCGAGTTCTTTACTAAGAACTCAAGTTCATGAACTTGAGTTCTTTTCCAAGAACTCAAGTTCTTAGTCTTTGACCGAATTCCTCACAATAAGAACTCGAGTTCTTTACCAAGAACTCAAGTTCTTAAACTCGAGTTTGGTACTAAAGAACTCTAGTTCTTTGGCTTTTGAAAATTTTTCACTGTCAAAGGTCGTGAACTCGAGTTCATCACCCAAGAACTCGAGTTCTTCATTTCGCTGATATAAGAACCTGAGTTTTTCAGCATCAAATCAAGTTCTTACTTAAACTATCAATTTGCAAGTGTTTAGTTATCATCAAAACTTGGTTGAGAACTAACAATGATTGATTCCATTCTCTTAAATGATATTGATGATGGTAATGAGTGGTTGGTGGGGGAAATGGGTGGAGATGAAGAAGTTGCTGAGGAGGAGTTAGTTTTTATAGATGACACTTTGACTTGTGGAGCTATTACTGATATAGTTGGGGCTGGTGAACCTAGAACATACATTAGGCAGCAAAGCAAATTAAAGAATAAACATATTGCAACTTCAAGGCCTTCAACTAGTAATAACAGAAAGGGTATCATTGAAGACGAAGAGGAAGAGACAAATGATGAAGAAAGTGACAATAAGGAGGAAGAGATCTACAAGTCTAGTAGTGGTGAAAGCAACAATGATAAAGAAGACTTGGATGATCTTTTCTTTGAAGACTAAAGAGAATTTTTATTTTTATTTTTATGGCCTTTGAAGACTAATTTATTGTTGAATTTTTTTTTAAATGTTAATGTTTTATTTGTGGTTTTTAAAGACTTGGATAATTTATTGTTTAATGATGAATATGTCTTACATTTTGAGTATATTTTTATTCTTTAGTATTTACATGTGTATCTTCAGTGTAGCGATCATCCCGCAATGCGCTATACTGCTATAGCGGTTTTTAGGCTTACCGCTACGCTCCGCTATCTGGGATTAACTACTTTGGTTTGGATACACCATTTAAAGAGAACTTCTAAATAAATGAAAAAAAAAATTGTTTCAATGTTAAAATAAAGAAAAACTTTATTATTAATAAAATTATTGAAATGGGCATATAAAAAGCACCTTTTTTTTGCTTTCGTTTGGATTAAAAGAAAACACTTATGTTAAATTTTTAGAAATATTATATTCAATAATTGAATTTAAAATTATAATATAATTGAAGTTTAATAATATTAAAATTAAATTACTAATATAAGTTTTCATAGACCCATTGACATTTATTTGTTAATATTTTATTCTGATACATCTTTTTTTAATGCTTTTGATATATCTTATCTTATAAATTAAAGTTTTTATCAAAATATTTCTTTTAATTTATATACAGACAATGACAAAAAAAATTAAATTAAATAGTATACAACAACATACCATAGCTTAAAACTTCATTATCACTAATGAATAGTAATTTCCACTCAAAACGACCAGCTAATATATTATAACCAATGATTAATTAAAAGAATAGAGTCATATTGTACCATATTCCAATAATAGAAATAGGGTTGAATACCATTTTGCCATGGAAGTTTAGCCTAAAGAGCACTGGCCACCTGGAAGGTTTTTCTGTCTCATTTTTGCCCAAGAAGTTTAAAAACGATGCAATATGCCCTAGATTTTTTTAAGGAGTAAATTTGCCTCAAAAGTTCTTTTAGAAGCAATTTTGTCCCTGGAAGTTTACAAATAAGAGCAACGATTCAACAGTAAAGATCAACGGATGGGCGAGATTACTACAATTTTAAACTTCCCAGGCAAAAATGATACTAAAACAAACTTCCAGGTGATCAATACTTCTTAGGCCAAACTTCCATGGCAAAAATGGTATTTAACCCATAGAATTAATATCCATTATACTACAATTTACTATAAGTTAACGACACACTCAACCTAGCAATTGATTTGTAATAGTATTTCTTGTTTCTTCCATTAGTCTAATAGAGTCTAGAGTAGGCCCTTCTCATTCATATTCTCTATGATCATCATCATTATTTTCAAACTCATCAATTTTCTCAAATCTTCTAAGTACATCTATATCACAAGAATCCATTCTCCTTATATAATTATGAAGAGCAAAGGTTGCCCATATGATAGCAAATTGAGTTTCAAGCTCAAAGTTGATCATGTTTTTCAATATTCTCCACCTTGCTTTGCAAACTCTATAAGTTCTTTTATCCCCTTAAACATGAATGATGATAATTGAAGAGTTCATTTTGCAATCTAAAAGTTGGGGCCTATCTGAATTGAGGAAGATGATATCTTGTATTTCCCTATGGCCCTTAAAACCCTTTGAAATTAGGATATCCATAATCTACAAGATGGCATTTTCCTAGAATAAAATGTCTTTATCTTTGAAACAACTGTATAATAATCATTGCCATCATTCACAATAAAATTATATGATTAAATGTATCACATAATTACCCTCAAAAGGATGAGGAAAATGTAAGTGTAGCTTTCCAAAAAATCTTTGTATCATGTGTAGACCTTTCCTAACCGGCCACCAATGCAAATGTAAAGAACATATTAAAATCAAAAATAACAAGAACACTTGTGATACCCTTTCTGTCAGTAAAAGGAATCATTTTTATTAGCAAGAACATGAATATTAAACTTCTTAACTATATTGGCCCACCCCTCTTTTAGTAAAATGTGTATGCCTCCTATTACCAGTTTCAACCTCCTCAACACAAACTTTAAAGAAATTTTTAGTATTTGAATAATTCCATTTTACCTTCATAGAACTTTCACTAACATTCTCAAACTGAACAAATGTTTATTGAGTAGATGTTATATGAGGGTGCTATTCAAAACTCAAATGATGGAATAGTTAAAACTACGGGTACAAAAAAGTATTTTAAGACCAGACGAAATAGGCCCCGTAAGACCGGACCAGCGGCCAGTCTCATTCCAGGCGGTCTTAAAAGTATGTAACCTTTAAGATCGGACTTAAACCGGTCTTAAATATTTATTTCAAGACTGGACTTAAGTAACAATAGGTCTTAAAAATCGCACTTTATAGACCTTAAATGTATATAGTTTGGTCTTAAAACCAGAATTTATTAGACCGAACAATAAAAGGGCTGGTCTTAAATAAACCACTTTCAAGACCGGACCAAATGTCATCAAGTCTTATAAATATGTAACTTGTAAGACCGGACAAACATATTCACCGATCTAAAAAATAAATAAAATAAGACCTTATTTTAACAAATAACCGGTCTTAAAAATATTACATTTAAGACCGGACTAAATTAATAAGTGCGATCTTAAAAGTAATATTTTAAAGACTATATAGAATAGCGTACGCTCTAAAAAGTCTCACTTTTAAGACTGGACATCAAATAACCAGTCTTAAAGGTTGGTCTTTAAGACCGTTATTAGTAGTTTTAAGACTGTAAGGAATAGCCTCCGCTCTTAAAAGTCTGACTTTTAAGACCGGAGCTTCAATAGACCAGTCTTAAAAGTGGAAATTTCCCCTGTTCAAAACAAAATCGCCACACAATCCAGAATCTAAAAGGCAGTACTCTAAGCTTCAATTTATAATTGAATTGGGAATAGTTTACAAATATTATTCACCAGGCATCATAATGAATGAACTTATTACTAGCTATTATAGTACAAAACTAATGACAAATGAATGTAATTAATAGAATAAGACAAATACATACAATGCATTTCAAATAACAGTGTACAACACCTAAATGAACATATATACCAATTCATCACCTTGTCTTCATCGAATTCCCACCCGGCAAATAACAACGAACATAACTAACATTCCTAGCTTTTTTGTGACAAGCTAGCCCATTTCGATCGGATCCTGTAGGAAAAATAAAAACAAGAACAAAAGACAGTTAGTGACATTGTTTAAGAACATAATTAAGAAGGAATTGAATATAGCTAAAACGTAAATTAAAACTTCAAAGTTTTCAAATAATTGTGTAGATGAATATTACCTAATGAATTGATGACTCTTTTATAAAGGGATATCCTCCCATATCCCTTCTTGATGATCATTTCTTATGCCGGGTTCATTATCCGCTTCATCTTCTTCATTGATGTCCGGCAGACCCCTTGAAAAACGAGTACTCTCAGGAAGACCATAATTTGCATCATTTTCCTCATCAATATCAATATCAATATCATGGCTCTTATTTTGAAGACCTCCTTCTTGAAAGAGTCAAAAACATCGACACCTTCTTCCCACAACTCCTTCAAGTCTTCGATCAAGGGCTAAAGGTAAACATCAATGTCGTTTCTGGGTTGTTTTGGTCCCGAAATCAACATAGACAGCATGATGTACTTTTATTTCATGCATAACATAGGAGATAAGTTATAAATAATCAGGAGTACAGGCCATGAACTATGTATGCTACTAAGGCTTCCATAGGGATTCATGCCATCCATGCTAAGGGCAAGCCTAAGGTTCCTAGGTTCTTCCCCGAAGGTCGAAAATAATTGATCGATTTTCTTCCATTGAGAAGAATCGGTCAGATGTCGAAGCTTTCCATCAGAAATCCTCTCATCAGCATGCCACCGCAAATTTCTTATATCATTTTCATTAGCAAAAAACTGCTTGAACCTTGGTATGATTAGAAGATACCACAACACTTTTGCAGGCCCCTTATTTGACTTGTACCTTGGGGTTTCACATTCCGGACATTTCTGCTTATCTTCAAACTCATTTCTATACAGTATGCAATCATTCAAGCATGCATGGATCTTTTTGTACTCCATCCCCAATGGACAAAGAATTTTCTTAGCATCATAGTACTGATGAGGCAACACATTATCATCCGGAAGCATGTCCTTAAAAGCCTCAAGAATTTCTGAAAAACTCTTGTCGCTCTATCCATGACATGCTTTCAAGCTAACCAATCTCAAAACGGCGTTCAACAATTGGTATTTTTTACACCCAGGGTATAGCGGGGTCTCAGCATCACTGCACATATTACCATATGCATGTGATTGCTCAAAAACCTCTTCTCCTACATCACGAATAATGTCCTCTATGCGATCATCCATCTTCGTGTCATTATCATCAAAGGACACTTCACCACGTTGAGATGCACTTGGAATTTTTTCACCATACCATATCCATATTGTATAGGTCTTACAAAATCCTTCACAAATTAAATGTATGTATATAACTTCTAGACTTACTCGCCTCTCATTTAAACATTCTACACATGGGCAATAAAACTTCTCACTACCATAATGGGCATTTCCTTTTGCAAACTCTATAAATTCCCTCACCCCATTCTCATATTCAACACTCGTCCGTCTCGCATTTATCCAACTACGATCCATAGTATAATTCCTATAGACGAAAAGATTTAACATACATTATCTGAAAAAATTGAAAATTGCACATAAACTAAGCCAAGTCCATTAAATGCATATGAGTGAGACTTTGTCCATTAAATGCAACATAAATGTATCATGTACAGTCAATCTAGTATTGTTCCAAAAACAAACAAAAAAAAGACTTTGGTCATTAAGTGCAACATGAAGAATCACTCATAATCATAATAAATGTATCACGTACAGTCGATCCAAGAAGCTAAGGTAAATAAATGCATGACACGGAAAATAAATGCAAACAACAAAAGTAACCCTAAGTGCACTTGTTGGTCATTCGGATATGTCTCAAGTAAAACATAAACTTCAAAGTACACTATCGAAATACAACAGAGTAACCCACGTCAACATTTCACCGATTTTGTGCAAACCATGAATAACCCAGAACGAAAAGAAGAAAAATAAAATATATAGGTAACTGAAATACACATCTTACAGGTCTATCGTCGTTTAGCTAAGGAACCAACCAGAAGGTGATAAGCTGACTATCACTAGCTTGTCGAGAGATCTGTCTTGCGGTAGTGACGAAGCAACACACAAACACTTGAGAGTTGAGAGTGAACAGGAGTTATTATCACTTTCGGCGGGTCAAGAGAAGTTCAGAGAGGAAAATTTAACTTTTCCATGCGACAAAATCATTTATATTTAATGTCATTAAGAACGATTAATTGTAACGCATCCGGTCCTAAAGGTATAGAATTTTTAAGATCGGTTACATATTAAGCATATGCTCCTAAATGAATTCATTAAGATCGGTTACTTATTAAGCATCCACTCCTAAAAGTTTCATTTTTTTTAATATAAGAATTTAGTGAAAGTCCGCATTTTCTTTAAAATTAAACTACAAGATTGCAGCAGTAGCAACTAAATATACTTTTGCTCAATAGCAGTAGCAACAAAATGAAAATAAATGATAGTACGTTGAGAATAAGGTTTTTTCCATTAATAAGCTTAGTTCATTTTGATTTTAACATTAATGGAGAATGTGCAAGTACAAAGGAAAAATAAGAACAACAAACTTACAAATAACAAAAACAACCTACAATGTGACTAAAATTCCTAAAGCTAATTATTAGATAATGTCTTGTCGATATCGGCTTCAGCGGCAGAAATTTCCCGCCGAATATCAGCAATTTCTGTTGTATGAGTATCAGTATCACTTCTTCAGGGTCGGGACCAGGAGGCTGGAGAGGGGGAGCAGGAACCTCTTCATCATCCGAAATAACAATAGGTCCAACGACCCGAGCCTCCACTGTCTAAATAGAACGTGTTTTCTTGGTCTGAGTATGACGTAAACCAATGAGTTGTCTCAAGATCCTCCAATGAGCTTCAGGAGTAGTCATGCGAGGGGTTATCTTGTATCTAACCATTGTCTAGCTTGGTTTAGGGCAAAGGGGAGCAGAGAGATACGAAATGGGTATGCGAGAATATGGGATTTGATTTGAACTTAATATCAGTTGATTCAGTTCTGTATAAAAGAGATAGAATAATTAATTATTTTAAAAAAAGACCTTTAGGACCGTAGACATATAAAATGCCGGTCCTAAAGGACTTTTAGGATCGTACATTTATTAAAAAGTCACTCCTAAAAGTCTAGCATATTTTTAAATTATTAAAAACGTATTTTTAAAAGCCCTTCAGGACCGGACTATTATGAAATAGACGGTCCTAAAAGTCTCCTTCAATTTTTGTTTGTTATGCGCTTGCAACTTGTGAAAAACTTCAAAAATGCTTTTTATACAGCATTTGAGAAGGACAAAGTCCTTCAATTTTTTTCCATTTCACATGGCAGGTGAGAATATGCTTCACTGTTTCATACATGGGAATGTGAGAATATTGGATTCAATTGGCAATAAATAATTAGTAATAATATTTAAGACCTAATAATTATATACGTCCTGTCCTAAAGGCCTATATATTACTAATTTTTAATTTAAACCAATAAGAATTTAAGTTGAAATTTGTAATATCTTTAAAAGTGCCGTCGATGCGAATTCCAATATTGGGAGTTGCATCCTAAAATCTAATGCTTCAGTCAGATGAATCTCTTCGTATCCTAGAGTTGTGTACTTGGATCCTTAAAAGTTGATATTAAAAAATGCATATAAGACCTGTTATCTTAGAATATGCAGTCTTAAAAGTGCCTTCGTTCCAAATTCCAAGAGGTGCAGTCGTATCCTTACACTCTGTAATGATGATTGATAATCTCTTCGGCTTCTGAGGACAATCAAATGATGGTACTCCATCTATTTAAGCCCCTCGTTACTTTAGTTTGTTCACATTCTTCTCCACATCCTCATTTCTTCTACAATCTCCGATTCTATAATGGCTGCCCCACCACCTCAACCACCATCAGGTCCTCCTTTTCCTCCTCCTCTCGTACCTGCAAGACCTCCCCCTCTATTACCGAATCCAACGGTGAAGCAAATTGTGGAGCATCTGCTGGCCCGCGTCGATCACATTAACCGACATGTGGGCAAACTCTGTGGCCTCCTTCAAACGATCAACAAGAAGATCAACATGGTCCTCGACACCAATGACGTCGAGGTCCCTACTTTTGAAGTAGACACTACATCCTCCTCCTCCTCCGGCAACAAAATGGAGTATTAATTAGTTTTTTTTTAATTTCTTGTATGTGTTTTTTTGGTATGTACTTGTTACTGCCCTTCTAGGGCAGCATAAAAAAATATATATAGTGGTGGCCGCGACAGCCTTTTTTTGGCGAACCTGATTGTGTACGTTTGAGAAGTTCCAAAAATGGTTTCGAAATTAACATAAGTTATATAATAACAATTAATTTGTTAAAAAAAATATAATAACGACATTAATTAAGAAGATACAAAACATGCAAATTAATGTCCTCGTGAGTCATCGCTAATTGACTTTAAAATTATCCATGATATATTTGCTTAGTTGATCTTATTTGAACATAACATCAGTTCTGTACAAAAGAAATAGAATAATTAATTTTTATTTTAAAAAAACCTTTAGGACCGTAGACGTATAAAAAGCCGGTCCTAAAGATCTATGTATTGACTTTTAGGACCGGACATTTATTAAAAAGTCACTCCTACAAGTCTAGCATATTTTTAAAATTAAAAACGTATTTTTTAAAAGCCCTTCAGGACCAAACTGTTATGAAATAGACGGTCCTAAAAGTCTCTTGGTTTGGATTTTAGTCTTCTATTTTTTGGTGCGTGAGGCAACCTATGATTTGTGAAAAACTCCACAAATGCTTGTTATACAGCATTTGAGAAGGTCAATTTCCTTCAATTTTTTCCATTTCACATGTCCTAAAAGTCTCCAATATTTTAGTTTAAATTTCTCAGAAGAAGATTACAAACGAATCAGACTTTTAGGACCGATCATTAAATAACTAGCCGCTTCTCAAGTCTCGCATATTTTTAAATTTAAATTAAAGTATTTTTAAAAAGCTCTTCAGGACTGAACTTTTATGAAATAGACGGTCCTAGAAGTCTCCAATATTTTAAAAAATTATACTAAGACTTTTAGGATCGGAATTATATGAAATAGACGGTCCTAAAACTCTCACTAGACATTTCAAACTTTTTAATAAGCTCATTTGCAGCATCCTGTCCTAAAGGTTTAAGAACTAATTCCATGCAATACATTCAGCAAGAAAAACTAGAAAGAATTAATATAATTTGTTGGAAATGAATAAACAAATTTATTAATTATTGATCATTAAACTATACAGTTGTTTATTATTTATAGAAGATCAGATGTAATATAGATCTACAACACATGCATATTTACAAATTAATCCTGGGGGGCATTTGCGATTTCCTGCAAGATAAATTCACAAATGACTTGGCGTTTGCGCTCAGTATTACCATCAAGAAAGGGGTCAGCGCAATCAAACATCTGTAACATCAAAGACAGAAATATGTATTAGACCTTAATTCATATCATCAAAGGGGTCAGCACGCCAAATGTATGTATAATATATCAAATACATTTACCTGTTCAGTGATAGACAGAATTCTTTGCGTGATAATATCATACATGTGTCGCATGACGTAAAGCCCACATAAGTTAGAAGCATGTGGTTGCTGCTTTAATGTAGACACTAGTTTGTGGTGAAGGGAGCATAAAAAGACTACTTTATTTTCCTCCGCAGAAAGGAGGACCAACTGCCAATGGTTACCTTGGTTGAATGGTGCAAGGTACCACCTTCTCATATTGTTAGACAACCTCCTAGATATGTATGATGTTCTTTGAGTTACAGTTGCCGCACTTATGTAGCTTAGGCACAAGAATCCAAAATCATGTTCTCTGCCCTATACTTCCATTTTCACAATGCATCAACCTACAATAATGACATGCATCAGTGAATTAGCTAGTATATATGTATGTGTACATGTATAAACGACACCTCTTAAAATTATGTACGTACTCATAGAAGAAGATACTACTTACTTCATGAATAACAACACAATTGCATCAGTTATCTCCTTTTTAGGAAATATAAGGGAGATTAAATCTTCTTGGTCAATAAAGACCGGTAGCTTCTCTTTTAGGCCTACTTCAACATTTAAAGGCCACGATCTGGTTTCAAAAGTTTGATTGACTACCAGAAGTCCAATCTCATCCTCGGCAGTCAACTTAGGAGCAGGCAAAATATCACACGGGGCTGCATCTTCATCAGCAGGGGCTGGGGCTTAAGGAGGAGTACACACACGTACAAGCTTCACTAGCTACGAGATGAAGCCTCCCAAGCAATCACTCATAAGTTTCATTTGATCGGTTTGAAGAGGGATAGGTGCATCAGTAATGATCACCTCTTCAATTGACACCTTGACTTCATCATCAGCCATTTGTCGGTGGTGTATAGTTGATCCCAAGTTGTAGACATTCCCTCTTGAAACCAATCGTATACCAGGATCCTCCACGTAGAGCTCACAATGTTCCGCTGACTGTCCAAGAATGCAGCTCCCTTTAGTGCTCTGCAGGACAAGTGGAGGTGAGTGTGGGAAGGGAACAGTGCTCTCTCCATGAGAGCTAACAATCTTCATCATCTCCTCCTTCATCTTTTTCAGCTCGTCTTGAAACTTTGCACTTAATGAAGCTTCTCGCTCAGCTGCTTTCTTCTCTGCTCTGGCCTCTGCTTCCTCAGTTGCTTTGGACAGCGTAAGTTTCATCTCCTCCTAGGTAACCATTGCTTGTCTTTGGCGTTTTGATTTACCAAAGTATTCCTTCAGGCCTACCCGTCCTCCAATTCCCCTTACACACCCCGCGTGATCCGGTTTTCCAATCGCAACAGTAAGAATATCTTTCCTCCCGTCCGACACAAATGATCCATCTTGTTCTTGCATTTTGAGTTCTTCCTGTAAGATACAGATAACAAGAGCATAATTAGTAACGAAACATGTTTAGTAACTAAAGTAAAAAATAACGGTAAAGCAATTGCTCAGTAACTACACAAGTTTGTTCACTAGAGTATGCCCCGCCTTTCTTTTTGCGAATATAAAGCCATAACTCCTCACAGCGTATTGGAGATGGCGGCCACGGATCACATATCTTAGAAGGATTGGCTTGAGCTTCATCTTCCAATCTCTTTCGCTTGGCGGCCATCAACTCTTTTTCGGCCTTTTCATATCCGCCACGAGAAGCTGTATGTGGGCATCATTCTTTCTCTCAATCTCATGTGCTTGCTGCCTTCTTATCTGTGAATCTGAATCGAAAACAAGTATTCATTATGAATCCCAGACCTCAATTCAAACACTAGTCAAATTCACTTCATCAAGTATCAAGACTTTGTTAAGGAAGATGTAGAATTGTATAATAAATAGAGAGAAACAGAGGATTAATAACAGCATGCACATATACCATTACACAGTTAACATACTAACTAACTAACAGCAATGTTAACGTGACCTACTATAACAGAATAGCTTCCTAAGCAAGCAACCTAACTAACGGCCTCATAAATGAACACAATAACATTCACATATCCGCACAGGTTAATAAGTATACAAGAAGGGACAAAAAAATTAAATATAGACTCACCAAAGCTTCTTCAGCAGTCCACATATGAACAAATTGTTGCCATGTTGCTACATCAAGAAAGGCATACTTGGCGTAAGGATTGGGGCGAGGCTAACCAACCGGAACCTCGGCAAAAATATAGTTGTTCACTAACTGGGTCTTAAACTTCCTCCAGCAATCAGCACAATATGACAATGTCTTGACTTTCAACTTCTCATCATCAGGAACATTGTAGGTAAGCCGGATAGAGGCCTAGATAACATCCTTCACCTTCTCTTGGTCGACATTTTTCCACTCGTCGACCAAAATGCTTGGCTTGTTGTGTGCTTGTAAGCCGACATAACTATTATATCTGCTTTTATTAGGGCCGCAGGGAGCCAAATGTCGATCAAACTGTATATCGAGCTTTTCATTGGCACTCCGCGCTAGGGTAAGCTCTTTCAATCGGGTGGGGCCTCTTCTACCACGACGGCGTGCAGGGCGGTTACAAGGAGGCTCACTCTAAGAAGGAGATGGCTCGTTCTGACTAACACCAATCACATCATCAACTGGCATTTTAGGAACAGGACTACACTCATTTCCTCCGTTCATTTTCGAAACAAGAAAAGAGGTTGAGAGAGGTGGTGCAAGAAAGGAATGCCAGAGCAAATGAGAGAGTAACAGAGGAAAGTGGCGGTTTGCAAGGAAGAGATGTAATGCAATAGGAAGAGGTGTTTGAGTGTTTCGCAACAAGAACAGGGGTTTTAGTGTTCAGACAGAAGACGTAAGACACAAGTTAAGTGTTTCACACGAGAAATATGGTGGGCATTTTTAAGACCGGAGAAACACAAAACGACGATTTTAAAGGTTACAGTAGGAATTTTTAAGACCGAACAAACTCAAAACGACGATCTTAAAGGTTAACATTTCATAACGTCCTTTTATTAAGTTCGGTCTTAAAAGTAATAAACTATTATTAAAATTTTTCATTATTTAGTATCGGGTAGAAGTCACGTCCGCTCTTAAAAATATTAACTTTAAGAACGTCATTTATATATGTCCAGTCTTAAAAGTTTTTTACCATTTTTATATATATTTCTTTATTATTTTGCACCGCAAAAAATATAAGTCTGGCTGTGCGGGATTTCTCAATAAATTCATATTATGTATAATTATTTTTAATGAGATGTTTTAAGAGCGGTCATTTATATATGTCCGGTCTTAAAAGTTTTATACAATTATTTTTAAAAATTTCCATGTTATTTTTAACCGCATAAAATATAAGTCGAGATGTCCGTGATTTCTCTTTAAAGTAATTCACATTTCATTTTTTTTATAAATGTTTTAAGAGCGGTTGGTTTTTCCAGCGGTCTGGTTAATATATTTAAAACCTATCGAAAAAGATACAGTCCAAGATGATCTTTGATATTTACAAAATTGTCACCAGTCATATCTTTAAGACCGGAGATTTATTCATCCGCTCTCACTAAGGCGGTATTAAAAATTGATGCGGTGGAAGAAGTTCTTTATATTTACAAAATTGCCACCGGTCATTTCTTTAAGAGCGGGGCATCGATTCTCCGCTCTAAATGAGACGGTCTTTAAACACTTTTTTACACTAGTATAGCATAAATATTATTGAAACCAAGATCAACATATATATTGAAACAAAAAATAACAATCAAGTTTATTATTAAAATTAAATAGCTCATACAAAAAAGAAAAGTTTATATTGTTTACTAAAAGTCAAAACAATTTCATATTGTTAAACTCACATGTAAAAAACCACATGTTCAAATATAGGGCTCTAAGTTCTATTGTCGTATTAGAGATTGCAATTTACACTTCATCTCAATTTATTTTCAACAAATGTGAAGACAATGTCTTAAAAAAAACATATACCAAAAGGAAAAGGAAAAGCCAACGGTAGGGTATTTACAAAAGCAAGTCATTTATTTTGTTAGTCACCATTGCCTTCAGGCTTTATGATCTCAATTTGAGAAAGAAGCAATGGAAAAAGTACAATCCAATTTTTCCCCCTCATCTACCACCATTATTCTTCCCCTTTAATTTTTTTGCTGTTTAAAATCAAAACAAAACCCTACATACAGATGGAAAAACTTTCTATACAGCATTTCATTCATTTCTAAAGTCATCACTGGCATTTTGAAATTAAGCAAGACATTCCTTGCATATTCCGATCATCTTAAGAACTCCGCACAAGAAAAAAATTATTTCTCTCATTTTCCCCACTTCTTCCAATTTTCTTATCAACTAGGGATAGAAAAGAAAATGGTAAGACATGCAAAACGATCAATCTATTGATTGTGAAATTTAATGCAGCAATCAAGACCATGAAAGATCTATATCACAATGTTGCTAACAAACAATTTACCCAAAGCGTGGTAAAACTTCTTCAAAATCATTAGTGCATTTAATTTTTCAAACCATAAACTTGCGTTTGGTTGCTAAATACCTCTAAAAGACAGCTAGATCTAGAAATACCTCAAAACATAAAATTACTCGTAGGCCAATCGAAATAATGAAAGAGCAATACACAGAACAATTGGCAAAGATAGAAGAGATTGTTTACCTGTAAGAGAGGAGAAGGAGAAGGAAGTATTGCTGAAATTGTTGAAGACAATGCAAACACAATGAAGATGGCGTGAAGGAGAGGGACGAACACAATAAAGACAACACGAAGGAGATGCTGGAACAAAAAGGCAAGGCTTGGGGATAGGGGTTGTCATTTTTGTTGAAAATCAAGGGTAACGATATCAAAACAAATCATTAAAAGAAAAGCCGGTCATTTGTTTTTTAATTTTCACTCATCTTTCGTACTTACTTTTTTTCTGAAGCTGTAAATTGAAGCTTTGAAAAAAGGACTTTTTTTTTTTGAAGCTCTCATACAAACATATAAATTAATTAAAAAAACACTTTATTTTTTAAACAAAATGACTTTTTCTTATTAAAAAAAAAAACCCCCTTATCTAAACGGGCTCATAATATTATAACTAGGTCACATCAAAATCATATGTATACAATCAAAATGAAAGTTTAAAATTCTCCTTGCTTATATCTTAACTCTAGAAAATTAAAGTTAAGATAAATAACAATATAACTTAACAAAAGTTCCATGAATATGTGTGGTTGTCATTTTCTGCACTTGTCTGTTACATGGTCGTCTTGTAGTCAGTGATGGCCTAGGTGGCTAATTAATTTGTAAATAACCTTAGCATCTACTACAAAAACAATCAAAATAATCCTAATAATCTTGATAAATAAACCTAAAAAAGCAAGTACTCATGAAAGTATTCTCATTATTCATAACTTTAGATAGGATTAGTTGCCAAAATAACCTCAAATAATACTGATGTACCTTCATGACAATCCCCATTTTCCTCTTCGATAGAATAACCTAGCAGAGCAAGTAATCATGGAAATATTGTCATTTTTAAAACTTTGGATAGTCCTGTGATGTGTAAAACCCCGATTTTCAACACTAAAATACTTAACAAAAATATTTTAAATACTACTAGTAAGGGTACTCAAGTTCCAAATCATTCAAAATAAAAATTTAATTCAAATGAATTCCATATCATAACATTAAATTAAATCCTAAAAATTTTTTAAAAAATAAAAATGAAAAGCAAAAGTCCTAGGGCCATGGTAAATAAACGACATAACGTGATCTCTAGGAGCATAGATGAGCCTTCAAGGCTCACTCCATCTTCCCTTGCTCCCCTACTAGAATAATCACCTAAACAAAAAATGTTTATATAGAAGGTGAGACTCTCATGTCTCAGTAACTATTGAATGTTTCTACCATACATAAGCACCTACATATGATTTAAAAGAGGGAACTGATTACATATACATTTGCATATATCACAATCCTCATATAACACAATTTCAATTTAATCATAACTACATCAATCTCTATTGTTATCACAGCATATAATACACAATTATGCAATATACACTATGCAACCTCCCTTATATCACCATCCACCCTTATACCTATGACTAGAGTCATATGCTAACACATAGTCCAACAAAAAACCAATCCATTTGATTGGATTGTCCCAAGCTCACCAATTCTTTAAGATACACCCGGCCAAAAGTATAGAGCTTAAGTCTTGATAATGACTTCCCTCCTTAAAGAACACAATTAAGGAGGCGTCACTTGTCCCATAGCTCCAATGTAAACCAGACCAAGGAAGATATAGAAGAAGAGGCCCTGACAAATACCATCCACTATGCACCAAGTAATGGCGTAACATATATTAAGAGCTCTCATCACACAAATCCCTCCTTACTTCAACCCATCAGAAATACAGCCGCCATGATAAACATATTCAAATATAATTATAACAAGGTACAATAAAATCATGCTTTCATTTATATAAAATATAAATTGCAATACACACACATATACAATAATTCAGTCTTTAAATTTTCAATAAAAGGTAGTTATTCACAATCATACACAATTCATATGCGTATGGAAGAAAATTCAAAGTTACCAGTTGATCTCTAGCTTACAAATAATCACACAATAGTTACTCCAAAGCTCTCAATGAGAGTCTACAAAGTCACAACATAAATATCTATTAATATATCATTTAAACTATTCTAAAACCTTAGGCTAGCCTCTACAAATTAATATTATATTGATACATATTTATTAGTTACAATATATGAACTTTTGTATCAAGAGAGTTTATATTAGTTAAATTTAGAAATAAGAATTATCTATGGTACAAGAGCTTTAATGTATATATATCAATACAAATGGTTATAATTATATTAATGAAGAAAAGGGAACGGACGTCATATTTTGGCGAAAAGAGAAGGAAATAAAGGACATATAGCATTACCGCTTTAATATCTTATTGGTATAAATAGAGAGGAGGTCAAACGTAACAATCTGGAACGGGTTTCATTAAATACTAACAATATAATTTCTAAGAAGTTGAAAAGAAAGAAAGAAAAATTATGAGTGTATATGTAAACCGTGAGTTTTGAAGGATATTCTTGAAATACTCAATGGCACAGTAAAAAGAGATTGAAAGGAGTACAGATATGACAAGAGAGTAGAAACTAGGGAAAATTGATTACAGGGCCCAAGGAAGCAAAATAATTACAAAAAAGACCTAAGAAACATTCACATGCCAGGGCCTTTTCTGACATTTTTTCAAAAAACGTTAGCAACTACATCAGTAGCGGTTAACAACTATATCAGTCCCCGTTAACAACTAAATCAGTCTAATTAACAACTACATTTTAACAACTACATCTGTAGCAATTAGCAACTATGTCCGTACACTTTTTTTTGAAAAAATGCCAGAATGGCATGTGAATGTTTCTTGGGTTTTTTTTGTAATTATTTTGCTTTCTTGGGCCCTATAATCAATTTTCCCTAGAAACTATGAGAAAGGAAAAATATAAGAGCACCATTTGACAGGACAGGCAATTGATGAACAAGAAAAATGGAGAGAAGAAAAGCACCTATGCCTAGGGTCTGATCATGTGACGTTGTGAGTTAGGTTTCAATGGACTAAGGAGATATGATATTTATAAGGGACACAATTAGGGTTTGACCATCTTATAAAAATATTAGTATTTTAAAAAATAATATTAATATATAATTATTTTCTCTTTTATCTTTGTCTTTTTATTTAGGTATAGATCACATTATTTTATGAAGATATTTCCTTTACATATTTTGTTTTTCTTATTATTCTTATCCATATCATTTATCATTGTTAATTAATCAATTTTAATAATTTTATTATTATTATTACTTTCTTTTACCTCCCAAACTACCACTAACTCTCTAAGTCCCAAAAATCAAAGATATTACAAGATCTCACTTTATTTATCTCTCTATCTACCTCTCTTCATACACATAGACTAAAGTACTAACAATTCCAATCAGTTCCTTCTTGCCTTTCTAGATCTCTTTTATATAATCATGTAACTATTTATTCAATGACTTCAAACTTAACAAGAGATTTGAAAAAGCATAGCAAACCCTGGGCACTTATATGTTTGAAGAGTAACCCTTTAGCACCTTGAATAAAGCAAGGAATTGACAATAACTAATTTTTTATTCCTTTGATATTGTTTAGGCGACATGACAAAGAAATGAACAAGCTCCCCTCCCCTCTGGTTCTAATTCTTCCCTTATTTAAATCTCAACCATATCTAGTCTAGCATTTATGTCATCTTTGGTGTTCCTTAGAATATACAGTAATGTGCCACAATACTTTCAAACACATTTTTCTCAACTTGCATAACATTAAGAAAATGTATCACATGTAGGGTCCTCCAATAAAACAAGTCAAAGAAAATGTACCTTTTCTTCCACCCGCTTATCCCAACATTCCTTGTAAAAAATTTTCCAAATAGATATTTTATATCTTTCATCTTTTGATTTACATGTTCAATGGTCTAAAGTTGAGGTGCTTGGCCTCTTTTGATTTCCCATTGAAATATTTTTTAAATGTTAGTAATGAAGCTCTCGAAGCAACCATCTTCGATGTCTCATGTAAGAATTCTTCATGTCATACTTCAATCTAATTGAATGCATATAGTCTTCACAAATCAGACGTCCAATTTAGCCTTTTAATAATTTATCCTGACAAATTTCCATATGTAGGAAAGTCATTGTAGTGCCAAGGAATATGACTCTCAAGTTGAACATTTCTTCCTCATGAGCTTCATATACCAGACCTCATCATCCCACAAATACTTCAAGTCTTTAATTAGTATAGCCAAGTAAATCTATGTCATTCCCATGTTTGTTGTGCCTTGAGATTAGCATAGAAAATATTGTGTATTTGTGCTTCAAACAAAACCATGAAGAAAGGTTATGTATAAATAATATTACCAGTCATGTATTAGGTTCCTATCATCTTTAGCAAATTTGGGTGGTTCATTTCAAACTTCTTACATCCTAGAAACTGCATAATGTCGATGCATCCTATCATCTATCCTTTCATTTACATGCCTCATCAAATTTTTTGAATCATCATGATTGCAATATAGACATTTAAATCTAGGTATAATAGGGAAATACGATAACACCTTATTCGAGCTCTTCCTATTTTGTTGGTAGTGTGGCTCATCACACATTGGAGAATGAATTAGTGATGTATATTCATTCCTAAATAAGACACAATCATTAGGGAAAACATTTATGTTCTCATAGCTATGTCCAACGAACACAATATATTCTTTGCGACATATGATTTAGGTACAAGCAATTTTTTGGTCAGTATCATTAGATTCGAAGCCTTAAGTTGTACAACATCAACACAAAGCTTAGTAAGGAAAAGTTATTGCACCCCTTTCACAATGGCTTCACTACATCACCTCTCAAAGTTTCCATCATTTTACGACAATCATGTTGGATATAATTAGTTTTGATGATGTCTTATATAGATGCCATTAGTAAGAGCAAAAATTTTTTGTATAATATATTCATCTTCTCCATTAACAAATTCTTAAATTTCATGTAGAATCAAAGATGTGAAGTCTATTTATGAAGAACGTTTAAGAGAAGAAGAAAGAAAGAATAAAGTTGTGGTCATGAGAAGACAGAAAGAAGAATTTGTAAAGAAGCAAGAAGTTATCAAAGGGTTTTGGGGATAATCAAGGAAAAGAGGAGAGATTGAAGAAGAAAGAATTTGTTGAATGGAACATCCTCATTCAAGATCATTTCAAATATATTTGTGAACAATGTTCAAAACAATTAAAAGAAAGAAAGAGTTGAATTATGGAGAATGATCAAGAGATGAGATTTCAAAAAGAAGAAATTGTAGAAAATGAAGAAGAGGAAATATTGAAGAAGGTAGATGATGCAGAGAATGATGAGCCTAAGTTAAATGATGAAAATTGATCAAGATGGAAGATGGAAAAAGGAAGAACTTGCTGAAGATATCATTATCCAAGTTTTAAAATTGATCCTTGAAGTCTCCATGATCAAATGGAAGTTGGAGTGATTCAATTTAGAGTTAGAACAAGCAAATATCAAATTCTAGATGAGAAAACTCGAGTTTCCTTGTCAAAACTCGAGTTTACTATCTTCTACAGTAATTTGGCTCTGGAATGCGTCAAAACTCGAGTTTGGAAGTCAAAACTTGAGTTTGGAACTTAATGACTCGAGTTTGGAGTGTCTTCAACATCTTTGACATCACTGGACCCGACAAACTAGAGTTTCCAAATGAAAACTCGAGTTTTCAATACTAAACAACAACTCTGTTCACCTCTGTTTCACGTTCAGCTTGGGCGAGCTCTGGTAATCCGATGATATCTCTTAAACCAGGAATTGGATTGAGGTGAAACCAATTTTGAATAAAACTAGACATCCAATGCATCATGTTGACAAAGTTTCAAGCCCAAATAAGTTTAAATGAGAGAGCTGTGAATTTCGAAAGTTGGATCAAGAATCCTCGTCACACATCAAACCAAGTTTCAATGTTTTGAGTGTAACTCACAATCTACATATCAGAATGAGCTTTAATCAAGGGCATATGAAAGAAGGCTCATAATGCTTTCCATCAAGAGTTGAATGAACTAAAATGAAGTTCAGACCAAAGAGATATGGCCTTCGAAATTTGACTGTCAGTTCAAGACGTTGCAAAAACGCTGGTCAAGAACAATCTTCATTCATCAGATCATAACAGACAAAACACAATGAGTTTGGAGCTGATTCTTTTTGCATTGGAAAGAAGACTCAAAGAGCTATATGGGGATAAATGGTTTGCCAAATTTTGAAGCTATATCAAGTCAGAAAGCAACCAAGGCCAGAACAACTGGAAAACTCAAGTTTACAAGTGAAAACTTGAGTTTAACCCAGACAGAGAGCAGCGAACATCAGAGGATCTTCCAAACTTGAGTTTGCAAACCAAAACTCGAGTTTTGATCAGACAGAGAGGAATCTAGAGTAATGCAACAAGCTCAAAACTCGAGTTTCCAAATGAAAACTCGAGTTTACACCTTCGCTTCAGAAAAATCAAAGTGTCGAAAATCTCGTTTTTGATAAAAAAAAAAAAAAAAAAAAAAAATTCTAGATGCTTACCCAAATGATTTATAATACTACTTAACATCATTTATATCATTTGTGTACATGTTTCATATGATCAAATGAGGGATTACATGAAGATTCACATGCTAAGCTGTAAAGTCAAAAAGCATATCTAACTAACGGCTATATTTGCAACAACTATATTCTCAACGTCACTATTCATAATGGTCTTATTCTCAAACATTTAGATCATCTTCATCTATAAATAGAGCCACATTCAAAACACACGAAGATGATGGAGAGAGATTACACTATCATAATGCCAATATTTTGAATCTCATACACACTCTGTTTTCTCAAATGTTTCATAGTTTATCATAGAAAGAGTGAAATGATTTTTATTGTACTTCAGTGATTATCCATTCACTTCTTTGAGAGAAGATTCATTGTAAATCAGATTATTTGAGAGATACTCAATATTGGGAGATCTTGAGAGGGAAACTGAGTGTAACCTTACATTGAGTAAGGGGTAGGATCTCGGTGAGAGATTTGGCTTCACAAGTGCCTGGGTAAACTTGTGGCTTTGTAAGAGGCTTCTCTTGCGCCTGGATAAACAAGAGGATAGTGGATTGAAAATCTCAAGTAAAGCTTAAGTACTGGATGTAGGTCAAGGAAATTTGTTACCCATACCAATACTCATTGGATAGCCAATTGACTTACATCCATTACTTATTTAAAGACCCCACTAGCATAAATCATTTTGAAACAAAAAAAAAAAATCCAATAATCATCTATAACTAGAATAACTTAACCAAAATGTATAATGACAGAAAAACTACAAACCTTATGTCAACTAGAAAGTTAAAGAAAATTGTTTCATAGAGCTCAAAGAGCTAAAACTTTTGATCGAGTGTGAAAGTTTTCAAATGTCAAATAGATTGAATGTTTTGCAAACAAACCTGCATTAAGTAGTATTTTGTGTTACATAATTGTTAGATGGTAAGAATCATTAATTGTTTTATTTTCATAACAGTTATGTTCAAATAGCTGTGAAGTATGTTATTAACAAATCTCCAGTGTTTAAGTTTTTGTAGCTTTCTCTCACATTGGGATCTTTTTGGTTCTTAAAAAGAAACAGTTTGAGAAGGTTCAATTATCTTAAATGAATTTCTAGGTCCGTGGATTTATCAACATATTAAGTTCGTAAAAATAACGAAATCTTTTTGTTGATAATTATGTAATTTTGTATAATCAAAAGATTATGAAAAACCCCTTGTTTGTTTCTATTCTTTTTCTACCATATTTAGAGAATTCACCACAGTACTAGTCAGTCATAGTATGTAGATTGTGAAGAAGACTATTTGACTTTACCCATTGTGTTTAAGTTTTTGTAGCTTTCTCTCACATTGGGAATTTTGTTTCACTCTCCTTCGCTCGTATATACTTTCCATAGGTTTGTCAAAGTTCTACAATCTCTACCATGCAGAAAATCTCACTACCTAGCACAAACTTAGCTGCATATATGGCCTTGCTCTTGTAAAGAGACTCACATTTGTAGTTTTCTCTCACATTAAGGATTTTATTTTGAAGTTATCTCAAAAGATTCTTTGTGTCCATCTTTTTAAGGCATTGCATTTCAGAGCCACACATGGTGTGGGAACAAACAAAAAAAAACTCTTGAGTGAGGACATGTAGTGGGAACAAACAAAAAAAACTCTTGAGTGAGGACATGTAGTATGTACCTCGAGATAATCCTCAATAAGTAGGTAAATACAATCATGCAATTTATTATTATTATTTTGCAATTGTCATTATTATTTTGCAATTTATTATTATTGTTTTGCAATTTATTCTTTGCAATTACCCATCAGTGCTAATAGCAATATCAATTAAATATTTTGATACTAGGAATCATTTAGTGCTGCAAGAACTAAATTTTAACAAAGAAACATATCAGAGAGAAGTAGATAATTTGGCAGCATCATTGACAGATAAGAAAAATAATATATTCCCACAGGTAATGAATGCAGTGAATGATACACATACAGGATGGGGAAGGGGAAAGGGAGAGGGAGAGGAAAGAAAAAGAGAAAAGAGACAGAAAGGGATGAGAGATAATAGAGGAGAGAAAGAGAGAAGAAAGGAGGGAGGACAATAAGAAAGGAGGGAAAGAAACCAAACGAACAAAGAGTTGAGAAGTATAAGAGGGGAAACTCAATAATCCATAATATTAAATGATAAGACATCTACAAAAACGAATGTGTTGCGAGCTATTTATAGCCACAACTCAAACCTTAAGAAATAAAAAGTCAACATTCTACAATCCTATAATTAAATACAAATAACATTAATGATAAAAGATTACAACCAATCAACATTAAAATAAAATATTCCCTGATCGTCTTATTAATCATAAGAATCCTTGGTTGTCTTCAAATCTCATAGAATCTTCTATTATTTTTTTTCCTCTTCCTTTTCCATCTCTATCAATGAATCATTCCATTTATGGGTTTTGTTTTGTGTACGGCCTTGGTAGTACAAGAAAAACTTTCATATGGAATGCACTCACATCATCCATTAAAGCCCAAGGTGGAGTAGTGATTAATGTGACATCAAGTGGAATAGCAACAACTTTGCTAGCTTCAAGAAGGACTACACATTCATGATTTGAAGTACCAATTGATGTCGATGAAGACTCTCTATGCAATATATCACAAATTTCACCAATGTTCACCAATGTGTGTCATGTGTGAGCCAAATTGATTATTTAGGTGAAGCCCCAATGGTCAAATGACTTTGTGCAAAAGCTGTTGATTGGACATTAAGAAATATAATGAAGTGAAATCACATCTTTAGGTAAATTTATTGTCATGGGAGAGGGGACTTTAGACTAATATTGCCTATGATTCTGTTGGGTTAATGTGCTCTTTAGTCACTTAAGTGAGACTACAGCCCAAGAACTCTATGGCCTATGTGATTTAGGGTTAGGTCTTGAATGTAGTAGTATATAAACCTACTTTAACCTACTTGTGAAAAAGAAGAAAGAATAGGAGGCTATCATCAAAAACAAACCCTAAAGGTAGACGTTCATCTTCTGAACGGTTGCCCACACAACTATCCTATCCCCCTTGAGAGATACTCTGGAAGATCGATCATAGAGCAGACTACGACTGTTCGTGAAGAGGCTTTCAGATCACTGCATCTCTCCAGGTAATCAAAACAATGAAGGTTTTAACTTTTCCTATATCGAATCAGTACGATTCGCTTCCGCGTTTCTGGTGAGATTCCTATAATTGGTATCAGAGGCATCGCGATGAGGAAAAGAACCAGTTTTGATATTCTTTAATATTTCATGTGATTCTTTTCGAAAATTAATTTCTGAAAATATGGCATCTTTTTCCATATTTGTTATATATTTCATGGTGATTATTCATTTATAACTCATATTTGGTATTAGTTTTAATTTTAATCGGTTAATCGCTTTAATCCATGGTTAAATTATCTTGTGTATTTCTTGATTTGTAACAAGGAGGCTAATCCCAATGATTAGGCTTTCCTCCTTGCTGGTTTTTATTCTTTTTTTGGAATTTCTATTTATTTTTCGAATTTCTGTAAAAGTTGGAGATGAAGAAACTGTGAAGAAGATGAGCATTCAGCACTGTAAGACACTTTTCATGGACCTCTGGACCTCAAAATTGGACGATCCATATATGATTGGAAAGAGGACCAAAAAATGAAAAAACCGTGGGTGGATTGCGACCAGGGGAGCCTCCACGCGCCACCACAAGCGGTTGCGAGTGGCTGTCACGCGCCGGCAAAAGTGCCGCGTGTGAAGGCGCGTGTGACATCCTTTTTAGGTGGTTCCAGCGGCCGTGTTCTCGTCTCCCCGTGGCGGTCCTTCTCCTGGAGTTTCTGATGGTTAGGGTTCCTCTTTTGTGTCCTAGGGTTTCTAGCCAAGGATTGGGTCTTTGGGCTTTTGGGCCCATAGATACCCTAAAGAGGCTTGAGACAGATACTATGGGCTGGACAAAAGAGGAATTCCAAAGTTGTTAATTTTTTTTTAATTTTTATAGGAAAGCCATGAATTAAAGATATTTGTTTAATTATTTAAAGCTTTTATTGAATTGTATGAATTATATGTACGATTAACATGATGTTTGTAATAACATGCCATATAGAATAGGAAGATGCCATATTGTTGCATAATCACATGTCTTAACATCATAGTAGCTATTATGTCTTGAATCGACTAGTATAATAGTTATTATGCGAGATTATTTAGGTTATCCACTAAACTAATTATCAATTATTATTATGATTTTAAATTAAAATCTAGAATAATAATTGGATTAATTAATTGTGGAATTAAAATCTAGACAAATAATCCAGGAAATTTCCTAAGAGAATTGTAATTTTAAGAGTAATTTGTGGGTTATTTAAAATGGTCATGTGAAGTACACTCTACCAATCATGACTAGATTTTAGATACCTAATCATTTCAATTATAGTTGTTGATCTCAGACAAAGAATACTCTAAATTGAACAAATTCTTGGAAATTGAAAATTCTAAATTTAAAATATTGAATGGGTGAGGGTTTTAAATTAAGCTTTTAATTTTAAAACCTACGGGCCCCAATTGTGGGTTTATTAGTGAAATGGTTATCATTGAAGCCCCATCAGATAAGGATAATCGGATTTCGCTAGATTAAACCCTAATATTTTCAAAATTTTAGTAAAGTTTTGCATGGCCCATCATCGGCAACACTTAGACACTAAAGGTAATTTTAAAAGTAAATAATGGTTAAATACATTCAACTTTGGTAAAATTGTTAACCCTCCCATCAAGGCTCTGGCAATGTAATTGAAGGCCCAAAAATGACAATATTAGTTTTACAAGTATCTTGCCCATCATAATTCTTGTAAAGATAACTTATGGATTGTTAAACAATAAACAAATAGTAGTTATTAGAATCTACTAGCGCTATATATGTTTGTTGTTAATTATAGTTTGTAAATAGTGTGTTTTTCCTTATTTTAAGAAAAATGTCTTCATTCAATCTTTTAGCTACAATCTTGAGCCAAAAACCTATGGATGGTACAAAAAGTACAAACAATGGAAAACTAATTTGGATATTGTTCTTCAATATGAAAAGCTCAACTTTGTTCTAACTACCCCTATGCCAGCGCAACCTGCTGTAGATGCGTCTGATGCAATTCGGACTCAATTTCAACAGGAGAAGGAAAGATGGGAGAAGGCGAAAGTGGCAGTTCGCTGCTATATTTTGGCCAATCTCGCCAATCACCTTCAGGAACAAGTGAGCATGAATGAAGTGGACCAAAAATGCTCCAAACTCTTGATGTCATGTTTGCTACATCTAGCAGCTCTGCTAGGCAAATGCACTGAATTCAGTCACCAAGATAGTGTCTGGAGGAAGTGCGAGGGATCATTGTCTAACAATGATAGCAAACTTCAAGAAGGCTGATGACCATGGTGTCAAATTTGAACAAGAAGTAAAAGTTGACCTTCTCTTACAATCACTGCCTGAATACTTCAATCAATTCATGATGAATTATAATATGAATAAGATGAATCTTGACCTCACTCAACTGATGCACGAGCTTGAGAGTGCTGAACAGTCTCTAGTCAAGCAAGAAAGTGCACTTTTTGCTGGTGAAAGTTCTGTGAAACCTAAGGGGAAACCCAAGGGAAAGAACAAGAACAAGAAAAAGAAGAAATCAGGTACTCCAATTGCCAAAACAATTGCAATGAAGCAGCCAAAAGACAAGTGCTTCAAGTGCGGACAAAAGGGGCATTGGAAGAAAAATTGCCCACGTATGAATCAACCAGGTATGGGTAATTTACATGTGATTGAGGCTTGTTTAGTGGAGAATCATAATGATAAATGGATCGATGATTCAGGAGCCATTAACCATATTTGTTACTCTTTGTAGTGGTTCAAACATAGCTTGCCTGTAAGTAAAGGACAAAGAGATTTGAAGCTTGGAAATGGGGAGCTTGTGTTTGCACAAGCAGTAGGACAAGTTGTTTTATCTTTTGATAATTGCAGAACTTTGGTTTTAGAAGACTATTTATTTATTCCAGATTTTCAGAGGAATTTAATTTCTGTTAATTGTTTGGATAAACATGGTTTGACAGTTCAATTTAATTCCTCAGTTTCTATAAGAAATTCATCTTCTTTTATTTATTTTGGTGTAAAGTTTAATGGTCTTTATTTTCTTAATCCTTTTCCCTGTGAATTTAATCATGTTGAATTAAAAGATGTTGAGTATATTAATTCATCAAAGAAAAGAAAAGTTTCCAATGAAACTTATCTTTGACATTTGAGATTGGGTCATATTAACTCTAACAGGATACAAGGTTTAGTCAAAAGTGGGATTTTAAAATCCCTGAACTTTGAATTGATACCAGTATGTGAATCTTGTTTAGAGGGTAAAATGACCAAGAGATCCTTCAAGGCCAAGGGAAAACGTGCCAAACTTCAGTTGGAATTGGTATATACTGATGTATGTGGACCAATAAATGTTCAAGCCAGAGGCGAGTATTAGTATTTCATCACATTTACTGATGATTACTCTAGATTTGGACATGTGTACTTGATGCGTCACAAGTCTGAAGCTTTTGGAAAATTCCAAGAGTTTAAGGCTGAGGCAGAAAAGCATCTTGGTGTTCAAATTAAGACTCTTCGATCTGATCAAGGGGGAGAATACCTATCTGGAGAGTTCAGGTCTTACTTGACCAAAGAAGGGATAGTTTCACAATTATCTTCTCCAAGTACACCCCAGCAGAATGGAGTTGTTGAAAGGAGAAATAGAACCCTTTTAGAAATGACAAGATCTATGCTCAGTTATTCATCTCTTTCTGATTCTTTCTGGGGATATGCCTTAGAAACTGCAATGTATCTATTGAACTTAGCTCCGTCCAAGTCGGTTTCAAAGACACCAATAGAATTGTGGAAAGGGTGTAAGCCCACCATGAATCATATTCGGATTTGGGGTGCTCCGGCACATGTCTTGCAACAGAAACAGGATAAAATGGACTCGCGTACAGAAGTATGCATGTTTATAGGCTATCCTAAAGGAACCAGAGCTTGGTTGTTTTATAGTCCAAAAGAAAAGAAGGTCATAGTGAGCACTCACACGACTTTCTTAGAAGAGGACTATATGGCAAATTATAAGCCAAGGAGTAAGGTTATTCTTGATGAGCTCGTCTTAGATCAAGTTTCACTACAACCTCAGGCGGTTCCAACTTTTATTCCCGTGGTTGTTCAAAGAGGGGAAAATTACCTGAACATACACAGGAACCAAAGACAGAACCAGAAGTTCAGCATGATTATGAAGTTCAACATAATGATGAAGTTATGGAAGAACAAAATCATGAATTGGTTAATCCACTTAATGAGGGTCCTCATCTAGAAATTGTTAACCCACAAAATATGGACCCCCTGTAGATGCACAACATCAAGTACGACAAAGTTGTAGTGGGAGATTGATTCATAAACCTGCAAGATATCTCTTGTTGGTGAGTCAAATCAGGATGTCATCATTAATGAAGATGATGATCCAACAAGTTATGACGAAGCGCTAGGAGATGTTGATGCTCAAGAATGGCTTGAGGCTATGAATCGTGAAATGGATTCTAGGTATTCCAACTCAGTTTGGTCTCTTGTAGATGCACCTGAAGGGGTAAGACCCATTGGGTGTAAATGGATTTACAAAAGAAAGAGAGGATTGGACAGGAAGGTTGAAACCTTCAAAGCTAGATTGGTGGCGAAAGGGTATTCCTAAAAAAAAGGTGTGGATTATGAAGAAACCTTTTCACCGGTTGCCATACTCAAGTCCATCCGGATTCTCTTAGCTGTTGCAGCAAATCTTGATTATGAGATTTGGCAAATGGATGTCAAAACTGCTTTTCTAAATGGAAATTTGGAAGAGGAAATCTATATGTAGCAACCAAAAGGGTTTATAGCCAAAGGGCAAGAAAAAGTGGTATGTAAGTTGCAAAGGTCCATTTATGGACTTAAGCAAGCGTCCAGATCATGGAACATCAGTTTTGATCAAGCCATTAAGTATTATGGTTTTGAGAAAAGTCTTGATGAGCCGTGTGTGTATAAAAGGATCCAAGGTAATGCGGTATCTTTTCTGGTACTTTATGTGGATAATATACTCCTTATCGGAAATGATATAGAGGTATTGTTAGGCATAAAAACCTGGCTGAGCAACCATTTTGATATGAAGGACCTGGGGGAAGCCAATTATATTCTTGGTATTAAACTCTTGTGAGACCGGAAGAATAGGGTTTTGGCATTATCCCAAGCTAAATACATTGACAAAATACTGTCAGGTTTAGCATGGAGAATTCCAAGAGGGGTATTATACCCTTCAGGCATGGGATTCATCTCTCTAAGAAGCAATCTCCTAAAACTCCTGAGCAGAGAGAACGCATGAGTAGGATACCCTATGCTTCTGCAGTAGGTAGTCTCATGTATGCTATGTTATGCTATGTACCAGACCAAATATCTGCTATGCAATGGGAGTAGTAAACCAGTACCAATTTGATCCTGGAAAGGAACACTAGGTAGCGATTAAACATATACTCAAGTACCTACGGAGAACAAGAGATTATATGTTGGTCTATTCTAGTGGGAGTCTTGAAACCATTGGTTATACGGACTCAGATTTCCAAGGAGATATTGACTCAAGAAAGTCCACCTCGGGATATGTGTACACCCTTAATGGCAGTGCCATTTGTTGGAGAAGTGTAAAACAATCATGTGTGGCTAACTCTGCCACAAAAGCTGTAACACCCCCGAATTTCTAGAGTTAAAATAACAAAAATTCTGATGGTTTAATAAATAAAAATCCAAAATTGCCAAATTCAAGAGGTGTCACCGCCGTACTTGTACTGAGACAAGTGCAAGGCTGCTAACTATGTTAAATAAATCTAAATCTAAATAGTTTTATGCAACACCAAAACAAAATAAAATAAGATAATAAAATAAAATGACTAAATGAAATCGAAATTAAAATTTGACGTCTTCCTCACTTCTCACTGCTAACCCCAAGCTTTCAAACCTGTTCACTGAAATTCTGCTCCCCCGAAAGATCATCGCAGCCCAGAATACACACATCAACAAACGCTGATAATCCTAATTAGGTAAGGGTAATATAAAATAAAATAGAATAAATAAGTAAATAAATAAGTAAATTTAAATAAATTGAAATAAAATAAAATAATTATAAAATAATGTAATCATGCGATGATTTCAACCAAATTAATCATTATCTTTTTAAATTTATTTAGACCCGGGAAACCCTGCCAGTCTGTTTAGTGGGAAGAGAACCATGGTAGACCCAGGAAACCCTGTCAGTCTACCCTGTGACCCGGGAAACCCTACCAGTCACAAATCATCAAAATTGGTCATATCATAATTTCTTCCTAGTGTACACACCTCTTCCCAAAGTTGCTACTAGTGTCCCGGGAAACCCTGCCAGACACCACTTTGGGAAGAACGGATATATCAGTTCACATCAAATAAATTTTCGAAGGCATAAAGCTTTAAAAGTATGTTCATCACTTTAGGAGGTATCATCCCAAAGCTATCCTCCCACTATTAGTTTATATTAAATAATTTAAACTCATAATAAAATTCCTAAATTATTTTTTATTATGTGTAACTGATATTTATAATAATAATAATAATAAAACCCTTAATTCTACAAGAAAGTGTGAATCTTAACTTCTACACTTAAATAAGTATAGATTTCGAGAAATATTAGATTGAACTTATTAATATTCTATACTTATTTAATTATATGATATATATATATATATATATATATATATATATATATATATATATATATTCCTGTCATTTAAATTAATTAAAGGATATAAGGAGAGTTTAATACAAAATCTATCAATATCCTATTTTTATTTTGTAGGAGAGATTATGAGATCTAAAAGCTTGGTCAAAAGGTCAAATTAAGAAAAGAAAGAAGTGGACCCCACATGAATAGGCATATTTCTATCAAAATCTCCAAGCATTTCGGGTGAGCAATTGGGTGTGGACCCCGCAGAAATTCAAAAGCAAAGATGTTGGATCAAGAATTTAAAAAAATGTGTGGACCCCACACAAAAAACCTAACCAACAGCAAAACGAAGGAACAAATTGAAGTCCAGAAACACATATATGTATTTGAATCAAGAATGGCATTTGAATAAACCATGCATGGACCCCGCGGCAATTCAAGATTGGATAGGAGAAGTTCATATATTAATGAAGGCAAAAGCATTCTTTCACACCCAGGGTACGGCTCGCACAGGTACAGAGAAAGGCAAAACAAAAAGTAATCAATATATGTGACATTATATACTTGTAAACCTGCGCATGTACAGAGAAAGGTAAAACAAAAGAAAATCTAATATATATGTGTGTTATTATATGTTATATACACCTATGAAGCTATCAGGTCTGAAGCAATTTAAGGAAAAAAAAAAAAAAGACGAACTCGTAGGCATACTCGTCCAATCACGTGATTCGAGAAGGAGGAAGGTATATATGAATAGGGAAAAGAGTTTCTGGGATTAGGATTACCTGGTCTCCATGGTTGCTAAGCTCCTAGAAGGGAAACTCTACTGCAAAGAATGTTTCACAGAGAGAGCTAATGAACGATGACTAAAGTTAGGCGGCTAAACCTAACTTATAATTAGGCTCTTAGAGTTTAGTTATTAGCTGGGCTTTGTGGGTTGGGCTTTTAACTATTGCTAGTTTAATAAAATAATGACAAATCATTTATTAGATTCTAATTTAAATTTATTTTTATCTATCCATTTATTATTAATTTTTTTTATTACTTTATTATAAATTTTAAATTTTAATATCATCAATATTATTAGTATTATTATTATTATTATTATTATTATTAGAATCAAAATCTAGGGTATTACAGAAGCTGAGTATGTAGCTGCTTCTGAGGCTGCAAAGGAAGCTGCATGGTTAAAGAAGTTCTTAACAGACCTTCAAGTAATACCAGGTGTTAATTGTCCTATCACACTTTACTGTGACAACAGTGGGGTAGTAGCACAGTCCAAGGAACCAAGGTGTCACAAGAGACAAAAACACATAGAGAGGAAGTACCACTTGATCCAAGATATAATTAAAAGAGGAGATACATTGGTAGCAAAGATAACATCAGACGAGAACCTTGCTGACCCTTTAACTAAGAGTTTGCCAGAACGTGTATTCGAGAGGCATGTTACAGCTATGGGTCTTAGGAGGATTCCAGATTTGTTATAGCTTTAAGTAGTTGTTATTTCACCTTGTTATTTTGTGCTTTTACAGCAAGACATTATGACATTGCATTTTTTCTGAATGTTATAAATGAGGTGTTTTATCATTTATTTCGCACACTATTTACAAACTCTAAGATCCGGATAAATTGTGGAGTATATGATCATATGGATACGTTCATAGAGGACATGGTCATAGGTTCTCACAATTGATGAATAAGTTCACAACTATTAAATTAAGTTGGGGACTTTATTTAGGCTGCAATATTTTATGAAATGGTTTTGTTCGAATCATTATAAAATATTGGTGTGAGTTAATACTTACATAAATTGGATCAAGGAGAGATTTGATTAAGGTTGTTTTTTCTGTCATAAGGAATCGAATCTCCAGATAACTATAGTTATGTAGTTACTCTTAATCCTGAGTTTATTTTAAATAGGTAGTTGAATAGTTTTCATTCTTTGATTTACCAACAGGTGAGGTTTGATCTATATGACGGCCAATAACTTGGTATTTTGAGATTGAGACTATTTGGTTATCGGTCTTTACGAGATAAACAATATGGAATTTATAGGAAATGTCCCCTTGATATGTTTCAGTACTTGGATATTTAAGACATTGGCCAGTGCATGTAATCCATTAGAGAAACTATCATAGTCAAGGGAATAAATAATTGATTGGGTTACAGAAAACTAGTCAATCAAATTATAGACATTCTATAAAGGGGTAATGCATATTCGTGTTATAAGTGTCATTATTCTTGGAGATCACGTTTAGGCTTTTAGTGGAGTAGCACCGAACTAGATAATCTTCTGTAGATTATCATGAGCCTTGATGAATGACAAATTATAGATCCCCAAGCTAGCTCAAGGCAAGGGATGGGGTATATTATCAGATAATGATGGCTTATAGGCTACATGGTCTTAGGTTTACGAACTCAAGTTTGTATCTTAAAGAGCAAGTGGGAGATTGTTGGGTTAATGTGCTCTTTAGTCACTTAAGCCCAATAAGGCTTAAGTGAGACTACAACCCAAGAACTCTATGGCCCATGTGGTTTAGTGTTAGGTCTTGAATGTAGTAGTATATAAACCCACTTTAACCTGCTTGTGAAAAATAAGAAAGAATAGGAGGCTATCATCAGAAACAAACCCTAGAGGCAGACGTTCATCATCTGAACGGTTGCCCACACAACCATCCTATCCCCCTTGAGGGATAGTCTGGAAGATCTATCATAGAGCGGACTACGACTGTTCGTGAAGAGGCTTTCAGATCGCTGCATCTCTCCACGTAATCAAAACGATGAAGGTTTTAACTTTTCCTACATCGAATCGGTATGATTCGCTTCCACATTTCTGGTGAGATTCCTACAGAATCTAGGGCTGCTCGTGTGCCAAGACAGGGATTGGGACGAGATCAGGAAGTCCATTTATTTTTTTAGTGAATTTAAGGAAAAAAAAAAGAGCCCCAAAACCAATTTTAGATAAGAAAAATATAAGATTTAGCAAATAAATGGATTTCAAGTATGATATGATCATTACATTTCAACTCAAATCAGATTTAAATCCTATTTCAAACATATGAAATTAAAATCAGTTAATTACATTTCAACTATATATATATATATATATATATATATATATATTACACCAAGCATAAAAAGTTGAGCAAAATACGCAATAGTGCCAATGAAAAATGAAGATTAGGGCGTGGAATTAGGGCAGAAAAGTAAGAGTTTATGTAAATAAAAAATGAAAATTCTAATATATGTTAATATATATTATACAATAAAAGTTTTTAAAAATATAAATATATTCGAGACAAGATTTGTATCAGGAAACCCCGTCCTAGTCTCGATCTCAGCCTAACCCCATTCTTTCCTGATCACGAAATTTATCATCCCAAAAATTTTCAAGATGGCAAATTTGCCAAAGACAAGGAGAGGGTGGTCGGGACAGGAAAATTTTGAATACCCCTATGTGATTTTGTTCTATAAATGAACAATAGGTCGCACTTGTCTTAGGATTGGACACCAAGGCCTATGTACCCTTAGTAGGGATCAAAGTCCACGTAGTTCGATATAATACAGGGCGTTAGCCAGAGGGAGTGGGGGTGTGTGTTCTGTGTATGCTTAAACAATAACACTGAGTTCAGAGCATATGCTTACCTTATCAATGCGCATTGACATATATATAGAGAGTGTACCTGGGGCCTTGATCCGCTATTCGCTCTGCACGTGGTCCCACTTGCAACTACTCCACTATCTGCATGACCCACGGCGATTAGCGAGATAATAGGGTGATGCCTCACCAGATAATTCTCTACTTTCGTGGATGGACCCTGTTAGCTTTGGGCTTGGTGAAGCCCAATCCGCTTGTCCGTAACAGATGCCCCCAAGCTCGGTATTTCAGGCTTCTGACATGCCGGGCTTAATTGGGTTTGAGCTACCCTTGGTTTCACTCTCACAATGACACTAAGTCCTCGTTATCTCGGATGAAATTTTTAACTCTTCTTCATCCTTAACTAGGCTTGACTTTTTCTATTCTCTGACTTAACTTGTTTATCGAAATTTTAATTATACCCCGGCCTTCATTACTATGTCGTGCCAAGTTATCTTTTTGTAGCACTTGTTCCTTTGGTTGCCCCCAAGTCCGGAGCATAAACTGGACCCGCCTTAAAAATAGGCGTCTGTTCTTTTATGACATAGGGATGCGTAGCATCGTATCTGGACTAACGCCATCCACTTCTCTGCCAGCTAGCTGTCTTTGGTTTTCGCGCTCTTTAAATGCTCACGACTTTTCAAGACTCATGATGGCTATTTATTTTAGGGTTTCGCCAGCTGTACCTACTCCTCTGTGCTTGTTTGACGTCACGGGTCTTGTCATTTAGCCTTTGCACCCGTTGGAGTCTTTTGAAACCGCCTCTTCAAATCGCCTCTTTATAACGTGAATGTCGCAGTGTTTTCCTTTTTTACGCTCTAAGTTTCCTGTTATCATTAAAAGAAAACACTCCATACCCAGGCGTTCCAAGTCCAAGTCTCGTCCTTTATCTTTAACAAGTTCTTCTATCCCAGGTACATCTTGATTATCGATTTTCACTTTAAGTGTGTTTGCTTCTTCTCCCTTTCCCCTTCTTTTGTGAAAATTGCGCTCTCCTCCTAATTAGTTGCGCTTCCGGGTGTCTTTTGCTTTTTTCCTAGGATTCTGTGTGCTAAATACTGCTTTTCTGGGTTTTCTTGAAGGGTTCTTTAGTTTTTCATGGATAAAAACCCAAATGTACCCGTAGATATTTATGGTAGGCCCATTTCGGAAGAACATTGGGAGGTTGTTAAAAACATGCCTGAAAAAACTGCATTCTAGTTGTACGGCGTTCGTCGTTCTAAGGCAGCCATGGCTGCAGATGTTCTTAAATCCTCTGGGAGTGGTGATCGTAAGAGTAACCATAGAATTCCTCCGAGTATCCATAGAATTCCTCCTCCTCTTCCTTTGAGAGCTTCTCGTCCTTCCCTATCTCAGCCCCAAATACCTCCTAGAAACCTTCCTGGTTAGTTACTAGACCTTCGTCTCCTGTTAGGGCGGTTCCTATTTCGGCTTCACAGCCTTTGACTGTTAGTAGGATCCGCCCAACCCCGGTCATTCCTTGTGAGACTTGTCAACACGAGGCTATTGCTCTTGTCACCCTTCGTCGGGATGTGGTGGCCGAGATAGTGCTTAGAAGTTGCACTCACGAATCTGCACCTGTCCTAACATCAAAGAGTGCATTGCATCGCATGCCTGCACGCCGATGTAGATTCCTATCGAACTCGTATTTGCTTCTTGTGTATTTATATAGGTATAGATGGCCTCTTCCTCTCAGAATAGTGAAAGGTTGGTGGCCGAAGAATCGGGTTCTACCGAAGTAGCCTATAGTCCGTGTCACTTCATTATATGCCCAGAGATCACTGGGATCTCGAACAAGATGACTTGGGAAGAATTTAGGGGGCCTACTCTTAGAGATGGCGAGGGGTACACCATTCGGTTACCTTTAGAAGGAGAGTCGGTAGCTTCATGGCGTGTCAGGGAATCTCCTCACTTCTTTTTCATGTATCAAGACGTTGTTACCCTCTTAGGTGTTTCATTTCCTTTTTCCAACTTTACTATGGAAATTTTGAACCATTTACACCTGGCCCCTACACAATTGCATCCGAATAGCTGGGCTTATGTTCTTGGCTTTGAAAATTTTTGCAAGGAACAGGAAATACCCTGTACTGTTCCTTTTTTTTCATTTCTTTTCCCCTGTAAACACCTATAAGACCAAAGAAGAGCCCCTGGAATTTGAATGGACCCATCTTTGGGGTATCCGCTTTAAGAAACTGTTCAATCCTTATACCGAATCATTTAAGGGTTTTAAGTCGACCTATTTTAAGGTTGAAGCCACTCCTTCCCAGGTCCCATGGTTCCTCCGCCTAAACGACCGCGGGGAGTTAGAGGAAAAATTTCCCCTCTATTGGACTCACAATCATCATAATTTAGGAATCAAGGCCTTTAGCTTGAAAGTCACCAAACTTACCCCGGAAGAGGAGAAAGATAAAGAGCTCCTAAGGGATCTTGGCAAGGCAATGGGGCCTTTCGATGCCGGGATGTATTTGTCTATTCCTTTAAAGAAACAGAAGCCAAAAAAAAGTATGCTTAGCGTTTGTAATAGCATTTCTTGCTTTATCTCTTTTATCAAATTATTGACGGTTTCTTATTGTGCAGAACCAACTATGCCGCCAAAGTCTTCGGCTCCAGCAGTGCCAGCTTTTATGAAGAAACTTGGTGGAAAACGAAAAGCGGCTGAAACCAAGAAAACTAGCCCGGTTCCACGTTGGTCTTTGTGAAGTTATCATCATATGGCAACAAGATTTTGACGAGATAACTAACTCCCGTTGGTCTTTTATTAAAGTGGCGACTATGTCACTCACAAAATAAACATTTTGCGTAAACTACGATAAAACAACAAACATAATGCTTAAGAAGTTTTGAACCACGTTGACACTACAGGTTTTACATTCTTAGCTATAATATACTCTCAGCTTGTTTGTATTCCAAGTTCTCTTTACCGGTTTTTGAGTCAAAGTTTCAAGCCTGTACACTCCGTGCTCCAGTACCTCCCTGATTCGGTAAGGTCCTTCCTAATTGAGAGCTAGCTTCCCTTCTCATGCGTTTCTGTTGCCTATGTTGGCTCTCCTTAGCACTAGGTCGCCTTTGCTGAAGGAGCGGGGTTTGACTTTTTTATTGAACTTCACCGTGACGAGCTGTTTCGCCGTTAAGTTTCTGCAGTGTGCAACAGCTCTTACTTCGTCTATGAGATCTAACTCAGCCGTGATGGCATCATTATTCTCTTCTTCAGATAAGGCCTTTTCCTTTCTCCATGATGGTTCCCCGACTTCTACAGGTATCATAGCTTCACATCCGTATGTGAGCCTATAAGGCGTTTCTCCTGTGGCGGTTTGAACACTAGTCCGATATCCCCATAACACAGCATATAGTTATTCAACCTAGTCAGTTTTGGCTTCCTGCATTCTTTTTTTAAGGCAGTCAACAATTATCTTGTTTGCTGCCTCAGCTGGCCGTTAGATTGCGGGTGTTCAAATGATGCGAAATGCTGACGAATCTGGAAGTCGATCATCATTTTTTGAAATCCTTTGTCTGCAAATTGTGTCCCATTGTCGGTAACGACTTCTGCCGGGATTCCAAAGCAAGTAATGATATTTCTTACCATAAACTTTTGTACCTGAGCCGACGTTATAGAAAACAATAGTTCAGCTTCGATCCATTTAGTGAAATAGTCCACTGCGACTATCAGCCACCGGAATTGCCCTGGTGCCCTTTGAAATGGTCCCAACAAATCTATTTTAGCGGCCATGGTGCCAAAATATATTTCAACTCGGATGGAGGAACTTGAATGATTTTAGCGGTTTTCTGACAACTATCACACCTTCGAACATGACTCCTCGCGTCTGTTGATAACGTCGGCCAGTAATATCCGGCCCTTATAGCCTTTCGGGCTAGCGCCTTAGCTCCCATGTGCTGTCCATTGATGCCTTCGTGTATTTCAGTTAACACGTATTCCGCCTCATCAGAGCCAAGGCATTTTGCCATTGGCGCATGTAATCCTTTCCTATACAATTGGTCATCTACCATCACGTAAGACGCCGCCGTTCTTATCAGTTTCTTGGCTTCTATAGATTCGTCTGGTCGAATTCCTCGCTCCAGGTAGTCCACGATAGGTTTTATCCAATCGTCCTTATCTGTTATTATCATTACGCATGTCGGGACTTCTAATCTTTGTTGTATTATTGTCCGGTTGTTTTTGGCTCCTTGAGTGCTGGCCAGCTTGGATAGGACGTCTGCACTTGTGTTGTCCCCAAGCGATATGTGCCTTACTTCGACTTCGTCAAATTCATCCATGAGATACTTTACCTTTCCGAGTTATTTGACTAGTAGAGGTCCTTTAGCTTGATAAAACCCATTTATGTGTGACGCCACTAACTGGGAGTCCATAGACACCTGCACTCTCCGAGCTCCATTTTCCCTTGCTTGGAGTAACCCGGCTATAAGGGCCTTGTATTTAGCCTGATTGTTGGATGTTTTAAACCCAAGGTTTAAGGAATACTTGATGGACACGCCCTCTGGATTTTCCAGGATTACCCCAGCCCCACTTCCCGCCGAGTTAAAAGAGCCGTCTACAAACAGATTCCACTGGGTGTTTGCTTTGATGCTTTCTCTTGCCGGAGTAAGCTCTGCAACAAAGTCGGCTAAAGCCTGAGATTTTATTACGTGTCATGCTTCATAACTAATGTCGAATTCGAATAATTCTATTGCCCAGCCAGTCATCCTTCCCACTAAGTCGGGTTTGTACAGTATCTATCGATTAGTTGATTAGTTCGAACCACAATGGGATGGCTTTGAAAATACTGACACAGTCGCCGGGCATAATCAATAATGTGAAAGCCATTTTCTTGAGCCTTTGATACCATGTTTCAGCTCCCTGGAGAACTCGACTTACGAAATATATAGGCATCTGCCCCTCCTTTGGTTCTCGCACCAGAACCGTGCTTACAGCCTCATCAGCCACCGCTAAATAAAGGATCAGGATTTCACCCGTCAAGGGCCGGGTTAATACTGGTGGGCCTGCAAGGCATTGTTTTATCTTCTCGAAAGTTGTTTCACATTCAACTCTCCACTCGTGAATAGCTTCCTTCTTGAGCAGCCTGAAGAAGGGGAGCAATTTTTCCGCCGATTTTGGGAGAAACCAAGTTAATGCGGCGAGCCTTCCCGTGAGCTGTTGGACTTCCTTTCGACATGTAGGAGCCTTCGTTTCTAAGATGGCTCGACATTTATCAGGGTTGGCTTCGATGTCTCTGTGGGTTAACATGAAACCCAAGAACTTTCCTGACGGAACTCCAAAAGCACATTTGGCCGGGTTAAGCCGAATTCGGTGTGCTCATAGCTTGTCAAATGTCTGTTGCAAATCTTGAATATGTCGCTCTTGATCTTTTGACTTAACGATAATGTCGTCAATGTAAACCTCGATATTTTTTCCCAATTGGTCTTCAAAAACCTTTGTCATCATTTATTGATACGTTGCTCCCGCATTCTTTGATCCGAAAGGCATGACATTGTAGCAATAATTGGCCCTTTCCGTGATGAACGTCGTTTTCTCTTGGTCCTCGAGGTGCATGGCGATTTGATTATACCCCAAATATGCATCCATGAAGGATAAGAGTTTAAAACCTGATGCACTATCCACTAACTGATCAACATTAGGCATAGGAAAAGCATCTTTGGGGCATACCTTGTTTAAGTCTTTATAATCCGTGCAGACTCTCCATTTGCCATTGGGTTTCTTCACCAGCACAACATTTGATAGCCAAGTGGTGTACTAGACCTCCCTTATAAAGCCGGCCTTTAGGAGCTCTTTGATGTGCTCTTCAAGAGCGGCTACTCTGTCTGGGCCCATCTTCCTTTTCTTTTGTGCGACTGGGGTAGAGCCCAGTTGAATTTCCAGTTTATGGCAACAGAATTTTGGATCTATCCCTGGTAGGTCGGCTGGTCCCCAAGCAAATATGTTAGCATTCTTCAATAAGCACTCCGCTAATGCACGATGAACCTCGGTGTTTAATTCTTTTTCGATTTTCGTGGCCTATTCCGGCCTACTGCCCAGGATGAAGTCCCCCAATTCTCCATTGGGTTCAGGCCTTTGAATCTTTTCCTCCACTCTCATGTCCATCTCGACCAAATAAACGTCATCTTTTTCTTCCCTAGTTTGGGAAGAAGTCGCATCTTCTTTATTCCCCTTCACCGAATCATAGTAGCATTTTCGCGACTCTTTTTGGTCTCCTCGGACGACAACTATTTTGTTCTTTTTCCCGATCATTTTTTCCTTTTGATGCTTTATGTATACTAGCATATCCCAATTATGGATCGTTGGTCTTCCAAGAATGATGTTGTATGGGGATGGGAAGTCAACAACTACGAATCTCACCACTTCAGATTTAAAAGCCTCTTTAGTGCCCAAAGTCAATTTTAAGTCTATACAACCTTTAAGTCTAGTGTCCTGGCCATTGAAACCGGTTAAGGTTGTTTTGCATGGTTTTAACTCGTCTGGGTTTAACCTCATCTTCCGAAATGCTTCCCATAAAAGGATGTCCACCGAGCTTCCGTTATCAATTATGATTTTTTGGACCCGGCAATCCAGAATTGTGCCTGTTATCACCAAGCCGTCATAGTGGCCAGGGACAACGTCTTTTAGGTCGGCTTTGGTGAAACTAAGTGTTGGCCTATCCTGCTCCTTTGTTTCCCTTTTGAAATATGGGCGGTCTCAGATTGTCAATATCTCCTTCAGATATTTTCGCTGCTGGTTTTGTGAATCGCCTCCGCCTTCAGGTCCTCCACTGATGACAAAACAGTCAAATAATGCCTTGTATTATATTGAACTACTTTGACGGTCCTTACTCCTCAGAGGTGGGCTCCTAGTTCACCCAATGTTACTTCGGCTAGCCATTTCTAGCTGTTCAAGTTCGAAATATTTATTTGAAAGATCTCTAAACTCGGCTAATGTCGTTACATGATCTTTAACTGTTGACCTTTTGAGACGAGAATCATCATGCAAGCCGGAGATTGCTAAATGCAAGCGCACATCTTCCTTCAAGTTTGGAACCTGAAGGGTGGCATCTTTAAAACGCTTGAGGTATTGCTGCAATGTCTCATTAGGACCTTGCCTTATATTTCCTAGTTGGAACTTAGTTTTGGGTTGTTTTCTGCTTGTCGTGAAGTTTAATAAGAACTTTTGGCCGAAACTCTCCATATCTCGGATAGATTTCCATGGTAAAGAATGGAACCATAATTGGGCTACCCCTCGCAATGTTCCTGCGAATAGTCGAGGTACTATCGGTCCTTCAAATCCTTTCACCATTATTTCCATGTTGAAGTTGTTAAGGTGAACCTGTGGGTCTTGGGTTCCATCGTATTTTGGCAAATCCCTTAAGTCGAAACCCTTTGGATATTTTGCCATCCGTATCTTGTCAACAAAAGGTCCCTACACTCCACCAGTATGAGTTTTCTCCAAAGCTTCTGTGTTAGCCCGGGTTGCTTTTGGTGCTCCCTTATCTCGTATCTTCTCAGTGTGTGGCATATCCATATCTGTAGCACTTTGAGGCGTTCTTGCATCTTCCTGTTGTGTTACTGTGGTGGTATTGGGATTATCAGTATCCCGGCCATTACTCTGCTCCTGATTTTCTAACTACCTTACTCGTTCCTCCAGCCATGCCATCCTCTGGATTTCCTCTTCCAGAGCCCTTCTAACCTGAGGCTCCCCTTGTGTCACTTTTTCACTCTCGGAGTTGCTCGGCTCCGCCTCAGCTAAGTTTCCTTGCGGAGTTTACATTCCCGTTTGACTTGGGTTATCCTTATCTTGGCCAACATTCTGATTATTATTCTCTTCTCTGCCAAGCCTCTCGTCCAGAATCTGCTAGAGTCTCCGCCCTTCCTCTAGCCTCGATAAAGCATCTCTGCATTCCATATCCTCCTGCAGACGCTTAACGTCAGCTTCCCTTTGTAGCACATGGCGTTTTTCCATGTCCTCCATCCGTTTAAACGTTGTTTCTATTACAATCTGTAGGCGACGAACGTCGAGATCCTCAATTTGGAACTCTTACGGAGGGTTTTGAAACATGGGTAACAGTTGTGTCGGCCGCAAACCTTGGTTATCGAGGCCCTGAGGTGTTTCATTGTCAGCAAGCTCGTGTTCTGTTTCCACTAACACTTGATTTTCATCCGATGGCACCAAGTCATCTAGTGTCTCCGCTTCAAGATTTGTGGGCGGCAGTGACTCTGATTGTTCCTGACAAGGTGCCTGATTCCGGCCTCTGGTATTTGCCATTCTTAACTACCTCGTAATTCTGGGAATCACAATTTAGCGGTCCCCACAGACGGCACCAATGTTCTGTAAATGAACAATAGGTCGGACTTGTCTCAGGAATGGACCCCAAGACCTACGTACCCTTAGCAGGGATCAAAGTCCACGTAGTTCGATATAATATAGGGCATTAACCAGAGGAAGTGGGGGTGTGTGCTCTGTGTATGCTTAAACAATAACGCTGAGTTCAGAGCATATGCATACCTTATCAATGCGCATTGATATATATATATATAGAGTGTACCTGGGGCCTTGATCCACTATTCGCTCTGTACGTGGTCCTACTTGCAACTACTCCACTATCTGCATGACCCATGGCGGTTAGCAAGATAATAGGGTGATACCTCACCAGATAATTCTCTACTTTTGTGGATGGACCCTGTTAGCTTTGGGCCTGATGAAGCCCAATCCGCTTGTCCGTAACAAATTCCTAAAGGTAGCTACAAGAATATTTTCAACTCTTACATAAACTCTTCTCATTTATGGGGTTCATTGCAAGTTGTTCCAAATTACCAAGAACATTCGATTATCTTTAAGTTCATCCGCAGATAATTCAAAGTTGAAACAATTTTCAAACCAGCTTTTGCCTCATGATGGAATAGCAGAGATGGAAATCACAGTAGACTTTTTAATTCTAGATTGTCATGATCCTCTGCAATCAATCATCCAAGTCACATATCCTGATCTCCTCCATCATTTCTCTGATTCCGAATATCTAACTAATAGGGCCATTCTATCACCAACGTTTAAACTGTTGAGCAAATCAATGACTGCATGTGTGCCTTGTTTCCTGCTGATGCTATTGAATATTTTAGCTTTGATTCTGAGTTCAGCTAGTCAAGGCTTGCATCATTTCAAGATTCGTACACTAAAAAATTCTTGAACATAATAAAATGCTCTGACTTACCTCCACATTGAAAGTCGGAGTTCCCATAATGATGATGAAAAATATAGATCAAGCTGCGGGACGGGACATTGCAATGTTACCAGTCTGAAGATTACATTTCTTGGGAAACACTTTATTAAAGCAATTGCTCTCAATGGTGTACAAGTGCAAGTCAAGAGGTTCTAATCAATCAAATGGATATAAATCTATTAGAGTCTAAACTCTCATTCACAATGACACGGAAGTAACTACCCACCATATTATTGTTTGTTATGACAATCAACAAGAGTTGGGGACAATCAATGAATAATATTGCACACATGTCTTGTCTTCACAAATGGTCAGATATATGTTGTTTTGTCAAGGTTTAAATCAATGTGATTTATAGAGAGAATTTTCAAAATATTGTGTGAGACTCATTTTTTGTTGAAAGATTCTTTAGGTGATACATTTAGTGAATACTCAAAATTGTACTTATTCTATTTTAGCTAAAGTATACTTTTAGTTCTTTAAATCTCACATGAGATATACTTTTGGTCCCTTAACTCTATAAAGTATATTTTTGGTCATATATTTCTAGGGATTAATGTTTCTCATGTTGTAGGAAAAAAATTATCTTATGTCACACACACATGAAATGGTGGGACCCACGTATACATATATTAAGTCATATATATATATGTGGGTCCCACCATTTCATGTGTGTGTAGGAAGTTTAGTTTTCTCATGCAACATGAGAAAACTAAAACCCATATTTCTAACACCGTTAATGTTACTAACGGAAAATGTTAACGTTACAAACTTAATTGATGACTATACAGCTGACACAGCATATTTACATTTTAATTTTTTTAATATAATATATTTAGATTATTAAACTAAAGTAAAAGGACAAATAGTTACAAATAAAATCGAGATTTTAATATTTAGATTATTAAATTACTATATTTAGATTATTAAACTAAAATTTTTACATTTAGATCATCAAACTAAATTTTTTAAATATTATCAAAGTTTTGATAATGACTATTTTATTAGAGATTTAGATATTTTTCAATTTATGCATATTTTAAATTTAAAATTAATAAGTTTTAATTACACAGTCAACACTTAAATTTATATAGTCATCAGTTAAGTTTGCTGCGTTTTTCCGTTAATAACATTAACAATGTTAGAATTATCGGACTAAAATTATACTTTATAAAATTAAGGGACCAAAAGTATACCTCATATAAACTTAAATGACTAAAAATATATTTTAGCCTTTTATTTTTAATCAAGCTTTGTGTCGCACATGACCTTTTTATTAATTTATTAACATTCCTTTGACATCCCAGGATGTAATAAACAGTCCAAAAGGATGCTCCCTCAAGTGATATATGAGCGTATATTTAATAAGCCCTGTGTGCATTTCTGAACTGAAAATTCTTTTGAGATACATAAATAAATACATTACAATCATACAAAATTAATTGTACCATTATTCAAGTTCACATGCAATGAAGGGGGAAACTCTAGTTTAACTGAAAATAAGTGATTATAAAGTCCATTAATCTTGTTTGGCTTTTTTTTTTTTGTTGGGAAATTATGAAAATTCGTGACCAATTCCTGCAGAACGTTTGGGTACAAGTGACTAGGAGCTACTCATGCATTTGGAAAATCCTGATGAAGCTTGACTTATATTTTATAATAACTATTACTACTTATAATTATTGAAACGTAAACAACTTTATGAATTTTAAACCATTCTTGTGTGATTATACAGCCATAAATGGTTTTAATAAATAAAATCCAAACATAATCAAATTTCTCAGTTATGGAAAAATGTCTCCAGACATAAATTAGGATTAACAAGTGTCACTTCTAACCAATTTCACATGAAAATTATGACTATTTAAAATTTCAGTTGTCACCACTAATCCAAACAAGAAATTTAAAATCACATGTATATGGGCTATTTTGCTTACAAGCTAATACAGACCTCAATACTTTTTTGTTTAAGATTTATAACAAAATTCAACTAGTAAGTATATGTCACAAGGTCGCTACTGAGTAGGTTTGGAACAAATAGGATATGATCATCTTGTAGTCTCCGGATTGAAAACCAGTGTTATGATCAATGAAGTAAGGAACCTGTAAGAGAAATTTCCTGAGCATGCAATGTTTGTGACAATAACACATAACACAAGCCCAAAAATATATATACATGGAGAATTTTGTAACTTCCAATATTTTCTTTCTGTGGGCATTTCTCATGATCGGACTGGACACATGTCCCTCAAATGTTTTCCAACAAATCTTCCAATAAATATATAACATGTGAAGGAAATTTTGAAACAATTATATGATGTTAAGTTGTATAAATATGCACTTGTAGTCCGGTATCTTATTTCAATTGAAGAACCTAGTGACAAATACCTAATACTTGTACCTAAGTTTTGTCCCATAAACATCTACCAATTTTTTTTCTTTTAAAAAAAATCAAGTCATAATGTAACACTAAAGGGACGTGATCAAATACAAAATCAACCCAAATGTAGAATTCCAACCAATTTCTTTTGGTCCACCCATCAATATATGAATATATATTATAAAATATATAGTAAATTACACTGTTTAGAAATATATAACAATAATCAATGTGGCTCATTCCTTATATTCATACCGAGCACAAAATAACGCCAATTGTTATCCATTAGCATATCAAAGCAAAGCTTCAAAGCCAAGAGCAATAGCAATAACATATTTAGAAAATCTTAAAATTTGAGCATTTAATGACAATGGAAAACTCATGACTTGTAATTATGGGCGTTGTTGGGTTTATTATCACCATTAATTTCTTGTGATAATTATTATTATTATCATTATTGAAGGCACAGAGAATAACCATTCAACCATGCTTGAAGCTAAAGAGAGATTTATGATGACAGTGGTTAACGAGGTCGAGTCAAACATTTTTAGATGGAATACAAATGCAAATGGGATAATTAGGAATTGATTATATAAAGGGTTAAAGCACATTTTTGTCCTATAAGTATTTTCAGAGGAGCTATTGACACCCTAAGTAAAAATGTTCCATATAGTCTTTCAAACTTAGTGCATTTGTCATTTTTAATAGTTAACCCAAAGTCAGTTGTTAGTGTGCGTTGCAAGACATTCTTTGTCCCAATGTTGACTTGATGTTGGTTGTTAAAAATTGGCAACATTATACTGATTTTGAAAAATTATAAGCAACATTGCTCTACAATTCTCTTTAGAATGCCTATGGCTCCTCCATAAATACTTCTCAGGCAAAAATGTACTTTAGTCCTTTATATAATCAATCCCTACAATCACCCTTATCATGCCTAATTTACACAAATGAATCCCTCATCAATCATCAATATCAATCTTCGCGATCACTCGTATTATACCAACAAGGATACATGCATATATAGAAAAGAAAAGCATATTCTAGTACAACCCTCAATTTAGACCATAGATATTAACTAAGTCCAACTTTTTAAAACTATAATTAACCTGATCCCCATTTAAATTTTTTGAGAAAATATCTCCCAATTGATCTCATGTTTCAACATGTCTTGTAGATATAAGTTTTTTCCTTGAATTTTCCTCAAACAAATGGCAATCTCAAAATCTGCTTGGTATGCTCATGAAAGATAGGATCAAAGGTGAAATGCAAGACAACTTTATTGTACGTTACACAATAGTTTTGTTTTGCATTGTGATTCAGCAGGAGAACAAGACAACACATTGACTAGGCTAAACCCTAGATCCTATTACTTAGGGATATGAATATTTGTGATTTATTTTAATTTTTCTCATTTTTCTATAGGAGGATTATTAGGCCTCAATTCTGACATTTTCATCTTCTCATGTCAATATCAGACCCTATTTTACAGTGGAATTGCAATGAAAAATCAATTTTCACTCCTATCTTCTCTCACAAACCTGAAAGAGAAATAGGTCCCGAGGCACCAAAACTGACGCGTTAAAGAAATAGGGCCCAAGAGGCCAGCAGGTCGAATAAATGAACTCTGATGCAATGTGGGACCCAGTAAGTTGGTTTTCCAGGGAATTGTTGCAGAGGAAAAATGCAAGACTGTTGACTTGGTAAAAGTCCTGCTGATCAAATGTCAGGGAAGACCTGATTCTTTTGCAATAATCTTCTCTAACTTCGTTTCCTAATTTTGTTATGTTGCTATTAGTGTGAGGATGTTGAATATGGGCTTAAAGCCCAATAGTAGAATATAGATTCTGTTAAGAAAATTGATACTAAGATAATAGTAGAACGACAGTTTTAAAATAAAACAAATCAGAGAGAAAAAAAACAACCGCGCATCTGAAATAAAGGAATTAGAAGCCCACTCTCATGCATTCCAACAATTATATATCAGGAACCTATCAGATTCACATCATATTCATGTGCAGTCAAAAAAAAAAAAAAAACATTCCTCTAAAATCTAACCTCTTTAGATCCTGAATCTTGAAAGAGAAAATCCTTTCGATAAGATCCATCTCCCACATTTTGAAGAATATAAGGGAGCTCCAGTTCACATAATGCCTCACGCACAATTCTTGCATACTGGAAAAATATGAAAGTAAATGGTAGAACCATAACCATAAGCATACAAAAATGCTCTTCTTTCGAACTAATTATGAAAAGCAAGAAAAAACTCATTTTCCAGAGTATGAACTAAGCTAGAGGATGCTATAGCTAGTGAAAAATAAATAAAAAACAAAAGGTTGGCACATCCACAGATAGAAACTAATACAAAAACAAAAAATAAAAATAGCTGAGGTAAATTGTAGAATGAGAAGGATGATCTTACAGCATTGTTTTCATAAGAGAAGAGCTCCAATTTTTCAGGTGGAGGATCAGGACTTGAACGTTCCCATAGTGTCATTCCTCTACCTGCTCGAAGTAATGTTGGCACCCATCCGGTGAACAAGGTGCTGCGTGAGAACCAAAGAAAATTAAGATTCCTCTCTAACGAGCAGTAAAATATGGAACCATGAGAAATATGGAGATATTTTGTATTTACTAAAGGAAACCTGCTCTTAAGTCCTAAGAGTTAATGTGTAGTCCAAAGAACAGATTTAGAAACAAATTACACGTTGCAATACTTGCATGTGGGTTTTAGAACATTCAAAAATATTATAGTGCTCTCATTATGCATTATTACCCCAATCTTATCTAGTGATGATTCAATTCTGCTCTTCTTCCCTACAAGATATTATCTGCGGCAGTAACATATTCTCAACCAAAAACAGATCTTCCATATCAGATACCTCTCCAAAAGACCTCTTGATGGACTTCTGCCACCTCCATATTGCTCAAACAAGTATTTTACAATGTCGCCTACATTAAGAAAAGAAAAATTGAAAAAAAAAAAGCGATGGGGTATCTGATATAATGGTTGAGGAAAGGGATATACTTTTGATCTAGTATATTAAATAAAGTCAATAATTAGAAAAGTAAATGTTCAATGTAAAATTATTTAAGACTTTTATGAAGACAACTTAAACAACGACAGTAGTAAAAGTTTTTGTTGTTTTTTGGGGGGCCCGGAGGCAGGTAAGGAAAGCACAAGCCTAAATATGAATGAATAAATCTCGACAAAATTGAAAATAGGATGGTGGTAATTATGGCATTATAACATTGATACTAAACAAAATAAACCGCATCCATTTGGCTTCATTGCTTACCACTTTCATGCATTGAGATACCACTATTTGGATCAATGAGGAAAGGAAATCTGCAAGAAAATGTCATAGCAAAGTCTATTAAAAAAAGCATAGAAACTGTTAACATGTTTTGGTATTAAATATTTTTCAAAATAATAAAGAGATGACAGGAAGGTGCATAAAATGCTGAAAACAAAAAAAAAACAAAAAACAAAAAAAGATAGAAGACGGTTGTCATTATTGTGATTAAAAAAATGCATACTGCCAAATAAACTAGACACATAAATACTGCGCTTTTGTCTGTAATTATGTCACAGTGGAATCATCAATAAATAGAAAAACAAAAATGGCGTAAAGACTACATACTGCTCCTTTCCACCAGATCTTTTCACCACCTCTCTGTGCCTTGAAGAACCCTTAGGACAAGGATAGACCTGTTAATTGATGGACCAATAGGTTTACATCAGGGGCATTGATTGACAAAAGTAAACCAGAAATCAATTTGTCGTATGAAGAACAGAAAAGAATGACAAGTGATTGGCATTAATTAAATCATCTCATACAAAATAACTTTTTGCACTCTTCTAAGCTATAAAGTTCAAGAAGCACTTCTTAGGCTCATGTGGCATGTCCTGTTTTCACTAGTACATTGTGGTTCAAAAGTTTGCATTCATGTAGTCTGTGCATTGATCCATAAGCATCATAGCATCATCTGCTTACTTTCTGTCAAATATTTGTGGAAGAAGCACTTGTATGCAATATAACTCTTTCTTTTTCTTTAATGTTTTTAGGACAAATATGAGCCTAAAGTCCTTGGCCACCAGTTATTCATTTAAGCCCCAAGGCTCTCAAAGAACAAAACCCCAATTCTTCCAAACCTTTATAAATGATTTTTTATAGATAATTCTTATTGGCCAAAACACAGCAAAGACAACACTTTCGTATGTGAAGGAATAGAGATAAAAACGTTTCAATAAGATCCGTTATAATCATGATAGAGATTGGATATGCTGCTTAGGAAATGTTCAAAGTATCTATATCCTAAAAAATAAATATATAAATTCTTCCAAAATTTGTAAAAATAAAAATGAGATATTCCCATACTTATATTGAATTCTTCTAAGAAACAACAGATTGATGCCCTTCCAATTTCTAGCAAATTAGACACCTTGATTTTCTGAGAGCTAGTGGCTGAGAAAGAGGGGTTGTTTGGGTGGGTCAGCATTTGTTCAGAAGCAAAGACAAAGATGTAAATATAGGCGTCAACTATTACAAGCATTGTTATTACAGCTATGAGAAAAAGCTGTTGTTTTTAAAATAGAGTATACCGAGGTATCACTAAATAGTGATAATATTTATAATTTTATGTGAAGCAAATGCAGCCAAGTGCTAACCTCTACAGAAAGATCTAGCTCAGTCAAGGCCTCTCGAACCCTTCTACAAAAGGGGCATGCCTCTGTTGATAGATGATATTTCAAAGATTGAAGGAGTGAGATTTAGTAAGGGAAACTATATGTTATATCATTAAACAGCTGCTATATATTGATAGGAAATATGGAATAACTTACAATAAAAGGAAATAATTTTTTCTTTTTTTCCATTATTTTTAGTAAGTGGAAGACAAGTTGTACGTTTCCTTCTTGTGAAGAAAACCTTGCAAGTAGATTCATATATATATATATATATATATATAGCCTTTGCGTATTCTGAAAACATAGACTTGGATGATTGTATTTTCACTTTGCTTACTGCGACATTCAGATTTACATTGCCTCTCCCTCTCATTCTCTTCCACTCTCTCATTCTGTTTCTCTCCTTCTTTAATTCTTATCTCTCTCCCTTCCCTCAGTTTTGCGTTAATCCCCATTATATTTACCTCGATTTGTGTCAGTCAGATAGTGTATTATATTTACATCATATTTACTATAAAAGAAAACATTTAAAAAAATAGTTGGAATGTCCTATATTTTGAAGTCTGATTGTAGAATAAATAGTTGTTTTTTGTCACGATATAGAATTAGTAAATCACCAACATATGAGCTTAAGAATACTGAAATATTCAATCAAAACAAATCATCTTCTGACATTTTAATCAATTTAATGACTAGGTGAGATGAAAGAATAGGAGCTTTCTCCCATTATTGGCATCAATATAAAGTGAGGACTTTTTCCAAAAACTCAGATAAGGTGGAAGACATACCAAATTCATAAAGCTGCAAACGCCTAGGAAAATTTGAAGTGATCTCTTTGTTCATTGAACTGCCCACTACGGATTTTGATCCCCATGCAAATCTTGCCAAGGAAGCCAAGGAAGATGTTGCCACCTACCAGTTATCAGCATAACTAAAGGTCGTGTTATTTAAAAAGTGCATCAATCATGTAAAGAATCTGTAGCACGCTCACAGCTTTACCTCTATGCTCTTATAACATATACACACATGGAAGGGCAACAATTTTACAGTTATATAAATATACCTCCATTGAAAATTATCAAATTACTACTTGATGAAGAGATTAATTGATATGATAAAAACATCCTTCTCTCTTAAGAGCTACTAAATAGTCATTCAGATTAATAATAATGCTAAATGATGAAACTTGATTGCTAGGCCATACCACCCATTTCATGTCTCCATCAAAATTAAGAGAGCTGAATCACCAACAAAAACTAGTTAAGATGGTAAAGAAAAGAGATCCCTTTTTCATCTACCAAAGATGATATAGCCCACGGCTGATGTCATATTTTATCTGATATGACGCATCATGAAGGGCCTTGACTAGAATTGTGAAAGATGAAAAGAAGAACTAATAAAATACTCATAAACCACTTCCACGATACAAAATCTGAGATTCTTAGAAGGTTTACCAACCTCCAAAGTAAAATTTCGTTGCTGAGAAGGATCCCCTCCCTGCCAAAAGAGAAAGATGATAAATAATGATGTTGGACTGGATAATGTATATTAAAATCGAGAAAAAATGACAAGTGCCTATTTTATAGTCAAAACAGCTAGAGAATTTGGATTATTTTTTTATTTAAGTTATAAATATATTATACCTATTTAATTATTTTTTCACATTTTTCTATTTACACCTAATTATAGGTAAATATCAGTCCAGTTTACACAAAGATAATGTTCACACACAAAAATTCACATTGTTTCATAAAATTACAATTGCTTCAACCCATCTTCTATTCGAAGTTAACATTATCCATATTGACCCCAAAAAAAAAAAAAGTTAACATTATCCACAATATTCAATTTCTGGAATGTCATTCCTCCTAGTGCTCTATTTCTTATTTTTATCGCTAACTCACCACACGGTCTGTTGGACCAAATTATATAATTACTCTTCTTGAGGGACTAATTCGATATGCATCTGTGGCAACTTTATTGAAAAAACTCATATTAAATAAAAAATTCACACGCGCGCGCGCGCACATATATATATATATATATATATATATATATATAGATTAAAGAAGGAAGAGACAAAAAGTATAGCGGTGCGTACAGAGAAAAGCTTGAGCAAGGGACAGAGAAGGGATAGAAAACTTGTTGATGGGCCGGAACTGGAAGCATTGCCGTTGTTCACAGAAACTGAGGTCGATGGCTCGCTAGTTTCTACGTCAGCACCTGTTGATTTCGCCTGGAAGTTGTGTCTCTGAAAAACGCAATCCCCATTGCCAAACCCTCTTGTAGAAATTTGGGGAAACTTCACAGAAGAAGCTGGAAGTGACGTGGTCGGAATTGTGGAGAGGCCTCCAGTTATGCAAGACGAATTCAAGAGATGGTGAGAGCAAAACGACACCATGGGAACCCAAGCTTGTTCTCTGGTTCTGTTTTACCGCTAACTTCGCAAACGGACGACAGGCCTCATCAATATGGACTTGGCATCGAAGCTAAAATTAATTGGCAGAAGTAGGACATGTGTTTTTACAATTATCTAGGAACTCATTTTAGCTCAATCATTATTTGTAATTCGTGAACTTATGTTATTTAACGTCATTTTATCTTTTCATCAAAAAAAAAAAAAAAATTAATACACTATGTCCCTCAAATTTTCCCAATTTTTCAAATTTTTTCTCTTTTTTTTATCATTACATTCTACTTAAACAAATTACATTTAGATATATTATGGACAAAAAGATTGTGTATTTTTTAATGTTTTTTTACCCTTTTTCAAAGGAAAAAATGCTCTAAAATAATGTACTTTCTTAATCAAGATTATTTTAGAAAAATGGAAAATTGTACAATTTTTTATTCATAATAATGTATCAAAATGTCATTTTTAGGTAAAAACGGGATTACTGATTTTTGTAGAATCTAATGAGACAAAAAAATTAAAAAAAAAAATTATGAAGTTATAAAAATTTGAGGAGCATTAGAGGAGGGTCTTTAGGTATTTTATTAAACCATTAGTTGGGAAAATTATTCCCAAATATCGTTTTTATTAACAGACTAACATTTCTACTTCAGTGGCAAAAAAGTAACTTAGCAACAGAGTAAAATGACACAATTTTTATCTCATTTTTTTTTTTAAACATACACAGTAAAATCACCACCACTCTCTTTTCCTCTCTCACTCTCCTCCTTCCTTCTCCTCACTCTCTCTCACCCTCGTCAAACTCAGATCTAACTAGTCAATATGCCTCAAGGCATCATGACTCTAGGCATTTATTTCATGCCTCCAATTAAAATTTTCTAACGTCTTTTTGAACTTGAACATTGCATGCCTCTAGTTATCCCAAAATTGCCTCTAGGCAATATGACTCAAGACATCAATTTATTTGACTCAAGGCATCTAATGGTGAACTTCATTATTATGCTCAAATCGATTTTGACTCTAGGCATGTCTTTTGCCTTCAGGTATATAACTCTTGTTTCAAAATATCATCTCGCCTATTTGACTCAAGGTAGTATATAATTACCTCTAGGCAATATGACTCTAGGAATATTATTTTAACTCAAGGCAAATCTTCCAAATCTCTTTTACGTGAAATTCGCTTTTACCTCTTGGCAACAAGTGACTTGCCTCTAGGCATAGTGACTCTAGGCACTTTTGTTCTGGACTCATGTATTGGGCCTAGAAGGGCTGATGGCCCAATGCCAAAGTCCTGCATGGAGGCCGACCCACACACAGGTAAAACGCTAATCACCCTTTCATACCGTCATTAATCCTAGTTCGTACAAGTAGTGGAGCAGGCAAGTGGTGGAGGAGCAATAACCGTCTGTGGGGGACCAAAGACAATGCGCAATGTGTACATGGAGCAGAGACGCGGCACACAAGACAATGGATAAACCCTAAAGGTAACCCATATAAATAATGAGGTTGCCCTCCAGGTACACGAGCCTTCACTCTCCACTGTTATTTTCAGTAAACACAGAGCACACACCCCACCCCCTAGTGCTTGTATTATGTGATCTCTATCTCTTCTAAGTGTCTTGTTATGGATACCTAGAGGAGAACCACCAGATCCCATATCAATATTCTAGCCCCTCAGGAATATACATTTGTGTTCTATAGACAGAACAACTTTATATTTTACTCAAGTTAAATCGTCTTAGACAGAACATTGGCACGCCAGGAAGGGGGAGGTAAAGTTTAACTCCTCGAAGTCACACCACTGAGTATGGCACATACTAGAAGCAGAGGTCAGCCTCCTCGGCAAGATCCCTCACAACCAGATCAGTTACCTGGAAATGACGAGCAGCCACATTTACCCATTATTCAGGGGCAAGTATTTCCCAACCAAGTTCAGAGAGATGGGGCTAACGTCGTTAGGCGTGATCATGTTGTGTTGGAAGAAATGGAGGATATGGCATCCTCACCGGTGCCAGCGCCACCATGGCAAATGGGGGCTCCCCAAGTTCCAGTTTCATATGCCCCAGCTGGAGAACTACCAGAAAACCGATATGTGCAGAGTGCGCTTGACGCTATCATTAAGCGAATGGATAGAATGGAACACTATAATCGTTTGCAAAGAGAGGCTGACCTGAAACGTATCCGGGAGGATATGGAGAATCGGAATGCGGTATGGAGGCAGGAAGAGGCTGAGAGGACCCATTTGTTTGAGCAAAGAATGAGGCTAATAGAGGGTTTGTTAAGTGGGGGAAGCCGTGATACAACAGACTCCAGCCGAAGAGAGGAATCTCATCCAAGCCGAGGTATTAAAGGAGGAACGCAGGCCAACCTCGAGGAGGTCAGCTCGACGAATCGGAAGCAAGTTAAGGGAAATCAAAGCCGGACTCAGAATCAGGGCACGGGGATCCGACAACCAAAGCGTACACAAGCAGATGGGCAGCAGTATAAAGTTGTCCAGATGGAAGGAACATCAAATCAGGAGGCCGAGTTGTTAAGCTAGGTCAGGAATGTACCCCCGCCTAAGTCCGGGATAGCTGGAAAGTACCGAAGGATTTATGACAATGAAATAGATAACATCAGCCCTTTTTCGGATGAGATAGCCAATGAGACATATCCTAAAGATTTCGACTCCACTGAGCTCACCAAATATGATGGCACTCAAGATCCGTAGGCTCACCTCAATACCTTTAATCTTGACATGTTCGTAAGGGGTTATTGTGGGCCCATCATTTCCCGGCTTTTTGTCGAGACCTTGCGGGGGGCAGCCCAACGATGGTTCCATACCTTGCCCTCCAAATCCATCAAGAGTTTTGAAGATTTAGGGGACAAGTTCCTCTCTAACTTCGCTACTAGTAAAAAGCAACCAAAGTCAATTTATACATTAAACAAGATACAGCAGAAGACGGAAGAGACATTGCACAAATACTTAGACAGGTTTAAAGATGTAGCATTGCAAGTCCGCGACCTGGAGGAAAGTGTGCATGTCCACCTATTGATATCCGAGTTGGACCTAGAATCTCGATTTGCCCAGGCCGTAATTAAAGGCGAGGTTAAGACCCTGGAGGATTTTAACTCTCGGGCTAAGAAGTACTTGGAGCTGGAGCAACTGCAGATTGCTAACTTGAGCGGAAAGGAAACAAGGACAGTGGGCTCCTCGATTAAAAAGGAGCATCCCAGCAACTCGAGATCTGAATTCCGAGGTAGGAATGCTGACAGCAGACCCCGGGATGGCAAGTCGGAAGGGCGATATGAGAAATATACGCCTTTAAATGTCTTGAGATCCCAATTATGGAAGGAGGTTGCTTTGAGCGAGATGAAAAAGGTGGAAAGACCTCGTCCCATGGGTCATAAGGCAACGCTCGACCAGTCACGTTTCTATGAATTTCATGACCAGCCGGGTCACACGACGGATTAGTGCTGGGATCTCTGAGATGCTATTGAGAAGTTTAAGTGGGAAGGTAAACTGCGACAATATGTGATAAGGACGCAAGGGTGTAGGTTCAATAAACGGCCCCAAGAGGCATCAAACTTGAATCCGGATAAGTGGCGAAAAGAGCAAAATAGCCGGAAACCGGATGGGGGAAATGAGGAATTTCCCGAGCCGAAGTTTGAGTGTAATATGATTAGTGGCGGTTTCAGAACGGGGTGACACTACGAGCCAACAAAGAAAATACTTAAAGGAGGTGTTGTCCATCCAAAGCCAGCCAAAGTTCAAGGATGATGGTAAACGACCTGAGCCACCATTATTGGCATTTACTAGGAAAGATTTAGAGGACGTGGTACCTGGACACCAGGATGGGTTGGTCATTTCTAGGACCGTCAGAAAGTGTTTGGTGAGGAAAATTTTCGTCGACGCAGGAAGTGCATGCGATATCATCTTATGGGTGGCATTCAGGAAGATGAATTTAGACCCAAAACATTTGAAGCCATGTAAAACCACTCTAACTAGTTTTAATGGACAGAACACGCAGCCTAAAGGGTATATCGACTTGAAGCTGACTCTTGGAACCAAGGAGACATTCAAGTCGGTGAAAATGGTAGAAATCACCAAGAGGGGGTGAATTGGGGATTTCAAAAATTCTTTTGAACTCTTTTTTAAAAAAAACTTTAAAAAGTAAATAACGAGAGAGTAAGGGAAGAAAAGCTGGACACACAGAATTTATACTGGTTCGGTCTTAACCTTGACCTACGTCCAGTCCCCAGATATCTTCTGGGTATTTTCACTAGTTCAACAAGTTTCAACTACAACAATGTAAACTACAAGCAATCCTATTCACCTAGGACTTGCTCCCCCTTACATTTTGTAATTAAGCTACCCCACTCACAGGTTTCCACAACCTTGAGTTTACACCAACAACTTTTGATTTCAAAGAATCAAGACTCTCAAAAGAGTAGATAATGATAAACACTGAAGATCAATTTAAAATAACAATACAGACTCAAATTGCAAAATATAATCAAAGTAGCTTGGTTGTGTATCTTGCTATGAGTCTTCATAGCCTTTTATAGGCTAACTAAAGGAACTAGCCATTATATCATCTTCTCTAACGTTCAGCTACAAATCTGGAAAATGACAGTTGCATATTTTGCTTTGTTCTTTCAATTATCAACTGGAATCTTGGAATATGTTGATGCATATGGTCTTCCAGGTATTCAGTCATTCCATAACCCTCATTTGACCATTGGAGAGTGATTTAATTGATTCATAATGGTCTGTGTTGAACCATTGGGATAGAGGAGAAGGATCAGCCTTGTTCTTAGTTCTTCATTTAATGCACTTATTCCAGATCTGATTCCATCTTGATCTTAGCTGAACTTATCTGAAAATTACTCAAAACTTCATCAAAGATATTAGAAGCAATAGTATCATGTGATAAAACATTTTCAGATTGACCCATAAAGATTTCCCAGATCAACATCATTTGGTTTTTCAAAATCACCGATGCAAACTCGAGTATGTAGTCCTAGACTCGAGTTTGGGGTTCATCCAGAAAACATAAATGTTGAGCAATGGCCTAAACTGGAGTTTATAAATATCAAACTCGAGTTTGGTTCTTACAGAGAAGACTGTCGGGCTCTGGTCTTGGAATGGAACTTTGGACATGTAGCTAAACTCGAGTCAATTAATGACTAACTCGAGTTTGGGTCTATGTTAAGAAAATAAGCCTAAGTTCAAGAACTTCCAGACTGGAGTTTAGGAGCATAAACTGGAGTTTAGGAGCATAAACTAGAGTTTGCAAAGCAAACATATTGGTGGTCTTTCTGTATGACTCAAACTCGAGTTTACAGAGGCAAACTCGAGTTTCAGTAAGAACTAAAACTTTGACATTTTTCTTGGTCAAGTATAAACTGGAGTTTGGAAGCACAGATTGGAGTTTGCAAGACTTATGAAAATACTGAGGTTTCTGAATTCTTTCTGTTTGGTCTAAACTCGAGTTTCATGGTCTAGACTTGAGTTTGTATTGTTCAAGATTCTGAGTGCTCTCTATATCTCCCATACTTCAAGTTTGTTTTCACAAACTCGAGTTTGGCTTGTTGTGAAAAACTTTGATTGCTTTCTGTGACTTCGCAAACTCGAGTTTGACTAAGAAAACTGGAGTTTGGCTTTCTTGCAGAATTGAGCAGCTCTCTGTCAAGTCTCAAACTCTAGTTTACATACCTAAACTCAAGTTTTCCTTTGACAATAAGTTTTTCAACTTACCAAAGACAAGCTTTATACCAAGTTTACAATTGTCAGTTATCATCAAAACACATAGAAAACTAACAGTCGGAACAGGTTAGATTCATTGTCGCTGATTTTCCATCTAGTTACAATATTATATTGGGAGGCCCACCATCCACAAATGGGACATGTTGGCGTCAACTAAACACCAAAAGGTGAAGATGCTAAGTACTGATAATAAAGTAGTAACAGTAAAAGGTGACCAACATGAGTCTGGCGATGTTATTTTTCTACTATCCGAGAAAGTAAAGGAGAGAATGTACCTCAAACAACCATGGACTACAATCAACCTAGCTCATCTACGAGGTCGGTATGCCTTGTAGAGTTGGATTTCCGTAAGGAGGCCGAGTTGTCAAGACCGAAACCAGACGGGGAATTGGAAGAGGTGACCTTGGGAAAGGAACCGGGCCAAACCATAAAAGTTGGCAAAACCCTGGATCCAAAAGTCAAAGTTGAGTTGATTGCCTTCTTGAAGGCTAACCAAGATGTGTTTGCATGGAAAGCATCCGAGTTACCGGGAATTGACCCAGAATTCTATTGCCATAAGTTAGCCATCTATCCTGGAGCCATCCCGGTCGCTCAAAAGAAAAGGAAGCAGGGACCGGAGAGGATTCAAGCTCTTGAGAATCACGTGAGAGAACTCTTAGAAGCCGGTTCATAAGGGAGGTGCAATACACCACCTGGTTATCTAATGCAATCCTAGTGAAGAAGCCTAATGGGAAGTGGAGAGTATGCATGGATTATACCGATCTTAACAAAGTTTGTCCTAAAGATGCATACCCTATGCTTAGCGTTGACCAATTGGTGGATAATGCTTCGGGATTTCAGCTTTTGTCGTTTATGGACGCTTATTCTGGATATAATCAGATCGCTATGCACGTGGATGATCAGGAGAAAATAACCTTTAAAACGGAAAAGGCGAATTATTGTTATAATGTCATGCCCTTTGGCTTGAAGAATGCAGGGGCTACTTACCAGAGGATGATGAATCAGGTATTCAAGGATCAGTTAGGCAAGAATATAGAAGTCTATATTGATGATATGATAGTCAAATCTGTAAGCCGTGGAATGCATATTCAAGACTTGCAGCAAACTTTTGACAAGTTGCGAGAATATCGGATCCGTTTGAACCCGGCTAAGTGTGCGTTTGGCGCCCCGGCAGGGAAGTTTCTTGGTTTTATGTTGACTCACAGTGGGATAGAAGCAAACTCGGACAAATGTCAAGTTGTTTTAAACATGAAAGCTCCTAGGACAAAACGAGAGGTGCAGCAACTGACGGGACGGCTGGCTGCTTTGACCCGGTTCTGACCTAAATCAGCAGAGAACGCGCTGCCCTTTTTTAAGCTCCTTAAAAAGACTGCCCAAATTGAATGGAGTGCAAAGTGTGAAGCAATGTTTGTAAAAGTGAAACAATGTTTGGCAGCTCCACCGGTTCTGTCTAGACCCGACCCCAGTGAAGTGTTGATTGTGTATTTGGCAATAGGGGAGGAAGCTGTAAGCGCTGCGCTCGTCAGAGAGTTGGAAGAAGGGCAAATCCTAGTCTATTTCGTTAGTAAAGCTCTTCAGGCTTCCGAGATCCGATATCTAAAGTTAGAGAAGGTGACGTATGCGTTACTAATGGCAGCTTGGAAGCTTCATCAATATTTTCAGGGTCATCAAATTGTTGTCAGAACGAGCCAGCCTATTCGCCAAATCCTTCATCGCTTGAACTTAGTAGGAAGAATGACTAGTTGGGCCGTAGAGCTCTCTGAGTTTGACATTTTTTATGAGGCTAGGCAAGCCATCAAGTCTCAAACCTTAGCCGACTTCATTGCAGAACTCACCCCAGCGGATTTGGAAAAGAGCGTTAGCATACTGATATGGAAGATATTTGTAAATGGTTCTTCCAACCATTCGGGAAGGGGAGCCGGGATTATCATTGAAAACCCAAAAGGAGTGACTATAGAGCATTCCCTACAGTTGACGTTTAAGACTTCTAACAACCAGGATGAGTATGAAGCCTTACTTGTCGGTTTGTCCCACGCAACAGAAGCCGGAGCCAGGAGGGTGCAAGCCTTCACTGATTCTCAGTTAGTAGCTGCCCAAGTCGAGCGGACATATCAAGTGTGGGGCCCGTTGTGAGCAAAATATTTGAGTAAGGTCAAAACGACAATAAGAGATTTTGATGAGGTAATAGTTACTCATATTCCTAGAGGGGAAAATACTAGGGCTAATATTTTATCAAAATTAGCAAGTACCAAGAGTCCGGGTAATAACAGGATCGTGGTACAGCAAAGTTTAACTACGTCAAGTTGTGTAATGATGATTTCAGCGTCAGATGAATGGAGGAAACCACTGGTGGATTATTTGGAAAGGGGATTACTACCGGATGATTCTTTCGAAGCCAAGAAGCTCATCCGAGATGCCTCAATGTATACCATAGTGGATGATCAGCTATACCGGAAAGGCCTTCATTCTCCGCTACTAAAATGCGTAAACCCGGAAGAAGCCGAATATGTTCTGTCTGAAGTTCATGAAGGAATTAATGGACAACATATGGGAGCCAAGGCGTTATCCAGGAAGGTTCTGCGAGCTGGTTTTTATTGGCCTACGATGGTGGCAGATGCCGAGGATCATGTTAAAAGGTGCGATAGCTGCCAAAGGCATGGAAGGATAATCCTCGCCCCGCCTTTTGAGCGGAAGTCTATTTCAGCCCCTTGGCCTTTTTATAAATGGGGAATGGATTTGTTGGGACCCTTTAAAATGGCTCCTGGACAATTGAAATGGCTGGTCGTGGCCAAAGATTATTTTACTAAATGGATAGAGGCTGGACCCCTATCTACGATTTCCTCGGGACGAGTACAAAAGTTCTTTGAAAGGAACATTATAGCTCGGTTTGGAATTCTAGCAGAGGTTGTCACGGACAATGGAACCTAGTTTACTGACAAAGGGTTTCAAAATATGATGAAGGCCTTCCAAATCAAACAGCAATTCGCCTCGGGGGAACATTCGTAGTCTAATGGACAGGTCGAGGCAGCCAACAAAGTAATTCTGGGAGGTTTGAAAAGGCGGATGGAGGATGCCAAGACTAATTGGGTGGAGCAGTTACACTTTGTTCTATGGGGATATCGGACTAGTGTGCAGTCTTCTACCAAGGAAACCCCCTTCAGGTTGACCTATGGCTGTGAAGCTATGATTCCTGTGGAAATTGACCAATCCTCGTGGAGGAGAACCTCGGCCATGAAAGCCAGGGAGGATAATAATAATAAGGCAATAGCCTTGGAGTTAGATAATATTGATGAAGTCAGGGTCATGTCCCATTGCCGTGATCTAGTGATGAAGCAACTCATCGCGGCCAAGTTTAACAAGAGGGTGAATCCCAGATCTTTTTGTGTAGGCGATTTAGTACTTCGACAGGCCGATATCGGCAACAGAAACGCCAGGGAAGGGAAGCTGGCCGCAAATTGGGAAGGACCCTATCGCGTAAAAGAAGAGCTTGATCAAAGGGCATACCGCCTTGAGGTGCTAGATGGTAAGCCTATTAAGTGAACGTGGAACGCAGACAAACTAAAGTTGTATTACAGTTAGCCGACTTATATGAAAGAGGCAAAGATACTATTAAAATAGTTAATTAATTAGTATTTCCTTTTAAGGAATTATGTAAGATGGTGACTCCATATAAGATATGAATACTCCATGAGAGAATGCTTACAAAGATTGAATTATCTAAGTATGAGAATACAAATTCTGTTGAAGAAGTTATGGTAGTAACGTGATTATGATTCTATTGTTTTGAATTAAGGTCGTATGATATGATCATGTCATCAGACGATATTCTCATAACCAAACTATCAGTATAAGCGCAATTGCAAAAATTAGAAGCGTTCTTCTTGATAAAGTCGAGGATTGCCGAGATTTCCCGGTTTAAAGGGGAGGAACGTGGTAAAGAACTAAAGGTTTACCAAGACCTAGATGCATCTAAATTCATTTTCCGGGATAGTGAAGTGACTTCCCTTACGTGATCCTGATCAGGTCTAAGTGTACATGAAGAGTTATAACCCGATAATGTGCACGAGGAGAGTTACCGTTTCTCGGATTTTAACTCGAACTAAATAAAGTCAGAGCGGTAAGTAAAAATCGCGAGGTTTTTACGATAAGTTTAAAGCTCGGATGAAATCCAGAGTTAACATACATATGGATTCCGTGATAACATTTATGGCCTTGGCCGGGTCATTAAACGTAAATTCCAGGCTTTTAAGTTTGGATCCAAAAGTAAAAAGTATAGCGGCTAGAAGTAATGCACAGAAATATCATTAAATTTGATAGCAATGTGCAGAAATATCATTAAAGTGGTTTGTTCCTAGCTACGTGGAATTACAACACTGAAATGTAACAAAGAAGGGCAAACTAAAGCAAGAAAGTCGACTTCTAGCTCGCTTAGGAACTAGCAATTCCTTCATCTTCGACCTCGGGTCCGCCTTGTCCATCAGCTGAAGGAGGTGTCACTATGGGAAGTGCAGATGAAGGAGCAGGAACGAAGGTTACGTCATCGTCCATGTAGGCCTAATGGTGCACCTTCGAGAAATCAAAAGAGACTGAGGGGTGAAAATGTCGGACTTGATCCAAGGCATTGTTGAATGACTCCACTATCCCATCCTTAAACATGGAGATCTCGGCCTTCAACTTTGCCTCAGTCTCCTGCGATCGTACTTCCAGCTCTTGATGCTTAGCCCGTAGCTCCTCCATCACTTTCGTGCTATCAGAAAGTGTACGTCGGGCGGTGGAAAGCTTCGCATCAAGCTGAGTCAGTCTGGCCTCCAACCCCTCCTTCTCTTTCACAGTAGTTTCCCGAGCAGCATTGGCCTTGAAGGCTTCATCGAAAGCTCGATCGGATTCCCTCTTGGCCTGCGCTATATGCTCCTTAGTCAGGTCCCCTTGGTGCTTTAAGTGGACAACAAGGTCAACAAGTCCCACCGACTTGGCCATGGCATCCTCGAAATCCTTCAAATTTTAGACTTCGGTTTCGATGAGTCGGTTGTGTTTATAGAAGATTGCTGGGGGCGAAAACCCAGACGGTTGAGGCCATTCACCCTGATTTCCCAAAGCTCGCACTCAGGAAGCGGGGTGGGGTTGGAAGAAGAGGGCGATAGGGATGGTAGCAGAGGATGAGTAGGAGCCCGAAGCACTTCCGCCCCAGCAACAGCAGCCTCTTCAACTTGGACTGATGAGGTGGGTTCAGAAACTGCAGGGGTGGAACTCTTCTTGCTCCTCTTCAACCTCTTTAAGTCGTCACTGGGGGCAGGAGCTTTGGGTGCAAAAGGAGGGCGTTTCACTCCAGTGATGGTGATCTCCTTAGCAGCATCACCAAAGGTCTCGGTGTTAAGATATTTCGGTCTACCCATCACTTGAGCTAAAAAGTGAAACAACAACCCACAGTTAGTATGCAGAAGTGGCTAGTATAATGGGAAATAGAAATAGAAGCAAAAAGGCGACAAATAGACGCTCATACGTTTGGCCTAAGGGATGATGATCTTAGATCGAGGGATAAAGTTCGCTGACTTTATTACGCCTTGTTCGCTGACATAGGCAAAAATTTTGGCTATGGTAAGAGCGTCGTCCTCCGACAATTGTCTCTCTGTGAAGCGGAACTCGGAAAGGCGGAAGGAATGATAGTTCTTGAACCAGTATAAAGGGAAAGGAGTCTCGTCTGCATCAACATTCAGGCTATTAAGAAACCAGGGCACCTTCCCAGCTTCAGCCTGAACTTTGAAGTAGTTGACTTTGAATCCTTTAAAGGAATCGGTAAAAACCTCAAAAATTTTGGGCAGTTGGGAGTCTCCACGGAACGAGGTGATCCCTTTCTTGTCAGATGTGCTGGACTCGTGGATAGCGAAAAGATAAAAGAAGAGTTTTAAAGAATATTTTAGTTCTTGGCTTTCGCAGCAGTTCTCGAACGCAATGATAAAGGCCTACCCGTTGAGATGAAGCTGGGTGGGGGCCAGATGGAGATGATTTAAAACATTTATTTGGAAGTCGGTGAAGGGGAAGCGGACGCCCAGCCTTGTGACTACATCCCGGTACATGAAAAAGAAGGGAGTAGATGATTCGTAGTCTTCTGGCTGCGCGCACATTGCCTTTGAGGCAAAAGGAAGGCGCAGGGTGTATCCATCACCATCTCGGATAGGCAGGCTCACCAACGCAGCGGCCGTCATGTCAGACCTGGTTTCTAAACTAGCATCATTAACCCACTCCCTCGGGTGTAGCGCTTTAATCGCTTCCTCGCTCATTTCTATGGCCTCTGAAGGGCCTTTGGGAACCTTTTGAAGGCGTTTGGGAGCCATACCTAAGATAAAGTAGAACAAGGAAAAATAGGTCAAAGCCAAGTCCATTATAAAGTAGAAAGACAAAGGAATAGGAAGGCGGTGAGAAACTAACTCAGATGACTATCAGAAATTGTCGTGAAACTTTGCAAGTGGTTTCGACAGCAAAATGATAAGATGGACTCGGCCTTGGCCTCAAGACCTTGGAGGGAGTAATCAAAGGCTAGGTATAGGCGATTTTCTCATGTCGGAGTGGCCCTAGGATCCCGAGATTCTACCCTAGTACGCAAAGAACTTTGTGGTTGGGCCAAAAGTGCGCCTGAGTGGTCGCGAGCCTCATAAGGGTCAGGGCGAAGGTTATGCATGGAGGTTGGTTTAGGCGTCAAGGAAGAAGGGGGAATTTCTAGGTTGTTCGTGCCACTTCTATGAGCCTGAAGCAAGATTTCCTGTTTCTGCTCGACGGTACAGTCAACCCCCCAGAGCCAGTGAGGAACACTAAAGGGTAATTTCAAGAAAAGTTCATACTCTTCCCGGGAAACTGGTTTTCTGTTGATTGTGAAGGGAGGAGAAGGGGCTCTAGCCATGGTTTGCTAAAAAAGAAAAAAGCGAGGCTACAAATGGTCAAAGCAAATAAAATCACGAGGAATATGTAGATGGAAGTATCCGAAAGAAACGCAGTTGATGAAGTAAAGGATATTCATTGGATGAAAAAAGAAAACAAAAAATAATACAATAATGTACAGTTAGCAAAGAAAGGAAAATTGGCATTTGGTGGATTAGTGGTGTCATGGGAGACAGGTTTATGTCAACATGTTGAACATCGAAGAGGAATTCCAAATCATCATCTCCGCCAAATGCAGGCCAAGTAAGCATTTAAGAAGGCAGAAACACAGCGAATCAAAGGCGTAAAGAATGCAGGAATGCTTACCGGAAAAGTGAAAGAGGAGGAAAGCTGCGAGGCGAAGGCTTGAACTGTGAAGAAGGTAGGCAAAAAGGTGGAAAGTTTGCGGAAGATGCAAGACTCCTAACAGAAGTTAAGTCGTATATAAAAGAGAGGGAATATATGTAAATAGTCTCCAGAAGCCAGAATTTGAAAGGTCAGGGGCAAAAAAGTTAGTTAAGATATATGAAATGATGGCTGCACTTGGGAAACGAGGTACGCCTTTAATGCACCTGCAGATTGAGGGTGCAAAGAGGCGACATTAGGGTTTCCCACTCAATGTGGGAAGCCATCTGGCAGGAAAGAAAAGCCGCTGGCATAAGTTCAACGGAAATTGAAGCGACACCTATGTAAGAGGCATAGCCTATCTAGGTGATTCAATGGCTAGGAGAAAACTGGGTTGCCTATATGACCCGGTCTCGTGTCTACTTCCGAGAATGTGACCAAATGAAAGAAGTGTCGAACGCTCCTATCTTGTCCATGCATCCCTAGGCCAAAACCCGGAAATCGGAGTTCGAGATTACATCCCACTTGCGAATCAGGTGGACCCCAGTGAACAAGTACGGGGTTCAACTCGGGTGAAAGTCTTACCCCAAATAAGTAAGCCTCCATCCCGGTAATGTGCATCCCGACACCTTGGATATCCAAGCTGCCGGGCTAGGGGGTAACTATTCCGGACTCATGTATTGGGCCTAGAAGGGCTGATGGCCCAATGCCAAAGTCCTGCATGGAGGCCGACCCACACACAAGTAAAATGCTAATCACCCTTTCATACCACCACTAATCCTGGTTCGTACAGGTAGTGGAGCAAGCAAGTGGTAGAGCAGCAATAACCGTCTGTGGGGGACCAGAGACAATGCACAGATGTGTACGTGGAGCAGAGACGCGGCACACAAGACAATGGATAAACCCTAAAGTAACCCATATAAATAATGAGGTTGCCCTCCAGGTACACGAGCTCCCACTCTCTACTATTATTTTTAGTAAACAGAGAGCACACACCCCACCCCCTAGTGCTTGTGTTCTGTGATCTCTATCTCTTCTAAGTGTCTTGTTATGGATACCTAGAGGAGAACCACCAGATCTCATATCAATATTCCAGCCCCTCAAGGCTATACATTTGTGTTCTATAGACAGAACAACTTTATATTTTACTCAAGTTAAATCGTCTTTCAACGTGATTTTCAAATAATTTAATCTTTTTCGAGTCAATCCAAAATGCCTTCATGCTATATGCCTCAAGGCATAACCTTTTTAACTAGAGTCATTTTTCTCTATTTTTCAAATCATCGTCTTCGGAAATTCAAATAAACTGATATTGCTTTGTATGTTTTATAAAAAAATGAGACAAAAACTACGTCATTTTACCCCGCTGTTGAGTTACTTTTTTGCCGCTAAAGCAAAAATGTTAATCCCTTTTATTAAATCATTTATGTTCAAGAGATTAGGAAAGAGAAAATACTTTCAAAAATAGTGATTTTTTTCATTATTTCCTCAATCACTACCCCTTCAATTATTTTCTGGATCAATTTGGTTTTCATCATCTCTTAAAAAATATTTAGTAAAGAAAGAATAATCCATATAAAATTTACTTTTTATATAAATACTAGATTACTATTTGCCTACCAAAATAATTCAGACCTTTGAGCAAAATATATATATATATATATATATATATATATATATATATCAAGAATTCAGACCCCACTAGATAATTATAGTTGGACAATTAGATAACGACATCATTTCATGATTTTACTACTTCCATTAAAATTAAAGTAAGATCCCTGTGGTATAATTATAAAATAAATAGGGTTAAGGTGCAAAAAATACACATATGTTTTTCCTCCAGGAGTGCCTAGCACCATATGTTTTTTTTTGTGCAAAAATACACACGCCGTTAGGTTTTAGGAGCAAAAATACCACTTCCGTTAGTTGACCGTTAACTGACCGTTAACCATGGTGAAATTACCTTTTTGCCCTTAGTTTAAAATAATTAAAAAAGAAAAGGGCTTAAGGGCAAAAAGGTAATGTCATCATGGTTAACGGTCAGTTAACGGTCAACTAACGGAAGTGGTATTTTTTCTCCTAAAACCTAACGGCGTGTGTATTTTTGCACAAAAAAAAACATATGGTGTTAAGCGCTCCTGGAGGAAAAACATATGTGTATTTTTGTACCTTAATCCAAATAAATATCCAAATTGCTCGGCCCAATAAAATAAGTGGTGCAAATCAATACGCCTCTCAAGTTTTCTTTCAATAAAATATCCATCAACTTCATGAGGAAAGTGAGTTTAGGTAGTTATGGTTCCATTTAGATTGGTGGAACTTTTTTTCAAGCTTATGATAGGATAAAAATTAAATTGTAAATGTAATTTATGTTTAGATTAACAGTAACAAAAGTGACCTTTTTTAACTTGAAACTTATTTAGATTACTATTTAAAAAGTAAGCTTACATAGAAAATGACCAAAAAGGATATGTGTTTTATTAAATGTATATAATTTGATAATTGATATATTATTGAGAAATATTTGTAAATACTAAGTAACACTTCATTAGATATTTTTTATAGATAAAATTTTATATGAATTACAAATAATTCAGACCTTTGAGAAAAAAAAAATATATATATATATATCAAGAATTCAGACCCCACTAGATAATTATAGTTGGACAATTAGATAACGACATCATTTCATGATTTTACTACTTCCAGTAAAATTAAAGTAAGATCCCTATGGTATAATTATAAAATAAATATCCAAATTGCTCGGCCCAATAAAATAAGTGGTGCAAATCAATACGCCTCTCAAGTTTTCTTTCAATAAAATATCCATCAACTTCATGAGGAAAGTGAGTTTAGGTAGTTATGGTTCCCTTCCTAACAAATGGTCCAACTTCATGAGGAAGGTGAGTTTAGGTAGGTATAGTTCCCTTCCTAACAAATGGTCCATTTAGATTGGTGGAACTTTTTTTCAATCTGATTTTTTTCAAGCTTATGATAGAATAAAAGTTAAATTGTAAATGTAATTTATGTTTAGATTAACAGTAACAAAAGTGACCTTTTTTAACTTAAAACTTGTTTAGATTACTATTTAAAAGTAAGCTTACATAGAAAATGACCAAAAAGGATATGTGTTTTATTAAATGTATATAATTTGATAATTGATATATTATTGAGAAATATTTGTAAATACTAAGTAACACTTCATTAGATATTTTTTATAGATAAAATTTTATATGAATTAAAAATAATAATAATCTTTAAGTTTTTTAACTAAATAATATCATATTACTTAAATTATAATTTTTTTCCCCAAAATTAGTTGGCCAAAAAAATATTTTTTAGCAACCTAAAGTTTAACCATATATGTTTTGGTATCTATTTTTTTTCCACCAAGTCAAAATAAAAAATTCAGACTCCACTAGTTTGTTATAGTTGGACAATAAGATGACGGCATACCAGCGGAAGTTAGCTCAAGTGGAAGAGACTTGGGTTGCTTAAGCAAAGGTCTCGAGTTCTGAGTCTTTGTGGATGCAGAAAGCTTCCCTATGAGAGGTCCCCGTATATGTGCCCGACAGAACCTCGATCCAGACTAGTCAAAACAAAACTCTGGTCAACCGGGTGTAATAACAAAAAAAAAAAAAAAAAAAGATGACGACATTATTTCATGATTTTATTACTTCCATTAAAATTAAGGTGTAAGATCCCTGTCGTATAACTATAAAATAAATATCCAAATTGCTCACCCAATAAAATATGAGGGGCAAATCAATACGCCTCTCAAGTTTTTTCAATAAAATATCCATCAACTTTAAGAGGAAGGTGAGTGGAGGTCGGTAAGGTTCCTTGCCAACAAAAATTGCCAATATAACTGATGACCTTTTTTTGTCGTATAACTGATGACTTTCAGCATATCATATTATAAGCCTTGTTTGAAGTTTACGTGCAAAAGTCTTCCAATGCCATTTGAATCACTCCCACCCCCCCACCCCCAAAAAAAAAATTTCTGGATTTTTAACTTTAACACCGTTCTCCAAATTCAAAAAATAAATACAAGGAAATTTGTTGTCATGCACAAACTTAGTCACTATATTTAATTTAATATGCATATATTAACCCCCTTTTTTTTTGGTGAGAAACGGGGCTAGACCTCATGCACAATAGGAGAGGGGTTAGGGGTGGTCCATGCCCCCTCCCCCAAACTTTAAAATAAATACATATATACATACACACATACATATCCCAATACATTCAACCATACGTTCGTTACATATTTATTAACGGCGCTACAAACATCAATCCCAATGACTATTCATTTGCTTTCATATATATTAAAACAATAATAATATAGAGGTGGGGTCCATAACCTTTAACACATCCTCAACCCCACTTGTGTTGCAATTCTCTGAAAACACCTTCATCTTTTCTTCCTCTTGCTTGCGGCTCATCGACCATTTTTTCTCAACAACTCATAACAAATTTTGAGAATAAAAAAGATTCTCAAAATCACTTCTTTTCATTAAATTTTCTTCTTGAAATTTATTGTACATGATTTTATCTTTTTAATTATGCTACATTTATACAAATTAGAGATTATTTTAGGGTTAGGATTTTGGACAAGTTTTGAGTTTTGTTAAAAGATGATTATGTGAATATAGATGATGACTAATAGTTAATTTTAATTGATTTACTTTTGTTATTAATAATATTTTTAAAATCATATTGGTCAATAAATAATTCATACTCTTTGCAAGTGTTTATTATGGGAAACACTGCTACCATTGATACTTATTTTACAAGAAAGAATAGTGGGTCTTTGTCCTTATTTATTCCTAATTTTGAATTTTCAAATACTGAGACTTCTTCTTCAAAGTCTCCTAGAATTGAAAATAAAGAAGTAGTTAAAGAAGTTGATTTTGCTTCATTAGAAAGAGTTCCTGCACTGCGCCCTCCAATTGCATTTGAAGATAAAGTTATAACATTTTGAACTTGACATTCCTAAGCATCTATATTTCATTAATTTATCAACTATATTCAAATTATGTCAAGGACTAATAGTTCACCATTTACCCTCTTATTGATATTGATAGAGTTATTAGACTTGTACTCACTCTTCTAATTTCTTAAGCAATTACTGAAAAATCTTTCTTTGCTATGAAAATAATCAAGAACAAGCTTCAAAATATAATAAAATACCAATATATTGATGATTTCTGGATTACATACATTGAAAAAGAAATTATTTTGAGTTTTGGTACATATTCAATTATAGATAAGTTTAACAATATGAAAACACGTAGGATAAGATTTAAGTGAAGTAATATTAATTTCTATAATAGATTTCTTTTAATTTTTTACATATTAAGTCTATATTGTATTTCAAGTACTTTTATTTATGATATAACATTTTTTTATTTTTGCCCCATCAGTAAAATTCCTAGGTCCACCCCTACTCATGCATTTTTTCTAATATCCTTCTTGGGAACGAAACACCCACACAGTTAATGTACAAGTATTTCCTAATCTTTTGAGGGCTTTCAAAAATAGTAATCACCTCCTCTAACTCAAAACTCAACTTAGCAAGGCAATCAGCGCAAAAGTTGCCCTCCCTGAACATATGCTAGAAACTAATTTCCTCAAACTTGCTCATCTCAAGTTTTATAATTTTTAACAAGCTGGAACTAACATCTCCATCCTCTCTAATCCTATTCAAAATATTTACAACAGAAACTAAATCACATTCAACAATTAACCGAAGCAATCTAGGATCAAAAGCCATTTTCCAAGCTGTTATAACTCCCCAGATTTCAGCTTTTATAGCTGTGCAAAAGCCCAGCTTCCTAGAAAATCCTTTGATCCAGCTTCCTCCATGGTCTCAATTAATCCTCTACAACCAATAAGTCTAGGTTGCCCTTTAGCTGAACTATTTACATTCAAACTTTATTGCACCTACCTTTGGATGGATCCACCCATAATATCCTTCCCTTCCTTCTAACCCCAACCTGCACAGAGATTCATTTGATGCCACAGTGATCTCAACATAATGATCAATGACCTTCTTTAGTTGTTATGGAATTCTAAAACCCACCTCAAATAGACTCCTATTCATCCATATCCAGAGCTGCCAACATGTTATTGCATATTTTGTTGTCTTCTTTCCTTTTTTCCCCCCTTACTAAAGTTCCACATAAACCAATCCCTTCCTAATTTCCTCCAAAATTCAAATTCTCCATCCACCTCACCCATTTGCTGCCATAGATCTCTAGCAATAGAACAATCCCTTAACACGTGCATAAATGTTTCCTCCTTCCTGACACATTTATAACATTCCACCTCACCCATTTGCTGCCATAGATCTCTAGCAATAGAACAATCCCTTAACACATGCATAAATGTTTCCTCCTTCCTGACACATTTATAACATTCTACACTTCCACCCAGAATTTGACTTCTTTCTGTTGATAGAAGCCTATTGTTAGCTACTAACCATATGAAAACATGCACTCTTCTAGCTCCTTTCCACTTCCAAATCTTTCTCCACAACACATTCTTCTCACCTTGCTCATTCTTCATTTTATAATACATTTCACTAGCTACATACTTGTCTTGTAAAGTAGTTCCCCATTTAACTTTGTCCTTACCGAAAGACACATTTGGTATAAGTGCCGTAGAAGCATCCTTTTTCCCTCTTTAGTTAGCACCCCTTATAGTTTTTGAAAGTTCCATTGGCCATTAGGACCTACCATATCACATACCTTTACATTCACCTCATCCTCATTTAACTGCATTAAACAATTATCATCAAGCTTCCTACCATCTTCAAACCAGCAATCGTTCAAAAAATAAACCTCCTACCCATTTCCAACCTCCCAACACATACTACTCACTATTTGAGGCCAAAACACACCAAACTCTTCCAAATTTCCGAATCTGTAGTTTTTCTTACACAATCGTTCATCAAGTCTACAATCTAGAACACAGATTATTTTAGTTAGCAATCAAATTCCGATTACTCAAAAGAGCATCATTCAAAACCCCTAGATCTCTCAAATCATACCCCTTTCTCTTTTGAGGAACAAAGCAGCTCTCAACTTACTGCATGCATTTTCCTTTTGTTCTCTTCCCTTTCCCATACAAAGTCTTTTTGCATGTTCTCCATTTGTTGTCGTACCCCCATTGGAACATGAGTGTTGCATGCAAAAAGTAGCCATTTGATTAGTGACTAATTGTACCAAAGTTAATCTACCAGCCATAGAAAGCATCTGCTTCTTCCATCCTCCTAACTTTTGCTGCATTTTATCAAGCAACAACTGAAACATCTCTTTTGTGCTTTTCCCCTTCACTATGTAAGCACCCAAGTACCTTCTTATTTTGATAGAGTACCAATTAAATAATAATTGATATTATTCATAGAAGGACAATATCAATTATTATTTTCTGGTTATTTAATTGTATTTAATTAAATGAGTATGTTTTTATTATCATTTAATTGAATCTGTTTTTATTATCATCTTTGGGAAATCAGGAAATAAGCAGAATATCCACAATATTAAGGATCAGTTGCCAGATACAAGGGTAGTTACCTATTTGAATTAGATTCTCTTTCTGGAAGCTACGTCTATTTATTGGCTTTTCGTCTATTAAATATAGCATCGAATATTCAAAGAGCAAATTGGTACAAGAGATTCTTCTTGAGCTTTAATAGTCTGCTGAGTTACAAATTTTGGTTCATCTTTTTATTAAAACATAAAGTTAGTGAAATATTTGCTTATTCTATGAAACATAAGTTATTTTTGAAGAGTTAGCGAGATACTTACGTTTTCTTTTAAAAAAGAGTAATATAGATTCACCTTAGATATCTTAATTGCCTTCTCAACTTATTTTCTCATATCAACTTTAGCTATCTATATTTATGTTCTCATTCTCATTTAACTTTACCATAAGCTTACCCAAACATGACTTCATCATTGACAGCCGCCCAAATCATTATGGTTTAACTTATTCTAGGAAACATAAACGTCTTACGATAAATTAGGAGTTATTTATTATTATTTTTTAATATTGGTTTTGAATAGTTGAGAAATAAGTAGATCCACAATATTAGGGGTTAGTTGTTAGAATCAAGGGTAGTTATCTATTTGAATTAGAGTCTCTTTCTGTAATCTACTTCTTTATTGGCTTTCAGCCTATTGAATAAAGCATTAAATATTCAGAGAGTAAATTGATTGGAGATTCTCCTAGGGTGTTTAGTGAGATACTTGCTTGAGTTGCTTCTCTTTAAAACCAAGTAATTCTATTTCCCTTTTAATTGTAGATTTCATCACATAATTAGTACCTTACCATTTGGTATTAGAGCTTCCTCAATCCAATATGGTGAATACACGATCTATGCAAGTCTCTTAATCCAAAGAATGACGACTTTCGCCATTGACAAATCCACTCGCTACAATCTCGTCTCCCCTATGTGAAGATTGATTTTCCCAAATTTGAAGGGAGGTTATCCTTAGGGCTGTATCCTTAAGGCCAAGAAAAGATTTAACTCGAGTCAATTTTATTTTCACGCATGTTTTTGAGTTAAGCTTAGAAAAGATTTAAATACAAAAAATACTCAAGTCATTAAGTAATGACTCTAACAAATGACTTGAGTCATCAATCCTTAACTTGAGTTGTCAAAGTGTTTTGAAAAAAAGTTTCAAGAAAACACTCAAGTCGCTCATATTTAACTTGAGACAATATTTTGACTGTTAAAATTATTTGAACGCAGGACTTAAAATTTTGAAAAGATAAATTTAAGTTCACAAAAGTTAACTCGAATCTCATAGAATCAACTTGAGTTGATGTTGTTCATAAAAACATTTTACAAAGTCTTTAACTCGAGTCACAAGAGTGTGACTTGAATCAGTCAAAGTTAAAACATATTTTGACTGAAGTTTCAAAACATTTGAATCGAGTCTATAAATCTTGACTCGAGTAATATTTTGACAGATACTTAAATAAATTATTGATTCAAGATTTGATTAAGACAAACTATTTTTACTTGAATCATTAAATTCCTTTTATTTACAATTGTCTATTATTATCAAAACAAATATAGAGAACTACACTCCTTCATTTTACACACCACTCTCAAGTTTACAATTTCCTTAACCTACAATGTGTAGACAAATCCCTCTTTTCTCTCCGTCTTTCTTCAAAAACCGTAGCAGAGACAAGTTTTGCAATGTCACGTTAAATTGCCTTTATTTTTATATTATCCTATTTTAAAAACCAATATTCAAAAAGTGCGGCATGACTATGTCGTGACATAGGCAAAGGTTATAATAATTCTACTCAATAATTAAGTTTTATTGGCAATAGAGTCATGGCAATGAGATTAGGAGAATGGCCAATGGGAGAACAGATTGGTGAGAAAGTAGGTGGGAAAACCGGAAAAGAACGGGAGAAACGTTTGGACGCTATCCAAATGCCCAATTCTCTCTTTATTACAATTTACAACATATGAGACTTCTACTCACTTTATCAAAATTAAAAAGAAAAAATAGAGATTAAGTTATTAAGTTTGTTTAAAAACGGAAAGAAATTAAAATTTATTTATATTTAATATCATAAATTAAATCTTAAAAAATTGAATCTAACTACTCCCTCCGGTCATAATTATAGAACAACATTTGGGAGTTGATTTTGGTCCTAATTATAGGACAAAATTTAAATTTTTGTCAATTTTTTTCCTAAAACACCCATATTTTATTCTCTCAAGTGTGTTTGGTTTTTGGTAAGTATATGCATTTAGATGTATAGAATTTTTCAATCAATAAAACTCTTAAATTATTGAATTTTAATTTGTTTATAGATGAATTTACGTTAATTTACCAATATATATATGTGTACACATATTTATATATGTACACACATATAGACATACACACGCATTATATAAATATATACGTGTGTGTACAGAAACACCCACAAACACACACACACACACACACACACACACACACACATATATATATATATTTGTGTGTGTATTTATGTATTTATATGTGTGGGTGTGTATACATGTGTGGGGGGAGATGTGAAAATTTGTATTTGTGTGTGTCTGTAGGGGGTGTATGTGTGTATATGTGTTTTTTTTTTTGGGGAGGGGGTGTAGATATGTGTGTGGTAACACACATATATATATATAGCAAGATCATCATTTTAATTAGAAAGCATGGAAAAAAGATTCTAAGCTGGGAGGTATGTTAATGTCATTGAAAATTTATATAAGGGCATTTTAGAAAAATGAATAAAATTAACTAATTTAACTCCCCCTTAATCCCCAAAATCGGTTAAATATGCCTTATAATTAAGACCGAAGGAGTATAAACTAGATGAAATGTGCGGCCAATGGAATGGATATACTATTTAGCTAGGAGACTTTGCTCCCTAATAAGCTTGATTTATTATTACATTTCATTAGTCATTTACTATGTGAATGTCACCACTATTTAGTAACAATTTTTTTGGTGATATTTAATTAATATTTTCCCTTGTCCTTATGGCCATCATTCAAATCGAGTCGTGACAAATTCATAAAATTACAACTATATGCTGCAATTTTTGGTAGAGGATCAATAATTTGACACAAATTAATAGTACCTTACATTTTTTTTCCTGCAATTTTCATTTTAAAACTTGAGATACAACGCAACACAACACAAGACAAACTACATACTCTGCCCTCACACGCAGACCTAGTCAAAGACTTATTTGATCTCAGATGAGACGTCAATACATTTCCTTTCTTTCAACCTCACAGAAACAGAAATTCAGCAAAAGATCAGATGCCTAATGCTCTACCTCGATTTAAGAATCGACCCAGAAAAAAAAAAACACAAACAAAAAACAAGGGAAATCAAACCGATCCATACAGAAATTTCTCATCTGATCCCTTTTCATCAACTTAATACCTGTAGTGAGGAGGCTTGTATGGTCCTTCAACTGGCACATTAATGTAGTCAGCTTGCTCTTTGGTCAATTTAGTCAGTTTGGCTCCAAGCTTGCCAAGGTGAAGAGCAGCCACCTTCTCATCAAGATGCTTAGGCAAAACATAAACCTTCTTCTCATACTTACCAGTTCCCTTTTCCTTCCACAACTCAAGCTGGGCAATCACCTGGTTTGTGAAGGAGCAAGACATCACAAAACTAGGGTGTCCTGTTGCACAACCCAAGTTCATCAAACGTCCTTCAGCCAACACAATGATGCCGGTGTTGGTCTCGGGGAAGACCCACCTGTCTGTCTGAGGTTTGATGGTAATGCGCTTGATGCCGGGATATGACTCAAGTCCAAGGATATCAATTTCATTGTCGAAGTGACCAATGTTGCAAACAATGGCATTGTTCTTCATCTTCCTCATGTGGTCAACCATGATGATATCCTTGTTGCCCGTTGTGGTGACAAAAATGTCAGCAACAGAGACAACATCCTCGATGGTCAGAACTTGGAGACCTTCCATGAGAGCTTGAAGGGCACAAATGGGGTCAATCTCAGTCACAATCACACGAGCACCGGCCTGCTTCAAGGCAGCAGCACAGCCCTTGCCAACATCACCATAACCAAACACCACAGCCACCTTCCCGGCAATCATAACATCTGTGGCTCTCATCAGTCCATCAGGGAGAGAGTGACGGCAACCGTACAAGTTGTCAAACTGTTAAACAAACACAAAGCAAAGCAAACATTTATCAAATTGGTCACTGGTAGCACTGAAAGTCTCCAAGACTAAGTTTATGGTAGAAAATGACAGAATAGATCATAATTAGGCCCATCCACAATCTCACCATGGACCCAGAAGTAAGACACAAGTACTTACAATCAAAGAAAAAATCAATGTACACATGACAACAACCCAAGAATTTAATGCCCCAAATCACCAATTTTAGTTTCCACTTGACACTACGTATTCTACTCTACTCTACTATATTATACATACATGAAATATATCAAACAGATCACAGATTCAAAATTCAATTGCTAAATTTAAGTTTTGTTTTCCAACAAGACCCACCCAAAATTACAGACCTTCAATAAGCTAGAAGCAAGACCGACACAACGCCTACAAATTATAACCAGAACCGACACAAAACACGGGTCATATGTTAGATCTAATACTCCACAGTAGAAGAATATTATTCCCAAGCGTATGAAGGTTCAAACTCATTAGATCTGAAGTATTGACTCTAAAGACGACTTACTAGCTGCTATAAGTTAACAGAAATTCAAATCTGAAACAGATCTAAGAATAAACTATAAATTGTAACTGATAGTTACCTTGCTCTTGGTGACAGAGTCGTTGACATTGATGGCGGGGAACAACAGAGTTCCATTAGCTTGCATCTGATAGAGCCTCTTAACACCAGTGGTGGTCTCTTCAGAGACACCAACGAGTCTCTCCTTCATCTTGTGGTACCTCTTGGGATCACTCTTCAACCCATCCCTGATAATAGTGAGAACAATCTGAAACTCAGCATTATCTGTAGAAGACGGGTCTGGCAACTGACCAGTCTTAGCATAAACCTCTTCAGCTTTCACACCCTCATGGATCAATAGGGTAGCGTCGCCACCGTCGTCAACAATCAGATCGGGACCACCACCAGGACCCCAGTCAAGCGCACGCTCGGTACACCACCAGTACTCCTGAAGAGTCTCCCCTTTCCAGGCGAAGACGGAGGCGCTGTCACGAGCGATTGCGGCGGCGGCGTGATCTTGAGTGGAGAAGATGTTACAGGAGCACCAGCGGACTTCAGCACCAAGAGCAGTAAGGGTTTCGATGAGGACAGCGGTTTGAATGGTCATGTGGAGGGAACCAGTGATTTTGGCGCCCTTGAAAGGCTGGGAAGAGCCGAACTCAGAACGGCAAGACATGAGCCCGGGCATTTCGACCTCAGCGAGCTCGATCTCGAGGCGACCAAAATCAGCCTGAGAGAGGTCCTTGACCTTGTATTCACGGCCAGCGGTGGTTTTCTCGACGACCAGGGCCATGGCTACGGCGGCTGGAGAAGAATTTCTCTGTATGTTAACAGAGTGAGGGGGAGAGTAGTGAGGCTAAGCGCGAGGATAATAGGAAGCGAGAGGGGGTATTAATAGGTTCGAGAGTTGAAAAGTACGGTGGAGATTGAAAGTGGGGTTGGTGGATTTCTCAGATCTGATCTTTGAGATATTTGAAAGTGTTCAGTATTCAGTAACGGTGATTAGGGATGTAAAAAGGTTATGGCTTGTGCCTGACCTATTAAAAGCCTGATCAGCTTGGTCTGTCAGGTTAAAAGGTCATGACAAGATTTTTTATGAGGTATGTTTTCTCTTAACAGGCCAGATTTAAGCATGATAAGAGGCTTTTTAGGGCTATTTATATTATTAGTATTAATTTATGTAATTTTAACCTATTTTTAGCCTGTTTAAAGTAGGTCTGTGGCCTGTTATTTATATTATTAGTATTAATTTATGTAATTTTGGTCTGTTTATACTAGGCTTGTTTTCGGCCTATGGCCTGTTAGTTTAATTAAATAAAAAAAATAAAAAAAAAAACAGGCCTTAACAGGCCACAGACTAGACTAATTCCAAAAAATAGGCTTGTAACAGGTCACAGGCCAAGCTCAGGCCAGTTTGTTACAAAACAGGGCTGGCCTGTTAAGGGTGAACCCTGGTCTGACCTGGCCTGTTTATACCCCTAATGGTGATGCCTTGACTTGTTCTGCCCAAGCTTTCTTTTTTGAAAAATCATTGGTAGGTACAAAGCACAAGCATAACAACAACCAAATTTTCCTACTAAAAAAAGTATTTAGGAACTTTTTTGTGATTAATTATGAATGTAAAATGATTAAATTGTCTTAAGAAAAACACATAAATCTATGCTTACCTAAGTAATCATTTCCTCAACCTTTGTATAATAAGAAACCCAAAAGAGAGAGGGGTAAGATAAGAGGGGTAGAGAACGCCAAAAAAGATAGAGGAAGAGACAGTCACAATTGTCCATGTAGTAGTAGTCTTAGACTAAGGTAAGCCTCTTCCCATACTCTCATTCTTCAGTTTAGGACTTATGACTGAAATTTGGGGTTGAAGGGGAAGAAATTAGCAATTAAGTGGTTTATTGGAAACATAGTGAATTAAAGCTTTGATGTTGTTACGTCAGATGTCTTTCTTGTTAGGTGTTCAAATTTCATCAAAGGGTGTTCAGAAATTACCAATGGCCTTATCGTCGTCTCCTTTCGTCCTTCCAACTCTCAATTCAACCACGAGGTACTGCAACCGTGACTGTAGGGATTGGCCTGGGCGCTGGGCCAGCAACTATAGTAGGAAGCACCACGTCGAGAGCCGGGCACAGTGTTCCTCCTCAGCTCATTGTAGCCTGTGTACCTCGTGGTGGCTAGAATGCGCCAGTTGGTCTCTGACTCCATCTCAAACTTCGAACCCAACAACTCTCCCTCGTTCTCTAAAAGTAGGAAGATGCCACCAAAATCGACGATGGTGGACGAGAAGACAAGTGCATGAAGAGTCAATATCGTACGCAATAACAGGAAGCCGTAATAGCTACCGAAGCTTCCCATCTCTTGTTTTGGAATAGAATGAAGGAGAGGGACGTCAGGTGAGAGATTATAAGCGCCACAGAAGGCATTGTATAATTGCTATTGTTTTCTGAACTATATGTGAAGTGTTGGGCTTTTCTCTCTCAAAGGTTTCTTTGGTAAACTAATTTATTTCACACATTATGTCATTTCATCCAATACCTAGACGTGGTTCTGTTGTGTGACTTGTACTTCCAAGGTCTTTGATGTTTGTGCAAATATGATTGCATGTGTATTCTTGAGGGAAAACTCAGCTTTGAATAAGTTACAGTGTGGCATTTTGTCTTTCCTTTTTTCCTCATGCTCAACCAAGACTTAATGCTTGGAATTGAATGTCATATATCATTATGTAAATTGATTTGCTGGCATCCTCTTCATCTCCATCCATATCTTTCCCAGCCTTCCTTGTTTTTTCTTCTTCAGTTAATAGGTTTGACCATTTTACACTGTTCTTTCTATTTTGTTTCGTATTACAATCAATTAATGGATGATGAGTAGTGTGTGTCTATATTTTGCATCATGCTAATATCTTTCTTTGGTTATTGAGTTCATTCCAATGATGTACTAGCTTTTATTACATTATCTGCAGACCCTAATAATGAAAATTGGGAATTAAATGCAAATAATATCCTAATAAATTCGAATAACTTGGAAACGGAATGCATAATTTTAATCCACAGTTATTACTTAAAATGTCAAATTTTCTGGAGTAAAAGGAAATTATCTATAGGGGATAATTTGTAATAGTTTTTTAAAAAAATTAAAAAAAATTACTTTAACAAGTATTAACTAAATGAGTGTTAATGTAATTATGCATGAATTAATTTAATATATATATATATATATATATATATATAGAGAGAGAGAGAGAGAGAGGTTTATTAAGATCAGTAAAGTCTCATAGATGATAGGTTAGATTTCGTCTTTGGAGGAAGGTGTAAATTTAGTAATAAATTATTTTTTAATATGAAACGACCTTCTATAATTACCGTTTAATTATTTATTTTAATCCCTAACACATTTAGGCTGGTCAAAATAAAGTGGCCAACAATAAACAACATCTCAAAGGGCTCCGTCCATAGTACAGATTCTAGAATGTAGCAAAATAATCAAAATATGTAATGCACAAAAAGACCCTAAAGTTTAGCAATATATATTAGACTATACTCATGTAACAAAATGAGACATACAAGAGTGATAATTTTGATCAAGTCTTGGATGCCTTCCCCTTAATAATACCACTTAAATTCTTTCCTGAAAAAACAAATTAACAATGACATGGTAAGTCACAGAGACCCCATAACTAGATATTCAATTTAACAAGTATACAAAGATGATTACAAGATAGTTAAGCAGGCACAATATACCTTTGTATAACATAAAGACCAAGTATTTTTCCAAAAATATTTAATAGTTCAAAATCATACAATATGCATGAAACTCCCCAACCATCCTTATAACCTCATCATAACCGCTGATACAACCCATGAGCTATAACATAATAGGTTTAGACTATACTATAATGATGAGGTGTTGACTGACCAAAGGCTATAAAACTCATATCAGACTATGAGTTCCTTTTCCTTTGAATAGAAAAAGATGTCACGTTCTTTGAGCTGACCTTTATCCCGACAAAAGGAAAAAGTGATACCAAGGGCCCTGAGTATGTCAAAGTCATTCACTATGCTGTTAGTGGTGGTTATTTGTGGTATAAAATCAACCTCCTATCATCACACCTTATCATAATCCTGTACACCTTGATATGTAGTGCAATATCACAATTTCAACATCAATAATTTATACTTATATTTAATATTTAATATCATGCACAATCTATCATAATAACAATATAAACAATCTAAGCCCACTTAATTAAAAAGTTTATTATCAAACATATATTTCATATATATACATTTTTCATATGTAAAATACTATAACATATTCATGTCATTTGCAAATATGAACATACACTTATAAACACTTCAACAAGTATATAAGATAAATTGAAAAGTAGTTAACTCAAATTCTTGACTCAAGAACTAAGCTTGAGAGAAATGAAGTCCACTCTAAAAATAAATATATAATTATATGTTAATAAAATCAACAAAAAAAAAAACTAATAGAATAACAAACAATTAATTAAATTATGATTCGCTCACTTTAGTTTCCAGGGAAAAATGACAGCGTATCTATTCCTCAAATCATCATTACAATCTCATTTCCTTTTTTCATAAATTATTCTCACTTATTATGATCATAAAAAATCACCGTATCCTCAATTCAACCGAAATACTCAATTTCCTACCATAAATGGTTCACCCAAAAATTCAAATATTCACACTCTTTTATAAACCTCAAACCCAATCCATTTAAGTCTCAATGTAACCTCCAATAAATTATAAATGAATTATAAATTTGAATATAAGAGACCTATTACCACAAACTTCAACTTTCCAAACTAATACTAACTTATAGAAGCATAATTCAATTTATTAAACAAATCTCTGAATCTTCACATAATCAAAAGAAAAATACAGTCTTCTAGTAATCAAAATAAGTTCCTTAAACCTCAATTAATCGAAAGAAAAATATTATAAAACATAAATCATAAATTCTTTTAAATAGATAATTAAATTTAAATTCCAACAACAACCAAATAATAAATTTAAACTTATTAAAATTATCTATTAATCATGCTCTACATATATACAGTCTTCTATTATCAAAACTCAAAAATTTGTCAAAATTCTAACCCCAAAATTTTCACTAATCAGTACTATATTTTCTCTCATTAGAAAGATAAAAATACGTAGAATAACTCTCATGAAGAAAATATTGTTGAAAGCACTTTCAAGGTAAAAATTTCACTAAGAAAAGAATATGTGTAACTAAGATGGCATAACAAGTAAACATGCAACAATTTTGTATACTATAAAAAAAAAAATCAGAAACAACTCACAACACTACCAAAAATGGTAATGAAAATATGAGCCCAACATACGTAGTCTTCTTAAGACAATTTGTTTCCTCTATATGGATGTCTAAGGATCACGAACAATTGTCTCCCAGGATAAAATAGATTATGTTTCCAGAATGATGACACTACCAATCAGGAGCTTGAACAATCACAACCATGTGCTTTAAGAATCACACAAAATATGAGATGATTGCAAAATGCATAATGTAGTATATAAGAGTACAATAAATTGAGATATATTTTCTGTTACTCGCATATCCTATTTATAGAAGATAGAAATTGATTAGATAGACTCGATTATTGCTAGCGAACTAGTGTGTCATATGAATAGACACACCAGAACAGAGCGAACGGTGACTCTTGCTGGTGAATTAGTGCATCATATGAACAAATACCAGTACGAAGTGAACGAATTCACTAGAATGGATCAGATGTATTCGTTCGATCAATGTGTTTTGATTACGATCCAATATTATGTTCTGCTTACAGCCACTGGTTGGGAGAATCACGGTAGGGAAAAAAATTAATAAAAGTTCAAGGATTGTTTAGACAAAACCAAAAAATTATTTTTAATTTCACACACACACAAACCGGACTGGACGAGGCAAGCGGCAATGCACATGCATGTGTAACAGACTAAGGCCCACCTACTTCTTCTCTCCTCCACAAAAGTGGGTTGGGCCTAACTTCGAGTTTTGAAGTTGAGGCTTATATACACTTTCACTTCTCTTGAGTTGTCCAATATGAGACTTCTATTTGCACTCCCACTTCACCTTCTTTTTTCCTCTTCTTCTTTAACCTACTTCTTATTCATAATCTATAGGATTAAGTATAAAATTCCAACAATCCCCCACATATATAAGAAGTTAGTCCATCATGATCAAATGCAAATGAACATGTATGCAAAGAACGATTCCTCTACAAGAAGTAACTACATCGAGATAGGTAGGAGGCACCTTTAAATTTTCTCTAGTAAAAACCTATTGAGTATACTCAGCCAATCGGTGGATGTGTTGTTTTGAACTGTCAACCTTTAGCGTATACCAAGACAATAGGAGTCAGGCAGCCGCTCTTCTAGCGTGGTTGGTCCTCATTTTGTGCCCATTTTGGCCTTGGACATCTGCCTAGTTCTGCGAGTGTTCTAGAGAACTGGCCTTTATAAATTTTCATAGAAGCAGCCCTCACTTCACATTCACATAAGTAATTGATTACTTGTGATGTAAGTTAACATACATCATATGAACATGTCAAATTAAGAAAACATTAAAAGCCTAAAAAATTACCCTCATATATATGCACTGTCTTGTGATAGGAATGAGTATGAGTTTGAAAACTCCATAGTGTTAGCAGTCAATCATAACTTAGTTGTCCTTTTGAATCTAGTTTGAGGGATCTCCACTCATCTAGGTAGATTTACTGCAATAATCAACAATTGATAGGCCTTAAACTCATTCATTTCGACAAATTTTTAACCAACTCTTTAAGAATCCATTTAGTCAATGGATCTGCTCTATTATTTTTTGATGTCACATAATCAATTGAGATGGTCAAGAGTAGTGGTCAAATAGTATCATGTCTACGATGTATATGTATAGACTTACTATTGTACATGACATTCTTAACCATACTAATAGCTACTTGACTATCATAATGTATACACATTGTCGGTACTTACTTTGGCCAATCAAGAATGTCCTCAAGAAAATTACAAAGCCACTTGGCTTCCTTACTAGCTTTATCTAAACCACTAAATTTTGCTTCCATAGTTGATCTTGCAATGTAAGTTTGCTTAGATGATTTCTAAGACACAACACCCCCACTAAGGGTGAACACATATCCACTTGTGGATCTTGTATTATTAGAGTTGGTGATCTAATTTGCATCACAATATCCTTCTAGCATTGCAAGATACTTCTCATAATACAAAGTAAAGTTTTGAATGTGTTTCAAGTAACCTAAAACCCTTACCATAGCTTTCTAATTAAGCTCGTTGGGGTTACTTATAAAGAGACTTAACATGCCTACTGCATAGGCAATATCAGGTCTAGTGCAGTTCATAACATACAGAAGACTACCTAACGCTTGAGCATACTCCTTTTGTTTTTCACCTTTGCCAGTATTTCTCAACAGTTGAAGACTAGAATTTATAGGGTTCGTCACATGAGCTATGTTCAAACTCTTTAATTTCTCAAGAATTTTAGCAATGTAGTGTGCTTGTGATAAAGTCAACCCATCAAATGTTCTATGGATTTTAATTTCCAAAACAACATCTGCTAGACCTATTTCTTTGATGTCAAATTTAGTGGTAAGCATTCACTTAGTAGCTTTAATTATTTGATTATTACTTCCCGTTATCAACATGTCATCTACATAAAGACATACTATGACAAACTTGTTTTTAGTATTCTAAATATAAACACACTTTTCATATTCATTAATACTAAAGTCATTTGACAACATAACTTCATTGAATTTCACATGCCATTATTTCTGGGCTTGCTTAAATCCATAAAAGGACTTTATCAAGTGACAAACTTTTCGTTCTTGTTCTAAGACAACAAATCCCTTAGGTTGTTCTAGATAAATCTCTTTCTTTAAGTCACCATTCAAGAAAGTTGTCTTTACATTCATTTGATGTATTTCCAACCCTATTCAATGTTGCTAACACAATTAACATCCAAATGTTTGTAATCTTTATAATAGGTGAATAAGTATTAAAGTAGTTTAGGCCTTCACGTTGTTTATAGGCTTTTACTACCAGCCTAGCTTTGTACTTATCAATAGTGTCATATGCTTTCTTCTTTTTGAAGACCCACTTAGTTCTTAGATGCTTATTGCCATGAGGAAGGTCAACCAATTCCTAAGTATGGTAAAAGAATGGATTCAACTTCACTATTGATAGCTTCTTCCTAGAATAGTGCTTCAAGGGAGCCCATAGCCTCTCCATATGTTTGAGGCTAATTTTCCAACAAAAAGGTCAGAAAACCAGGACCAAAGGATGTTCCAATCCTTTGTCTTATACTACGTCTAGGTTCCTCCTCTATAGGATCATCACTAGTCATGGTATCCCACGGTATCATATTGTTATCATTATTACCACTTGCTTCACTTCCCTTGTTATACAAAAATACATTCTCAAAGAACATAGTGTTTCTTGACTCAATAATCGTATTAATATGGATATATGATACATCAGTGATCAGACTTATAAACCAAAAATCGATATGCACTACTGTTAAGTGCATAGCTAATAAACTCACATCCCATTATCTTAGGTCCGAGTCTCAATCTTTTAGGTTTAGGAATTGCAACCTTTACTCTGCACCTCCATACTTTCAAATATTTCAAGGAAGGTTTCTTTCCTTTCCATATTTCGTATGGTATGCTTTGTATTGTTTTGTGAGACACTCTGTTAATTAGAAAGCTAGCCATTAAAATAGTTTTTCCCCACAAATTTTGTGGTAGATTGAATGTAATCAACATTGCATTCTTCATTTCCTTCGATGTGCGATTTTTCCTCTTTGCAAACCCATTTGATTGCAGAGTGTAAGGAGCAGTTAACTTGTGTATAATACCATATTCTATGCAGAATTTCTCAAAGGGCCATCATATTCTCCCCCATGATCGCTCCTCACTACTTTAATTTTCTTAGTAAGTTGATTTTTAGCTTCATTTTTATATTTTCTAAAACAATAATAGCCTCATCTTTGATATTAGGCAAATATACATAATAATATCTACTACAATCATTACTAAATGTAATAAAATATTTCTTATTATGCCTAGATGGTACAGATTTCATATCACATATATCAATATATAATAAATCTAATAACTTAGTTGATCTTTCAACTGGAGGAAATGGTAACCTAGAAAATTTTGATTCAATATATATTGGACATTTATCATTATTTGAATAATCAATTTTAGGCAATAAATCTAAATGAATTAAACCTTTAATTGATCCAAATTAATAGGTCTTAATCTTTGATGCCATAAATCATAGAACTCAAGCAAATAAACATAAGCAACATTATTATTGATAACACTATCATTAGTTACAATCATTACATTAAGTTTGAAAAGGCCCTCACGAAGCTAACATTTTTTTACATACATATCATTTTTAGAAAGTACAAACTTATAATAAACAAATATAAGTTAAATCATTCTTGCTTAAGAGGGATCCAAACACTAAATTCTTACAAATGTCAAGCACATGAAGCACATCATTAAGTGTCACGACTTTTCCATAAGTCATCTTTAAGCCCACCTTCCTAACACTTTCCACCTTTGAAATAGAAGAATTACCCATGTGAAGTTATTCATCTTGTTTCACAGGGGTGTAAGAAGAGAACATTCATCTATTGGCACATACATGCCTGGTGGCACCAATGTCCACCCACCACTCCTTAGTATTTCCAATCAAGTTACATTACATCACAACTACCAAAGATTCATGTTTTCAATCATGTCGGTAGTAGCTTCAACTATACTGGCTTAAGTATTCTTCTTCTTTTTGAGATTCTTTGCCTTCTTATAATTGTTAACACGATGGCCAGGCTTTCAACAATTATAATAATTGTCTTTAAATTTTTGGCTTTTGCTTTGGGTTTGCTTAGATGATTTCTCATCAAAGTGTTTTCATTTCTTGAACTTGGGACAATCTTCAACAATATTAGCCTTTGAGACTACAGGATTGTTGCCAAATTTCTTTTCAAAACTCTTGCTATCTTCTTCAATTCTCAATCTTACAATTATATCTTCAAGTGACATCTCTTTATGCTTATGCTTAAGATAATTCTTTAAATCCCTCCAAGATGGTGGCAATTTTTCTATAAATCCAACAATTTGAAAAGACTCACTAAGGGACATCTCTTCAGCATGAATTTCATGCACAATCAATTGAATTTCTTCAACTTGACTTATCATTGATTTAGAGTCAAGCATTTTGAAGTCCAAAAATATGCCAACTTTAAATTTCTTTACTGAAGCATCCTCAGTTTGTACTTCTTGTCTAGACTTTCCTATAATGCCTTGGTTGTCTTGAAGGTAATATACATAGTATATAGTGCATTATGAAAAACATTGAGAATATAATTTCTACAAAGAAAATCAGAATGCTTCCAAGCATCTATTGTAACAACCTTTTCCTTACTAATAGTTGTCATTCTCCCAATTTTGGAGCATCTTCAGTAAGAAACTATGTCAAGTTCAAGGTAGTTAAATAGAAAAATATTTTCTGTTGCTATCTGTTAAACTCATTTCCATTGAACTTTTCTGGTTTCTCACCATGCATTGAAGCAATTGGGTTCATCCAATTTGTACTTGCACTTTCCATTTCTGTTACTCAAACAGAAACTTTGATTAATCACACAAATTAACCTGTAAATAACATAATAATTAAAATTAAAGATACTAAACAAATTCAATTCAATTGCTATTTACAATATTTTTTTTGGTTTAAGTGGGGCCTCAGTCCATTTCATTCCTGGATCAACACCGAACGTGGGTATACAACTCCCACTCTATCCCTTACAACCATTCATCTAAATCCTGGAGAGGTTCCACAAACATTTTCATGTCCTCCTTCTATACAAAACTAAGTCTTGACAATATATCAACACACTTATTCCCCTCCCTGTACACAACTGTACACATGTATAATACAATGATTAGAAAACCTATCCAAAGCCTGACAAATTAGCCATATCATTCGTGGCTCTCTAATGCTTCCTTCCTGTACATTACACAACATAGACACAACAAAACTAGAATCACACTCCAAGATAATACTTCAGAACTGATATGATGTAGCTAGTTCCAAACCCACATACACTGCCCATATTTCACCATGATTGCCGAAGCACTCCCCAATTTATGAGAAAAACCACTTAACCATTCTCCCTAGTTACCTCCGATAAGACCACCACAACCAGCTGCACTCCCTCCATTCTTTGCTGCCCCATCCACGTTGATCTTTACCCATCCTTTAGTAGGAGCTTCCCATCCAATATGTATTTCCCTTCTACCACCCAAGCATCTGCCAAATTCAACACTAGCTTGTTTAACATCATTTACATATCTTCTCACAATTCTACATAGGCTATTCACAATATTTAAAATACATAAATTAGCTCTTTCACATCATATTAATTGGCTAGGTAAGTGCAAATTTAGTGGGAGTCTCTCTATGTTATTGCAATAGTGACTAATTAAGTAAACACTAAATCAAGGCTTATCCTTTAAATCATTTTCCTAGACACCAATGGTATGAATTAACTTTAGTTGATTCCAATGCCAATAGAGAAAATTGCATTCAAATTGTCTTAAGGTTGTTATCAAAAACAATTTCAAGGTAGAAATTTCAGTAAGATAAGAATCTATGTAACTAAGATGGCATAATAAGTAAACATACAACAATTATGTGTACTATAGAAAAAACAAAAACAACTCACAAGACTACCGAAGGAAACAAAATGAACGAGAGAGTTGTTAGCAAACAATTCCGTACAGGAAATATAATGCGGATAGAATGAGTGTCATGGAAGTAAATGATGACAAGAAGAAGGGAGTTTGATATGTCGGAGATTGTGGGAGTAAATAGATGGAACCAGAGGTTCCAGGAAGGGTCGATAGTGAGGTCGAAGGACTTACTGCCGTAAATGGGGCTAGGAGTAGGTGGGACTTTAGGGTTGAAGAAGTCAAAGAGACAACAATTGATGGTGCAGTTGTGGCAGCTAAGGGTGAGCAAAGGGCCCGCAACCCGCCCAACCGCTCGCACCCCGCGGAATTTTCCCCGGTTTAAGCTCGCTCAAATTGAGCCTGTTACGGGTAATGGAGTGCCCCGTACCCGTTTACATTATACGGGCGGGTTAAGGGTTGAGGCACGGGTCACCCGTGCCTGCCCGCTACCCGTTTAAGTTTTTTTTTGTTTCCTTTTGCCCTCACCCCTCAGTCAGCCCGCTAAGTGTTTTTTTTTGGTTTCCTTTTCCCCTCAGTCCATTACCCCCAGGCCCTCACCCCTCAGCTCACTTTTTGACCCAAAAAAAAAGCCCTAAGCTCAGCTCACTGCTCTCTCAGTCTCTCGAGTCACTTTTTTTCATTAATGCATGTGTTTTATCATACATTCATTCCTTCTAAAAAAAATGCATAAAACAAATGTATGTGGTTTTTTTTATAATCATATTCATTCATTGCATTTGTGCAATAAAAAAAGTCATTATTTTTATGGTATTTGATCACTCCTTCATGGCTTCATCAATACGTCTGTGTGACTGTGTGAGATCTGTGCGTGCAGTAAGTTAACTAAGTTTCACTGGGCAAAAAACTCATTAAAAAAAATTAGACCAAGAATTATAAAAACTGGGCAAAAAACGCATAAAAAAAAATTAGACTAGAAATTATAAAAAAAAAGCATAAAAAACTATTCCGGGCCAAACAAAAACGCAGCAAAAAAAATATGTTTTGGGCCCAAAAAATATTCTTGACAAAAAAGCTTATCTGGACTCAAAAAAACTGTTTTAAAAAAAGCCTAGATATGTAAATGGGTAACCCTTACCCGTTTTTAAAAACCCGTGTAACCCGTACCCGTTTTTGTATGGGTTACACGGGTTTAGGCACGGGTATGGGCTGCCCCGTACCCGTGAAAAATAAATGGGTGGGGTGCAGGTTACCCCCGGTAGGGATGTAAAAAGGCCAGGGGCCTGTGGCCTGGCCTGTTAAAAGCCTGGTCAGGCCTGGCTTGTCAGGCTAAAAGGCCAGGCCAAGGCCTCTTATGAGGCCTGTTTTCCCTTAACAGGCCAGGCCCAGGCCTGATAAGAGGCCTTTTAGGCCTGTCAGGCCGGCCTGTTTATATTATTAATATTAATTTATGTAATTTTGGCCTGTTTTTAGCCTGTTTAAAGTAGGCCTGTTTTCGGCCTGTGGCCTGTTATTTATATTATTAGTATTAATTTATGTAATTTTGGCCTGTTGTTAGCATGTTTAAAGTAGGCCTGTTTTCGGCCTGTGGCCTGTTAGCTTAATTAAATTAAAAAAAATTAAAATTTTTTTTTAAAATTTTTTTTTTTTTAAAAAAAACACAGGCCTTAATAGGCCACAGGCCAGGCCAGACCTATATACAGGCCAGGCCCAGGCCGAAAAGTAGGCCTGTAACAGGCCACAGGCCAGGCTCAGGCCAGTATGTTACAGAACAGGCCTGGCCTGTTAAGGGCAAGGTCTGGCCTGGCCTGGCCTGTTTACACCCCTAACCCCCGGGGCAGCCCCGCCCGCCCGTTGCTCACCCCTAGTGGATGCGAAAGATGTTAATGAGGATAGAGAGGAAGAAAACAGAGAACTGTACCTTCCAAGAAAGGTAAGATAGAGAAGGGGAAACCATTTGCTAGGTTTGCCCTATTAAATAAGGGCATTTTATGAAAATAAATATAATTAATTAATTTAACTATTATTCTTAATCTCTCTAAAATATGTTAAATATGTCCTAAAATTAGGATTGGAGGAAGAACATAAATGAATTATCAAAGTAAAGACCCTATTTTAGGAAATTTATTACACTAGACATGGAATTTATTATGTGTTGTAAATCTCTAATGTGAAGTTATGAAACATACCCACATAATTTGAACTTTCTAATTGTGGAATTTCAAAAAAGGATTTGTAAATTGCTAATATGAAATGGTGAAACTTGCTTTAAGTGTAGTAAATTCCCTGAAACATTATCTTTACTTCATCTTTCTAATTTTAAAAATAGTAAAAAGTGTTGTAAATCGTTATGGTGAAATAGTAAAACTCACTTTAAGTAGTAAATACAACCTCTAGGAAAATACATTTCTTGAAATAGGAGCCTTTTACTTTGATAGTTATTTTATATACTATTTTTTACTATTTTAATAATATGGCTTGGTAGCTCATGCCTCATGGTCATCAAACTTTTTAGGGTGGTATTTTGCTTGCTCCCTAAGATGCGAGTTGCACCAATCCATGATGTTAGTTGCAGTGCATCACCTAATAGAGAGGTGAATTATAAAAATTAAAATAATATTCATGAATAATTAAATTAGGAAGGAAGAATTAGAAAGATATCACCAAAGTGTGCATAATATTTATACTAGTTCGGTCTTAATATCTTGACTACGTCTAGTTCTCAGAGCGTTTATGAGATTTCTACTATCTTTCAACAATTACACAGGATCAGAGTAATCCTCATAAGGACTCACTCCCTCTTACAAATGTAATCAGACAACCATACTCAAGGTTCTACTACCTTGAGGTTTTACAATAATTAATTGAATGATAAAGACTCTCTCACAGAGTATATATATGAACTCTGAAGAATATAAATATCACAAGATATTTCAAAGAGTATTAATGAGCAATAAGTGAGCAATAAATTTTATTGTCGTTGGTTGTTAGCTCCGTATTGAATGCTTTGGCTTTTATAGTTGAATTTCATTAATGACTATTGGAGAAGCTTCAATGCAAGAACATATGACACTTGAGTGCCAATCAGCCCATACTCAAGTTTCACACTTGAGTGTTGATGAATTGGTTTTGTAGAAGAAGACTATTTCAAAACGAAGCTTATTTGAAAAATATGCTTTCCTCTAAACACTTGAGTGTCATGTTATCCACACTCGAGTGTTGATGCTTTGTGTTTTTGGTAGGAGATCATTCAAGAGATAAAGTTTAGAGAGAATATTTTATCTTTACTAGACTTGAGTGTTGCTGAATGACACTTTAAGTGTGCCGCAAAGTCTGAATTCATCATTGTGTGTTATGTACTGACGTTGTGCTTACTTACCTTGGCACTTGAGTCTTGAAGTTCATACTCAAGTATTAGCCACTTTGTTTCCAGAAAGAGTGAGTGTAAGTCATTATTTTGCAAGTGTTGGGGGAACACTTGAGTGTTCATTAATACACTTGAGTGCTCATCACACTCTGTCGAGCAACACTCGAGTGTTTACTTAAACACTCGAGTATTTGTCACAATACTTTCTAAATTAAAGCGGGTGTCAAGCACTTATGATGCGAGTGTCAAGCCAACACTTGAGTGTTCAGGGTAACACTCGAGTGTGTTCATACCATGATACTTTAATAATTGCTTTTGATTCAAGTTTTGGTTTTAATAACAACTATATACTTGAGTGTTATTTAATATACACTTTAGTGACTTGAATCATTAAGTTTACTTTCGTTACAAGTGTATGTTATCATCAAAACTTAAAATCTGAGAATTAACATTCTTCTCGTTTTTGATGATGACTACACTTTGCAATTCTTTTGAATATATTGTGAGAAACTTCGAGATCACCAAGGAAGAATATCTTAAAACAATAATATAACATATACAAAGTTGCATAATTAAATAATTGCATTAATCTTGCATTGATAATCAAACTACATGATTCAAGATGTTAGTACAAAATATGGATTAAAAGCAAAAAAGCATAAAGTCCTAACACTCATAAATGGATTGAAAGCATAAAATTAGAAAGGTCATATTAGTCTCAAATTATTCATCACTCTCTCTCTTTGTCATCAGGCAAAAATGTGGGCAAGGTGAGAGGTCGTGGGTAGAGGAAGAGGAAGGAGGAGGAACAGAAGTATAGAAAGGTGCAGGAGGTGGAGTGTAAACAATCAAGGCAATGGATAGGTTTGGTAGTGGTGTAATGGAAGCAATAGAGGATGAAGTGGAAGATGAAAGGGGAGTGAGAGTGAGATCTAGAATAAGTGAGACCTGAAATCACATTCTCCCGAGCAATACTCGAGTGTTCACTTAGACACTCGAGTGTTTGTAGCAACACTTTCTAAATTGAAGCAAGTGTCAAAAACTTATGCTACGAGTGTTAAGCCAACACTCGAATGTTTAGAGTAATACTTGAGTGTGTCCATACCAAGGCACTTTCATAACTATTTTTTATTCAAGTTTTGGTTTAAATAACGGTTGACACTCGAGTGTTATTTAATACACACTTGAGTAACTTAAATAATCAAGTCTACTTTATTTGCAAGTGTTTGTTATCATCAAAACTTAAAATTCCCTTTCTTTGCTATTATGGGGAACAAAGCAAACAATGAACTCTCTTACCATTAACCTTTTCTTTGCTATTCGGTCTTTAAATTTCACCTTTGTTTTGTCAAACACTCATCTTTTCCAAGAAAATTCTACACCAGAAAATCAAAACCATTATGAGTAATTGATTTGCAAACATCATCGCTAGCATCTTCTTGCACCAAAATCGTCGAAGTTTGTCCTCTCTCACTCCACCACCACAAGTCAACACTCAAACACAAGGGAGAAGGAGTTGGGACTTTTGAACTTGAAAAAAGATGAGGGAGAACGAGAATTGAACGAGGCACATACCAGATCTTCAAAACACCATCAGAGGATACAAGCTGTCATCGTTGAAGGCATGACAAGTGGGGTTGGCGAAAGATCAAAAAGTGAACGCAAATCCTCATGAGAACATCAATCTACAAGTCGACGACAAAGTCCGCAACATCTTCAAAGAAGGATCCATTGGCAATTGCAACCTGGAAACTGAGGTTGCAACAATTGAGTATGTCCATGTGATCGATGCCAAGGCAAGTAGTGACTGAGGTCGAGAGAGGGGAGAGAACTGAGGAGATTGGAAGGGAAGCAATGCATATTGTTGTAGGTGATGACATGAATGAAAGAGGGATGAATGTTAAGAAAGGAGACAAATTGGGGAAGGGTAAAGGCAAAGAAGCTGAGAAAGTCAAGAGTGAGAGAGTATTTGGATGGGAGGGCATTTGTGTCATTTCGTTTTGATTTAAAAAAGGACAAATCAAGTATTAATATCTTTGTGGTATTATAAACATTTGAAAAACCTTTTTATCTTTTCATACTTTTAAAGTTCTTTATTTATTTTTCCCCTAATGTATAGGTATATCTTTATCTAGTGTGAGCCACGTATGATGTATTTGGATTTTGGGACATAATATTCAACATTATACACACACACACACACACACACACACACATATAATATGGGGTCAACATTAAGAATACAATATTGAAATATTTTATGTAAATATAAAGATAGGTTATGGGATGAGTGGGTTATAGCGGGGAGAGGTGTTACGGGCTGATGATGTTAGCGGAATTTTAACATTTCTTTCGTAGATGGGTTGGTGATAAAGGGGATTGTTGGGGGTAATATAGTCAATTTGATAATTTAATGGGACACAAGATTCATAATGTTGACAATTTCCATACAAAAGTCTCTGTCATGTATCATTGAAAAATATAAAAATATATTCGGATACTTGGAATATACTGAAATTAAATAAAAATTAATCAAGTAAATGAGAATCACATGGTTATGGTTTGAAAAATGCTACTATAATAACTATTCCCCAAAAGTTCGTGTTTGATTTTTAAATTCTAGTTAAGGTTTCATTGTAATCGTTTAATTTTATAAACTGTTTTTCAATAATCTCTAACGCTAATAGTAATAATTTCATAAACATTAAAAAAAAAAAATCTTTATATAAGTTTTAAACATTGACAAAATATTCTTAAATACTACCATATCGAGTTTACTTTTTTAAGAATAACAATGATCCATCCAAAAAATAGTTAATGGCTAATTGTTATCATCAATAACTATTTCATTGTAGTTAATAGATAATGAGTTGCAGTAGGTAAACTAAAGTGATCTTAATTTATGTAATAGATTTTTTTTTAATGTTTATATTGTATTTTAACTACTTTTGTTTATAATATAACATTTTTTATTTTTACCCCATCATTATAATAACTGGGTCCACTACTGTCCCAACCGCGTCAACAACAAAATCCTCCACCCACAACGTCGAGTATTCTCTACTTTTCAAATCTGAATCAATGAGGTCATCCTTTGTTAGCTCTCCCTCCAAAGCCTCCGGACCTGTTTGGCATGGCTTTAAAAGTCAAAATAAGTCCACTAGAAATCGTCTTCAATTTCACCTGCTCCCAATTCGCCTGGTCCCATCTTGAAAACTCCTCATGAGCAAAAAAAAAAAAAACATTCTCGCAAACTCCCCATCTCGCCTGCCCTCTCCTCTCCTCTGCAATCGACTGCTTCTCTCTATCTGCTCCCCATCTCGCCTCCTGATTTGTTCGTCCTTCGCCGGATCTCCACATCCTTCGCCTGATCTGTTTGGTATGTTCTTGATTTTGTTTCCTTTCTTCATCTGTTTCGGTACATATTCCCTGATGTAACTCTTGATAGATATTCCCTGATTTAATATTAATCTCCAATGTCTGGGCTGCGCTTGAGCTGGAAACCCACTAATTCTAGGGATTTTGCTTCTATTCAATTGCTGTGCATTTCTTGGTCTCATTTTTTATTAACATCTACCACAGAGATTATGCCTGCTAAGTTTCGCGTGTTGGGTTGAGCCCATTATGAAAAAGGATAGACCTTGGGATTTAAATTATAATTATTAGAGTGGTCTGAGTGAGGAGGGACAGTTGGTTTAATGCTTTTTAATGAGATTAATATAGAGAAAAAGTAATTAGCTCGTTTCCACCTTGTGTCTCTGAAAAGTAAATAATTCCTGAAAACGAGCATTTAATCAAGATATTTGTTAAATGAATCATATGGCCTTCAGCTTCAGAGTTCAGACGATGAGGAGCTTCCTTGTGTTAAGTGATTTCGTGTTTATTTCTGTATCCTCTGCGCACTTTCTGGTACCTTTCTCCTCTGTGATGCTAGGATTTCTCTGCTTGTATTTGAAACCTGAAACTAGTACAGTACTTAAGTGCCGCACCATTCTTAAGCTGAATCGAATTTTTTATCAAGCCATGTTTTAAATTATTTGCTCAACAAACTTTCTTCGTGTTTTTTGAATGATTGTTGGATGAGGTTGTTGGGATTATATTATAGCTGATTGCTCAGGATTTGTTCTCTCTTTATGGTCGTTTAATTCCTTCTTTTTTTTTTCTTTATGTTTGGCCTTTCATCAGCAGTCAACTATTTGAATAACATTATTTTTTGTCTTCTGCCTGGTTTGACGAAGGTTGCTGTAGGTATACTTTTTATCCGTCATTTTATCAGTAATGACTTCCCTGAAGCAAAACTATCTGCATACCTATTTGAAGTTCATATTATGGTTTATTGTTGGTCTACTTTCAACTGATTTCATATATTCACATTCTAACAAAATAATAATAAACGAAAAAAAATCGTAAATACGACATAAATAATTAATTAAAAATTGAACAAAGAGATAAATAAGTAAACTAAAGAAGAAAATATAATAAATAAACTGAAGAAATATTTTATAAATAATAAATAACGGTTATTTAGCTAATTAGTATCACTGAAATAAAAAAACTAAAATAAAATTAAAACAAGTAAATTTAGCTAATTATTAACACAGAAGGAAACAAACATTTAAATAAGCAACCAAACATTCCGTGTGACTCCTCCTAATTGAAATTTCCTTCTAGGACGTTCTAAGAGGGTTAGGGTTAATTTGCGTGTATGTTTCTTAGTTTTTTTTTAAAAAAAAAAAAACAGAAGGATTTTTTTGGTTAAGGGCAAAGCGCAAAACCCTTTTCGGCTTTCGATTAAATGGGTCTCCCGAACTTTCAACAACGGCTGCCTTATCTTTTGGACGCTCCCTCTTCTTCCAAACCCTTTTGGTTTTCAATTGTTGGACGCTCCCTCTTCTTCCAAACCCTTTTTGTTTTCAATTTTTGGACGCTTCCTCTTCTCCCAAACCCTTTTGGTTTTCAATTTCAGATGTGTCTCCAAAACTTCATCCGCTAGCTCAGCTTCAGACGCTCCAATCTTTTCCCAAGGTTTCTTCGCCAATTCATTACTCATCTTTCTCACTCTCATTTACGTTTCCCTTCGATCTTCTCAACCTGAAAGCCTAACTCTCTGGAGGACGATCGCCTCCCTTCTTCTTCCAAGTCCGCTTGTTCCTCGGCGACCCTTTGCCTTTGAAATACTGTGAGTTTGAGACCCAAATTCCTTATTCTTTATCATCGTCACATGTATTTCAATTCCGTCTCCTTCCCATCTCCTTCCCTGCCTTTGCAATATTGAGACCCAAATTCTGGATTCTATAGCATCGTCTTAAATATTTCAATTTTGTGCTTTCAGTCGACTCATTTGGCCATGTTCTTTCTCCTTTTTTGAGGTGAACTGGTCTTTTGCTGTGGGTTCGTATTTGACGGAGCAACTATCTGAGGGAATCCATTGGTTGGTGAGATTTTGAGATCAAGGAAACTCTTCACGACACTGAAGAATATGTGTGTTCTCCATAGTTCTTTCCTTCAAAATGTGGCTGTCAGTTTTAGATTAGTCTTCCCCCCCCCCCCCAAACAGTCTTTTAGTTTTGAGCTTGAAATCTTATGCTTCAATTCTTGCTTATTTATTTTTCGATTTGATTGGAGATTAGGTTTTTGACTTTGGGCTGAGATAAATTTAACCAGGGAAAACAAATAAAACAAAATATTTTGTTTCCAGGGTTATGGTAAAAACAATATTAGAATCTGGCTTGCATCTGGAATTTAGAGGTGGTCTTATGTTGGTTTTAAATCAACAATTCAGTTCCCCCATTTTCAATATCTTCCTGTTGGAAGATATGACCAAGCGTCTCATGTTGCTATAGCCTATATGATTTATTTGCCAAGCGTCTAGGTATTTTTTAAATCTTTATTATAATGTGTTAATAGATAGATGTTCATTGTGTATTACATTAATTTGCTCTATTTATCAACCAAAAAAAAATCAGAAGTGTATTGACCGTGAGTTCAAGGGGAAGAGAGATGTGAACAGACCCTTCATTAGTTGTTGAGGAACAAGGTTGATTTTCAAAGGGATAAGAAAAAATGATCCAAGCACATATTGGAGTGTTGGCAAAGAAAAAAACCAGTAGCGGGTTGGTCAAGGGTAATTTAATATTTTCAAATTTACTTGGCCCTTCTAAATAGTTATAATTTTTGTGATCTGTTTAATAAATATTATTTTATCTAGTTCCTTGGCTCTAATTCTCCATATAAACAAAGAATCAGTTACTGATTTGGTGGAATCTAGGTTAGAACTGAGTGTGCATTTCCTATCACTCGGTGGAAATTCATTGGTTTGCGCATATTCTGTCGATTGGAAGTCAATTTGCTGTCATTGGCAGCAAATTCAAGCTCTGAGCTGATCGCTTATTGAACTTGTGATTAACCATGCTATTTGCTAAATTATAAATCTACTGGAAAGTTTGCTAGAAACTTGAAATTGTTATGCTGAACTGATGTGGAAATCAAATTCTTGCTGTTATACTTGATTTGAACTTGATTTCTACAAGGCTTAAAGGTTACATTTGCAATCTGTGCGCGCTTCCTTATTGTATTAGTTCTTGGCATAATTTACTGTCATTAGTGGTCATTACTAGCCTATGGAATTGGAACTTTCATGTGTAATTGCTGTGATTCTCAGAATTGCATTTGGCTCACTGTTATGGGTAGCGTTAAGAAATCCATTTGTTAAATCAGATCGCTGTGTGACTTTTGAGTCCTTACAGTCTCTGTGTTTGCTAATTTGTGACAGAAAATTCCACTTGAACTAATTCACTTGTTAGATTTGATTGTTGATATGATCACTGAAGTTGTCTAGAATCAGTTAACTCACTACCATTCATTCATTACATCCAACTTCATGCTGTCACACATTCTTGAAGTTAATCTTGAAGATTGAAGAGGGACTGCTTTGAATTGTTCGGTATTAAATACTATACTTCAATCAGATTTGTCAAAGATTCTAGGGTTGAGAATTCCCATAATCTGATTTAGAAACCTAAGTATATCCATGACTTTATTCATGAGATTCTCTCATTTGACTTACTACTGGATTTACGCATACATGAGCTTCATCACTTGACTAACATGATTTCTGTTGATCATATTGCTACTGATTATGATACCTCCTTGCAGGTAATTCATGGGATAGGTCTCCAAGGGACTCAACAAGTACCATATATCTTGGAGCCTTTACCAATTGATCCTGAACCACCACAAAGGATGATTCATCAAGGAGCAAGGACTATATTGGAGGGGCTTATGATTCTCATCCGGGATGGGAATTTATGTTTCATGACTTCAAGAAGATTTCATTGCACGGTTGTCCCTTTCCCTCACTTTACATTAGTTTTTTAGATTGATTAATTGTTTTATGAGCTTTATTGTGAAACATAAGTGTTTTTTTTTTTTGGCCTTGGGGTGGGGGGATTAGTCTAGTGGTAAAAGGTACTTGTTATGGCATAGGTTTTGGTATGTCGATTCAATCCAGCTGTATTTATGCTATTTATATTCTGTCGTTATTTGACATTGAGGACAATGTTCTTCTAAAGTGATTTTTAATGTTCTGTTCTATTCCTCTGGTCTAATCTGATTCTATTTTAGAGTTTCTGATCTGTGTTGGTGATTATTTGCTTGAATTTTGCACTGTAATTTCGGGTTTGATGGTTGCTTGACTGGTATCGAATTTGATTGAACCTGGAACACGTCTTTTTGAATAGTGTTTAGGCTTGTTGAAGTGTGAATTGCTTGTTGAATCAATGAATTCTGGAATTTTGCATCAAGGCAGAATAATCTCATGCATTAAGTTAAATTCATATGCAATTTGGTCTTGGTGAGTGAATGAGGGTGAGTAAGCCAGTTGGAAGGATTTGGGCCTGAATTTTTCTTAAAATTGTGTGATACCATCTAGCTTAATAACTTCCTAGAACTTGTCTCAATCCTTAATTCGAGGCCACATCAGCACTTGGAATTGTGAATAAGATAAGGGCATTCCATTCAAACCCCTTTGACCAAACAGCAGCCTATACACATTAAATCCCTTGTTTAACCCTTTGAGCCCTTCGTTATTCTTTCATTTTCCATCGATGATTAATGAATGCTGCATGTGCCGAATGTTTGGAGGCTATGACTTGCTAAGTTGATTGAATAAATAATGGCTTCATGTTTATTGAAATTAGTTGATGTATGCAATCTTGGTTACAGGAACTACGTGAGGCTGGAATTTTCAACATAATGAACTTTCTTTTGCCATTTAGTTGTTGTCACAATGCTAGAAAAAAAAAGTGATGAAAAAAAAAAAAGAATAGAAAAAGAAGAGCAAAAAAAAAAAGGAAAAAAGGAACAAAAAAATGCAGAAAGAGGCAATGAAAAGTTATATGAAAAAACTGAAGAATGAACAGAAAAAAGAAGAGAGAAAAGCCTAAGGAGAAGAAGAAAAAGAAAAAAGAAAAAAAAAGGAAAGAAGAGGAATGAGAGCTAGCGAAGTGCCAAGGGTGAAGGATGAATGATTCTGACTTGTGCATATGTGGTACTTAAGTGATTGATGTTGAGTTTGCTGTCATGAACATCTGAATTTGTGTGTTTGGTGTCATCAACTCTTCATGAAAGTTGTATCAGAGAGTGACATACATGTGCAGTGTTCATTAATAATTGGCATTTACTTCCACTCCATCATTTGGCCTTTCCAACATTACAACCCTAAAAAGACCCTTTGATTCACAAAGACTGAGGGCTACTTAGTGGTGGAGATGTAGGATAGTTACAAGCCTATGGGAAGCCTAAATTAGATGGTCTTGAGAGAAATATCCCTGATTACTGAGAGTGAGAGGGAAACACTTACCATGTGAGAAATCTCCTCCTTTATTTGCTTTCCTCGATTAAATTGCATGAGTTTAATTGCTTTTTTGGCATGAAGTTGTTTTGGATTGGAGAGCGTTCATGAATACAAGTGGTTCATATTTGAGCATGCTTTGATACTCTTCATTCGTGGTGTGTTTGAGATTCAGTTTTATTCCATTATTTTGCTCGGAGTGTAAAATCCTTTTTTTTTTTTTGTTTTGGGGGGGGGGTGTGGGGAATTGATAGAACCCATTATTTTCATATATTATGTATAATCTTAGGCTTTTGTCACTCTAATTGAGCTAAAATATGTTAATTAGAAGATAACTGTGTTTAGGAGTGATTATATGGATTAATTTTTAATTTGACAAATTTTATCACTTCTTTAATTCCTTTAGTGTCTATTCTTTTAATTACAAGATATTACATTTTATTTGGGGTTTGATTTGTAGGATCCTTGGGAGTTCTTTGTAAAGTGTCAGCTGAGATTCTGCACTTTAGAGTTTTGCTGTGAATTGAGCTGGAATTAAACTGTCAGCTGAGATTCTGTGGCCACATCATTACTGTCCTGTGGAAACTCGTTCGTTGGCCAACCTTTCTGGTCAACTTTATTCTCTGGTTGCTTCTTGCTGGTTGGATCACGTAAGGTTTAATTAAATTTGGCTTGCTGAGTGTCGTTATTCCTTTTTTATTTAAATAATGTTAAACATCTTAAGTTTGTATTTCAAGTTACTAAATACTTCAAACTTCAAGAGATTGATCATAGAAACCTAGACTTTTTAGTTTACCTTCTTTCCTTTCAGTTTTCATATTCTTTGGAATTCTACCTTGTTCTCAACTAAATATTCTCAATAAAGTTATTTTCTTTTATTTCACCTGTCTACCGAAAGTTTTCTTTTTGTTTCCCTGTTCCTATGGTTAGTTTTGACTCATTTATCTCATTTTCCCTGCTATTTTCAAATCATCATGACCCTGCTGAGGCTGAGTAGTTGTTGAAAATCCAGCAGGAGCTTGATGAAACAAGAATCATCTTGGTGAGCGTTAGATTTACATATGGATCAATGTGTCATAAACTTCTTTTCAGTTGGACATTCTTCTTCTCTAGCAGTTGTCCAGCACTTTCTATTTTATATTTATATTAACCTTCTGTGAAAAAACTTGTAAAATTGTTTGAGGGTTTTGGAACTTGTTTCTCAATACATATGATGATCAATGCATGCTCATGCAATTTAAGCATCACTTTATACTAGCTGAATAATTCATGTCCTTAAGTGAGATGTTATCATATAATTTATAAAACCACCCTTTTATTAATGATTTTTGTCTTGCTATTTTGTTTTTAAATCTGTATTTATGCTTATTAATGTGCCTTTGGACTGTAATATTGGAATTAATTTGGCGTCTTGACCTACCCATGCTACATGTGAATTTGTAGACTTTTGTTACTTTCTCCCTCCCTCTCCATTTTTGCATTTCTTTTTTATGCTTTTTATCTCTAGATGTGAGATGTCAGTACAGGTAGTTGTTTCCTTTTGATTGGAGAACAGTATAAGATTATTGACAGTGCTCTTGCACGTGGGGAGAGGTTGGACAATTTAATTGAGAAGAGTTCTAAATAGGCTATTTCTTTTGCGCTTTAATTTTCATTGTTCCCTATGAGGCCAATCTCTCATCTATATACGTGTTAATAGTCATTTCTCATAATTTTTTTTGGAGTGCCAACTTGTCATTTCTACTGATGGCTTGTAATTACTTTTTAAAGCACGAGGTTGCTATGGCAATCAATGTTTACATAAACAGTTTCTTCAATTTTGAAAGGAATTCATGTTAATTTTGGAAGCAATTCATGTTAATGGTGTGTGGATTAATGTTATTCTTGAGTAGAAATGTACTGATTTGTTTTTGTTTTCGTATTTTCTGTATCACATGCAGAACAATAGATCTCTAGTGACGCTCTCAAAGATCTTTACAAGTCCTTTGCATCAGAATATCTATCCCATTGTTTAAATTGAAGATTTTTTTGACCAAGATGGCCGTGAGCTACTAAAAACCTAAAGTGCAATAGACCTGATTAAGATAATCATTTTTTTGCGATCACAATGGTAGTTTTAGATATCTGAATTCATTCCCTTTAATTGAAAATAGGTGACTTAGAGGGAAGTGGAGAGACTTGCGATTAAGACCTGAGGATTTGGCTTCAGCATGTGGACACTGGAGGTTATTTGCTAATTCATGATAAGAAATACTCAAGGTCAAGGATATAAATGTTAGTTCATTTGGAGTAGAGGTATTGACCAAAGTGGCTAAGATGGTCTCCATTCAAGTAAGATGAAATTTTGCTTTTTACGTATTCTGCAGATTTAGGTAAATTAATCTTGTAATTTCTGTACTGAGCTTCAGTTGTATTTGTACCCTTCTTTTTTGGGGGGTTATACCGTGTATTAAGTTGTTGGAGTAGGTCAAGAACTTTGTGGATTAACCTAATGCTGAATCATATAGGTCTGTGGTGTCCAGGAAAAGCGTGCTGATAATGTGTAGTTGGCAGAAGGGGTGTAAGTTCGGTTTGAGTGTATGATGATTTTGATTATTGAAAGTAAGCAGGTGTGTACCTTCAGTTATGATGATTTTGACTATTGAAAGTGGTTTTTTTTTTGTTGTTGCAGGAGGCATAGATGATTCATTTTTCTTTTTAAAATGCTCTTCTCTATTTCTTTCTTTTTTATTGTCATAATGATAATGGGTTTCTGTGGGAATATTGTGTATTGATTGTAAATATTCTCTATTGATTAGCAGTTATTAGCTAATTAGTAAATTATTAGTAGTTATTAGTATTTATTAGCTGTCATTAGTCTTTACTGTTATGTCCTTCTCGTTTGTATATAAATTGGGAATTGTATCACAACATGTGATAAAATGAGAATATATTTTCTCTTACAAATTGTCCACACAGTATCAGAGCTGCTTTGAAAATAATCAAATATTAACTTAATTTCTCCAGCATCACCAAAACTCCCAGCACTGTTGAGTTTCGCTAGATCCGTCACTCACCGTCCGAACACACTGTCGAGCATTAACCCTGCTCCCTGTGATTACCACTACTTGGTACAGAGTACTTCAACCAAACCTTGACCTTGAGTGTCTTCCTCCAAACACATGGTATTATCCACAAAAGCTCTTAAGCTCATGTCCCAATACTCCCCAATGGAATGTGATTGCTGACCATAAAAATCACAAATCCTAGATGTTGCTTAAGTACTAATGCTAACTTGCTGTGTAAAGCTCTATTGGGGGTTGCCATCCTCCACACCACCTTTCTTATTAACTGAATGCCAAATCGAGTTATATCCTTTGAAACCCCTCTTCAACGGTTTAAGAGTACCTTTCCCTCACCTTGAATCCAACCTTCCCTCTCATGTGTTCGGCTGCTCCGTGTATGTCAATATGTACGTTTATCTCTTTCTGGAAATGATTTTGCTTGATGTTTTGAATTTAGACTGAGAAATTCTGCTTTAGTTCATTACCCCACTTGAATCTTGAGTCTTAATTGTAGAACCTTCTGTTGCGTGCATCCTTGCTGCTGCACAGGCACATTTGAAAGTCATTTGGTATTCTATGATTCTGCTGTTTGGTGTTGCTTCAGTTTCTGCAATACATATGAAATTGTTCTGTAGGGAATTATTGCAATTCAATAGCTAGCTGGCATTACACTAAGATCTTCATTTTCTGTTCTGTGGATTTCATTTATGTGCATGATTGCTAAATTCATTCCATGTATTTTCTGAACATCTTTGAGGACAACTGCATTTGAATTTGCTGATTGAAGTCCCTCCAATTCTGCAGAAATTTTATTTTGACCTAGTGTTAGGAGCGGCTGCATTAATTGTTTTCTCTCTGCATCTTGCACTTTGACTGAGAATTCTGCTCTATTCATTGTGTTAATTCCCTGGAATCATTTCTGCATTGTGCATTCTTGTTATTGTACAGAGCTGAGACACCTTTGCGTACTTCTAAATTGCTTGCATTAGCATTTGTCACTGTTGCAGTGTGTTCTGTACATGTCATGTAACTGCTGAAAAAAGGGGAGGGTGGGAGAAGACAACAAACTATGGCACTAATTATGAGGATATCATCCTCATGTGTCCTTGACTGAGTTTTGGCTATTCCCTTCATTTGCAGACTTTGATTTCATTGACTAGTTTCTTGAACCTGTGGCACTGTGCATACTATGCTTTGATAGGTTGACGCTAGCTCACTGCATCTTTAAATAAGGGAAATGGGTCTGAATTTCTGCTGCTGAATTTGGTTGCATAATCTGAATTGCTATTTAGTTGCTGTCGATACACAAATCTGACTGTTGCTTATAGTGAATGATCTTTGATAGTAACCGATAGTAACCCAAATCATTATGGTTTGATTTATTCTAGGAAAAATAAATGTCTTAGGATGAATTATGAATTATTTGTTATTTGTTTTAAGTATTAGTTTTGAGTAGTTGAGAAGTAAGTGGAATATCCACAATATTAGGGGTTAGTTGCTAGAATCAGGGTAGTTATCTTTTTGAATTTCATATTTGAATTAGAGTCTCTCTTGTAAGCTACGTCTATTTATTGGCTTTTTGACTATTGAATAAAACATTGAATAGTCAGAGAGATTCTCTTGGGCTGTTCTTAAAGAGTTAGTGAGATACTTGCTTCTCCTTAAAACATAGTAATTCTATTTCCCTTTTGATTCCAGATTTAATCTGATAATCATAAATTCATAATCAGTTCCTTATCAATCTTGTATTTTAAATTTGCATTATAGAGAATTTAAATAATCTCAGATTTAATGGGAAACCTCCACTCTATTCTGAAATTTTGTGGATTTTCGCTCTGTTCAATTTCCCTGGTCTGTGGTAGATATTTTCCATCAATACTGTCATGTAGTGAAATATTGCTATTCTCCTATTGGAAAACAAACTGTTTTGCTGTGTGAAATTCATTGCTTAGCAAATTGTTGTACCATTCAATCTGAATAGTGCTTTGAAATCCTTGGGCAACGTTTCTACTTAGAAGATGGCGCAGTTAAAAATTTTGAACAGCCAAGTGGATCCATTTGGGAATTCAGAGGCACTACAAAAGGAGGGTAGGAAAATTCGATTCTCCAAACATAGGATGTGGAAAATGTCGTGTGTAGCCCCATGGCCTCTGGATTTCTGTGAAGGACAACAGAATCGACCCATTCTTGAATGAGATTAGTGAATATCCTACAAGCCCTATGTTTGAAAGTTCAGTACCTTCAATCTGAGAGTATTTCAATGATACCCACCCATTGGCATCTTCTACTATAGTACTATTCTCTTTTGTTACTTGTCAAGCCCATTGCCACCTTTCCACCTCACATGCCTTTTATTTTCACTTTTCTAGCTCTTTTAGTTATCACATCTCTTCTTTTTCTAGTCTTGATGGCCTGCAGCATCGCAAATAGAGTCTTCATTTGTCCAATCCGGCGATTCCCAAGTCCAGATCTGAACCTAATGAATCTAAGGGTCATTTTCTTGCTTCTACTTGTGTTAAGGGCCATTCATGTGTCGAGTTGTATGGTGTTGAGTATGATTTTTTTAAATTTGCTCATGATTCTAGAATTGAGGGAGGTTATAATCTGATTTGTACTCTTAAGCATATTCACAGTTCTACTCATGAAATCCTCCTCTCTTGCGGCTTGTCACCAGATTTAACTATACATGAGCATGATCACTTGAATTGCATGTGGGTCATTTATGTCATATCAAGTGCTTGTCACTTGATACCTCACTTTCCACTTCTCAAGGCTTTCATTTTAGATTTGTATTTTCTGACTCATGTAGCTTTAGTATTTCTTCATTTTCTAGCCATGACGCGCCTGGAAAGGATTTTTTATGTTCTTTGGCAAAAAATCGAAGTTGCACTTTCTCACTTGATTGACATTTTTGTATTTGTCTCCCTGCTCCTATTGTAGCTATTGATTTAAACTTGTACTCTATCACATTCAGCTTGGTCGTGAGTAGACGAATCTAATCCTCCTTAGTAAGAAAATGCTTATTTCAAACTGAATACCAATTGTTCTCAAGTGCATTTGACTGACATTCAATTTTGTTCCATTTGAACCTGTTGCTGAAATCCCAGGTTCAAAATCTTCTTGCTCTTCCTTGTTTGCTTACTATGGATTTGACTCTCAAGCTGTTTTTCTAAATTTGACTTGGCACCTTGAACTTATTTCCTTAGTTTAGCAATGCTGAATTTTAGCCACACTGCATGCTAGCTAAAGCTCTCTTGCCCATGGGTGAATGATTTTTTGGTGAAAAACCTGAGCATCCACCTACACTTCTGTACGTCACTGTCAAGTTGCGCTTCTGCACTGAAATCTGGTTGAACATTGTTGTAGTCTAGCCACTGAATTGAATTCCTAAGGATTTTGAATTCTGGTGTTAAATGAATCATGCATAATATCTGTAAAGTACCTGCTGCTTGATTGCTTAGTGAAAGGATAAGGGTTCTTTGAATTGATTATGTTGTTGTTCTAAGGATGCTTTAGTGTTGCTTTTGATGTACTGAATTTGAACCAGTGCCCATCATCTTTTGTCGTTGCATAGGCGTTCTGGGAATTGAGAAATATTTTTTTCCCGTAATTGATGTGTTGCTCCACAAAGGAATTAAAAATGGCTTATCAAGGTACACGATTTATTTAGCTTCTTGTACCCCCAATCCGTGAGTAGAAATTGCACTAGCCAATTTCAAAGTAGCTTAGTGTTGTTACTCTATAGCTCAGGATTCTCATACTTTCAACGGTCATGTTCTCTTCCTATTTCTCATTAATGGATGGGAAACATACAATTTAGTGGATAAATTGTTGATATTGCTTTTTTGGTATGTGGTAAAAGTATTTTCACTCCACCTTTTCATAAATGCAAGTTGATTGTTGTATTATTATTATTAAGTATAGTTTTCTTTAATTAATATGTTATTTCAATTTTTTTAAGTTTTTTATTAATTAATATGTCATTTCAATTATTAATCTTTATTGATATTTTTTTATTTTATAACTAATTAATTAATGAATTTACATTCATTTTTTCTCCTTTTTTTCCTATCTCTCTTTTTATTGGTTTTAATTAATTATTGGTTTGTTTGCTTGTTATAAATATTTGTTTGCTTCAGTGTTGATAATTAGTTAAATTTGCTTGTTTTTAAATTTATTTGTTTGCTTCAGTGCTAATAATTAGCTAAATAACCATTATTTATTATATTTTCTTCTTTATTTTATTTATTTATTTCTTTGTTCAATTTTTTATTAATTATTTAAGTTGTATTCCATATTTTTGTTGTTTATTATTATTTTATTGATATTTTTAATTTTATAACTAGTTTATTTATTCACATATGTATTAATTATATAGTTTGAGGATTTTAAAGTTAGTATTTGGTTGGAATATCGAAATTTAGATTTTAATTTATTGGGGTTATATTGTGGATTAAATGGATTAGATGAGGTTATAGGGAATGTGAATAATTGAGATTATTGTGTGAAATTTTTGACTTTCAACAATCATGTACTCTTAATCGACAAACTGCTGGTATTGCTTTTTTGGTATGTCATAGAGGTATTCTCACTCAACCTCTCCATCGCTAAATGTAATGTAAGTTGAGTGATTATTATTATTATTATAAGATTTTTTTATTAATTAGTATATTATTTCAATTTTTAGTTTTAATTAATTTTTTTCATTTTAGATTATTGTGCTTTTTATGACAAATTATTTAATTTATTATCTTATGCTTTTATTCATTTATTTTTCCTTGTATGTGCTTGCCATAGTTAGTCATTTCATTATTCCTATTTCAATTTTTTGTTGTAATTAATTCTTGGCTTGTTTGCATGTTTTAAATTTAATTGCTTACTCTGTGTGGTATATTGATATGTATTTATTCATTTCTTTTTTTCCTATCTAACTTTTTTGTTGTAGTTGATTATTTCTTTGTTTCCTTGTTTTATATTTGCTTATTGTTCATTTCATAACTAATTATATAATTTTTTTTCTTATGCTTTTATTTATTTATTTTTCTTGTGCGTGCGTGTGTGCCATATTTATTCATTTCTTTTTTCCTGTCTCAATTTTTGTTGTTGTAATTGATTAATGGTTTGGTTGCTTGTTTTAAATTCAATTGTTTAGACATGTACTTGTTCATTTCTTTTTTTCTTATCTCATTTGTTGTAATAGTTGCTGTAGTTGATTATTGGTTTGTTTTCTTGTTTTATATTTGCTTCAGTGTTGATAGTGTTCATTTTATCACTAATTATTTAATTGATATTCTTAATCTTTTATTCATTTATTTTTCCGTGCTTGCCATATTTATTCATTTCTTTTTTCATATGTACTTATTCAATTCTTTTTTTGCTATCTCAATTTTCTGTTGTTATAGTGTGTTGTAGTTGATTATTGGTTTCTTTCCTTGTTTTATATTTGTTTTAGTGTTGATAGTGTTCCTTTATCACTAATTAGTTAATTTATTTTTTTAAGTTTTTATTCATTTATTTTTCCTTGTGTATGCGTGCCGTATTTATTTATTTCTTTTTTCCTATCTCAATTTTGTGTTATAATCGTGTGTTGTAGTTGATTATTCATTTGTTTCCTTGTTATATATTTGCTTCAGTGTTGATATTGTTCATTTTATAACTAATTAATTAATGTATTTTCTTATGCTTTTATTTATTTAATTTTCCTTGTGCATGCGTGCCATATTTATTCATTTATTTTTTTCTATCCCAATTTTTTTGTTGTAATCAATTCTTGGTTTGTTTGCTTGTTTTAAATTTAATTGTCCTCTGTTTGTGGTATATAGATATCTACTTATTGATTTTTTTTTTCTCCTATCTCAAATTTTTGTTGTAATAATGTGTTGTAGTTGATTATTGGTGTTTTTTTTTCCTTGTTTTATATTTGCTTCAGTGTTGATACTGTTTAATTTATAACTTTTTACATAATTTATTTTCGTATGGCTTCATTTATTTTTTTGTGTGTATGCGTGCCATATTTATTCATTTCTTTTTTTTCCTATCTCAATTTTTCTTTGTTGTGACTGATTATTTGTTTGTTTGCTTGTTTTAAATTTAAATGTTTACTTTGTGTGTGGTATATATATATATATATATATATATATATATATGTACTTATTCATTTCTTTTTTTTTCCTATCTCAAATTTTTGTTTGTTGTAGTTGATTATTAGTTTGTTTCCTTGTTTTATATTTGTTTTAGTGTTGATATTGTTCATTTCATAACTAATTACCTAAATTTAGTTTCTTATGCTCTTTTTCAATTTTTTTTCCTTGTGTGTGCGTGCCTTATTTATTCATTTCTTTTTTCCCTATGCATGCGTGTGAAATGTATTTATTAGTTTCTATTTCCTATCTGTTTTTTTTTGTTGTGATTGAGTATTGGTTTGTTTGCATGTTTTAAATTTAATTATTTGCTCTGTAATTGGTAATTTGATATGTAATTATTCATTTCTTTTTTTCCTATCTCAAATTTTTTGTTGTAGTTGATTATTGCTTTGTTTCCTTGTTTTATATTTTTTTTTTCAGTGTTGATAGTCTTCATTTTATCACTAATTATGTGATTGATACTCTTAAGCTTTTATTCATTTATTTTTCCTCGTGCGTGTGTGCCATATTTATTCATTTCTTTTTTCCTATCTCAAATTTTTTGTTGTAATTGATTAATGGTTTGGTTGCATGTTTTAAATTTACTTGTTTACTTTGTGTGGTATATAGATATGTACTTATTCATCTCATTTTTCTTATCTCAATTTTATGTTGTAATAGTGTGTTTTAGTTGATTATTGGTTTGTTTCCTTATTTTATATTTGCTTCAGTGTTGATATTGTTCTTTTTATAACTAGTTATTTAATTTATTTTCTTATGCTTTTATTCTTTTATTTTTCTGCACGCCATATTTAGTCATTGCTTCTTTTTTTCTATTTCAATTTTTTTGTTGTAATTAATTTTTGGTTTTTTTGCATGTTTTAAATTTAATTGTTTACTCTGTGTGTATATTAATTTAATATATATTTTTATGCTTTTATTCGTTTATTTTTCCTTGTGTGGGCGGTCATTTCTTTTTTCCTATTTCAATTTTTTGTTGTAATTAATTATTGGTTTGTTTGCATGTTTTAAATTTAAGTGTTTATTCTGTGTGGCATATTGATATGTACTTATTCATCCCCCCCCAAATTTTATGGTGTAATAGTGTGTTGTAGTTGATTATTTCTTTATTTCCTTGTTTTATATTTACTTCTGTGTTGATATTGTTCATTTCATAACTAATTATGTAATTTATTTTCTTATGCTTTTATTTATTTATTTTTCCTTGTGCGTGCATGCCACATTTATTGATTTATTTTTTCCTATCTCAATTTTTTGTTGTAATAGTTTATTGTAGTTGATTGTTGGTTTCTTTCCTTGTTTTATATTTGCTTTAGTATTGATAGTGTTCATTTTATCACTAATTATTTAATTGATATTCTTAGCTTTTATTCATTTATTTTTTCTTGTGTGTGCGTGCCATATTTATTCATTTCTTTTTTCAAATGTACATATTCTCTTATTTTTTTCCCTATTTCAATTTTCTGTTGTTATAGTGTGTTATAGTTGATTATTGGTTTCTTTCCTTATTTTATATTTGCTTCAGTGTTGATAATATTCCTTTTATCACTAATTAGTTTATTGATTTTCTTAAGCTTTTATTCATTTATTTTTCCTTGTGTGTTCGTGGCTTATTTATTTATTTCTTTTTCCTACCTCAATTTTTGTTTGTTGTAATTGACTAATTGTTTGGTTGCTTGTTTTAAATTTAAATGTTTCCTCTATTTGTGGTATATAGATATGTACTTATTCATTTTTTACTCCTATCTGAAATTTTGTTGTAAAAGTGTGTTGTAGTTGATTATTGGTTTGTTTCCTTGTTTTATATTTGCTTTTGTCTTGAAAGTGTTCATTTTATCACTAATTATTTAATTGATATTCTTAAGCTTCTATTCATTGATTTTTCCTTGTGTATGCATGCCATATTCATTTCCTTTTTGATATGTACTTATTCATTTCTTTTTTTCCTATCTCAATTTTGTGTTGTAATAGTGTGTTGTAGTTGATTGTTGATTTCTTTCCTTCTTTTATATTTGCTTTTGTGTTGATATTGTTCATTTTATAACTAATTAATTAATTTTTGTTGTTGTAATTGATTCTTGGTTTTTTTGCTTGTTTTAAATTTAATTGTTTCCTCTATTTGTGGTGTATAGATATGTACTTATTCATTTTTTTTCCTCCTATTTTTGTTGTAAAAGTTGTTGTAGTTGATTATTGGTTTCTTTCCTTATTTTATATTTGCTTTTGTCTTGATAGTGTTCATTTTATGACTAATTATTTAATTGATATTCTTAAGCTTTTATTCATTGATTTTTCCTTGTGTATGCATGCCATATTTATTCATTTCTTTTTTTTCCTATCTCAATTTTGTGTTGTAGTTAATTTTTTGTTTCTTTCCTTGCTTTATATTTGCTTCAGTGTGTTGACAGTGTTCCTTTTATCACTAATTAGTTAATTTATTTTCTTAAGCTTTTATGTACTTATTTTTCCTTGTGTGTGAGAGACATATTTATTCATTTATTTTTTCCTACCTCAATTTTTGTTTGTTGTAATTAATTATTTGTTTGTTTGCTTGTTTTAATGTTTCTTTTGTCTGTGGTATTTAGATATGTATTTATTCATTTCTTTTTTTCCTATCTCAAATTTTTGTTGTAATAGTGTGTTGTAGTTGATTATTGGTTTGTTTCCTTGTTTTATATTTGCTTGTCTTGATAGTGTTCATTTTATGACTAATTATGACTAATTATTTAATTGATATTCTTAAGCTTTTATTCATTTCTTTTTTGATATGTACTTATTCATTTCTTTTTTTCCTATCTCAATTTTGTGTTGTAATAGTGTGTTGTAGTTGATTGTTGATTTCTTTCCTTCTTTTATATTTGCTTGTGTTGATATTGTTCATTTTGTAACTAATTAATTAATATATTTTCTTATGCTTTTATTTATATATTTCTCCTTGTGTGTGCGTGCCATATATATTCATTTATTTTTTCCTATCTCAATTTTTTTTTTTTGTAACTTGTTTTTTTTTTTGCTTGTTTTAAATTTAATTGTTTCCTCTCTTTGTGGTGTATAGATATGTATTTATTCATTTTTCTCCTCTTATCTGAAATTTTTGTTGTAAAAGTGTGTTGTAGGTTATTATTGGTTTGTTTCCTTGTTTTATATTTGCTTGTCTTGATAGTGTTCTTTTTATCACTAATTATTTAATTGATATTCTTAAGCTTTTATTCATTGATTTTTCCTTGTGTATGCATGCCATATTTATTCATTTCTTTTTTGATATGTACTTATTCATTTCTTTTTTTCCTATCTCAATTTTGTGTTGTAATAGTGTGTTGTAGTTGATTGTTGATTTCTTTCCTTCTTTTATATTTGCTTTTGTGTTGATATTGTTCATTTTATAACTAATTAATTAATATATTTTCTTATGCTTTTATTTATATAGTTCTCCTTGTGTGTGCGTGCCATATATATTCATTTATTTTTTTCCTATCTCAATTTTTGTTGTTGTAATTGATTCTTGGTTTTTTTGCTTGTTTTAAATTTAATTGTTTCCTCTGTTTGTGGTGTATAGATATGTACTTATTCATTTTTTTCCTCCTATTTTTGTTGTAAAAGTTGTTGTAGTTGATTATTGGTTTGTTTCCTTGTTTTATATTTGCTTTTGTCTTGATAGTGTTCATTTTATGACTAATTATTTAATTGATATTCTTAAGCTTTTATTCATTGATTTTTCCTTGTGTATGCATGCCATATTTATTCATTTCTTTTTTTCCTATCTCAATTTTGTGTTGTAGTTAATTTTTTGTTTCTTTCCTTGCTTTATATTTGCTTCAGGGTTGACAGTGTTCCTTTTATCACTAATTAGTTAATTTATTTTCTTAAGCTTTTATGTACTTATTTTTCCTTGTGTGTGAGAGACATATTTATTCATTTATTTTTTCCTACCTCAATTTTTGTTTGTTGTAATTAATTATTTGTTTGTTTGCTTGTTTTAATGTTTCTTTTGTGTGTGGTATTTAGATATGTATTTATTCATTTCTTTTTTTCCTATCTCAAATTTTTGTTGTAATAGTGTGTTGTAGTTGATTATTGGTTTGTTTCCTTGTTTTATATTTGCTTTTGTCTTGAAAGTGTTCATTTTATCACTAATTATTTAATTGATATTCTTAAGCTTTTATTCATTGATTTTTCCTTGTGTAAGCATGCCATATTTATTCATTTCTTTTTTGATATGTACTTATTCATTTCTTTTTTTCCTATCTCAATTTTTTGTTGTAATAGTGTGTTGTAGTTGATTGTTGATTTCTTTCCTTCTTTTATATTTGCTTGTGTTGATATTGTTCATTTTATAACTAATTAATTAATATATTTTCTTATGCTTTTATTTATATATTTCTCCTTGTGTGTGCGTGCCATATATATTCATTTATTTTTTCCTATCTCAATTTTTTTTTTGTTGTAATTGATTCTTGTTTTTTTTTTTTTTGCTTGTTTTAAATTTAATTGTTTCCTCTGTTTGTGGTGTATAGATATGTACTTATTCATTTTTTTCCTCCTATTTTTGTTGTAAAAGTTGTTGTAGTTGATTATTGGTTTGTTTCCTTGTTTTATATTTGCTTTTGTCTTGATAGTGTTCATTTTATGACTAATTATTTAATTGATATTCTTAAGCTGTTATTCATTGATTTTTCCTTGTGTATGCATGCCATATTTATTCATTTCTTTTTTTCCTATCTCAATTTTGTGTTGTAGTTAATTTTTTGTTTCTTTCCTTGCTTTATATTTGCTTCAGGGTTGACAGTGTTCCTTTTATCACTAATTAGTTAATTTATTTTCTTAAGCTTTTATGTACTTATTTTTCCTTGTGTGTGAGAGACATATTTATTCATTTATTTTTTCCTACCTCAATTTTTGTTTGTTGTAATTAATTATTTGTTTGTTTGCTTGTTTTAATGTTTCTTTTGTGTGTGGTATTTAGATATGTATTTATTCATTTCTTTTTTTCCTATCTCAAATTTTTGTTGTAATAGTGTGTTGTAGTTGATTATTGGTTTGTTTCCTTGTTTTATATTTGCTTTTGTCTTGAAAGTGTTCATTTTATCACTAATTATTTAATTGATATTCTTAAGCTTTTATTCATTGATTTTTCCTTGTGTAAGCATGCCATATTTATTCATTTCTTTTTTGATATGTACTTATTCATTTCTTTTTTTCCTATCTCAATTTTTTGTTGTAATAGTGTGTTGTAGTTGATTGTTGATTTCTTTCCTTCTTTTATATTTGCTTGTGTTGATATTGTTCATTTTATAACTAATTAATTAATATATTTTCTTATGCTTTTATTTATATATTTCTCCTTGTGTGTGCGTGCCATATATATTCATTTATTTTTTCCTATCTCAATTTTTTTTTTGTTGTAATTGATTCTTGTTTTTTTTTTTTTTTGCTTGTTTTAAATTTAATTGTTTCCTCTGTTTGTGGTGTATAGATATGTACTTATTCATTTTTTTCCTCCTATTTTTGTTGTAAAAGTTGTTGTAGTTGATTATTGGTTTGTTTCCTTGTTTTATATTTGCTTTTGTCTTGATAGTGTTCATTTTATGACTAATTATTTAATTGATATTCTTAAGCTTTTATTCATTGATTTTTCCTTGTGTATGCATGCCATATTTATTCATTTCTTTTTTTCCTATCTCAATTTTGTGTTGTAGTTAATTTTTTGTTTCTTTCCTTGCTTTATATTTGCTTCAGGGTTGACAGTGTTCCTTTTATCACTAATTAGTTAATTTATTTTCTTAAGCTTTTATGTACTTATTTTTCCTTGTGTGTGAGAGACATATTTATTCATTTATTTTTTCCTACCTCAATTTTTGTTTGTTGTAATTAATTATTTGTTTGTTTGCTTGTTTTAATGTTTCTTTTGTGTGTGGTATTTAGATATGTATTTATTCATTTCTTTTTTTCCTATCTCAAATTTTTGTTGTAATAGTGTGTTGTAGTTGATTATTGGTTTGTTTCCTTGTTTTATATTTGCTTTTGTCTTGAAAGTGTTCATTTTATCACTAATTATTTAATTGATATTCTTAAGCTTTTATTCATTGATTTTTCCTTGTGTAAGCATGCCATATTTATTCATTTCTTTTTTGATATGTACTTATTCATTTCTTTTTTTCCTATCTCAATTTTTTGTTGTAATAGTGTGTTGTAGTTGATTGTTGATTTCTTTCCTTCTTTTATATTTGCTTGTGTTGATATTGTTCATTTTATAACTAATTAATTAATATATTTTCTTATGCTTTTATTTATATATTTCTCCTTGTGTGTGCGTGCCATATATATTCATTTATTTTTTCCTATCTCAATTTTTTTTTTGTCGTAATTGATTCTTGTTTTTTTTTTTTTGCTTGTTTTAAATTTAATTGTTTCCTCTGTTTGTGGTGTATAGATATGTACTTATTCATTTTTTTCCTCCTATTTTTGTTGTAAAAGTTGTTGTAGTTGATTATTGGTTTGTTTCCTTGTTTTATATTTGCTTTTGTCTTGATAGTGTTCATTTTATGACTAATTATTTAATTGATATTCTTAAGCTGTTATTCATTGATTTTTCCTTGTGTATGCATGCCATATTTATTCATTTCTTTTTTTCCTATCTCAATTTTGTGTTGTAGTTAATTTTTTGTTTCTTTCCTTGCTTTATATTTGCTTCAGGGTTGACAGTGTTCCTTTTATCACTAATTAGTTAATTTATTTTCTTAAGCTTTTATGTACTTATTTTTCCTTGTGTGTGAGAGACATATTTATTCATTTATTTTTTCCTACCTCAATTTTTGTTTGTTGTAATTAATTATTTGTTTGTTTGCTTGTTTTAATGTTTCTTTTGTGTGTGGTATTTAGATATGTATTTATTCATTTCTTTTTTTCCTATCTCAAATTTTTGTTGTAATAGTGTGTTGTAGTTGATTATTGGTTTGTTTCCTTGTTTTATATTTGCTTTTGTCTTGAAAGTGTTCATTTTATCACTAATTATTTAATTGATATTCTTAAGCTTTTATTCATTGATTTTTCCTTGTGTAAGCATGCCATATTTATTCATTTCTTTTTTGATATGTACTTATTCATTTCTTTTTTTCCTATCTCAATTTTTTGTTGTAATAGTGTGTTGTAGTTGATTGTTGATTTCTTTCCTTCTTTTATATTTGCTTGTGTTGATATTGTTCATTTTATAACTAATTAATTAATATATTTTCTTATGCTTTTATTTATATATTTCTCCTTGTGTGTGCGTGCCATATATATTCATTTATTTTTTCCTATCTCAATTTTTTTTTTGTCGTAATTGATTCTTGTTTTTTTTTTTTTTTTGCTTGTTTTAAATTTAATTGTTTCCTCTGTTTGTGGTGTATAGATATGTACTTATTCATTTTTTTCCTCCTATTTTTGTTGTAAAAGTTGTTGTAGTTGATTATTGGTTTGTTTCCTTGTTTTATATTTGCTTTTGTCTTGATAGTGTTCATTTTATGACTAATTATTTAATTGATATTCTTAAGCTTTTATTCATTGATTTTTCCTTGTGTATGCATGCCATATTTATTCATTTCTTTTTTTCCTATCTCAATTTTGTGTTGTAGTTAATTTTTTGTTTCTTTCCTTGCTTTATATTTGCTTCAGGGTTGACAGTGTTCCTTTTATCACTAATTAGTTAATTTATTTTCTTAAGCTTTTATGTACTTATTTTTCCTTGTGTGTGAGAGACATATTTATTCATTTATTTTTTCCTACCTCAATTTTTGTTTGTTGTAATTAATTATTTGTTTGTTTGCTTGTTTTAATGTTTCTTTTGTGTGTGGTATTTAGATATGTATTTATTCATTTCTTTTTTTCCTATCTCAAATTTTTGTTGTAATAGTGTGTTGTAGTTGATTATTGGTTTGTTTCCTTGTTTTATATTTGCTTGTCTTGGTAGTGTTCATTTTATCACTAATTATTTATGTTCGTTGTTTTATATTTGCTTGTCTTGATAGTGTTCATTTTATGACTAATTATGACTAATTATTTAATTGATATTCTTAAGCTTTTATTCATTGATTTTTCCTTGTGTATGCATGCCATATTTATTCATTTCTTTTTTTCCTATCTCAATTTTGTGTTGTAGTTAATTCTTTGTTTCTTTCCTTGCTTTATATTTGCTTCAGTGTTGACAGTGTTCCTTTTATCACTAATTAGTTAATTTATTTTCTTAACTTTTATGTACTTATTTTTCCTTGTGTGTGAGAGACATATTTATTCATTTATTTTTTCCTACCTCAATTTTTGTTTGTTGTAATTAATTATTTGTTTGTTTGCTTTTTTTAAATTTAAATGTTTCTTTTGTGTGTGGTATTTAGATATGTATTTATTCATTTCTTTTTTTCCTATCTCAAATTTTTGTTGTAATAGTGTTTTGTAGTTGATTAATTGTTTGTTTCCTTGTTTTATATTTGCTTGTCTTGATAGTGTTCATTTTATGACTAATTATTTAATTGATATTCCTAAGCTTTTATTCATTTATTTTTCCTTGTGTATGCAAGCCATATTTATTCATTTCTTTTTTTCCTATCTCAATTTTGTGTTGTAATAGTGTTGTAGTTGATTATTGGTATGTTTCCTTATTTTATATTTGCTTTAGTGTTGATATTGTTCATTTTATAACTAATTAATTAATGTATTTTTTTTATGCTTTTATTTATTTATTTATTTTTCCTTGTTGGTGCATGTCATATTTATTCATTTATTTTTGCCCGTCTCAATTTTTGTTGTTGTAATTGATTCTTGGTTTGTTTGTTTGTTTTAAATGTGTCCTCTATTTGTGATATATAGATATGTACTTTTTTTTTCCCTCTTATCTCAAATTTTTGTTTAATAGTGTCTTGTAGTTGATTATTTGTTTGTTTACTTGTTTTATATGTGCTTCAGTGTTGATGTTGTTCATTTTATAACTAATTACTTAATTTTTTTTCTTATGCTTTTTATCATTTATTTTTCCTTGTGCGTGCGTGCCATATTTATTCATTTATTTTTTCCTATCTCAATTTTTGTTTGTTGTAACTGATTATTGTTTGCATGTTATAAATTTAATTTTTTGCTTTGTGTGTGGTACATAAATATGTACTTATTCATTTCTTTTTTTCCTATCTCAAATTTTTGTTGTAATAGTTTGTTTTAGTTGATTATTGGTTTGTTTCCTTGTTTTATATTTGCTTCAGTGTTGATATTGTTCATTTTATAATTAATTGTTTAATTTATTTTCTTTCACATTTATTCATTTATTTTTCTTTGTGTGTGCATGCCATATTTATTTATTTCTTTTTTCCTATCTCAAAGTTCTTGTTGTAATTGATTAATGGTTTGGTTGCATGTTTTAAATTTTATTGTTTACTCTGTGTGGTATATACATATGTACATATTCGTGTCTTTTTTTCTATCTCAATTTTATATTTTCATAGTGTGTTGTAGTTGATTATTGGTTTTTTTCCTTGTTTTATATTTGCTTGATTGTAGATATTGTTCTTTTTATAACTAGTTATTTAATTTATTTTCTTATGTTTTTATTTATTTATTTTTCCTTGTGCGTGTGCCATATTTATTGATTTATGTTTCCTATCTGAATTTTTGTTGTTGTTATTTATTCTTGGTTTGTTTGCTTGTTTTAAATTTACTTGTTTACTCTATTTGTGATATATAGATATATACTTATTCTTTTTTTTCTTATCTCAATTTTTTGTTATACTAGTGTGTTGTAGTTGATTATTGGTTTTTTTTCCTATTTTTATATTTCCTTTAGTGTTGATAATGTTCATTTGATAACTAATTATTTAATTTATTTTCTTATGCTTTTATTCATTTATTTTTCCTTGTGTGTCCGTGCCATATTTATTCATTTCTTTTTTCCTCTCAATTTTTGTATGTTGTAGTTGATTTTTTTTGTTTGCTTTTTTTAAATTTAAATGTTTACTCCGTGTGTGTTATATAGATATGTACTTTCTCATTTCTTTTTTTCCTCTATGTCAATTTTTTGTTGTAATAGTGTTTTGTAGTTGATTATTGCTTTGTTTCCCTTTTTTATATTTGCTTCAGTTTTGATATTGTGCATTTTATAACTAATTATTTAATTTGTGTTCTTATGCTTTTATTCATTTATTTTTCCTTGTGTGTCCGTGCCATATTTATTCGTTTCTTTTTTCCTTGTGTGTGCGTGCCATATGTATTTATTCGTTTCTTTTTCCTATCTCCATTTTTTTTGTTGTAATTGATTATTGGTTTGTTTGCATGTTTTAAATTTAATTGCTTACTCTGTGTGATATATTGATATGTACTTATTCATTTCTTTTTTTCCTATCTCAATTTTCTATTGTAATAGTGTGTTGCAGTTGATTATTGCTTTGTTTCCTTGTTTTATATTTTTTTCAGTGTTGATTAGTGTTCATTTTATCATTAATTATCTGATTGGTATTCTTAATCTTTTATTCATTTATTTTTCCTTGTGCGTGCGTGCCATATTTATTCATTTATTTTTTCATATATCAAAATTTTCGATTTAATTGATTAATGGTTTGGTTGCTTGTTTTAAATTTAGTTGTTTACTCTGTGGTATATAGACACGTACGTATTCATGTCTTGTTTTCCTGTCTCAATTCTATGTTATAATAGTGTGTTGTAGTTGATTATTGGCTTGTTTCCTTGTTTTATGTTTGCTTCAGTGTTGATACTATTCTTTTCATAACTAATTATTTAATTTATGTTTATTCATTTATTTTTCCTTGTGCGTGCGTGCAATATGTATTCATTCGTTTCTTTTTCCTATCTCAATTTTTTGGTTGTGATTGATTATTGATTTGTTTCCTTGTTTTATATTTTCTTCAGTGTTGATAATATTCATTTGATAACTAATTATTTAATTTAGTTTCTTATGCTTTTATTCATTTGTTTTTCCTTGTGCGTCCGTGCCATATTTATTCATTTCTTTTTTCCTCTCAATTTTTGTATGTTGTAGTTGATTTTTTTTTTGTTTGCTTATTTTAAATTTAATTGTTTACTCCTTGTGTGTTATATAGATATGTTCTTTCTCATTTCTTTTTTTCCTCTGTCAAATTTTTGTTGTAATAGTGTTTTGTAGTTGATTATTGCTTTGTTTCCCTTTTTTATATTTTCTTCAGTTTTGATATTGTTCATTTTATAACTAATTATTTATTCATTTGTTTTTCCTTGTGCGTCCGTGCCATATTTATTCATTTCTTTTTTCCTCTCTCAATTTTTGTATGTTGTAGTTGATTTTTTTTTGTTTGCTTATTTTAAATTTAATTGTTTACTCCGTGTGTGTTATATAGATATGTACTTTCTCATTTCTTTTTTTCCTATGTCAATTTTTTGTTGTAATAGTGTTTTGTAGTTGATTATTGCTTTGTTTCCCTTTTTTATATTTTCTTCAATTTTGATATTGTTCATTTTATGACTAATTATTTAATTTGTGTTCTTATGCTTTTATTCATTTATTTTTTCCTTGTTTGTACATGCCATATTTATTCTTTTTTTCCCTTTCCTATCTCAATTTTTTTTGTTGTAATTGATTATTGGTTTGTTTGCATGTTTTAAATTTAATTGTCTGCTGTGTGTGGTATATTGATATATTTCTTTTTTTCCTATCTCAATTTTGTTGGAGTTGATTATTGATGTGTTGATAGTGTTCATTTTATCACATTGATATTCTTAAGCTTTTATTCATTTCTTTCGTTGTGCGCGCGTGCCATATTTATTCATTTCTTTTTTCCTATCTCAAATTTTTTGTTGTAATTGATTTAATGGTTTGGTTGCATGTTTTAAATTTAGTTGTTTACTCTGTTTGGTATATAGATATGTACTTATTCATGTCATTTTTTCCTATCTCAATTTTATATTGTAATAGTGTGTTGAAGTTGATTATTGGTTTGTTTTCTTATTTTATATTTTCTTCAGTGTTGATATTGTTCTTTTTATAATTAATTATTTAATTTAATTAATTTTTTTTGTTCATTTAGTTTTCCTTGTGTGTGCGTGCCATATTTATTCATTTCTTTTTTCCTTGTGCTGACTTCCTGTGGAAGTAGGCAATCATGTTTTGGAAGAGCCACCAGATGGCTTGTTAGAGCTTCTTACTGAAGGCTCCTTTACGAATTAAAAATAAATAACGGTTATATTTGAAATTATAAGTGGTGAAGCAAACACAAAGTTAAAACTAAAAAATTTAACTATTTCTTACCATTGAAGCAAACAAATATTTAAAACAAGCAATCAAACCAATAACCAACTGCAACACACTATTACAACAAAAAAATGAAATAGGAGAAAAGAAAAAAAATAAGTACATATCTATATACCACACAGAGTAAACAATTAAATGTAAAACAAGCAAACAAACCAAGAATCAATTACAACAAAAAAAAAAATTGAGATAGAAAAAAAATAAATGAATAAATATGGCACGCACACACAAGGAAAAATATATGAATCAAAGCATAAGAAAATAAATTAAATAATTAGTAATGAAATGTACATTATCAACATTGAAAAAAAATATAAATAGGAAACAAAGAAATAATCAACTACAACACACTATTACAACAGAAAATTGAGATAGGAAAAAAAGAAATGAATAAGTACAATCAATATACCACACACAGAGACAATTAAATTTAAAACATGTAAACAAACCAATAATCAATAACAACAAAAAAATTGAGATAGGAAAAAGAAACAAATAAATACATATGGCACACACAGACAAGGAAAAAAGAAATGAATAAATATGACAGGCACACACAAGGAAAAATAAATAAAAAAAAAGCACAAGAACATAAATCAAATAATTAGTTATAAAAAGAACAATGAAGCAAATATAAAAAAAAGGAAACAAACTAATCAACTACAAAACACTATTACAACAAAAAATTGAGATAGGAAAAAAAAAGAAATGAAAAAGTACAACAACAAGCCAACAAACAGAGATTCAATTACAACAAAAAAATTGAGACAGGAAAAAAAAATGAATAAGTACATAATTTAGAACATGCAAACAAACCAATAATCAATGGAAAAAAAATTGAGATAAGAAAAAAGAAGGCACGCACACACAAGGAAAAATAAATGAATAAAAGCATAAGAAAATAAATTCAATAATTAGTTATCAAATGAACATTATCAACACTGAAGCAAATAGAAAAATAGGAAAAAAAACAATAATCAATTACAACACACTATTACAACAACAAATTGAGATAAGAAAAAAAGAAATGAATAAGTTTATATCTATATATCACACACCGAGGAAACAATTAAATTTATAATACGACAAAAAAAAATTAGATAGGAAAAAATAAATGACTAAATATGGCACGCACACATAAGGAAAAATAAATAAATAACATCATAAGAAGATAAATTAAATAATTAGTTATGAAATGAACAATATCAACATTGAAGCAAATATAAAACAAGGAAAGAAAGAAATAATAAACTACAACAGAAAATTGAGATAGAAGTACATATCTATATACCACACACAAAGCAAACAATTAAATTTACAACAACCAAACAAAAAAATAATCAAATTACAACAACAAAAATTGAGTGACCAAAAAAGAAATGAATAAATATGGCATACAAGCACAAGGATAAATAAATGAATAAAAGATAAAGAATATAAATTAATTAATTAGTTATCAAAATAAACACTATCAACACTGAAGCAAATATAAAACAAGGAAAGAAACCAATAATCAACTACACACTATAACAACAGAAAATTGAGATAGCAAAAAAAGAATTGAATAAGTACATATGAAAAAAGAAATTAATAAATATGACAAGCACGCACAAGGAAAAATAATATAAGAATATCAGATAAATAATTAGTGATAAAATGAACAATATCAACACTCAACACTGAAGCAATTATAAAATAAGGAAAGAAACCAAAAATCAACTACAACACACTATTACAACAAAAAAGTGAGATAGGAGAAAAAAAATGAATAAGTACACACACACCACAAACAGAGTAAACAAGTAAATTTAAAACAAGCAAACAAACCAAGAATAAAGAACAACAAAGAAAATTGAGATAGGAAAACATATATCAATAAATATGGCACATATGCACAAGGAAAAATAAATGAATAAAAGAAATGAAGAAAATTGAGATAGGAGTAAAAAAAAATGAATAAGTACATATCTATATATTGCAAACAAAGTAAATATTTAAATTTAAAACAAGCAAACAAAACAACAATCAAGAACAACAAAATAAATTGAGATAGGAGAAAATATAATATGGCACGTGCACAAGGAGAAAAAATAAAAGTATAAGAAAATAAATTACATAATTAGTTATGAAATGAACAATATCAACACAGAAGCAAATATAAAACAAGGAAACAAAGAAATAATCAACTACAACACACAATTACACCAGAAAATTGAGATAGGAAAAAAAAAGAAATGAATAACTACATATCAATATACCACATAGAATAAACTATTAAATTTAAAACATGCAATCCAACCAATAATTAATTACAAAAAAAAAATTTGAAATAGGAAAAAACAATTGACTAAATATGGCATGCACACACAAGGAAAAATAAATGAATAAAAGCATAAAAAAAATTAAATAATTAGTTATAAAAAGAATAATATCAACACTAAAGCAAATATAAAACAAGGACACAAACCAATAATCAACTACAAAATAGTATTACAACATAAAATTGAGATAGGAAAAAAAGACATGAATGGCACACAAGGGAAAAAGAACTGAATAAATAAGGCACACACACACAAGGAAAAATAAATGAAAAAGAGCATAAGAAACTAAATTAATTAATTACAAAAAAAATTTGAGATAGGTAAAAAAGAAATGAATAAGTACATATTTATATACCACACACAGAGTAAACATTTAAATTTAAAACAAGCAAACAAACAAATAATCAAGTGCAACAAAGAAAAATTGAGATAGGAAACAAGAAATGAATAAATATGGCACGCACACACAAGAAAAAAATAAATGAAAAAACGGATAAGAAAATAAATTAAGTAATTAGTTATAAATTAAACAATATCAACACTGAAGCAAATATAAAACAGGAAAAAAAACCAATAATCAACTACAACACACTATTACAACAAAAATTTGAGATATGAGAAAAAAAATGAATAAGTACATATCTATAAACCACAAACAGAGAAAACAATTAAAATTAAAACAAGCAAACAAACCAAGAATCAATTACAACAACAAAAAATTGAGATACGAAGACATAAATGAATAAATATGGCATGCACGCACAAGGAAAAATAAATGGATCAAAGCAAAATAATATAAATTAAGTAATTAGTTATCAAAATGAACACTATCAACACTGAAGCAAGTATACAACAAAGAAACAAAGCAATAATCAACTACAACACACCATTAGAACACAAAATTGAGATAGGAAAAAAAGAAATGTAGAAGTACATATCTATATACCACACACAGAGTAAACATTTAAATCTAAGAAAAGTAAACAAACAAATAATCAATTACAACAAACAAAAATGGAGATAGGGAAAAAGAAATGAATAAATATGGTAGGTACACACAAGGAAAAATAAAACAATAAAAGCTTAAGAAAATAAATTAACTAATTAGTGATAAAAGGAACACTATGAAGCAAATATAAAACAAGGAAAGAAACTAATAATCAACTACAACACACTATAACAATAGAAAATTGCGATAAGAAAAAAGAAATGCATAAGTACATATGAAACAAGAAATGAATAAATATGGCATGCACACACAAGGAAAAATAATTGAATAAAAGTTTAAGAATATCAATTAAATAATTAGTGATAAAATGAACACTATCAACATTGAAGCAAATATAAAATAAGGAAACAAACCAATAATCAAATACAACACACTATTACAACAAAAATTTGAGATAGGAAAAAAAGAAATGAACAAGTACATGTCTATATACCACACAGAGCACACAATTAAATTTGAAACAAGCAACCAAACCATTAATCAATTACAACAAAAAATTTGAGATAGGAAAAAAGAAATGAATAAATATGGTACCCACGCACAAAGAAAAATAAATGAATAAAAACATAAGAAAATAAATTACACAATTAGTTATAAAATGAACAATATCAAGCAATATAAAAAAAGGAAACAAACTAATAATCAACTACAACACACAATTACAACACAAAATTGAGTGATAAAATGAACACTATCAACACTGAAGCAAATATAAAACAAGGAAAGAAACCAATAATCAACTACAACACACTATTACCAAAAAAAAAATTGAGATAGGAGAAAAAAGAAATCAATAAGTAGATATCTACATACTACAAATAGAATAAACAGTTAAATTTAAAACAAGCAAACAAACCAAGAATCAATTACAACAAAAAAAATTGAGATAGGGAAAAATAAATGAATAAATATGGCACACATGCACACACAAGAAAAAATAAATTAATAAAAGCATAGGAAAATAAATTAAATAATTAGTTATGAAATGAACATTATCAACACTGAAGCAAATATAAAATAAGAAAACAAAAATAATCAACTGCAACACACTATTACAAAAGATTTAGGAAAAAAATATACCCCGCACAGAGTAAACAATTAAATTTAAAACATGCAAACAAACCAATAATTAATTACAACAAAAAAAATTGAAATAAGAGAAAAGAAATAACTAAATATTGCAAGCACACACAAGGAAAAATAAATGAATAAAAACATAAGATAATAAAGTAAATAATTAGTTATAAAAAGAACAATATCAAAACTGAAGCAAATATAAAATAAGGAAACAAACGAATAATCAACTACAACACACTATTACAACATTAAATTAAGATAGGAAAAAAAAGAAATGAACAAGTTCATATCTCGGACAAAAAAATTAATTTAAAACATGCAACCAAACCATTAATCAATTACAACATAAAATTTCATATAGGAAAAAAGAAATGAATAAATATGGCACAAACGCACAAGGAAAAATAAATGAATAAAACCATAAGAAAATAAAGTAAACAATTAGCTATAAAATGAACCACATCAACAAATATAAAATAAGGAAACAAACCAATAATCAACAACACACTATTACAACAAAAATTTGAGATACAAAAAAAAAAAAAGAAGAAATGAATAAGTACATATCTATATAGAGCAAACAATTAAATTTAAAACATCCAAACAAACCAATAATCAATTATAACAAACAAAAAACAAAAAATTGAGATAGGAAAAAAGAAATGAATAAATATGACACGCCAAAAAAAAATGAAAAAACACATAAGAAAATAAACTAAGTAATTAGTTATAAATTAAACAATATCAACAATGAAGCAAATATAAAACAAGGAAACAAACGAATAAAACAAGAATTTGAGATAGGAGAAAAAAATGAATAAGTATATATTAAACAATTAAATTTAAAACAAGAAAACAAACCAAGAATCAATTTCAACAAAAAAAATTGAGATACAAAGAAATAAATGAATAAATATGGCACACACACATGGAAAAATAGATGAAAAAAAGCATAAGAAAATAAATTAAGTAATTAGTTATGAAATGAACAATATCAACAATGAAGCAAATATAAAATAAGGAAACAAACCAATAATCAACAACACACTATTACAACAAAAATTTGAGATAGGGAGAAAAGAAATGAATACGTACATATCTATATACCACACACAAAGCAAACAATTAAATTTAAACATGCAAACAAACCAACAATCAATTACAACAAACAAAAATTGAGATAGGAAAAAAGAAAAGAATAAATGAGGCATGCACACACAAGGAAAAATAAATGAAAAAAAAGCATAAGAAACTAAATTAAGTAATTAGTTATGAAATGAACAATATCAAAAATATCAAAACTAAAGAAAATATAAAACAAGGAAACAAACCAAGAATCAACTACAATACACTATTACCAGATAGGAAAAAAAGAAATGAATAAGTATATATCTATATACCAAACAGTTTAAAACATACAAACAAACCAATAATCAATTAAAACCAACAAAAAATTGAGATAGGAAAAAAAAAGTGAATGAATATGTCACGCACCCGCAAGGAAAAAAAAATGAAAAAAACATAAGAAAATAAATTAAGTAATTTGTTATAAAATGAACAATATAAACACTAAAGCAAATATAAAACAAGGAAACACACCAATAATCAACTACAACACACCATTACAACAAAAATTTGAGATAGAAAAAAAAGAAATGAATAAGTACATATCTATACCACACACAGAGTAAACATTTAAATTTAAAACAAGCAAACAAACAAACAAATAATCAATTACAACAAACAAAAATTGAGATAGGAAAAAAAGGAATAAATATGGCACGCACAAACAATGAAAAATAAGTGAATAAAAGCTTGAGAAAATAAATTAACATAAAATGAACACTACCAACACTGAAGCAAATATAAAATAAGGAAAGAAACCAATAATCAACAACAACACACTATTACAACAGAAAAATGAGATAGGAAAAAAAGAAATGAGGTAGGAAAAAGAAATAAATAAATAAGCCACGAACACACAAGGAAAAATAAATGAATAAAAGCTTAAGAAAATAAATAAACTAATTAGTGATAAAAGGAACACTATCAACACTGAAGCAAATATAAAACAAGGAAAGAAACCAATAATAAACTATAACACACTATAACAACAGAAAATTGAAATAGGGGAAAAAAGAAGAGAATATGTACATTTGAAAAAAGAAATGAATAAATATAGCACGCACACACAAGGAAAAATAAATGAATCAAAGCTTAAGAATATCAATCAAATAATTAGTGATAAAATGAACACTATCAATACTAAATCAAATATAAAACAAGGAAAGAAACCAACAATCAACTACAATAAACTATAAATGAATAAATACATAACTATATACCGCAAACAAAGTAAAGATTTAAATTTAAAACAGGCAAAAAACCAACAATCAATAACAACAAAAAATTGAGATAGGAAAAAAATAAATCAATATATGTGGCATGCACGCACAAGGAAAAATAAATAAATAAAAACATAAGAAAATAAATTACATAATTAGTTATGAAATGAACAATATCAACCCAGAAGCAAATATAAAACAAGGAAATAAAGAAATAATCAACTACAACACACTATTACACCATAAAATTGGGGGGAAAAAATGAATAAGTACATATCAATATGCCACATAGAATAAACACTTAAATTTAAAACATGAAAACAAACCAATAATTAATTACAACAAAAAATTGAAATAGGAAAAAAGAAATGACTAAATATGGCACGTGCACACAAGGAAAAATAAACGAATAAAAACATAAAAATATATATTAAATTAATATACCACACAGAGTAAACAATTAAATTTAAAACATGCAAAAAAACCAAAAATTAATTACAAAAAAAAAATTGAAATAGAAAAAAAAAAAAGCAATGACTAAATATGGCATGCAGAAAAATAAAAGAATAAAAGCATAAGAAAATAAATTAAATAACTAGTTATAAAAAGAACAATATCAACATTGAAGCAAATATAAAATAAGGAAACAAACCAATAATCAACTAAAACACACTATTACAACATAAAATTGAGATAGGAAAAATGAGATGAATAAGTACATATCTATATACCACACAGAGTAAACAAGTAAATTTAAAACATGCACCCAAACCATTAATCAATTACAACAAATTGAGATAGGAAAAAAGAAATGAATAAATATGACACACACGCACGAGGAAAAATAAATAAATAAAAGCTTAAGAGTATCAATCAAATAATTAGTGATAAAATGAAGACTATCAACACTGAAAAAAAAAATATAAAACAAGGAAACAAAGCAATAATCAACTACAACACACTATTACAACAAAAAATTGAGATAGGAAAAAATGATCAAGTACATATCAAATTACCAATCACAGAGCAAACAATTAAATTTTAAACAAACCAATACTCAATTACAACAAAAAAAAAATCAGATAGGAAATAGAAACTAATAAATACATTTCGCATGCATGCACAGGAAAAAAAGAAATGAATAAATAAGGCACGTATACACAAGGAAAAATAAATGAAAAAGAGCATAAGAAACTAAATTTAGGTAATTAGTTATGAAATGAACAATATAAACACTAAAACAAATATAAAACAAGGAAACAAACCAATAATCAACTACAACAAACAAAAAATTTGAGATAGGAAAAAAAAAGAAATGAATAAGTACATATATATGTGTGTGTACATATATATTATATATATATATACATAATATATATGTACACACACACCACACACAAAGTAAACATTTAAATTTAAAACAAGCAAACAAACAAATAATCCGTCAAAACAAAGAAAAATTGAGAGACAAAAAGAAATAAATAAATATGGCACGCATACAAAAGAAAAAATAAATGAAACCATAAGAAAATAAATTATGTAAAAAGTTATAAATTAAACAATATCTGAAGCAAATATAAAACAAGCAAATATAAAACAAGGGAAAAACACACCAATAATCAACTACAACACATTATTACAACAAAAATTTGAGATAGGAGAAAAAAAATCAATAAGTAGATATCTATATACCACAAACATGAGGACAATTAAATTTAAAACAAGCAAACAAGCCAATTGAGTATTGGTTTGTGATAAATGAACACTATCAACACTGAAGCAAATATAAAACAAGGAAACAAACCAATAATCAACTACAGCAACTATTACCACAAAAATTTGAGATAAGAAAAAAAGAAATGAACAAGTACATGTCTAAACAATTGAATTTAAAACAAGCAACCAAACCATTAATCAATTACAACAAAAACAATTGAGATAGGAAAAACGAAATGAATAAATATGGCACACACGCACGCACAAGAAAAATAAATAAATAAATAAAAGCACAAGAAAAAAAATTGTATAATTAGTTATGAAATGAACAATAAGCAAATATAAAACAAGGAAATAAAGAAATAATCAACTACAACATACTAGTACAACAGAAAAGTTAGATAGGAAAAAAAGAAATGAATAAGTACATATCAATATACCACATAGAGTAAACAATTAAATTTAAAACATGCAAACAAGCCAACAATTAATTACAACAAAAGAAATAGGAATAATGAAATGACTAACTATGGCAAGCACACACAAGGAAAAATAAATGAATAAAAGCATAAGATAATAAATTAAATAATTTGTTATAAAAAGCACAATATCAAAACTGAAATAAATATAAAACAAGAGAATAATCATATACAACACAATGTTACAACATTAAATTAAAGATAGGAAAAAAGAAATGAATAAGTACATATCTATATACCAGAGGAAACAATTAATTTAAAACATGCAACCAAACCATTAATCAATTACAATAGTTTGAGATAGGAAAAAAGAAATGAATAAATATGGTACGAACGCACAAGGAAAAATAAATAAATAAAAGCATAACAAAATAAATTAAAACAATTTGTTATAAAATGAACAATATCAACAAAATTGAATAAGGCGCACACACACCAAGAAAAAATACATGAATAAATATGCCGCACACAAAGAAAAATAAATGAATAAAAATATAAGAAAATAAATTAAGTAATTTAGTTATAAAATGAATCAACTAGGGGAAAAATGAATATGTAAATAAATTAATTAATTAGTTATAATGAAAAATATCAATAAAAGGTTAAAAATTGAAATAACATACTAATCAATAAAAAATTATACTTTATAATAATAATAATAATTGTTAATCACTCAACTTACATTTTTAGCAACAACAATGGGTAGATGAATAACAAATAAAATATATGTTTCCCTTCTATAAATGAGAAATAGGAAGTGAACATTACGTTTACAAAATTTCAACCAATAATTTTAAATATTCACATTCCCTTATAAAATCAATCCATTTAATCCACTGTTTAACCCCCAATAAATTACAATCAATTATATAAGCTATAAGCACAAAATCTCAATTACCAACCAAATTTAGCAAATTATTAACACTCAAACAAACAAATAAATTTAAAACAAGCAAACAAACCAATAATTAAACAATAATTAATTACAACAACAACAAATTGGAAAAACAGAGAAAAAAAAATGAATCAATCTAAAATGAAAAAAATTAATTAAAACTAAAAATTGAAATAATATACTAATTAATAAAAAAATTATACTTATAATAATAATAATAATCACTCAACCTGCATTTAGCGACAGTGATGGAGAGGTTGAGTGAGAATACCTCTGACATACCAAAAAAGCAATACCAGCAGTTTGTCGGTTAAGAGTACATAAGTCAAAAAATTTCACACAATAATCTCAATTATTCACATTCCCTATAACCTCATCTAATCCATTTAATCCACAATATAACCCCAATAAATTAAAATCTAAATTTCGATATTCCAACCAAATACTAATCCTCAAACTATATAATTAATACATATGTGAATAAATAAACTAGTTATAAAATTAAAAAATATCAATAAAATAATAATAAACAACAAAAATATGGAATACAACTTAAATAATTAATAAAAAATTGAACAAAGAAATAAATAAATAAAATAAAGAAGAAAATATAATAAATAATGGTTATTTAGCTAATTATTAGCACTGAAGCAAACAAATAAATTTAAAAACAAGCAAATTTAACTAATTATCAACACTGAAGCAAACAAATATTTAAAACAAGCAAACAAACCAATAATTAATTAAAACCAATAAAAAGAGAGATAGGAAAAAAAGGAGAAAAAATGAATGTAAATTCATTAATTAATTAGTTATAAAATAAAAAAATATCAATAAAGATTAATAATTGAAATGACATATTAATTAATAAAAAAATTAAAAAAATTGAAATAACATATTAATTAAAGAAAACTATACTTAATAATAATAATACAACAATCAACTTGCATTTATGAAAAGGTGGAGTGAAAATACTTTTACCACATACCAAAAAAGCAATATCAACAATTTATCCACTAAATTGTATGTTTCCCATCCATTAATGAGAAATAGGAAGAGAACATGACCGTTGAAAGTATGAGAATCCTGAGCTATAGAGTAACAACACTAAGCTACTTTGAAATTGGCTAGTGCAATTTCTACTCACGGATTGGGGGTACAAGAAGCTAAATAAATCGTGTACCTTGATAAGCCATTTTTAATTCCTTTGTGGAGCAACACATCAATTACGGGAAAAAAATATTTCTCAATTCCCAGAACGCCTATGCAACGACAAAAGATGATGGGCACTGGTTCAAATTCAGTACATCAAAAGCAACACTAAAGCATCCTTAGAACAACAACATAATCAATTCAAAGAACCCTTATCCTTTCACTAAGCAATCAAGCAGCAGGTACTTTACAGATATTATGCATGATTCATTTAACACCAGAATTCAAAATCCTTAGGAATTCAATTCAGTGGCTAGACTACAACAATGTTCAACCAGATTTCAGTGCAGAAGCGCAACTTGACAGTGACGTACAGAAGTGTAGGTGGATGCTCAGGTTTTTCACCAAAAAATCATTCACCCATGGGCAAGAGAGCTTTAGCTAGCATGCAGTGTGGCTAAAATTCAGCATTGCTAAACTAAGGAAATAAGTTCAAGGTGCCAAGTCAAATTTAGAAAAACAGCTTGAGAGTCAAATCCATAGTAAGCAAACAAGGAAGAGCAAGAAGATTTTGAACCTGGGATTTCAGCAACAGGTTCAAATGGAACAAAATTGAATGTCAGTCAAATGCACTTGAGAACAATTGGTATTCAGTTTGAAATAAGCATTTTCTTACTAAGGAGGATTAGATTCGTCTACTCACGACCAAGCTGAATGTGATAGAGTACAAGTTTAAATCAATAGCTACAATAGGAGCAGGGAGACAAATACAAAAATGTCAATCAAGTGAGAAAGTGCAACTTCGATTTTTTGCCAAAGAACATAAAAAATCCTTTCCAGGCGCGTCATGGCTAGAAAATGAAGAAATACTAAAGCTACATGAGTCAGAAAATACAAATCTAAAATGAAAGCCTTGAGAAGTGGAAAGTGAGGTATCAAGTGACAAGCACTTGATATGACATAAATGACCCACATGCAATTCAAGTGATCATGCTCATGTATAGTTAAATCTGGTGACAAGCCGCAAGAGAGGAGGATTTCATAAGTAGAACTGTGAATATGCTTAAGAGTACAAATCAGATTATAACCTCCCTCAATTCTAGAATCATGAGCAAATTTAAAAAAATCATACTCAACACCATACAACTCGACACATGAATCGCCCTTAACACAAGTAGAAGCAAGAAAATGACCCTTAGATTCATTAGGTTCAGATCTGGACTTGGGAATCGCCGGATTGGACAAATGAAGACTCTATTTGCGATGCTGCAGGCCATCAAGACTAGAAAAAGAAGAGATGTGATAACTAAAAGAGCTAGAAAAGTGAAAATAAAAGGCATGTGAGGTGGAAAGGTGGCAATGGGCTTGACAAGTAACAAAAGAGAATAGTACTATAGTAGAAGATGCCAATGGGTGGGTATCATTGAAATACTCTCAGATTGAAGGTACTGAACTTTCAAACATAGGGCTTGTAGGATATTCACTAATCTCATTCAAGAATGGGTCGATTCTGTTGTCCTTCACAGAAATCCAGAGGCCATGGGGCTACACACGACATTTTCCACATCCTATGTTTGGAGAATCGAATTTTCCTACCCTCCTTTTGTAGTGCCTCTGAATTCCCAAATGGATCCACTTGGCTGTTCAAAATTTTTAACTGCGCCATCTTCTAAGTAGAAACGTTGCCCAAGGATTTCAAAGCACTATTCAGATTGAATGGTACAACAATTTGCTAAGCAATGAATTTCACACAGCAAAACAGTTTGTTTTCCAATAGGAGAATAGCAATATTTCACTACATGACAGTATTGATGGAAAATATCTACCACAGACCAGGGAAATTGAACAGAGCGAAAATCCACAAAATTTCAGAATAGAGTGGAGGTTTCCCATTAAATCTGAGATTATTTAAATTCTCTATAATGCAAATTTAAAATACAAGATTGATAAGGAACTGATTATGAATTTATGATTATCAGATTAAATCTGGAATCAAAAGGGAAATAGAATTACTATGTTTTAAGGAGAAGCAAGTATCTCACTAACTCTTTAAGAACAGCCCAAGAGAATCTCTCTGACTATTCAATGTTTTATTCAATAGTCAAAAAGCCAATAAATAGACGTAGCTTACAAGAGAGACTCTAATTCAAATATGAAATTCAAAAAGATAACTACCCTGATTCTAGCAACTAACCCCTAATATTGTGGATATTCCACTTACTTCTCAACTACTCAAAACTAATACTTAAAACAAATAACAAATAATTCATAATTCATCCTAAGACATTTATTTTTCCTAGAATAAATCAAACCATAATGATTTGGGTTACTATCGGTTACTATCAAAGATCATTCACTATAAGCAACAGTCAGATTTGTGTATCGACAGCAACTAAATAGCAATTCAGATTATGCAACCAAATTCAGCAGCAGAAATTCAGACCCATTTCCCTTATTTAAAGATGCAGTGAGCTAGCGTCAACCTATCAAAGCATAGTATGCACAGTGCCACAGGTTCAAGAAACTAGTCAATGAAATCAAAGTCTGCAAATGAAGGGAATAGCCAAAACTCAGTCAAGGACACATGAGGATGATATCCTCATAATTAGTGCCATAGTTTGTTGTCTTCTCCCACCCTCCCCTTTTTTCAGCAGTTACATGACATGTACAGAACACACTGCAACAGTGACAAATGCTAATGCAAGCAATTTAGAAGTACGCAAAGGTGTCTCAGCTCTGTACAATAACAAGAATGCACAATGCAGAAATGATTCCAGGGAATTAACACAATGAATAGAGCAGAATTCTCAGTCAAAGTGCAAGATGCAGAGAGAAAACAATTAATGCAGCCGCTCCTAACACTAGGTCAAAATAAAATTTCTGCAGAATTGGAGGGACTTCAATCAGCAAATTCAAATGCAGTTGTCCTCAAAGATGTTCAGAAAATACATGGAATGAATTTAGCAATCATGCACATAAATGAAATCCACAGAACAGAAAATGAAGATCTTAGTGTAATGCCAGCTAGCTATTGAATTGCAATAATTCCCTACAGAACAATTTCATATGTATTGCAGAAACTGAAGCAACACCAAACAGCAGAATCATAGAATACCAAATGACTTTCAAATGTGCCTGTGCAGCAGCAAGGATGCACGCAACAGAAGGTTCTACAATTAAGACTCAAGATTCAAGTGGGGTAATGAACTAAAGCAGAATTTCTCAGTCTAAATTCAAAACATCAAGCAAAATCATTTCCAGAAAGAGATAAACGTACATATTGACATACACGGAGCAGCCGAACACATGAGAGGGAAGGTTGGATTCAAGGTGTGGGAAAGGTACTCTTAAACCGTTGAAGAGGGGTTTCAAAGGATATAACTCGATTTGGCATTCAGTTAATAAGAAAGGTGGTGTGGAGGATGGCAACCCCCAATAGAGCTTTACACAGCAAGTTAGCATTAGTACTTAAGCAACATCTAGGATTTGTGATTTTTATGGTCAGCAATCACATTCCATTGGGGAGTATTGGGACATGAGCTTAAGAGCTTTTGTGGATAATACCATGTGTTTGGAGGAAGACACTCAAGGTCAAGGTTTGGTTGAAGTACTCTGTACCAAGTAGTGGTAATCACAGGGAGCAGGGTTAATGCTCGACAGTGTGTTCGGACGGTGAGTGACGGATCTAGCGAAACTCAACAGTGCTGGGAGTTTTGGTGATGCCGGAGAAATTAAGTTAATATTTGATTATTTTCAAAGCAGCTCTGATACTGTGTGGACAATTTGTAAGAGAAAATATATTCTCATTTTATCACATGTTGTGATACAATTCCCAATTTATATACAAACGAGAAGGACATAACAGTAAAGACTAATGACAGCTAATAAATACTAATAACTACTAATAATTTACTAATTAGCTAATAACTGCTAATCAATAGAGAATATTTACAATCAATACACAATATTCCCACAGAAACCCATTATCATTATGACAATAAAAAAGAAAGAAATAGAGAAGAGCATTTTAAAAAGAAAAATGAATCATCTATGCCTCCTGCAACAACAAAAAAAAAACCACTTTCAATAGTCAAAATCATCATAACTGAAGGTACACACCTGCTTACTTTCAATAATCAAAATCATCATACACTCAAACCGAACTTACACCCCTTCTGCCAACTACACATTATCAGCACGCTTTTCCTGGACACCACAGACCTATATGATTCAGCATTAGGTTAATCCACAAAGTTCTTGACCTACTCCAACAACTTAATACACGGTATAACCCCCCAAAAAAGAAGGGTACAAATACAACTGAAGCTCAGTACAGAAATTACAAGATTAATTTACCTAAATCTGCAGAATACGTAAAAAGCAAAATTTCATCTTACTTGAATGGAGACCATCTTAGCCACTTTGGTCAATACCTCTACTCCAAATGAACTAACATTTATATCCTTGACCTTGAGTATTTCTTATCATGAATTAGCAAATAACCTCCAGTGTCCACATGCTGAAGCCAAATCCTCAGGTCTTAATCGCAAGTCTCTCCACTTCCCTCTAAGTCACCTATTTTCAATTAAAGGGAATGAATTCAGATATCTAAAACTACCATTGTGATCGCAAAAAAATGATTATCTTAATCAGGTCTATTGCACTTTAGGTTTTTAGTAGCTCACGGCCATCTTGGTCAAAAAAATCTTCAATTTAAACAATGGGATAGATATTCTGATGCAAAGGACTTGTAAAGATCTTTGAGAGCGTCACTAGAGATCTATTGTTCTGCATGTGATACAGAAAATACGAAAACAAAAACAAATCAGTACATTTCTACTCAAGAATAACATTAATCCACACACCATTAACATGAATTGCTTCCAAAATTAACATGAATTCCTTTCAAAATTGAAGAAACTGTTTATGTAAACATTGATTGCCATAGCAACCTCGTGCTTTAAAAAGTAATTACAAGCCATCAGTAGAAATGACAAGTTGGCACTCCAAAAAAAATTATGAGAAATGACTATTAACACGTATATAGATGAGAGATTGGCCTCATAGGGAACAATGAAAATTAAAGCGCAAAAGAAATAGCCTATTTAGAACTCTTCTCAATTAAATTGTCCAACCTCTCCCCACGTGCAAGAGCACTGTCAATAATCTTATACTGTTCTCCAATCAAAAGGAAACAACTACCTGTACTGACATCTCACATCTAGAGATAAAAAGCATAAAAAAGAAATGCAAAAATGGAGAGGGAGGGAGAAAGTAACAAAAGTCTACAAATTCACATGTAGCATGGGTAGGTCAAGACGCCAAATTAATTCCAATATTACAGTCCAAAGGCACATTAATAAGCATAAATACAGATTTAAAAACAAAATAGCAAGACAAAAATCATTAATAAAAGGGTGGTTTTATAAATTATATGATAACATCTCACTTAAGGACATGAATTATTCAGCTAGTATAAAGTGATGCTTAAATTGCATGAGCATGCATTGATCATCATATGTATTGAGAAACAAGTTCCAAAACCCTCAAACAATTTTACAAGTTTTTTCACAGAAGGTTAATATAAATATAAAATAGAAAGTGCTGGACAACTGCTAGAGAAGAAGAATGTCCAACTGAAAAGAAGTTTATGACACATTGATCCATATGTAAATCTAACGCTCACCAAGATGATTCTTGTTTCATCAAGCTCCTGCTGGATTTTCAACAACTACTCAGCCTCAGCAGGGTCATGATGATTTGAAAATAGCAGGGAAAATGAGATAAATGAGTCAAAACTAACCATAGGAACAGGGAAACAAAAAGAAAACTTTCGGTAGACAGGTGAAATAAAAGAAAATAACTTTATTGAGAATATTTAGTTGAGAACAAGGTAGAATTCCAAAGAATATGAAAACTGAAAGGAAAGAAGGTAAACTAAAAAGTCTAGGTTTCTATGATCAATCTCTTGAAGTTTGAAGTATTTAGTAACTTGAAATACAAACTTAAGATGTTTAACATTATTTAAATAAAAAAGGAATAACGACACTCAGCAAGCCAAATTTAATTAAACCTTACGTGATCCAACCAGCAAGAAGCAACCAGAGAATAAAGTTGACCAGAAAGGTTGGCCAACGAACGAGTTTCCACAGGACAGTAATGATGTGGCCACAGAATCTCAGCTGACAGTTTAATTCCAGCTCAATTCACAGCAAAACTCTAAAGTGCAGAATCTCAGCTGACACTTTACAAAGAACTCCCAAGGATCCTACAAATCAAACCCCAAATAAAATGTAATATCTTGTAATTAAAAGAATAGACACTAAAGGAATTAAAGAAGTGATAAAATTTGTCAAATTAAAAATTAATCCATATAATCACTCCTAAACACAGTTATCTTCTAATTAACATATTTTAGCTCAATTAGAGTGACAAAAGCCTAAGATTATACATAATATATGAAAATAATGGGTTCTATCAATTCCCCACACCCCCCCCCCCCCAAAACAAAAAAAAAAAAAGGATTTTACACTCCGAGCAAAATAATGGAATAAAACTGAATCTCAAACACACCACGAATGAAGAGTATCAAAGCATGCTCAAATATGAACCACTTGTATTCATGAACGCTCTCCAATCCAAAACAACTTCATGCCAAAAAAGCAATTAAACTCATGCAATTTAATCGAGGAAAGCAAATAAAGGAGGAGATTTCTCACATGGTAAGTGTTTCCCTCTCACTCTCAGTAATCAGGGATATTTCTCTCAAGACCATCTAATTTAGGCTTCCCATAGGCTTGTAACTATCCTACATCTCCACCACTAAGTAGCCCTCAGTCTTTGTGAATCAAAGGGTCTTTTTAGGGTTGTAATGTTGGAAAGGCCAAATGATGGAGTGGAAGTAAATGCCAATTATTAATGAACACTGCACATGTATGTCACTCTCTGATACAACTTTCATGAAGAGTTGATGACACCAAACACACAAATTCAGATGTTCATGACAGCAAACTCAACATCAATCACTTAAGTACCACATATGCACAAGTCAGAATCATTCATCCTTCACCCTTGGCACTTCGCTAGCTCTCATTCCTCTTCTTTCCTTTTTTTTTCTTTTTTCTTTTTCTTCTTCTCCTTAGGCTTTTCTCTCTTCTTTTTTCTGTTCATTCTTCAGTTTTTTCATATAACTTTTCATTGCCTCTTTCTGCATTTTTTTGTTCCTTTTTTCCTTTTTTTTTTTGCTCTTCTTTTTCTATTCTTTTTTTTTTTTCATCACTTTTTTTTTCTAGCATTGTGACAACAACTAAATGGCAAAAGAAAGTTCATTATGTTGAAAATTCCAGCCTCACGTAGTTCCTGTAACCAAGATTGCATACATCAACTAATTTCAATAAACATGAAGCCATTATTTATTCAATCAACTTAGCAAGTCATAGCCTCCAAACATTCGGCACATGCAGCATTCATTAATCATCGATGGAAAATGAAAGAATAACGAAGGGCTCAAAGGGTTAAACAAGGGATTTAATGTGTATAGGCTGCTGTTTGGTCAAAGGGGTTTGAATGGAATGCCCTTATCTTATTCACAATTCCAAGTGCTGATGTGGCCTCGAATTAAGGATTGAGACAAGTTCTAGGAAGTTATTAAGCTAGATGGTATCACACAATTTTAAGAAAAATTCAGGCCCAAATCCTTCCAACTGGCTTACTCACCCTCATTCACTCACCAAGACCAAATTGCATATGAATTTAACTTAATGCATGAGATTATTCTGCCTTGATGCAAAATTCCAGAATTCATTGATTCAACAAGCAATTCACACTTCAACAAGCCTAAACACTATTCAAAAAGACGTGTTCCAGGTTCAATCAAATTCGATACCAGTCAAGCAACCATCAAACCCGAAATTACAGTGCAAAATTCAAGCAAATAATCACCAACACAGATCAGAAACTCTAAAATAGAATCAGATTAGACCAGAGGAATAGAACAGAACATTAAAAATCACTTTAGAAGAACATTGTCCTCAATGTCAAATAACGACAGAATATAAATAGCATAAATACAGCTGGATTGAATCGACATACCAAAACCTATGCCATAACAAGTACCTTTTACCACTAGACTAATCCCCCCACCCCAAGGCCAAAAAAAAAAAACACTTATGTTTCACAATAAAGCTCATAAAACAATTAATCAATCTAAAAAACTAATGTAAAGTGAGGGAAAGGGACAACCGTGCAATGAAATCTTCTTGAAGTCATGAAACATAAATTCCCATCCCGGATGAGAATCATAAGCCCCTCCAATATAGTCCTTGCTCCTTGATGAATCATCCTTTGTGGTGGTTCAGGATCAATTGGTAAAGGCTCCAAGATATATGGTACTTGTTGAGTCCCTTGGAGACCTATCCCATGAATTACCTGCAAGGAGGTATCATAATCAGTAGCAATATGATCAACAGAAATCATGTTAGTCAAGTGATGAAGCTCATGTATGCGTAAATCCAGTAGTAAGTCAAATGAGAGAATCTCATGAATAAAGTCATGGATATACTTAGGTTTCTAAATCAGATTATGGGAATTCTCAACCCTAGAATCTTTGACAAATCTGATTGAAGTATAGTATTTAATACCGAACAATTCAAAGCAGTCCCTCTTCAATCTTCAAGATTAACTTCAAGAATGTGTGACAGCATGAAGTTGGATGTAATGAATGAATGGTAGTGAGTTAACTGATTCTAGACAACTTCAGTGATCATATCAACAATCAAATCTAACAAGTGAATTAGTTCAAGTGGAATTTTCTGTCACAAATTAGCAAACACAGAGACTGTAAGGACTCAAAAGTCACACAGCGATCTGATTTAACAAATGGATTTCTTAACGCTACCCATAACAGTGAGCCAAATGCAATTCTGAGAATCACAGCAATTACACATGAAAGTTCCAATTCCATAGGCTAGTAATGACCACTAATGACAGTAAATTATGCCAAGAACTAATACAATAAGGAAGCGCGCACAGATTGCAAATGTAACCTTTAAGCCTTGTAGAAATCAAGTTCAAATCAAGTATAACAGCAAGAATTTGATTTCCACATCAGTTCAGCATAACAATTTCAAGTTTCTAGCAAACTTTCCAGTAGATTTATAATTTAGCAAATAGCATGGTTAATCACAAGTTCAATAAGCGATCAGCTCAGAGCTTGAATTTGCTGCCAATGACAGCAAATTGACTTCCAATCGACAGAATATGCGCAAACCAATGAATTTCCACCGAGTGATAGGAAATGCACACTCAGTTCTAACCTAGATTCCACCAAATCAGTAACTGATTCTTTGTTTATATGGAGAATTAGAGCCAAGGAACTAGATAAAATAATATTTATTAAACAGATCACAAAAATTATAACTATTTAGAAGGGCCAAGTAAATTTGAAAATATTAAATTACCCTTGACCAACCCGCTACTGGTTTTTTTCTTTGCCAACACTCCAATATGTGCTTGGATCATTTTTTCTTATCCCTTTGAAAATCAACCTTGTTCCTCAACAACTAATGAAGGGTCTGTTCACATCTCTCTTCCCCTTGAACTCACGGTCAATACACTTCTGATTTTTTTTTGGTTGATAAATAGAGCAAATTAATGTAATACACAATGAACATCTATCTATTAACACATTATAATAAAGATTTAAAAAATACCTAGACGCTTGGCAAATAAATCATATAGGCTATAGCAACATGAGACGCTTGGTCATATCTTCCAACAGGAAGATATTGAAAATGGGGGAACTGAATTGTTGATTTAAAACCAACATAAGACCACCTCTAAATTCCAGATGCAAGCCAGATTCTAATATTGTTTTTACCATAACCCTGGAAACAAAATATTTTGTTTTATTTGTTTTCCCTGGTTAAATTTATCTCAGCCCAAAGTCAAAAACCTAATCTCCAATCAAATCGAAAAATAAATAAGCAAGAATTGAAGCATAAGATTTCAAGCTCAAAACTAAAAGACTGTTTGGGGGGGGGGGGGAAGACTAATCTAAAACTGACAGCCACATTTTGAAGGAAAGAACTATGGAGAACACACATATTCTTCAGTGTCGTGAAGAGTTTCCTTGATCTCAAAATCTCACCAACCAATGGATTCCCTCAGATAGTTGCTCCGTCAAATACGAACCCACAGCAAAAGACCAGTTCACCTCAAAAAAGGAGAAAGAACATGGCCAAATGAGTCGACTGAAAGCACAAAATTGAAATATTTAAGACGATGCTATAGAATCCAGAATTTGGGTCTCAATATTGCAAAGGCAGGGAAGGAGATGGGAAGGAGACGGAATTGAAATACATGTGACGATGATAAAGAATAAGGAATTTGGGTCTCAAACTCACAGTATTTCAAAGGCAAAGGGTCGCCGAGGAACAAGCGGACTTGGAAGAAGAAGGGAGGCGATCGTCCTCCAGAGAGTTAGGCTTTCAGGTTGAGAAGATCGAAGGGAAACGTAAATGAGAGTGAGAAAGATGAGTAATGAATTGGCGAAGAAACCTTGGGAAAAGATTGGAGCGTCTGAAGCTGAGCTAGCGGATGAAGTTTTGGAGACACATCTGAAATTGAAAACCAAAAGGGTTTGGGAGAAGAGGAAGCGTCCAAAAATTGAAAACAAAAAGGGTTTGGAAGAAGAGGGAGCGTCCAACAATTGAAAACCAAAAGGGTTTGGAAGAAGAGGGAGCGTCCAAAAGATAAGGCAGCCGTTGTTGAAAGTTCGGGAGACCCATTTAATCGAAAGCCGAAAAGGGTTTTGCGCTTTGCCCTTAACCAAAAAAATCCTTCTGTTTTTTTTTTTTTAAAAAAAAACTAAGAAACATACACGCAAATTAACCCTAACCCTCTTAGAACGTCCTAGAAGGAAATTTCAATTAGGAGGAGTCACACGGAATGTTTGGTTGCTTATTTAAATGTTTGTTTCCTTCTGTGTTAATAATTAGCTAAATTTACTTGTTTTAATTTTATTTTAGTTTTTTTATTTCAGTGATACTAATTAGCTAAATAACCGTTATTTATTATTTATAAAATATTTCTTCAGTTTATTTATTATATTTTCTTCTTTAGTTTACTTATTTATCTCTTTGTTCAATTTTTAATTAATTATTTATGTCGTATTTACGATTTTTTTTCGTTTATTATTATTTTGTTAGAATGTGAATATATGAAATCAGTTGAAAGTAGACCAACAATAAACCATAATATGAACTTCAAATAGGTATGCAGATAGTTTTGCTTCAGGGAAGTCATTACTGATAAAATGACGGATAAAAAGTATACCTACAGCAACCTTCGTCAAACCAGGCAGAAGACAAAAAATAATGTTATTCAAATAGTTGACTGCTGATGAAAGGCCAAACATAAAGAAAAAAAAAAGAAGGAATTAAACGACCATAAAGAGAGAACAAATCCTGAGCAATCAGCTATAATATAATCCCAACAACCTCATCCAACAATCATTCAAAAAACACGAAGAAAGTTTGTTGAGCAAATAATTTAAAACATGGCTTGATAAAAAATTCGATTCAGCTTAAGAATGGTGCGGCACTTAAGTACTGTACTAGTTTCAGGTTTCAAATACAAGCAGAGAAATCCTAGCATCACAGAGGAGAAAGGTACCAGAAAGTGCGCAGAGGATACAGAAATAAACACGAAATCACTTAACACAAGGAAGCTCCTCATCGTCTGAACTCTGAAGCTGAAGGCCATATGATTCATTTAACAAATATCTTGATTAAATGCTCGTTTTCAGGAATTATTTACTTTTCAGAGACACAAGGTGGAAACGAGCTAATTACTTTTTCTCTATATTAATCTCATTAAAAAGCATTAAACCAACTGTCCCTCCTCACTCAGACCACTCTAATAATTATAATTTAAATCCCAAGGTCTATCCTTTTTCATAATGGGCTCAACCCAACACGCGAAACTTAGCAGGCATAATCTCTGTGGTAGATGTTAATAAAAAATGAGACCAAGAAATGCACAGCAATTGAATAGAAGCAAAATCCCTAGAATTAGTGGGTTTCCAGCTCAAGCGCAGCCCAGACATTGGAGATTAATATTAAATCAGGGAATATCTATCAAGAGTTACATCAGGGAATATGTACCGAAACAGATGAAGAAAGGAAACAAAATCAAGAACATACCAAACAGATCAGGCGAAGGATGTGGAGATCCGGCGAAGGACGAACAAATCAGGAGGCGAGATGGGGAGCAGATAGAGAGAAGCAGTCGATTGCAGAGGAGAGGAGAGGGCAGGCGAGATGGGGAGTTTGCGAGAATGTTTTTTTTTTTTTTGCTCATGAGGAGTTTTCAAGATGGGACCAGGCGAATTGGGAGCAGGTGAAATTGAAGACGATTTCTAGTGGACTTATTTTGACTTTTAAAGCCATGCCAAACAGGTCCGGAGGCTTTGGAGGGAGAGCTAACAAAGGATGACCTCATTGATTCAGATTTGAAAAGTAGAGAATACTCGACGTTGTGGGTGGAGGATTTTGTTGTTGACGCGGTTGGGACAGTAGTGGACCCAGTTATTATAATGATGGGGTAAAAATAAAAAATGTTATATTATAAACAAAAGTAGTTAAAATACAATATAAACATTAAAAAAAAATCTATTACATAAATTAAGATCACTTTAGTTTACCTACTGCAACTCATTATCTATTAACTACAATGAAATAGTTATTGATGATAACAATTAGCCATTAACTATTTTTTGGATGGATCATTGTTATTCTTAAAAAAGTAAACTCGATATGGTAGTATTTAAGAATATTTTGTCAATGTTTAAAACTTATATAAAGATTTTTTTTTTTTAATGTTTATGAAATTATTACTATTAGCGTTAGAGATTATTGAAAAACAGTTTATAAAATTAAACGATTACAATGAAACCTTAACTAGAATTTAAAAATCAAGCACGAACTTTTGGGGAATAGTTATTATAGTAGCATTTTTCAAACCATAACCATGTGATTCTCATTTACTTTATTAATTTTTATTTAATTTCAATATATTCCAAGTACCCGAATATATTTTTATATTTTTCAATGATACATGACAGAGACTTTTGTATGGAAATGACAACATTATGAATCTTGTGTCCCATTAAATTACCAAATTGACTATATTACCCCCCAAAAAAAACCCCTTTATCACCAACTCGTCTACGAAAGAAATGTTAAAATTCCGCGAACATCATCAGTCCGTCACACACCTCTCCCCACGGTAACCGGATCACGTTTCCCTGCTCGTCCCAAAGACGAGCTGGGAGATCTCATCCCTTTTGGGACGAGTTCTAGATCGTCAGATCTCATCTGACGGTCCAAATTTCTTTTTTTTTTTAAATATTTTTTTTAGTACTACTTATCAATATCCTAAAATATTTTTTTAAGTGTCATTCAGTATCTTAAAATAATTTTTTAAAATTCTAAAAATTATTTTCAAGAATATAAAATATTTTTTAGTGTCAATCAGTATCCTGAAGTACGTTTTTACTCTCAGTTAGTACCCTGAAAAATTTTTTTAATAGTGTAAGTCAGTATCCTAAAGTATCTTTTTAGTCTCAGTCAGTCCCCTGAAAAATTTTATCAAGATGATAAAATTTTTCACAGGATTGACTGAGACTAAAAAGATCCTTCAGGTTACTGACTGGTACTGTTAAAAAAATTTCAAGATACTAACTGCGACTAAAATGATACTTCAGGATAGTGAAAAATATTTCACAAACTTGAAAGTTTTTTTAGAAATATTTCAGGATACTGGCTGATAGTAAAAATAAACTCCAAAATACGCACTAGTACTACCTAAAAAAAATATTTTAAAAAGAAAAAATCTGGACCGTCAGATGAGACATGACGGTCCAAAGCTCGTCCCAAAAGGGACAAGCTCTCCCTGCTTGTCCTTAGGACGAGCAGGGAAACGTGATCCACTGTAACTAGGGGTGGAAATAGATTAGGCCCCTATCAGGGGGCCTACAGCCTGGTCTATTTAGGGCCTAGTTAGGCCTGACCTGTTTGTCAAAAAGGCCAGGCCAAGGCCTATTTAAAATCCTAAATATGTAAATAGGTCAGGTCTATTTTATTAAGGCCTGGCCTGTTTACATATTAAAAAAATATAATTAATATATATCATATAAATAATATAATATAATATTTATTATTTTTCATTCTTATATTCTTATTTTTAAATTATATTTATATAGATGTTGATAAATTCAAAATGTATAAAGCCTATTTATAGTCTCCAAAGCCTACAATATGAGGCCATTTTAAAGGCCTACATTATAAGTAGGCCTTTAAAAAGGCTTCAGGCCCGATCAGGCTTTATGAAGGCTCAGGCCTAAGCCTAAAAAAAAGCCTAAATTCAGGCTCAGGCCTTCTGTCCCCATTACAGGCTCAGACCTATTTAGCCAAAGCCTGACCTGACCTGACCTATTTCCATGCCTAGCTGTAACCTACTCATCTCATAACCTATCTTTATATTTACATAAAATATTTTAATATTATATTCTTAATGTTGACTATAAATATAAATGTTGAATATTATGTCCCAAAATCCAAATACATCATGCGTGGCTCATACTAGATAAAGATACACCTTTACATTAGGGGGAAATATAAATAAAGAACTTTTAAAATATGAAAAGATAAAAAGGTGTTTCAAATGTTTATAATACCACAAAGCTATTAATACCTGATTTGTCCTTTTTAAATCAAAACGAAATGACACAAATGCCCTCCCATCCAAATACTCTCTCACTCTTAACTTTCTCATCTTCTTTGCCTTTACCCTTCCCCAATTTGTCTCCTTTCTTAACATCCATCCCTCTTTCATTCATGCCACACCTATAACAATATGCATTGCATCCCCTCCAATCTCCTTAGTTTTCTCCCCTCTCTCGACCTCAGTTGCTACTTGCCTTGTTATCGATTACATGGACATACTCAATTGTCGCCACCTCAGTTTCCAAGTCACAATTGCCAATGGATCCTTCTTCGAAGATGTTGCTGACTTTGTCGTTGGCTTGTAGATTGATGTTCTTATGAGGGATTTGTGCTCACTTTTTGATCTTTCACTGACCCCACTTGTCATGCCTTCAACGGCAACAACTTGTATCCTCTGATGGTGTTTTGAAGATCTAGTATGTGCATCGCTCAATTCTCGTTCTCGTGGACTAGCTCAAGCGCAACCCAGACATTGGAGATTAATATTAAATCAGGGAATATCTATCAAGAATTACATCAAGGAATATCTACTAAAACAAATGAAGAAAGGAAACAAAATCAAGAACATAGCAAACAGATCAGGCGAAGGATGTGGAGATCTAGCGAAGGACGAACAGATCAGGAGGCTAGATGGGGAGCAGATAGAGAGAAGCAGTCGATTGCAGAGGAGAGGAGAGGGCAGGTGAGATGGGGAGTTTGCGAGATTTTTTTTTTTTTTTTTTTGCTTATGAGAAGTTTGCGAGATGGGAGCAGGTGAAATTGAAGAAGAGGACAGGAGGTAGTTGACGGGGAGTAATTGCATAGCAGAGGGCAGGTGAGAAATTTGAAGATGAGAGGACTTGCCTAACGGTCCGAAAAAATAAAGTAGTGGGCTTCTAATGGGCAAATAAGCTAGGATATCTAGCTTCATGGAATATGCAGCTTCAAGCTTTGAAGCTCATCAAGACCTTAAACTATGCCAAATACCAATTATTTTGCTTTCTCTTTTTAATGAACTTCTAGTGGACTTATTTTGGCTTTTAAAACCATACCAAGCAGGCCCTCTGTCTCAATATGTTTACAATTCCTGACCTTCTCTTCTTCTTCCACGTACATAAGCTTTTACAGTGTCACCATTTTGGTGTCTTCCCTTGTAGAAAAGCAGCAACCCTAACCTCAAATCTTAGATATCAAGATTTGATTAATTTATCAACTACATGTGAATTATGTCAAGAACGATCAAAAACTAAAAAGTCCATCATTTACCCTCTTATTGATAGAGTGATTAGACTTGTACTAACTCTTCCAGTTTCTACAACAACCATTAAAATATATTTTTTTTACTATGAAGATAATCAAGAACAGGCTACGAAATAGAATGAAAGCTCAATTTCTTGATAATTATTTGATTATATACATTAAAAAAGAAATTGTTTTTAGTTTTAGCACATATTCAATTATAGATGAGTTTAACAATATGAAAACATGTAGAGTAAAAGTTAAGTGAAGTGATCTTAATTTCTATAATATATTTCTTTCAATTTTTTTGTATGTTAAGTATGTATTGTATTTTAAGTATTTTTATTTATGATATATATATATATATTTTATTTTTGTCCCTATCATTAAAATTCTTGGGTCCGTCACTGGTCATAGCATATGTTATATAATGTCCCTGAAATATTTATATGTATCATTAGATTATAAATCAGTATATAAAAAAATTACTTTGTGAAAAATGATATAAATACTTTAAAATAATCTAGCTAATTTTTTTAGTCTCTCTAAATTAGTCAATCGAGTCTTATATTAAGGGTAAGAGGTCAAATATCTTTTTTTCTAAATAACTCACATTTCCTTGTATGATTATTTTTTTTTGGGTATGATTTTTTTTTTAAAAAAATCAAGTTACCAGTAATCTATAATTTTATTAAGGGTAAAGGAGCAAAAATACACATGTGCTTTACCCCCGGGAGCGCCTAGTACCATATGTTTTTTTTGGGAGCAAAAATACACACGTGGTTATCATTTTGGAGCAAAAGTCACATCCCGCCGTTATGTTATTGTTCACTTCATCTTTTTCTCTCTCATCACGATGAACAGTAACATGTCAATGGGATGTGACTTTTGCTCCAAAATGGTAACCACGTGTGTATTTTTGCTTCCAAAAAAAGCATATGGCACTAGGCGTTCCCAGGGGTAAAGCACATGTATATTTTTGCTCCTTTACCCTTTTATTAAGCCACAAACAATCTATTAAATGAAAAAGGGATACTTAATCTCCAAGTCCTTATAGTTTCAACCAATTTTAATCAAGTCCCTATAATTTCATTTTCCTTTTTATTAGCTTCTTATACTTTCATTTGTTTTTAATCAAGTCACTATAGTTTTTTTGTCTTCATTTCATTATGTACTTATAGTTTCATATAATATTTAATTAGCTCCCTGTAATTTTTATTCTTTATTTTATAAATAGTAAAGATATTCTTATATGAATCAAGATATAATATTCTTCCATAAATATAAATATAATAATTTTAATATTATAGTATAAATAATAAGTTATTCTAATAATTTTATTTGAATATTCTTTCAAATTTTTTAAGTAAACATATATTTTTATTATTTATTTTATAATTATAATTATAATTTATTTGTATAAGTATAAAATTTGAATCCTAATATTAATTTTTTAATTAAAAAATATAGTATAAGTATAATTAATCATTCTAATGATATTTATTAATTATGGAAAAATATATTTATTAATTAAAATTTATATTTCAATGTTAACTTTTTTAATTAAATTGATACAAATAAAATTATAGGGACTTAATTAAAAGTTATATGAAATTATGAGGATCTAATAAAAAGAAAAAAATCACAGGGATCTAATTAAAAACAAGTAAAAGTATAAGGGGCCGATAAATAGGAGAAAACCTATAGGGACCCATTTAAAAATTGGTTGAAAATATAAGAAACTGCAGATTAATTACCCATTCAAAAAAGGGTTTTAGAAAGGGAAAATTCATAATAAAAAACTTTAAAATTCTAAAAGAAAAAATGATATTTCGAATATTCATAATCTTAGAAAGATGTTAGGCTCAATTTTTTTAAATTAAAAGAAAAGTCAATTTTCCCTTACATATTTTTTACTTAAAGAAAAATTATCCCCACTTGTTGCTACCTCCGGAGCTTCAGTGGGAATATTCCGTCGAAATATTCCTTCAGAATATAATAAATATATTCCCAAAGTGATAGGGGTGGGGTTCAAACCTCTACCACTTTATTTGCACAAAATGTTAGTGGCCATTATGCTGACTTATTGTCATTCAATATAAATAGTGCAAACAAATATGTATGTGTGTGTGTGTGTGTTAATCTTTGATAGAGTTAAATAGCAATTTTGCTCTAGAAGTACATGTTTAGAAGCAATGTTGCCCTAAATCCCGGAAGTATGAAAACGTAGCAATGTTGCCCTCTATTAACGATAAGACTAACAGACATATTCCACATAGGATTAGTTGACACGTGGAATTCCATGTTGGAGAGCCAAGTGGAAGTTCACATGTAGACCCGCATTACCACCTCATCATCTTCTTCCTTCCCTTCTTCCTCCTTCATCGTCATCAAACCCTGCACCACTACCCTCGTCATTCAACCCCCACCAATGTCGATGAACTATGGCTCATCAACCACATTCTAGTGCACACTCAAGTACAATTATTTGCTTACCGCTCATTTTCATTCATGTATTACTCTAAGGCCTTATTTGGATCAATGAAAATCGGCGAAGGGAAATGGAAAATTCAAATTTTTGTGGTGGTGGCTGTTTAGATCAAATTTTCCTTATGAAAAGATTTGTGTGGGTTATCTTTGAAAGTGAAATATCACCTAGAGGCTGGGTGAATAGGAAATTTTAAAATTTTGTTTTGGATTTAATCGAGGAATGATAATAAAAGAGACCGAGATAAAGAGAATGTACACAAAGAAATTATACTAGTTCGGTCTAACTCTTTGACCTATGTCTAATCCCTAGACACTCTGAGTTTTCACTATCTCACAAACACAAATACAATCACATACTCTGTACTTGAGATGATCCTTTCATATTAGAACTCACTCCCCTTACAAGTTGTAATTGTCCACCCACACTCAAGGTTCCTCAATCTTGAGATTAATCAAATAAACAATAATTGTTTAAAATACTCCTTACTGAGTAGATGAATGATAATCACCGAAGAACAAGAGAAATATCTAATGATATTAAGTGAAAATGAATGAAACGGTAAATTGCAATAATGTTGAATTGATTGCAAAGAGTTTTGATAGCTGGTAGAATTGAATGTGATGAGCTTTTATACCATCTTTCATTAATGTTGTTGTGAAGCCTTTAATGTAGCCATTGTGACTCTTCGAATTTCTGTTAGGCGCAGATAATTTCCATTAGGTACAATCAACCGTTGCTTCATTAATCCGTTCGCCGTTGACGTACTTGTGCACATAAGTTGACTCAAAGTACTTGCCAGAATAAGTATGCCTTGAAGTATACTGAGTGGTATTTTGACGTACTCAGGTATAAATAATTTATTACTCAAGTAAGTATGCATTCATTCTCCATTTGCTCTCTGCTTAAAGATTACTCGAGTACAATTATACTATTACTTGAGTAGGCTACTAAAGTAAGGGTAATTGATTACTTAAGTAAATGTATTTCAATTCTAAAGTTGCTCTCTTACTTAGGTGTGCTCGAGCAACAATCTACTACTACTCAAGTATAAGGAGATGTTACTCGAGCATCAATGTTTAATGATTTCTCTTAGTGTATTGTCAAGCAGAGATGCGATGTTACTCGAGCAGGATTTATGGTCTACTCCAGTAGGTTACTCGAGTAGACTTACATCACTACTCAAGTAAGAGCATTGTTGAAGGCACAGATTTTGAATTACTGCGATATCACTCGAGTAGAATCAAATCACTACACGAGTATGACCTTCATCTATTAGAACCCTTTCATTGTATTAGTAATCACAAACTTAAATATGTTGGGTTATCATTTGTTGTTAATTAAAAATCACTCAGGTAGTCAAAGTCCATTACTCGAGTGACCTAATCGAGTAAGAATATATTTTTGATTTGTTCTACATTACTCAAGTAGGACAAAGGGTTTACTCGAGTAATATCCCTTCTGATATAAGTTTGACTGATAGCCTACTCGAGTAATAATGGACTATTACTCGAGTAACATTTTGCAATCACTTAATCGCATTGTTATATCAAGTATGCTCAAGTAAACATGAAGGCTTACTCGAGTACACTTTTAACTTAGGCAATTTTTGCTAATTCAAAAACTTTAACCATTTTCAAAGAAGAGCTTAATCACATAAGTCTTGTTATCATCAAAACTCCAAAAATTAACAACCTTCAATCTTTTGGTCTATCCAATCTTTAATAGGTTATTTTGAATCTTTTTTGGGAAGTTTGATAGGTGAGTTATTTTTTGTTCCCAACATATATTTATAATTCTGTAAGGCAAAAGACAAACAATATATAAACTTGTATGTATTTAACTACCTTTAATTTAAAGTTGTTAAAGTTATCTACATATTATTCCTTCTCATCCCTTGTTCAAGTAACTAGAAACAGAGCTAAATAGAGGCTGCATAATATGTGTCACACTCGAGTCAACATGCTCACAAAACCCCATTTTTAGAGTCACTGGTAAATCTTCCTAAGCTCCAAGTAAATTTCCAATATTGAACAATTATAACCCTTTCTTGTAAAAGTCATCATTTTGTGATGATACTACACTATACTAAATTGGGTAAATCACACACTTATGTACAAACAAATATGCCAAACTACTCCATAAAATCATGGAGGTGGATACACTTAAATGCCCTCTCCATTTCAGCCATTACTGGGCATCTCCTTCAATTTCATGACTTAAAGTAGTAAATGAGAGCTCATGGACACTCTTGGTGTAGGCACACAACACAGCCTAATAAATGTACTGCCATCTATTTTAAAATTTTCATACTTCTGTTGTAGGCTCTTATGCTCCATGACCACGAGACTTAGACTCAACAATCTTCGTATGATGTGCACCAGCCCTATGCGGTATCTCCAAGCACTGCTTTCCACTTTTTTAGCAACATTAACTAGAGAGATCCTAGAAGGACCTATAAAAATAGTGTGCATAACTGATTAAAAAACATGAATTCTATGTTCATAACTAAATGTTTGTTTCACGTATAAAATAAGAAGCACTTGTTGACCCACAGGCTGGTTTAGAATCCAAAAAATGACCATCCTCTGACTCCATATAATCACTTTCTAAAAGGAGAATAAAAATAAAGAAAATGTGTGAGTAAATCTTTGAGTATGAACTAAGCAAAGTCAATAAAGTTAGAACCATAGTGAAACAAATTTGTCATGGATCATTACAAAAGATTGCCACGATTAAATAAGGAAAGAGCAACATGATTCAGTCTCTCTAAAGACAGGCAAAGGTTTCCTCGTTATTCTATATAACTACTTTGAATATAATGCTAGATGGGATATTTTGTACAAGAGTACGACCTCAATGAGATGTGCCAAGTTTGATTAACCAATAACAGTACCCATGAGAACATGTTGATCAATAGCACTTCTTTAAGATGGAGTTGAATCATAGAAATGGAAGTGTAGTAAGGAATTAATTGATTCTATAATGGGTGCATTTTGGCAAAGAAACAACAAAAGCCCAAGAATGTTTGTTCCCTTTGGAAACCATTTTCTCTCCTTTTTACTGGTAAATTAAATAAAGTAAGTGGCAAGCGGCCCAAGTTATAGCATAAAGATATGGTAGTAGGTTATTTCAAAGTTCTAGCATATTCATTTGTGTCCTTTAAGATTTCAAACAAGAGTATTGCAATTTCCCTGTCTTTCCCTCGAAATACATATGCCAAGAAGAGATAAGCATGGAGGTTGTAGCTCTGATGGGTCATCTCATTGATTACAAGCATTGCTTTATTACTCATTCCCTCAGGACCACACCATTAAAATCATCTCAAGCGGAGACGCAACAAGATGGTGTGAAGGCAACACAAAAATGGAAAATATGAGAGACTAATGCTGGGAAATACAAATATAATTTTGAATTCTTTGGAATCAATTACAAATAATAGACACTCGATCAAAGCTCCGACAACCAATCACACAATCTAGTCTATGCCAATGAAAGTGACAAATCAATTTGAAGCAAGGCCTACCTCCAAATGATCACAATCCTCAATCTGTGTCAGTCCGTCTGCCATGGGTCCGTTCGATTTCATGAGCTTCAAATCTGTGTTCTGTGGGTCAGTCCATTCCAAACAGCTCTGCTCTATGTCAGTTTGTGAGTTCGTGCTTCAAACTCCCACCGCTTCAACTTTGTTGATAAGGTCGTCATGGGTCGCGCTTCTCTCTTAGCAAGGAAGGTCTCTGTTCAGGCGACAACTTGGGGTTCAAATGGGAAGATAGGGTTTTTTTGGTGGAGTACATATGGTGTAAGTGTGCTATAATAGTTAGCACTGGAGTGTTATAACATCACACTCCAGTCACTCCAGTGTGATTTTATGAATTTTTTTGAACTTCTAAAGTTACTTTTAATATTGTAATAAAATCTTTAAAAAAAATCTCATTTTCTATTCTATTTTAATATGATTATAATTATTTAATGAAATTAGTAATCATTGAAATTAATAATCAAATATTTAAATGTTATAATAATAATAAATAATAAATATTCCTATTTGAAATTCATAAATTAAATAGAAAAATGAAAATGAAATGTATAAATTGGAAACATTTTTTTAATTTTAAATAGTATAAAAAAAGTTATAACTGCAAATATCATAATAATTTTTGAATTTTAGGAATATTTAATATTTATTACTATTATAACATTTAAAGCTTTTATTCTGAATGCCAATACTATTTATTAATTTCATTGCATAATCACTGGAGTGTGATGTTATTGCACTCCAGTGCTAACTCCTTGACTCACATTCCTGCCTTCCTTACTTATCACACTGAAGTGTACACTCGAGTGTGATTTTATCTTCTTTTTTTTTTTTGAACTTCTAAATTCCCTTTTTTCCGCAAAGAAGATTATGAACAGTTGTTTTTCTGCAACTTTCTCTTTTTCTTTTTCTTCCTTTGTATCTCCAGGCCTCTGTCGTTCTCTCCTTTCTACCTAAATTGAGTGTGCACACTAGAGTGAACACTAAAAATTTTAGTATGCCCACACACAAATATCCTATTTTCACATAAATCAAAGCCTAAATAAAAACACGTCTTCTCCTTTTATTTTCTCAATATGATCAAAAAAATCTCATCCTCTCCGATCTGAAAATTTTTTGGTAGGCGTATGTGTCTCCTCCTCTCATCCCTACTAACAAATCTATCATGTGTCTGAGTCTTTTTCCTTCTTCATCGTCACCTTCTTCAAAACTTTCCATGGACAAGTGGGACACATACATGGCTATGACATTATCGTTGTTGTCAACACTCAAGGGGCTGCTCATACAAATGGAATAAAGTCTAATAAGTGATTGCGATAGTGAATGTGAGTGAGGAGGACATCTGTGATACCTTTACACTCGAGTGTGATGTTTTCACACTTGAGTGTGCCAACGTGGCTGTCTAACTTAGCGTTCTATGTGTCAACTAATCCTATGTGGCAAATGTTTGTTAGTCTCACCGATGGTGGAGAGCAACATTGCTACATTTTTAAACTTCTAAGGTAACATTGAGCCCAAAAAAACTTTCAAGGCAACATTGCTCCTAGGCGTGTACTTCCGGGACAAAATTGCTACTTAGCCCTCTTTGACCCATTAATAAGTTTATATGTTTGTGGGTGTGTGTGTGTGTGTGTGTGTGTGTTAAGCTTTGATATTTAACCAAAGCCCATTAATAAGCTTATATAAGGAATTGAAAAGTTTTGATAAGGAATTCCAAACTTTCATTTTTTAAAAAAAATTAAAAATTCACTTACACTCTTAGTCCATTTACAAGTTTAGATAAATGATTCACAAGTTCAAATAAGTAATTTTCTATTTTCATTTAAATATAAAATTCACTTACTCTCTTAAGCCATTGACAAGTTTAGATAAAGAATTCACAAATTTAGATGAAGAATTGACAAGTTTAGATAAGGAATTTTAAACTTTTCATTTTTTTTTCAAACGAAAAATTCACTTACTCTTTTAGTTGTTCACAATTTTTAACAAGGGAATAATAATTTTTTATGAGGAATTTGCAACTTTCATTTTTTAAGTAAAAAATTCACTTACTTTCTCTAGTCACTAGTCATTCACAAATTTAGATAAGAACTGTAAATTCAATGCTTGTATTCCAATTTGATTTCTGGTGCTAGCTATCATCCACAACTTCTTGGACAATATTAAGCCATCCCAATTCCCAAGCAACATAATCACTATATTTTCTATATAAAAAAAGGGCTTTGGTTTTCTCATGTTACATGAGAAAAAAAAGTTTCTTACACATACATGATCAATGGTGGGACCCACATATACATATATGAATTAGGGAAAACATTTTCTCATGTTGTAGGAAAACCATTTTCTCATGTTACACACACATGAGAAGTTGGGACCCACATATACATATATTAATTCATATATGTATATGTGGGTCCCACCATTTTATGTGTGTATAGGAAACTTTTTTTTTTCATGTAACATGAGAAAACCAAAGCCCTATGAATTAATATATGTGTATGTGGATCCCACCATTTCATGTGTGTGTAACATGAGAAAATGATTTTCCTACAACATGACAAAATGTTTTCCCATAAAAAAACCTTCAAATATATACCAGTATTTAGTATTGTTCTGGTGTAGAACACAAGAGTGATTGGACTTGTCCTGGGGTGAAATCCCAGGGGTCTACGTACCGCGAATTGGGATAAAAGTCCACGTAGTTCGAAAATAAACGATAGGCTTATTAATGCTAGAGGGGTGGGTGTGTGTGCTCTGTGTGTACTGAATACTAAAAGCTAGGGTTAGAGCGTGTCTACCTTGTTAGGGTTTGTACCCTATTTATAGACTTACTTGGGGCCCTGTATTAATGGGCTCTGCTATCTTCTTATTTAAAAGACATTAAGATATCCTTTTGAATAATATATCTTATCATGTGGGTAGTTGTGATCTTGATAGCTATCTTTAATAACTGTTCCCTAATTCAAGAGGGTGGTTAAGATTATAACTAGAGCCATTTGATTGGGTTCTTTTAATCATCGGGCCAAGCCCATTTGTAATATTTCTGTAACAAGTATATATTTGTTTAATTAAAAGCCTACCATTATTCACCAAAAAAAAAAAGCCTACCATTAATCCACTTGTTTCTTTTGGCGTACACATAAATAGCTGGATTTCTGTATTTGTTGTCTTCACATATTAGATATATAGGAAAACATTTTCTCATGTTGTAAGAAAAACATTTTCTCATGTCACACACATATGAAATAGTGGGACCCACATATACATATATGAATTCATATATGTATATGTGAGTCCCACCATTTCATGTGTGTGTAGGAATCTTTTTTTTCTCATGTAACATGAGAAAACCAAAGCCCTAGATATATTTTAGAAAAGACATACAAGATAAATTCGGAAAATATATAAAAACAAAATTAAAATGAAAAACAATGTGGCTTAGTTGTATACATAATTTGAGCATTTTATTGGAAAAAAAATCTGCTCATTTCTCTTTCAAATTAAATGCTCAGACCCCCCTTTTAATATTTTAGGGAGTCAAAATAAAGTCATAATTTTTCCTTGTATTAATTCATTGACATACATTTGCTTTTATGGTTTGGGTTTTTTTTTTTTAATTTTTTTGAATTTCATATCTAAATTTGTGAATTTCTTATCTAAACTTGTTAATTCTTTATTTAAACTTGTAAATGGCTTGAGAGTATGAGTGCATTTTTTAATTAAGAAATGAAAATTGCAAATTTCTTATATAAACTTGTTAATTCTTTTATGTGAACTTATTAATGAATTTTGTTTAAAGATGAAAGATTTATATGTGTGTCTATATATATATATATATATATATATATATATATTTGCATCAATTATACTAGTGAGCATTGGTCCCACGATGACCACCAACTCTTTGAACAAACAAAGTAGTGGGGGAGCTCTGGCGGCAGTGGTAAGTGAGGGTAAGTAAAAAAAATATGTAAGGGCAAATTGATATTTTCATTTTAATGTCAAGAAAATAAATTAAATCTAACATCTCTATAAAATTATGAATATTTAAAATACCTTTTTATCTTTTACTCCTCCGGTTCTAAATATAAGTCTACAAACTATATCTTATATTTATATTTAAGATAAAAAAAATAGTATTATTTTTAAAGATATTTATTAGAGAGTTTTCCTTTTAGAAATTGATAATTTAAACCCACAATGTCATTGACCAAGCAAAGCTACTAGTGTGCATTTCTCACTTCTCACTGGTGTGATCTCTTCTTCACATCAACGTTCTCTTTCCGCCACTCCTTCTCCCCAAGGTTTTGAAAACCGGACCGGCTACTGAATTGGTGGAGATACTGGGTTAAGGGTTAGTGGGTCAGACTGGAGTCAAACCGGTATTAATTAAAAAATATAATTTAATTAAAATAGATAAAAATATTCATATTTTAATAATAAAAATATTTTGTGATATGTATGATAAATGATATGGGAAGATTTGTAATATTATATTAATTTTTTTTATAAAAAAAGAAAGAGAGAACACAATTAAGTCTCTTCAGGTACGTCATCTCTTTTTGTTGGAAGAAAAAAAAGATCACCCATCTCTCTCTCACACGGCTTTATGCAGGTCAAATCTCTCATTTCTCTCTCACACAAAAAGAGGTCTAAAGCACATTGTAGAAGCTTGCAGGAGTTGAGTCACGGGTTCATTAGGCAGACTCTCATCTCTCTCGTCTCACACGGTTCATTAGGTAGAAGCTTGCCGTCGAAGACCCTTGCTGGCTTCTCAGATCCTCTCAAGAGCCACCGACATACCCTCTTCAAACATCATTTTTAGATCTTTCCCTCTCCCCTTCTTCACCACTTCAGATCTCTCTCTCCTCCTAGGCTCTTTCTTGTTCTCCTTCCTCCACAAATCGTCCTCTTTTGGCCTCCACAGCTCCATCATCGGTGTCTTCCGTACTGATGGAGAGCCTCAACATTGAGAGGCACGAAGGTATGAAACTTGCCGCCAGTCACCACCATTCTCCCCTCCTTCTCGTTCATCAAACTTTTTTCTTAAAAAAAAAATCCTTTTTATTCTAACTCGGCCAGTTCAGGCCGAGTTGACTCCGGGTCAACTCGGGACTCCGGTTTTCCCCTAACTCGGACCGGTTTTTCAGCCGATTTGCTAGTTTTCGGTCCGAACCAGCCGGTCCGGTCCGGTCCGAGTTTCAGAACGTTGCTTCTCCCACTAAAACCACCACCTTCTCATTCAGTCATTCTCCTCTTCTTCTCTCTCTTTCACTCACAATCCATTTCAAATTTTCTCCACCTCTTCCTTCTTATTCTACCATAGATCCTGTTAGTGCTTGGGGAAACACTACATTGAAAACAATCGACCCAGAAATCCACGACCTCATCGAGAAGGAGAAGCATCGGCAATGTCGCGGGATCGAGCTTATTGCCTCAAAAAATTTCACCTCCTTTGTTGTCATGGAGGCTCTAGGAAGCGCCTTAACCAATAAGTACTCTGAGGGAATGCCTGGAAACCGCTACTATGGTAGGAACGAGTTCATCGATGAAATCGAGAACCTGTGCAGGTCACGTGCCCTCCAAACCTTTCATTTGGACCCCGCCAAGTGGGGTGTGAATGTGCAGCCTTACTCTGGTTCTCCAGCGAATTTCGCCACCTACACGGTGGTGCTGGAACCACATGATCGTATAATGGGTTTAGATCTTCCCTCCGGTGGTCATTTGACTCATGGGTACTATACTGCCGGAGGGGAGAAGATCTCTGCGACCTCGATTTACTTCGAGAGTCTTCCGTATAAGGTGAATTCAAGTACTGGTTACCTTGATTATGACAAATTGGAGGAGAAAGCCTTGGATTTTAGGCCTAAATTGATCATTTGTGGGGGAAGCGCGTACCCAAGGGACTGGGATTATGCAAGGTTCAGGGAGATTGCTGACAAGTGTGGATCTCTTTTGCTCTGTGATATGGCTCACATTAGTGGTCTTGTTGCCGCTCAGGTACTTGCTTTCTTTATATTGAGTTATGGTGTGGTTATTGTGCATGGCATTTGTTTCTGCTTTGGATTTCATTTGTTTATAGTTTCTATGACGTTTGAATTATCATGTTTTTGTCCAACCGAGATTGAATTTCAATTCACACACTTTTTCCCCCTTTGTTTAACTTTTTTAGGTGACGTTTAGCAATATTTGTTTGTTTGTATTTTCCTCAACAATTCTTTTCTCTATTTTTCTTTGCTATGCCTCAGACTGGGATCTATAGACCCCCTCAGAAGCTCTTCATTTCAACCCTTCATATTTTGTATATATATAAAAAAATCAAATAGAGAAAAAGGTACATGTGCAAATTGGCCAATAAAGTGTTATACTCAGAGCATCTAACAGAACAAAGTGGACCATAACTACAAAAAACAATTAAAAAGTACAACATATCACAATGCCGTTAGAACGTAAGGCTAATGAAGTGTTACACTAGGAACACGTAATACAAATAAGTTTTGAAAAGACCAAAAGTACCAATCAACAATTAAAAATGAGTAATTAGCACAATCTACAATTTAAAATAGGTAACTAGCAACACAATGACGTTAAAATCAAGCTAATAGCCGTTTGATGCAAATTGAACGTTGTGCAGTTGGCTGGTGAGAGTGTTAAGATGACATACATCTGGTTCTTTGCACAGACTTATTATCTCTATCTTTGACATGCAACTAAAGAACCTTTGTCTCTTCTTCATCCTCTTCTCCTTCCAAATTGAACAAGGGAGCAAGAACTTGAGGGTGCTCCAAGTAGGTCAAAAGCGAACTTGATGTCCTCTGCTAGGTCAATATCTACCAAAACTGGTTTGTTCCCTATTCTTCATAGCTTTTCATTATTGGCGAATTTCAAGCAGGTCCATCCAGTTTTCTTCTTTGATTTTCTATTGTCCCATAATGTGACTTTCTCTAATTTGTTTGTGTTGAAAATTCAGCCATCAAGCTCCATTGAAGATCAACCTAATACCAAACGGCTGTTAGCTTGATTTTAATGTCATTGTGCTAGTTACCTATTTTTAATTGTTGATTGTGGTAGTTACCCATTTTCAAAACTTATTTGTGCTAAGTGCTCATAGCATAATACTTTGTTGGTCAATCTGTATCTTAATGCATTTTTTAAGGGCCATTACTTTAGTTTTGACAACATTGTGATATTTTGTGCTTTTTAATTGTTTTTTTGGTAGTTATAGTCCATTTAAGACTTTTTTGTGCTGGGTGCTCATGGCATACCATTTAATTGGCCAATCTGTACCCTAACCCTAAAGAAAAAGGGTGTTGATTGTAGGTATAATTCTTCACAAGTGATGATTTAATATTATGATATTTGTTTCCAATTAGTTTTCTCTACAGATGACATAAATTTGTTAATGGTTGTCGATTCCTAGGTATATTATTTTTTTTTAACATGTGCTGCTTAATTTTCATGTGGTTAGTCTGGGCAACCCACATGCATCGGTCTGCTAGTGGGATAGTCTAATTTATTTTTTTGTAATATGTGCTGCTTAATTTTCATGTGGTTATTTTAGGCAACCCACATGCATCAGTCTGCTAGTGGGACAGTCTAATCATATAAAGATTATATTTGATTCTTTTTGTTTTGTTTCATCTCTGTTTCGTGTGGGTTTCTTTCTCTGATTTCCCACATATTTTTATGGACTATAAGTTTGATAATAAGTCATGATTACTTTCTTGGTTATCATTTATTACTTACTGTTGAGGTCTGTGTCTCAAAAGATGTTGCATAAACGGAAGAGGATCTTCTCCTCATCATTTTTCTCATTTTCCCTCATCAGCCCATCTAAGCTGTTAATGGGAAAGAGGAGAGAGATGATACAGTACTTTTCATATTGATTGGATGGATATGATTGAGAAGTTAAGAGGGATAATGAGAAAGGGATTATGAGAGAAACTCAACCCTGAATAAACCTTGTAAATCAGTATGTTAGTGATCTGAATCAGAACAATTGTTTCCTGTATTGGCTACAGGAGGCTAATAACCCCTTTGAGTATTGTGACTTAGTCACAACAACAACCCACAAGAGTCTGAGAGGTCCTAGATCTGGCATGATCTTTTACCGGAAGGGGCCAAAACCACACATGAAGGACCAGCCTGAGAATGCAGTTTATGACTTTGAAGACAAGATCAACTTTGTTGTCTTCCCTTCCCTTCAAGGGGGTCCTCACAATCACCAGATCGGTGCTCTTGCCGTTGCCCTGAAACAGGCCATGTCTCTTGCCTTCAAGGCCTATGCCAAGCAAGTTAAGGCAAATGCAGTTGCCCTGGGAAATTACTTGATGGGCAAAGGCTATAGCATTGTCACCAGAGGAACTGAGAACCATCTCGTATTATGGGATCTCCAGCCCCTCAGTTTGATTGGTAAATAGGTGAACTTATGCCTGATAAAAGAAGAAAAGAACAAGTCTAACTAAAACTTCAAGTCTAAGAAGGCATCGATTATTAATGCAATTTTTCTCATTGCTTAAGTAGGTGAACTTATGCCTAACTAAAGAATAAATAAAAGTAAACTTACAGCTTGTTCATCTCTTGGTTGAAGGAGGCATCAATTTATTAATGCAACTTTTTGTCACTGCTTGATGTTCCTTCAGGCAATAAGGTGGAAAAAGTTTGTGATCTCTGTAACATCACTGTGAACAAAAATGCTATTTTTGGTGATAGCAGTGCCTTGGCTCCTGGTGGAGTAAGAATTGGTAAGTACTCAAATTTTGAACTTAAATTTGCTATTGGAAGCTTACAACTTATGTGTAGCGATAGAAGCCAATGACATTCCCATTGAGTCATTCTAAAATGTTCTTGGTATAAACACTGAAATTGGCAATAGTTCTGGCTTAGCTGGAAGGCCAAATTGAAAATTCACTAGAAGGTTAACCTTTATTTGTAAGATATTAGCAGATGTTTTTCTAGATGCAAGGTGCTCTTTCATTATGGCATATCTTCAAAAAGCATATTTATAGGATTTTGGTTACTGGGAATCGTTATGTTTCTGTAATTTGTTTTGTTATCAGTTGATTGTTGAAGTAGATCTTCTAAATCAGTTCACATCAAAGTTCAGAGAGAGAAAGAAAGGGAGAAGAGGGACCGATTTATGCAAAACTCACATGTTGTAGATGAGTCTCACATCTGTCCTTATCTTTCCCTCTCTGAATTTTATGTGAAGTAAACAATTGGGGATCTGGGTTTGTTGTTTGTTTGCTTTCATTTTTTTTCCAGTTAAAGTAACTGACAAAAGTGTCGATTCTCAGGAGCTCCGGCCATGACATCGTGAGGCTTGCTTGAGAAGGACTTTGAGCAGATTGCAGAGTTCCTTCACCGTGCAGTGTTTCTCACACTGGAAATCCAAAAGGAGCATGGCAAGCTTTTGAAGGACTTCAACAAAGGCTTAGTGAACAATGAGGCTATTGAACAACTCAAAGCTGATATTGAGAAATTTTCATCCTCATTTAAGATGCCTGGCTTCCTGGTTTCAGAGATGAAGTGCAAGCATTAAGTTGGAACATGTATAGAACGAGCTTTTACTTCCCCGTGCGTTGCACGGGATGATATTATTTCATGAGTTACTTAAACATATTTTGCTTTATAAGCGATGCAATTTTCTTGTCTTTAAAGAATATTAAAATATCATTACCAATGAATGATTACATATTATTAGAAATGAAACCCCAATAATGATAAATAATATCCTCCAATTGATTCAGATATATATTACAAATAAAATCTGAATAATGTTAAACAATAATGTGATGTTTAGATCTCGTTAAAGAATACTAACTCATGTGTAGGAAGCATACTATTTGTGCTTTATATCTTACACTATTTTCTATAGTTATTTTAATGATGTGTTTTTAACTCTTAAAAGGGTCCTTTCATATCTTCTTTCATATCTTCTAAACCACTCTTTACTTAGTTTGGATTTCCTATTTGTGACGTCATACAACGATATTTCTTAGTTTTTGGGTAAAGGTTCATCACAATTCAATATATTTATGTCTTATTTCATATCTTCTTTTAGTGCTAAATTATTGTTGGTTAACTCGAATATCTTTTTTACTTTATTGAGAGGTAAATAGGATAATATCTGAAAAAGAGCAAACCTTCTTTTGTTTTAGACAAGATTTTTATTTGAGACCTAATTTAACTTTGGGTGTTTACCCTTCTTGTTTTCTAATAAGCAGCGCCTTGTTTTTGCATGTTGCTAATTTTATCTGGCATCTTTTCTGAGATTTTAATCCTTCTAATTAGGGAGATATTGTATTTTCTAAAATTCTAATGTTTAAAAACTGGAAGTAAATACTCAGATACAATTGACTATGGAATTTTCTTGCAAAGAGGATAAATCGATGAAGGATCATCTAATGTGGCCTTTGATCCATACTTTGAGCATCCATCATAACACCATTCACTGTTTCAAGCTTATGAATTTGACAAGTTGATTACATGTTGTATGGAATGTCCCATGTTGTATGGAATGTTCTCTTCTTCTATTTCCCCTTTTTCGTATCAAATTGCATGGCCTCACCATCACAATCACCATCTCATTCTAAATTGCATTGCTTCGTCTCTTTCCCCTTTTTATTATGGAAATAAAACCTGTAGAAGTTAAAAACAAAAGACAAGATATTATAATCTAACTTCCCTTTAGTAGGAAAAGGGAAGATTAAAAAAAAATAAAGCAAATTAGATTAAAACAAATGGGAGCTAAGAAAGATTTTAAATTTTGAACAGGCAAGAGTGGGAGAGGAAATACATGTCCAGGACCCCATTTTCATACAAGAAACTGTCTTATTCATTGTCCAAATCGACCAACTTCTTCTGGACTACACCGCATGGAAGCATAGAAATCATCTTGGTTCTTAAATACAGAGAGAGAAACGACTACAAAGAAAGCGGCTAAAGCATGGACAGAAAAAAGGATGAGAAGCTGGATCGAAAATAGGGTGAGAGCATTTCCCATCGTCCCCACAATTCTCAGATGCTAAACTCATGAGATATATCACTTTAAAAAAGAACACAAACACTTACCTCTAGATCCTATTCGTCGCTTTGGATGGGATGTGTGTCTTGAGTTGTTTTGCCCAGAAGATAAATACAAAGCCTCCTAATATTTCCAGATTAACCAAGCCCAAACTTGCATCAAACCCTCCCATATGCAACAAAGAAGTGCCTGCAGCGAATCACCTTTTCTTGATTGGATTTGCTTCCAAACAGATTCTGAAGCAAGGAGGGGAACCCATAGGGTCTATTTTGCTGCATCTTCCTTACAATAAGGTGTCTATCTAGAACCATAATTTCCAGAAGAGTTCTACGCTCTAAGATATATCATAAGCAAAATTCATGTATCAAATTCATAGATCAAAATTGCTCTTTTCTGAATAAAGTATGAAAAACTTGAGGATAAAAGTATCAAAATAAAATTCAAGAAAAATTTAAATGGGAGGATCACCTGTGGATTCAGCACTTGCATCTGATGCACTAGAGGATCTCCACTGAAATGTTGTCTTCCTCTTTTGGGTTTCTTGTAGATTGGCTAGGTTTTATTTTCATTCTTATTTTTCCTTAACTTTATCTGGGAAAATGACAGAAAAATACCACTTAAACTTCAAAATCCTATAGTCTATAAGAGTAATAGGATTAATAACAACAGTAATGCAATTGACAACTCGTTTTAGTGGGAAATCACATGTTTGAAAGTTTCAAGTTCAAAGGTACTTTTTTAGGATTTTCCCATTTTATATTCAAAGCTCTCTATTGACTTTGTTTTTTATTGCTTTGTAAGCCAAATATCACGTTTTCATCCAACAAAGCAAAAACATATTTAAAATGCCTAATCTAGTTGGGCTTAGGAGTATTGGGAAGTTAGAAAATATTTTCGGTTTGAATTGTCATTTTATTATGTGAAAGGAGAAAGTTCAAATATTTTAAGGAAAACGTAGCTTTTGGACCTTAATCCTAAACCATCAAACTTTACTTTTTATTTTTATCTGTTTTCCCTCTTGTAATAAGAAATTTTCAGATTACTCAACTAACTTCGAACCTTTTATAGAAAGTTTGAAGCAAGATATTGTTCATTATTAACAGCTCGTGTGTGCATATATAAAAGACAATATAATCTTTACTTAGAAGCTTATTCTCAGTTATCATTCCATCTCTAAAGTTTGATGTAGAATAATTCAATTTTTCCAATGGCCTCTGAGCTGGGTGGCACCAAGGATGCCTTGTGTAAAATGGAAATCTGCCTCTTTTGTTTATTCAAGCTCACGCTGGGGGCGGGATCAAGCCTACAAAAGCTATCCTTAGTTCTGAACAATGTAGACCTTAATTCAATAAATTATTAGGATCTTGTCGTCTCTTTCCTCTGTTTATCCCTTCTACCCAAAAGAAACATAAAATAAAATCAAAGCAAGTCATTAAGACTTGAAGTGCTAATCTGGGATCACTTTAAAAAAAAAACACTTTTACACTCCACTAGACTTCTCTCATGTTGGGGAAAAAAAAAAGAATTCTCTCACATATTGCAAAATTATTTAAAATAAACCAATACAAACAAGCCCTAACATGATAAACATGAAATAGGATGTGAGTAGGAAGCAATCAAACTCTCCTAATATATGTAATAAAAACCATAAAAGTAAGCGCCAGAAATGGAAAACACATAAACCCAAGGACAATAATGTGTTAAAAAACACAAAACAAAAAATAGGAAACTTGAGAAACATGCTTATATATTGAATTATTAAATTTCACAGAACTCGTTATCCAATTTTTTAAAAAAATATTCATAAATTATAAAAATTAAAATGTATAGTTAAATCTCCGGCCTTTGGGAACTAATGATGAATAACTATATATCCAGCTCGCACGAACATTAGATCATAAAATCTGATGATAATTTTCTGAAAATTTAATAACATTCTGTAAAGTAATATTCTCACACTAAAAAATAGGAAAAATTACACTATGGTCCCAAGGAAGTGAAAAAATATTTTGATAGTAATTATCGAAATTTTAACTACAGGAAATGTCCTTTTAACAATTGGAAATGTCATTTTAACAATGAGACTTTTTTGATATTGGAATTTTGGGACTTTTTTTGTAATTTTTTCTATTCCTTGGGACCATAGTGTATTTTCCCAAAAAAAATAATTGCACTCAACAAATTGTTTAATATAATTTTGGTAAAGGAGCAAATTAGCCAACAATGTTTTACCTCAGGAGTGCCCAGCACAAAAATGTTTTAAGTGAACCAAAACTACCAAAAAACTTTTAAAAATGTAAAGCCAGCACAACTCTATTAGCAAGAACATAACGTCCGACAAAAATTATAGAATAGAACCCAAATATACTACTAATGACATCTAAATATGTAGTAAATAAATTATTTTATAATATATATTACTTATGAAAATAAATAACTTGTGCCTATCCAATTATCCATTAGATTTTGCTGAAGACCTTGCTCCATTCTACGCCTAGTACTTGCGTACTACATGAGCATCATCAATCTATTACTATAGGCTTAGGTGGATCTTTTTTTTCCCCATCAGATAGGTGAATCTTTTTCAAACCATGGAAATAATAAAATGAGAGTTCTAGGAAATTTCCAACACCAATCTTTACCATTGGTCATTGGAAAAAGAAACACCTTTTTTACCATTGTACATTGAGGGACAAGGCATCATTACATCGTTGTCTTCTTTCTAACACCAATCTTTATTTACATCCCACTTTTACATTCAAAATACTTTGCAACAAACCACTCACAACTCTTAGTAACTCCCTCCTTCAAAGTTTGATCTATATCTTTCTCTGATCAATTCTCTCATTCTTCCCAATCAATGACCTTCACTGAGAAATGAATGAGAGAGGGCTTGAAAACCATTACCTTCTTCGACAAATCTGACGGCAACCATGACCGGATCTCTCTCTCTTTCTCTCTCCTACTCCTTCTATGTCTTTGCCTTACCTTTTGTGCCACTCAACCTCACTAATGCTATATCATTCTCCCTTTTCTTCTCTATCTCATATTTTCTCCTTCATCGCTGGCATGAAAAAATTAGCACCAAACTCATATCTCTCTCTCTCGTCCTCTCTCTTTTCCCACTGTGTATCCAACAGTTAGTTTCAGCTTTTAAATGACTTCCTTTTTTTTTTTTGAAAAAACAAACTGTGGTTCGGTTAGCTCGGGACCCCGGTTTTACCTCTAAGTCAAACCGGTTTTCCATTCAGTTATATGGTTTCTGGTATGAGTTTCACAACCTTGATATTTATTGTTTCATCCACTCTCAGTTAATATCTTTGGATATTTTACTTGTACTTCAGTGTTTATCATCTATCTACTCGGTAAGGAGTATTAAACACTTATCTATTTCATTTGTTTAATCTCAAGTTTGAGGAACCTTGAGTGTGGGTATACAATTACAGCTTGTAAGGAGGGAGTGACCCCTAGGGTGATAGGATTATCTCGAGTTCAGAGTGTGTAATTGTATTAGTATTTGAGATAGTGAAAATACCCAAAGCATCTGGAGACTGGACGTAGGTCAAAGAGTTAGACCGAATTAGTATAATTTGCTTATGTTCATTCTCTCTATCCTTATTTCATTTGCGGCCATTCTTCGATAAAATCTGAAAAGAATTTTCAATATCCCATATTAACCCCCTTTAGGTGATATACCTATTTTCATTTGGTATCAGAGCTAGTATTCTTTGTAGGGCTTAATGATAAGAGATGCCAACCTCTTACAAAATAACCAAGTTTAGTAAAAAGATTTGCAGTATAAGGAACCTGGATCGTTTCTCATGGAATTTACAATAGTTTCAACAGAAACAAGAAAATAGTAATAGATTGGGGGGAAGAGTTTTTTAATGCAATTAAGAATGAAAGCAAAACGAAACAAATAAGGAAAACGAGATTAATTAGACTAAAAACAACTAACTCAGAATCAAGAATTCCAAAACCTTCATCAGACTAAAATAATACACCAAACTCGTGATTGATTCTGGACAAACCAAAATCTCTGCGTTTGTCTAGAAATTCCCTCGACTGAGCGATCGTCCAGAATATGTTCAGAATAGGGGCGTGTCACCGAGTGATCACCTAGTATCACTTAAACCCAGTTCAAATTGTGTCCTTGGGATAAATCAATATGGGTTTTTAATAAAAAAAACCCAATTTGAATTCAGAAATCGAATCCGATAAAAGAAGGCAAAAACGAGTTTAGATGTTACTAGTTCAGCGTGAGTCCTCTGGAATACGAAATCCTTAATCCATGGGTTAATTAGAGAGGCTTAGCTGAGCATGGCTGGGCAAAACAATGAAGAACAGACGAAGAACATGACGAACATCTCAAAGAATTTAATTAAAACGTTTTTTAATCCAATAACAATGTAAAACATAATAATGTAATGTCTTAGCCACCCTCTAATTTTCCTTATACAAAAAGGATGAATCAAGATGACTAAAAATTAGGAATCAATACCCTAATTATAGGAAAACTCTAATCAATATGAAATCTCTAATAAATTAGGAAACCTCTAATAATTGGTCCTTTATTACAAAATTTGGGCAAAATAAAAATCCAGCAAAATGGGTCTGTCTTTATCTCCAATATCGTCCATCTTCTTGTCCGAATCAGCCTTCCAAGTCTTTATAACAATTGTAGCTCTCTGAATCATCTGAAAAACTAAAGAAGAATGAGGCTAATCTGATATCTAGATCAAAAGTTATGGAGAAATTTGTGAAGCATTGTAAATCTGGAATTTTATTACAAAATACAAATTTAATCTAATTAAAAGCTTGAAGCCCAATTAAGTAATAAAACCCCTTATTTCTCAATTAAACATTCCTAAATTATTAACCAAGAGATAAAAATAAGTGGAATAATATTCAATTATCTCTTGGTTAAACTTCCATGATCTATCATGGAAGGAATATTACCTGATAGTGCCTCCATTAATCGTCCTCCTGGATTTAGTGGAGAATATTACTCATTCTGAAAAGCAAAATTCTGAGTGTTTGTAATGGAAGTGAATATGGTCTCTCGTGCGTATTTAAAGTCGGTGATTATGTTCCTACGAGATTAGGTGGAGGAATTCATATTCCAAAGACTGAGGTTGAATTTAATGAGAATGATAGAAGGAATATAACTCTCAACAACAAGGCTATATTGATGCTCCAAAGTGCCCTCAGCCAAAAAGAATACTTTCGAATATGCAACCTATTGAATGCTAAAGACATGTAGAAAGCTCTAGAGATGGCCTACGAAGGAACATCTAGTATTAAGGAAAATCATATCAATACTCTCACAACCGAGTATGATCTGCTTTGAATGAAAACTGGAGAATCCATCGGAGAATTCCAACTTCTCTTTACCCACTTGATCAATCAGTTAGCAGCCTTGGGAAAAATATATGATCAAAATTCTCAAGTCAAAAAGATCTTGAATTTCTTAACTAAAGACTGGGAAGCCAAAGTCATAGCAATCAAAGAAGCCCGTGGTGACTCAATGACTTCAGTAGTTGCCTTGTTCGAAAGCTAATCAGAATACGAAAGAAAGCTGAAATTCAAGAAGGGCTTGGAAGAAATCAACAATAACAAAGGAGGCAAAGGTGTTGCCCTCAATGCAATAAAAGAAAAGGAAACTAAAGACGAAGACGAAGATGATGATGATGAGATGGGCATGTTCGTGAGAAGATTCAAAAGATTCTACAAAAAGGATCAAGGCTTCAGGAATAGATTCCAGAAGGGAAGCTCTAGTAACAGACTAGAATTCAAAGATAAGGATCAAATAATCTGTTATGAGTGTGAGAATCTAGAGCATATCAAATCTAAATGTCCTGAGAAAAAGAAGTTCAATCACTTCAAGAAAAAGGCCTACATAACTTCCATTTGGGGAGACAATTCCTCTAATGAAGAAGAAAGTAAGGAAGAGGAAGTTGCAAATTATGTCTTGTGGCATAAGAGGAAGACCAATCCAAAAATGACAATGAGGTATATGATTCTGATCCCACCTATGATGAATTATTATCTGAATATAATGAATTACATACTGAATTTGAAAAGATTGTGAAAGAACTTATTGCCTTAAGGAGGAAAATCAAGTTGTTTGAACAACAAGCTAAAGATCTTCCTCCGGTTTGTGAAATCTCTGTTTGTGAAAAGTGTCTTGATCTTGAAAAGAAAAGTTTTCATCCTACAAAAACACTTGAGAAATCAACTAGAGGAAGTGAAATGCTCAATGTAATCCTAAAAGCTCAAAGATTTACAAATGATCGATAGGGTAGGCATAAGATATAATCCTATTTTCGACAACAAGAAAGGGAAAAAGAAAACATGTGGAAAACCTTACTTGAATTATTTTCAAAAAAATAGTTCATTCTTCGAACCCCTTTACTTATTGTAATTTATAACCAAAAAGGCCATAATACTTCATCATGCTTCCATAAGAAAGAAAAGAAAAATAAACTTGTTGGCAACTATCAATGGCTACCTAAGGGAGCTTATGTTTTTTCCCTGAGGCCCAAACTAACCCAAAAGGACCTAAAAAAAGATGGATACCTAAGGCTTGACATTTTCTAAATTGCAAGTTTGTTTGAAAGCATCAAAAGTAAATAAATGGTATATTGATAGTGGATGCTCCAAACATATGACGGGAGATCAATTCAAGTTCATGGCAATGAAAGCAAAGTAACCTTTAGAGGAAACCAGATGGAAAGCTCGCTGGAATTGGCGAAATTGGTGAAAAAGGAGGACCCCTGATTAAAGATGTCTATTATATGGAAGGACTTTGTCACAACCCCTTGAGCGTGAGCTAGAGTGCAGACAAGAACAACTAGATCATTTTTTATTCAAAGAAATGTCTCATCGTGAACAAGGATGATCTTCCAATCGACAAAGGTAATCTTAAAACTTTGTTTAAGTCTCCTAGAGAAGGTAACTATTATAACTTGAATCTTCCAAAAATCAATTCTGAAAATTGTTTTGTTAGCAAATTGGACGAAAGTTGGTTGTGGCATGAGCATCTGCCTCATGTGAACATATTCCAATTAGACAAGTTGTTAAGAAAAGATTTAGTACTTGGTTTACCTAAACTGTGTTTTAAAAATGACATGATCTGTGATTCATGTCAAAGAGGTAAACAAATTAAATCATCTCTTAAAACTAAGTCTGAAATCTGGACCAATCGACCACTCCGACTACTTCATATGGATCTAGTTGGACCAACAAGAGTAAAAAGCCTTAGTGGCAATCTGTATACTCTGGTGATTGTCGACAATTTCTCTAGATTTGCTTAGACAATTTTCTTATCTTCCAAGGATGAGACATTTGATCTGTTTGCCATGTTTGCCAAGAAAGTGTAAAATGAGAAAGATGTTTGCATTTCAGGTATTCAATTGATCATGGAGGAGAATTTGAGAATCTTATAGCCTCCACATGTGAACTCATCCATCCTCCTGAAAAAGATGTATTGTTCACTTCCCATTGGCTTCCTTAGGTTTTGTATACAAGTAAGGTGTTCGAAACATGGATTGTAGAATCAGAATCAATCCAGCATATGTCATTAATAACATCAACCATATTAGATTCATAGCAAATAAATGAGATTGTCACACCCTTCTTCTCAAGCCATTGCTTGAATTTGCAGCAATCTTTCTTTATGTGTCACTTTTTCTTATAGAAGAAACACTGGGATTGCCTCTTGATTCCACCTTGGGATGGTATTCTACCTTTTCCCTTCTTGGCTTGAGTTTGATCCTTCCTCTCAGTTGTCATAAATGTACTCTCTCCCATCTCTATTACCAGCCTTCCTTCCTCATGAACACATATGGTCAAAAGTTCATTGATTGGTCTTTATCCTTATGTGTGTTATAGGATATCTTGAAGGGTCTATATTGCTGTGGAAGAGTGCTCAGAATATAGTGCACAAGGAATGAATCATACATGTCAACTTCAAGTGACTTTAGTTGAGCTGCAATGTCCCTCATTTGCATGATGTGCTCATGCACACCTTTTACTATAGTGAGTCTCAAGGATGAAAACTTCATAATTAGGGTGCTAGCAAGTGCCTTATATAAAGTAGCAAATTCTTCATCATTTGCCTTTAAAAGTAGCCTAATTTTGTTATGATGTTCGACATAATCACGAAGGCCAGCAGAGATTGAGGTCTTTATGAACATAACTGAGAGGCGATTAGATCGATCCCATTTTTCATACAAATTAACCTAACCTAGAATGTTGGTCTCATTAATAGAAGGTGGCTCGTCTTTCCTAATAGCATAATCATTGTCCATGCACCCCAAATGAAAGAGAACTCTCTCCCTCTATACTTTATAGTAGTTATTATCTCTTAGTTAGGGATTGTCACATTTCATATAAGAGAAATTCACAGGTTGTTTAACTACATAATATTAAAGATACATGCTTAAAATTAAAATTTGAGACTAATAAACCATATCCTACTTTACCAATGTAAATAATGATCAAAATCATGAATCTACTGACATAAAACTTACCTGTGGGCTGAAGTTCTAATTCAATTAGATTCATACATATAATTTTATGATAAAAATATCAAATTACGTCTTTATTCTTAATTCCTGTGGGTAAATTAAGAATATAATTTGATTTTCTATCCAAATTAATCATACAAAACATAAAATAAGAATTCCTGCAGGATAAAATCTAATATATTACATATGATTAATTACAACTAATGTCATTATGTGATCATAAAAACTCAATATATAATTTTTGTTGGTTATGATTAGTTTTGATGATATCTTATATAGATGCCATTAGTAAGAGCAAAATGTTTATATAAAAAAGTTTATATCATATACATTGTCTAATTGCTACATTTAATGTAGATTTGTTCATGTGGAGAAAGAACAAGAGAATAGAAGAAAGAAAGAGTTGATTCATGGAGAATAATCAAGAAGAGAGAAGAAAGAAAGAAGAACTTGCTGAATAAACTGAGAAAATCATTATACAAGTTCTTAGTTTGATTCTTGAAGTCTCCAAGATCAAATGGAAGTTGGGATGACTCAATTCAGAGTTAAAACAAGCATATATCAGGTTCTGGATGAGCAAAATCGAGCCAGATACTCAAAAGTCAAGTTTACTGCATTACATGAAGTGATTGCCTCTAGATTATGAGAAAACTCGAGTTTAGAACATAAAACTCGAGTCTGGAACTCAAAACTCGAGTTGGTCACTTAATGACTCGAGTTTGTAGTGTCTTCAGCAACTCTGGCGTCTCTAGATCATCAAAACTCGAGTTAGACAATGAAAACTCGAGTTTGGAACTCAAAACTCGAGTTAGTCACTTAATGACTCGAGTTTAGCAAGCTTTCAGCAACTTTGTCCAACTCTGTTTCACGATCAGAACTAGCGACCTCTGGTAATTCGATGATATCTCCCAAACCAGAGATCGGTTTAAGGTGAAATCAATTTTGTATGAAACTAGACATCCAATGCGTCATCTTGACAAAGTTTCATGCCCAAAGAAGCTGAGATGAGAGAGATATGAATTTCAGAAGTTGGAACAAGAATTCACGCCACACAGCAGACCAAGCTTCAATGATTTGAGTGTATCTCACAATCTACACATCAGAATGAGCTGAAATCGGTGGCATATGAAAGTAGACTCACATACTTTTCCAGAAACATAAAGATCATGGAAAACAAAGATCAAATGAGTGAGATATGATCTTCAAAAGTTGACTATAAATTCAAGATGCTACAAAAACGCTGGCAAAGAACAACCTTCATTCATCAGATCTTAACTATCAGAATACAGTGAGTTTGGAGCTGATTCTTCTTGCAATGGAAAGAAGACTTAAAGAGCTTTATGGAGATAGGTACTGGATTCCAGGGATTGATCTTTATCAGATCAGAAAGCAAAGAACTTGTGAGAAGGATATTTAACTGAGCCATGGAGAAGAAAACTCGAGTTTGTGTTAACAAACTCCAGTTTTGCACTTGACAGAGAGCAAGATATTTTCATCTCTGAAGGAAACTCGAGTTAGTCACTTAATGACTCGAGTTTAGCATTAAGTTCAAGTGTGTTTCAAAACTCAAATCACGACATTTCTTCTTTGGAAGACCTAAACTCGAGTTTGCATTTCCAAACTCCAGTTTAACTCGTTGTAAACTCCAGGTTAATTTCCAAACTCCAGTTTAGCTTGCTGTAAACTCCAGTTTAGCTTTCCAAACTCCAATTTGCGTTGCTGAAGTATAAGAACCAGATTGCGCCAATTTGCGAAATCTTTGTGGGTTAATATGAAATTATCATATCATGTTATATTATTATTCATAACATTATTGATCAAGTTTTTGATAAGTTTCAAACAGTTTCATCACAAGATCAAGGCGAAATCAAGATCCAAAATAAGTGCATTAAATGAAGAACCAAGAACAGGGCTGATTCTTCTCTCTTATCCCAGATGTTTAGTTCAGACCGTTGCAACACATTAAGATCACTTCAAACGGTTGAATTAAGATCATGGAATGACTAAAAATCTGGAAGACCATCTACAACAACTAAATCCAAGATTCCAGCCAAGAATTGAAGAAACGGAGGAAAATATGCAACTGTCATATTCCAGATTTACAGCTGAACTTTGAAGAATCAAAGAGAAGAAAATGCAACGGCTAATTCCTCTTCTTCATCTATATAAGAAGCCCAGAAACGAAGAACAAGAGACACAGATACAAGAGGGAGAACAAGAACAGTGACGTGAGCTTACACAGTGAAAATGCCAATATTCTAACGTCTGCTTCATCTACTCTCTGAATATTTCAATGATCATATATCTACCTTAGAGAGTGGATTATATGTATTGTGCTTCAGTGTTTATTCACTTACTTCTGAGAGAGAAGATTCATTGTAATCATCATATTATTCCGAGAGTTACTCAAGATTGGGTGATCTTGAGTGGGAAACACTTTGTTGTGATTATAGCTTGTAAGGGGAGTGAATCTGAGTGTGGGATTACTTCGAGTACAGAGTGTGTAATCAAGCAAGTGAATTGATTACGGTTTGTAAGGGGGAGTGAATCCTAGTAAGAGGATTACTTCAAGTATAGAACGTGTAATCAAGTTCAAAGCAAATAGTGGATTGAAAATCTCAAGTAAAGCTTGGGGACTAGACGTAGGTCAAAGATTGGACCAAACCAAGATAAATCACAGTTTGCATACTCTCTTCCCTTATCTTTTACATTTCCAGTATATGCTCATCTTTGAATATCTAATTGTCAATTTATAAATTGCAAATTTTTTTTTAAAGTTCCTAAAGTTTATCAAACACCCAATTCACCCCCCCTCTTGGGTGATAGCCAGGTCTAACAATTTTAACTAATTACAGATGAAGTGGTTATTTTCTAATTAATTATAATATATATAGATCACCCAACATTAACTAATATTCAATATTGCATAGCAATATTAAAATAAAATTGAATATTCATGTGCTCATATTATTCAAATTAATATTACATGTATAATAAAATAATAATCAATACACACAATAAATTAGAATAGTTACATGAATCCCAAACTAGATTAAATTTCATATTGTTATATTTTAATCAGAAATACACACACACACACACACACACACACACACACACACATATGTATATATGTGTATACACATATATATACATATATATGTGTATACATACATACATATATATATATATATATATATATATATATATATATATATAATACTTAAGTGTTAGTTGGCTTAATAGTCTAAAAACAAATTAAGACCTTGGTCCAAATGAATGTGGGTTCAAATCCCACTTTTGACATTTCCAAAAATTATGTATACTAGTAAAACAAATTATTCAAATATAATAAATGATCATTTTATATCAACGGGGAGTCAACAGCTTAATTGGCAAAAGGTAGTCTATAAGGCTTAGAACCGTCAATTCCCCTGTTCGAATCCTGATGGGTCCTTTTTTTTCCTTCTAGAAATCAAAACTCAAAACAAGCTCGGCCCAACAATTACGTGTATGGCCCATCTACCTAATAAGTGAAACACAACATTTCACTAAGGCTCCAAATGACGTCGTTTTGTGTTGAGGGTCAAAACATCATTGTTTTGCATCATCTTTCTTACCCATTTTAGAAACCCTATCCAACCTACCACCCGATAACGGCCCAAAATGGAGTCGTTACGACCCGCGATCTCAGGCGTCATTTTCAGGCAATCGGAGAGCTCAAGAACGACATTTTCAACGGCAACAATCACGAAAAAATGATCCAAAACTCAATATGCCTGATATAATTATCAATCAACATCGAAGATTAAATCAAAAAATGAAAAACATATTAACCTCTAGTTTCCTACGGCAGCATTTCATGGATAGTTAAGCGAAATCTAGATCAAAAGCATGAACATAAAACCCAAATCAAAAACATAAATATGAAACCCAAATTGAAACCATTAAAAGCGAAACTCTAGTTTGAAAGCTTTGAAATGCATACCAGATTTCTCAATGATCATCTTTGAGCACAAAACAATAATTCCATAGCTTTGAAAAGCATCAAAAGGAAGACTAACACCATTGCAGGTCTCGGTTCAAATAATCACAATTGCAAAGCATAATGGGATCTTTTGAATATCTATAAAGGTGGGGATGATTTCTTGGATATAAATAATATCCTCTCATCACATAATTCGAAAGGAAACATAATAAGCAATTTAATATAATAGTTAAAATAATTTGCAAGCACTAAATGAATTTGATCTCTTTTTTTCATGAAAACTCAATCAATTAAAATCAAGGCAGAGGTATATTCTGGCTCTAATACCAAATGTTAGAAATATTAAGTGATCTAATCATGTTGAACAACTAAATAGCAATTAGATCAATGAGGAATTAAATACAAGGATCTTGTTGGTTATGATTAGTTTTGATGATGTCTTATATAGATGTCATTATCTAAAGCAAAAAGCTTGCATACTACATTTGTCTTCTACTTTGGTTAATTCTTATATATTAATGTAGATATGAAATTTAAACAATGAAGAATGATCAAGAGAGGACATTGAAGAAAGGAGAATATCAATATGAAAATCTCTATGATCAAATGGAAGTTGAAATGACAGAGTTCAAGTGGGTTACAGATGCATTCATGAAGCAACACTCAAGTATCATAATGTAATTCTCGAGTATGGTACTGATCTTGAAGCAATACTTGAGTATCTCATATCAATACTCAAGTATGGTACATTAAACAACTCTTATTTAGGAAAAAATCCCGTCAATACTCGAGTATTAGTAGCGTGTTTTTTTTTCAGCTACTCTACTCAACTTTGTTTCAAGCGACGTCTAGTAAATCAACGATATCTCCCAAACCAAAGATCAAATTCAGGTGAAATCAATTTTGTATGAAACTAGACTTCAAATACATCATCTTGAAAAAATTTCTAGTCCAAAGAAGATCAGATGAGAGAAATATGAATTTCGGAAGTTGTCCCATCTGTTACCGTCATACAGTAGACCAAGGTTCACTAATTTGAGGATATCTCACAAACTACAAATCAGAATGAGTTGAAATCAGTGGCATATGAAACTAGACCCCTATACCTTTTCAGAAAAATCAAGATAAAAAAAACAAAGATCAAATGAGAGAGATATGATTTTTGGAAGTTAACAGTCAGTTCAGGATTATGTAAAAGACGCTGGTCAATAACAACCTCCATTCATTTGATGATAACGGACGAAATACAACGAGTTTAGAGCAGATTCTTCTTGAATTGGAAAGAAGACTTGAAGAGAATTGTGAGCATTAGTGGCTTGACAAATTTGCTATCGCAGAGTAATTCTCGAGTATTGGGAAATTGATTCTCGGGTGCTATCAAGAATCTTTAGAATCCAACTTCCATGCAATTCTCGATCACTAATGGATAATTCTCGAGAATGATCAATTAATTCTTGAGTACTGGCAAGAATATGCTTGAGCTTAATTTCTTCACATTTTCTCTAGCCATATTTACTATTGTCGAGTACTGCCTAATGATTCTCAAGAATCCAACTCCATTAGAAGTTTAATGTCTTGGTATGCCTCTAGTCATAATTACTGATTCTCGAGTATGTGCATTGGAATTCTTGAGAATGCTTGAGAATGATTAAATGATTACACACTTCCATACATTACAATTCTTGAGTATGCACATGACAATTTGGAGTATCATCGAGACACATACATTCTGGAAAGCTCGTGAACATTGATTCTCCAGTACACATGAACAATTCTCGAGAATGAGTTTCCTGGATCTACATTATACTCTACGCATCATTAAGTGCCTGGAACTTTATGGGTCATTGGTTATTCTTGTTTAATCATACTCAAACCTGTTCATATTATATTTAATCATCTTTCTAAGTGGTTTGTAGTTGATTAATCTTGTTTAATCTAAGATTGAGCGAAAAGCAATCCAACGTGGCAGAAGCATTAAATGTTCACAGAAAAACAGAGCAACAATTGGAATTAGCTTTTGTAGCAGACGAAATCATTCCTACGAGGCAAAACCATGTGAGAACACACTGTTAGATGAACATTGTACACAAGATGTGGAATTACAGCTTAGCACTTTATCCAGCGAAGCATAGACGCTCCAATAGACACTAATCCGTTTCCAATGGTCGAATGCTCACAATGGTTGAATGCTCGCAACGTTCAAAACACAAATACACATAAATTGCGATGTCTTCAAACTGAAACGATGGACGATAGATGAATGATTTGACAAAGCCAATGAAATAATACTTCATCGTCAATATGTTAATGACTCATACACTCTCTGTTTCTCAATATTCATATAGTTTATTGTAGAGAGTGAGATGAATGATTATGTACTTCAGTGTTAATCATATTCACTTCTAAGAGAGAAGATTCATTGTAATCATCTTATCATTTGAGAGTTACTCAAGATTGGGTGATTTTGAGTGGGAAACCGATTGTATCCCTACGGTGTGTAAGGGGGAGTATCTCGGTAAGAGATTTGGCTTCACAAGTGCCTGAGTAAACTTGTGGAATTGTATAGGCTTCTCTTGTGCCCAGATTAAACAAGAGAATAGTGGATTAGAAATCTCAAGTGGAGCTTGGGGACTAGACGTAGGTCAAGGATTAGGCTAAACCAGAATAAATCATAGTTTGCATATTTTCTTCCCTAAACTCTTATATTTCCAGCATATATGTTTAAATGAATGACTATTGGTTTACAACTGATTACTGTCATACGAATTTCTTTCTGTAAGTTGCGAAAAGATTTTCAAAGTTCATAAGTTTTATCAAACACCCAATTCATCCCCCTTTTGGGTGACATCCAAGTCTAACAGATCTAACATACCTCACGCCACTGATTTGTGTTCACAAGGAGAAGACTTCACTTTATGGTTCTTCTAAGTACTCACTCTCACTCTATAGATGGTGTGAATTTTTTTTGTATATGAGTGAGCAGACTTAAGGGACAATAAATAAATAAATAAGCACACATTAATCTCACATGTGCCCATCAAAGAGGTGGTTTTCAATCGTGCATAAGATAGTGGGCGGTTGAGCAATAAGTGGGGTACTGCGTCAGAATGTGAACCACATAAAACCTATATATGTGGACCACTTAATGAAATTTTGAAAATATTTAAGAAATTCAAAAAAAAATATTCAAAATTCAAACAAGACCTATAACATCTTTGACAACAGAGCACGGTGGTGTCCATAGTTCCATAGTTGCAAAATGCCGATGGTGGAGGAAGGTGAGATGAAGGAGGAAGAGGCTGACAAGCTTCAACAGTTGTATAAGGTTGACAGAGTGAAGATGGAAGAAATCACCAAGAAGGAGGTGAATTGGGGATTAAAAAAAATTCTTTTCAAAGATGTCTAAGTTTTTAAAACTTGAAATGAAAAAGGAGAAGGAAGAAAAGCTAGACACAAAGGATTTATACTGGTTCGGTCTTAACTTTGACCTACGTCCAGTCCCCAGATATCTTCTGGGTATTTCTAATATCTCAACGAGCTTTAATTACAACAATATAAATCACATGCAATCGTAATCACCTAGGACTTGCTCCCCCTTACACTTTGTAATTAAACAACCCAACTCACAGGTTCCACAACCTTGAGTTCTCACACAACAAGTAATCAGAAATGATTTTCGAAATCACACTCTCTTAAAGAGCAAATAATCATAAACACTGAAGTTAAAAAATATTTCGCATAACAGAGCTTAAAGATCAAAGAAGCAATCAGATGTAATTCTGTTGTGTGTCTTGCTCTTCATCTTCATGGATATTTATAGGTTAACTGGTGGAACTAGCCGTTGCATTTTCTTCTCTAACATTCAGCTGTAGATTTGGAAAATGGTTGTTGCATATTTTCCTTCATTTCTTCAATTCTTGGCTGGAATCTTGGATATAGCCGTTGCAAATGATCTTCTAGTATTCTTGTCATTCCATGATCTGTTTTTGACCGTTGGAGAGTGATTTGGTTGATCCATAACGGTCTGTGCTGAACCATTGGAATAGAGGAAAAGTTTCAGTCTGGTTTTTGGTCCTGCATTAAATGCTCTTAACCCAGATCTGATCTGAAGCTTAAAATGTGTTAATGTGATCTGTAATTTATGAACAAACTTATCAAACATATATATGATGATTCGTAATCTTATATAAGTGTAAAACACATCATGAGAGTGAATTAGAAATATGAAAAATGCGAAGAGTAAAACAGAGATCTCGTCAGGCTCGAGTCTAACATCAGTAGGCTCGAGTTTGTTCATGAGGACTCAAGTATAAAATAAGCAGGCTTGAGTTTGCCCTTTAGAATACAATATTTATCGTGATGAGTGTTTGAAATTATTTTGGAATGGTGCACAGACTCAAGTCTATTAGTGACGGGCTCGAGTCTAGAACAGTTTGTAGTGAAATGAGGCTTGAGTGAAAAGGCGTAGGCTTGAGTGAAATCTTTAGGCTCGAGTCTACTCGGGCCATGAAACTTTGATAGCTCTCTGTTTGACCCAAACTCGAGTCTGTAAGTGTTAGGCTCGAGTTTGCTTTAGTTATACGCTTTTGAGACTTCTTTCAATCTGAAATAGGCTTGAGTTAATGACATTATGCTTGAGCCTATTTTTGAGTAAATACTTGATTGCTCTCTGGAAGGGTCAAGCTTGAGTCTAATTCCATAAGCTTGAGTTTACTCGTATGGAATTCTGTTTGAGGAGCTCTCTGTAAGGCTTAGGCTTGAGTTAAACAATATGTGCTCAAGTTTAAAAACATGGAGAAATGCAACATGCTCTCTGTAAGGATCATGTTCGAGTTTATTCTGGTAGGCTCGAGTCTAACTGAGAGTCAATAACTTAATTTGCTCTCTGTAATACGTAGGCTCGAGTTTACCATAATAGGCTCGAGTCTGCCTTAGTTACAAAACATGAAACTTGCTCTCTGTCACGAGCAGGCTCGAGTCTAATAAGTTAGGCTCGAGTTTGCCTAAGTTCAAAACACTTATTTTACTTTCTGTTAAGTGTAAACTTGAGTTTATCAATCCTAAACTCGAGTTTAACTAACATCATAAGTTTTAGATCAATTTTAACAGTCTTTAAGTATGTTTGAACTTTACCAACAATAAAAGGCTTTTTAGTTTACAATGGTCTGTTATCATCAAAACACATAGAGAACTAACACAGAGCTCATTATAGAAGAAGAAGGCAACACTGGAAGTTAGACAGTGAGAGGTGGTGCTTGCTGGAAAAGAAGGCAATAATGGACGGTGGGGGAGGTGTTTAGGGAGATGATGAAAATGGTAGCTTGGAAATATGAAAAATAACTAGGATGTATTAGTCAAAGCACGGCACAATATTACCCTTTCCCTCCAAATCCCCTACTTTTGAAGGGGAGGGTTATAAGTAGTGAGGACGAAAAATTTAAGAAAACATTTCCTCCCCTCCTATAAATTTTCATAAGCCAAACAAAAAAAGGGAGGGAACAAAATACCTTCATTTCCATCATTCCCCCTCAATTGTGCTAAAGATTTTTGGATGGTAGATCATTACAACTTCCTTGTGCACTACCCAATCAAGTTCATATCCATAAACCAAAACCTCCTTTCCTATTAAATGGCTCGAGTAAAACCTTCAATAGCCTTTCCCTAGAACTTGATCATGTTGACAAACATTATAAAGTCAAATATTCTATTAACTAATGTATAGAAGTAAGGCAGAAAGCAAGCTCAACAGGGAGTTCAACAGGATAATGATGATGTATATCTATTGTGAATGGACAAGGAAACTGTGGAGTGAGTTGGGGAGGAGAGCTGTTGTTATGCAATTCTTTTGAAAGAATGGAAAGGAATGGTTGGGACAAAACCTTGTATTAGATATTTTAATTATTGATCTATTATCTATTATATATTAATTTAATTTATTGGTTAATTAAAATATCTTGAGTGAGATCTATTAGTCAGTTTAGGCTTAGTTTAGTCAGGGCTTTACTCAGACTATTTAATCAATCATAATCTTGTTGGGAGGTAGTGAGTGAGGCGGACTGAGTAAGAGCGATACATGAAATATAACTATGAGGGTTCCCTGACTTGTGACAACTGTTTCCTAGACCATCATTGTGCCTATGCCTATCTTCCAGTAATTCTTTTCTACTAATTGTGTTCTAATGGATTGAGATTATATGGATTGAGGATTCAGATCATTTAAGTATAATGAGACGTATTTAAGTGTTTTGCCGTGACTCTAATATTGTAAGAATTATATATGCTCATATGGTTTTTATTCAAAGAAAAATTCTAACACGTGATATCAGAGCCTTGTTTTTGATTCCCCTCTGCCTCACATATTTGTTTTACGATCCATTATGAATTTAATTATATTTTCTTATTTAGAAAATAATGTTGGAAATATTTTAAGTGAGCATCATATTATTTATTAGCAATATGAGTTTATATGTTTGTTAAGACTTCGATGCTTGTTTCATTGAAGAAAATTGCACTTTCTAATTGACTTTGGATTTGAAGCTCAATATGAACTTTGAAGCATATTTGACGTTCAAAATAATTTTTTCCTAACTCCATTTTTTGGATTTCTTGTCACATTCATAGTCCAAATATTTTGCCTTGATCTATTGATTGTTGCTCATGCCCTCAAGAACAAACAAGTGAACAAACTTGTTATCACATTCTGTTTCTTGCATGTTTATGAAACCCAAATCGAATCAACCGGTTCGGATAAAAAATTAGCGAATTGGCCGTGAAACCAGTCCGGTATGTCATAAAAATTGAGGTTAGAGTCATTTGGTTTTCAAAAACGTCGATTGAAGAGGAAAGACTTTCATAGAGAGAGAAAGAGAGAGTGATGGAGAGAAACTGATTTGATGAGAAATAGATCTAGTAAAAACATAGCCGGTGAGAAGAGAAAACACCAAAAGAGGAGAACAACAGAGATAGATTGAGGAGCAAGGAAACGAGGTAAACGATACACGGGTTTAAAACTTTTCGATGTGAACAAATCTAGTCCCCTAAACTAGAGACACCGAGCACGGACTAGACACACAACAGATCGAACATGAGAAATGTTGAGATTCTGAAAAGCCAAAGAGAAATGTTGCAAAGAAGCTCAATCATCACAGTCAAAAGTCATTTCGTTGAAGGATTCAGGCTTTGATCTGACAACGTTTAGGGTGTAAGGTGGTGGAGAAGCCATGGCTGAACGTGAGAGAGAGACACAGAGAAAAGTGAAAACATAAAGAGAAAAAAGAGAGAAGCGTAGGGAAACTGGAAAAGAGGGAAGAGTAATATACAAGTGGTAAATGAAAAGACAATAGATGATTGAAATTTAATCCTAAAGGGCAAAAATGTGGTGACTGTAGGCCTTGTGGAAGAAGTTAAGAGACACTTCACTGATCATTCCATTTTATTCAATCAATATTTAGTGTAGTGAGACATCCTTTTGGCATGAGGGTAGTAGCCACCAAAATAAATTATCTTTTTCAAAATTCCATATTAATAACCTAAAACATTTGATTTTTCACCGGTTTAACTTCGATATGATGCTTCCGACGTATTTAATCCAATTTTAATCGTGGTTCAATAATGAAAATTTTTCGTTTTAATTTTATGCGATTTTTGGTTAATCAAGGTTCTCATATGCATTGTTTGTACATATGGAATTTAATTATACATATTTGATATTAGTGATTAACATGCATATTTTTTTTAAGGAATAGCCACAACATCCTTATACACAGGTTGTATGCATAGGTAATTACATAAGGTTTTATGGTATCAATTATAATTAAATGTACAATTAATATGCACAATAATGCGATGTCTTCACTACTAGAAAAAAGCCTATAAGACAGCTATATCTAGACCTTTATAGGTGAAGGCATTTTAAAAAGTATAATTGGTGACATTTTGGTAAATATCTATATAACTTAACACCACCACACTTACCCGCGGTCTAAATAATATTTTTTAGACTAGTTATAATGTAATGCAACGTTGATAAATATTAGATATTAAGAAAATTTTAAAAATTTAAATTCTTGTTAGTTTGGGCGCTTATTCAAAATATCCATTTAGATATTGTCGTTTTTATATATGATGTTAAATGTTTCATAGTTTTTTTAACTTCCAAAGTAAACTTCCTAACTACTACATCTTTTCAAAATCTAACACCACTTCAATAAATGTAGTTTTCATCTGTCTTGTCTATTTTAAATCCTTGTTGCTTTTATTTTTTCAGATTTAGCTCCTCTTCCTTTCCTCTCTAGAATATCAATATGGTACATGGCATGGCTAATTTTGTTCATCATTCTTTTCCTCCTACTCCTCTACAACCTCCATTGCTTCCTCTGTAACGTCCTCCATTTTTCCATAAAATGTTAAACTAACCAAAGTTTGATCAAACCAAACATCATTTATCAAATCTTTAAAATAAACTAGAGTATGCAAAATGAGCACTAGCGTAACAATATACAATAATATAATACATATTAAAATGGTGAAAACACAACTGTTAGCAGTAATGATTTAAGCTTCTAGAACCTTCCCTGATGAACCCGCTTAAGAACTATCACCTGAAAAATAGTAACCATGAATCCCTCTCATCAAACATATGAGTAATTGCTTGTGAGGTGTCAAGTAAGATATGGTAAGATCATAGCATTATTAAAATATATGTATATATATCAAATCACAATATCAAAATCTCATTTTTCATACTTAGCACATAAGTACACATGAATATTTACAATAATTTATTCTCGATCCTCTCTTATTTCCTTTGGCTAAACCCATAAGCTAGTACTCACCTATATGATTGGTAGTTCAACTCAACGAGCTCATCGATCAATTCATATGGTTCAGCCAAAATTCACAGAGCACAAAACTAGATCATGAGTTCTCCCTCTAATGTACTAGTAGGGTGTCAAAGTCTTATTAAAAGACAACTGAGCCCAAGGACTAGCCAATGTATATCTGGAAGCCCACCACCTTACTTCCTCTTTTTGTACAAGATTTCACCCCCTTCTTTTATCCTTAAATAATCTTCTGTCAAATTCATATTCACCATCCCCTCTCATAATTCACAAGTTATCAATAGAATATTTCCAATCTCATAATTCCACACAAATTCATATAATATAATATCATTGATCACTTTTCCATGAAAATAAATTCCACAAGACAATTGCATTATCAACATAGTTTTATATAATTAAAAATAATTCACACACATCATGCAAGCATGCACAACAAGAGAAAGGTAGTTACCTCTCGCCAAAACCAATTATTATTATATTGCTCCTAATTTAAGAGCTCAATCACTTTCTAAAACCAATATACCAAAATCAAATTGCTACCTATTAATAACTCTTCAAAACTCCACATAATCAAAATTATAACTTGTAATTTCATATAATTCAAAATATGAAAATTTTAAGAATTATATCTATTATAATGAAAATAGAAAAATAACAATTTTGTCTTTCAAATTTTATAAATGGCCTCAATCCTAAAATTTTTAAATATAAAATTAATTTTAAATTCATACAACAACCTATTAACAAAGTTAAACTGATTAAAATTAATTATTAATCATCATCTACATTCATATAGTCATATATTGAGAAAACTTAAAACTTACCTAAAACCCTAACCCCAAAATATTCTCTAACAAACACAAAATTACTATTATAAGAAAAAGAAAATTATTTAGAACAATTTTCATGAAGGAAGTTGTGTGATTAGAAGTGATCTTGGGTATTTTATTAATCTTCAAAGTAGAATCCTAGCCCCAAAATCGGAGCGTCGGCACGGCTTCACTTGCAGCTTTACTGTGCCTTCTCTTTAATTAATGTGTTGGGGGGGGGGGGTTATATAATCCCTGCCACATGCCACGTGCCCCGTTATCCTTTTATATGTATGTATGTATGTATGTATGAAAGTTCTCTATCAATAAGGAATTGATATAGTTGGATATTTCCTCTTATGTTAATATATAGGTCTTTTTCATATTCATGATATTTAATGTCTATTTTGAGTTAGAATATTATTGGCATCTTTCCTTTTATGGACATAAAGAGAGATACATATGAATTAATATAACAAGTCAAATAAATGACAAGGGGAATTTTAGCTAACAAAATTAAGAAACCATCCTCATAAGCATGTCTCACAATGGTGATGAATAAAATTTTATGAGGCAATCACATACAAGATAAGGTTGAGTCATCATATTCTTGTTTATATCACTACATTAGTGGGAGTTCATTCATCTATGTTGTACAAAATGATGATTCACTTATTGCTTGTGTGTTGCAACCCAAGGTGTTACAAATGATTAAGTCACCAATTTCAAAGTTATGATATGACTGGGTTGGGTGTAGTATTCTTTTATAATATATAAAGATTATTCTCAAAATACTTAGGAATGTCATAAGTAACATATGATCACAAACATTTGAATGTTAATGGATAAATGGTAATTGTTGTGAATAACATATATTATGAGCATATGAGTCGAATGTCCATATGTCTCTAATATATATCACTGTATTCCTTGTAATTTAGTTTCCTAGGTGTAAACTTGCTTAAATGTGTGCATAAACAAGAAATGCCATTGTTAGGGAATTTTAGGAGGATTGTCAAGTATATTATTGCTTGAATAATGATTGAGAAGCTTAAAGTCATGAAGTATATTACCAAATGTACATTAAGTTTCATGCTTTACTCATAGGAGAATGATGAACTTTGTTTAGTTTAGTAAAATGTATTGACTGTACAAAGTTAGCATTATGATACATCTTTTTGCTAATTGAACAAGTTGCATTATGGAGGAGTACAAGATTGCTAAGTAATCACTAAGTGCTCAGTTCCATCATGAATTGCTTGATCTAGTCAATCTTAGAGGCAAGTTACAAGATTTTCGATTAAAGAATTTCAGCATGGGGTTTTGAATTATTAAATTAATTTAAAACCATTAAGGGTATTGTTTAACTCTAGAGCCAATAGGCTATAAACACATAAAACATAGATCCTTAAATGCATTATATGTATTTAGAGAGATACCTCATTCATGAGATGGATCACATTTAGTGATCAAGATAAGGTATTATCAAGTGATGAAATTCAAGTTATAGTTTGTTGTCTCACATTGGTACCAAATCATCGAGATTAACAAACATTCAAATAGGAACCAAATAAACATGTAAGGTTTATTCTTAAATTTTTAACTCATTAAGTAAGGATGCTACTATGTAATATATACAAGGTAATACTCAAATTAAAGAGACATGTTGCCATGATTCTAGTAGTATATCCTTAATTAGCTAAATATGTCAATTGACATATAGTGTACAGACTAAGTAAGAGAATGTTAGATAGTTTAATTATTTATATATTATTTATTACTTTATTTATTTTATTGGTTCAATTAAAATATCATGAGTGTGGCTTGTTAGTCAGTTTAGGCCCAGTCTAGCTAGGGTTTTACTTAGACTATTAATCACTCATAATCTTGATGGGAGGTAATGAATGAATCTAACTAAGTAAGAGTGATATAGGAAATACAACTATGGGGGTTTCTTGATTGACGATGACTATTTCCCAACCCATCACTATGCCTATCTTCTAGTCATAAAAGACCCTGATTCTTTTCTACTAATTATGTTATGTGTTTTTAGTCATATTGACAGCGGATCATGATTATATGGATTAAGCATTCAATCATTTAAGTACGACATGTGAAACATATTTATAATTTTAAGTCTTCCGGAGACTTTGGTATTGTAAGAATTCTATATTCTTGTATGGTTTTTATTTAAAGCAAAAATCTAACACCTTGCGCAATTGAAGGATGAGTGGGCTATTCATTTGGAATTGCATGTTGGCAGTTATGGGATTGGAGAAATAAAGATATCTTTGAGGAAGGCTTTTCTCTTTTAAATGAGTTGGGTAGGTCTGTTGAGTGGTATGTGAAAGAGGTTTTGTCTAAAGAAAATATGTTGAATGTGGGAGGTGCAAGGCAAGAGGTATTTTATAAAATGGAGTCATGAACCGAAAGTGAGGAGGTTAAAGCTGAATGAGTCATAACCGACGATTCATATGCATATATCACAGATCGGACCAAATTCATTATTTAGTCCAGTGAATAATTGTTTATATAATTATTTTTGAAATATTTATAGGCATGTCAGAATATATTCAAAATTTATTGTCTTAAACATCGGTTATGATTGATAAAGATTGAAAATAAAATCCTCCTAATTTAAAATAAAAGATCTTGAAAGCATTAACATCAATATATCTGGAAGGATTTCCGCAAATTAGTGAGTCTGTTATAATGACACTGTGAAACACAAATATATTGATGTTATTCTGAAAGGATTTAATATATTGATGTTAATGCAAATCAGTGAGTCTGTTTCCGCAAATCAGGATTTCTGCAAATGACACACAAATAAGGACATGACCATGCGAAATTGGATGTTTTCTTAAATTTGCGGATTTGTGGAGTCATGACTCTTGGACTATATAAATCAGGAATTAGGATGCGCATGGTCAAATTCAAATGAAACGCACAGTTTCATTTATATAATCCAAGAGTCATTTATATATATATTTTCTTGGATTAATGCTATCGGTTTCAGTTAGGTCTGATAGTATTAATGTTTTCAATTTTTGTGCTGTATTTTTTCGTTTTTGGTACTCATGAATCAGTAGAAAAGAAATCAAAACTAATACCAATATTATATTTTGGTGGGAATGGGAAGAAAATCGATGAGTAAGTCAATTTCTTTTCCCCATCAAAGGAATCAGGATACGCATGTTCATGTTACGCGAAAGTAATGAGTGAGATTTTTTTTGGGCCAAAGTGGTTTTGGGCTGTTAAAAAAAACACTTCTTCTATACTGGGCCAGCGTTTTGGGCTGTTGCTAGAATTTTTGGCTGTTTAAGCTGTGCAATGTTTTTGGGCCAAAATTAAGCCTAAAAAGGTGCTGGGCTCAAATGAATTTGTTGGGCTTTACCTTTTTTGGGCTGTAACTTTTTTGGGCTACGCATTTTTGGGCTGAGTTTGTTGGGCTGCAAGAGAAAAAAAAGTATTTTGGGTCAAATTAAATTTCTTTTGGGCCAAATTTAAGCTCTAATTTTGGGTCATTTAACTTCCTATTATTGATGATTTAAATATTGTGAATAGCAATTGAATGAATGCTAAACATTTAATTTTTAGAATTAAGTATGGTGGATTTGTTAGTCACTAAAGTGGCCAAATTCTTATGAATTATTTTAATTCCAATTATTATAGTAGTGATTCAATTACCCATAACCTTGATGTTATGAAATTATGTTTATGTTGTGGGTGAATTAAATTTTGTTATTATAAGACGGTTATTGATCAACTCAAAGGTTGGTTATTTGTCTTTATAAATAATTAAACATAAATGTTGGTATTATCCATACACTTATAGTTTTATTTAAACATCCAAAGATGATAAATATTTTTAGTTAGGATATGCATCACTACCAAATTATGTGAAATCTTTATAGCATCATTATGGTTGAATATTGTATATTAGTGGGTCTCTAAAGGTGAACATTGATATGCATTGAATGAATTATGTCTAAAATTGTGAAGCATGTTAGTATGTGATATGTATGACTCAAAGGATTAATGTTAAGTTGTTCCTTATGTTATTGAATGATTAATAATAATGGAGAACAACAAATGAATGTTCCTACTGCTCATGATAAAAATATTGTTTATGAACTAATTGTAGAAGAACCACACCGAATAACATTAAAAGGATCTTAGAGGGAAAAGAGATATGCTATTTCTAATGATTATATGGTATTTCTACAGAAGTCTAAATTTGTCTTAGGTATTCAGGATGATCCAGTTACTTTTTTTACAAGCCATGAATAGTGAAAATGGTGACAAGTGGTTAGATGCCATGAAAGATGAGTTGAAATCTATGAAACAGAATGATGTTTGAAACCTTGTTGAGTTACCAAAAGGATGTAAGAGAGTTGGTTGTAAGTGGATCTCTAAGACCAATCATGACTCTCATAGTAACTTGGAATGTTACAAGGTTAGACTAGTTGCAAAGGGATTTACTCAGAAAGATAACATTATCTATAAAGAGACTTTTTCACTAGTTTCTAAGAAGGATTTTCTAATAATCATTATGGCATTAGTGGCTCATTATGATTTAGAGTTACACTAAATGGATTTGAAAACTACCTAAGAAAAGGAAAGGAGCACTTGATGTGCAAATTAAAGAAATCAATATACGGACTTAAACAAGCTTCAAGACAATGATACCTTAAGTTCAATGATACTGTTGTTTTCTTTGGATTTAATGAAAACACTGTTGATATGCGTATATATCTAAAAGCCAGTAGGATCAAGTTTATATTGCTGGTTTTGTATATTGATGATATCTTGATTGCAACTAATAATCTTGTTCTTTTAAATGAGACTTAGAGGAAGAGACTTAGAAGTTTCTCTCTAGTAGCTTTGAAATGAAAAGAAATAGAAGTAATTCCATATGCATTACTAGTTGGGAGCTTAATATATGCTCAGACTTGTAGGAGACCAAATATTGGCTATGTAATGTTGGGAGATGCCAGAGTAATTCTGGTAGGGATCATTGGAAAGTTGCAATAAAGTTTTGAGATACTTGCAAAGAACTAAAGGTTACATGCTTACTTATAGAAGGTCTAGCAACCTTGAAGCTTGAAGTGATTGGATAAGCAATCAGTAATTGCTGTATCCATTATAGAAGCTGAATTTGTGGTATACTTTGAGGCTATGTTTCAAGCTAAATGGTTACGGAATGTTATTTCAGGGCTTGGGTTAGTCGACAGTATAGCCAGGCTGTTAAAAATTTATTGTAATAATTCTGTAGCAGTCTTATTTTATAAAATGACAAGTATTCTAAAGGTGCTAAGCATAGAGAATGGAAATACTTTGTCATTAAAGAAGAGGTTCAGAAACATAGAGTGTCAATAGAACATGTTAGTGTTTGTTATGATTAGTTTTGATGATGTCTTATATAAATGACATTAGTAAGAGCAAAAAGTTCATATCATATATGTTGACTAATTACTACATTTAATGTAGATCTTTTCAAATATGATTGTGGAAAATGATCAAGAGAAGAGAATAAAGAAATAATAGAATTGTGGAGTCAACTGATAAAGAACAAGAGAAGAGAAGAAAGAAAGAATTGAATCATGGAGAATGATCAAGAAAAGAGAAAAAAGAAAGAACAACTTGCCAAATGGAATGAGAAAATCATCATACAAGTTCTTAGATTGATTTTTGAAGTCTCCACGATCAAATGGAAGTTGGAATGACTTGATTCGGAGTTAGAACAAGCAAATATCAGTTTTTGGATAAATAAACTCAAGCCTGTAACTTATAAACTTGAGTTTAGCTGATTTCTAACAACTTAGTTCTCCTTTGGCACGAGCAAACTCAAGCCTATACTTACAAACTCGAGTTTACAACGTTCTTCAGCACTAGTGTTCTACTCTATTTCACATTCAACACGGGTGACCTCTGGTAATTAGATGATATCTTCCAAACCAGGAATTGGATTAAGGTGAAACCAATTTTTTATGAAACTAGTTCCCAATGCATCATCTTGACAAAGTTTTATGCCTAAACAAGATCATCTGAGAGAGCTATGAATTTCAAAAGTTGGATCAGAAGTTCATGCTACACAGCAGACCAATCTTCAATGTTTTGAGTGTAACTCACAATCTACACATCAGAATGAGCTGAAATTAGTGGCATATGTAAGTAGACTCATAAGGCTTTCCATCAAGAGTTAAATGACCAAAACGAAGTTCAGACCAAGGAGATATGGCCTTCAGAAGTTGATAGAAAATTCAGGATGTTACAAACTCGAGCCTATCACTTATAAACTCGAGTTTGACTCAGACATAGAGTTATCAAAAGATCTACAGCACGATTAGACTCGAGCTTACACTCCTTTAACTCGAGTTTAACGGAACTCTGTTTCACAAACAAGATCCTATATCTATTTGATTCAGATTTATAAGTTGATCTTAAGTTACGAATCATTATATATACACTTGATCTATGTGCTCATATGTTTCAGATGAATTTAGCAAGGATCAAGGTGAAATCAGATCTGGGTTAAATGCATTTAATGAAGAACCAAGAACAAGCCTAAAAATTCTCCTCTATCCCAATGATTCAGCTCAGACCGTTATGGATCATCCAGATCACTCTCCAACGGTCAAATAAGTTTTATGGAATGATAGAAAAACTGGAAGATCATATGCAACGTCTAAATCCAAGATTCCATCTAAAAATTAAAAGAATGGAGAAAAATATGCAACTGTCATATTCCAGAAAAGAAACTGAACATTGAAGAATAAAAGAGAAGAAAATGCAACGGTTAGTTTCTCTGATCAAGCTATAAATACCTAGGAAGACTCATTGCATTTACAGACACAGAACTACTACTGATTACATTTTCAATTTAAGTCTTTGTTGAACATTTTATTTGAACTTCATTGTTTATCAATATCTGCTCTTTTGAGAGTATTGTTTTGAAAATCATTTTGATTGCTTGTTTGAGAGAACTCAAGGTTGTGGAACTTGTGAGTTGGGTCTTTTGATTACAAAGTGTAAGGGGGGCAAGTCCTAGGTGATTAGGATTGCTTGAGAGATACATTGTTGTAATTAAAGAATATTGAGGTAGTTGAAAAACCTAGAAGCTATCTGGGGATTGGACATAGGTCAAGGTTAGGACCGAACTAGTATAAATCCTATTGTGTCTAGCTTTTTTTCCCTTGCCTTGTTATACTCTGTTTTCGATCTAGAAACTTAGATGTTTCAAAAAGATTTTTTTTTTATCAAACACCCAATTCACCCCCTCTTGGGTGATAGCCTGGTTCAACAGTTAGCACCAATATTATGATAGTTGATCCCTTGACAAAGGGATTACCACCCAAGACATTCATTGATCATGTGTATAATATGAGTATTATGTTTACTAGAGAATGTTAAAATTATTGTTATGTATTGGTCATTGACATTTTAAGCTCATTAGTATATATGTGTTTTTGAGATTCTCTTGTTTTCAACTTTATGTATGCATGCATAAATGGCGTTGTTAGAAAATAGGATTTATCTACTATAAAAACTTTATTGTTGGACATTAAAATTACTTCTATTAAAGTGTCATGTCAAGGAGAAAGACTAATAAAGTAGTACATGGAAGGGACTACGTCGATATACTAATGTACAACCGCCATGACTCGTATTAGTTTTATCCTTAACCATGACTTATGATGTAACCAATATATATGAAATCTTTTAGCCCAGATTATATGCAAAATTATTGATATTTTGTTAAATCATGAAATGTCATATATCACATGAGCCAAGTGGGAAAATGTAAGAAATGTTTCATGTAGCTATGATAAATGTGTATGATTTAATAATTAATGAAGGGGCTAAATGACTATATTGGTAAATGACTTTTGGGAAGGGGTTTCTTGATTGCTTGATGGGAGTAGTCATATCCATAGGATGTACATGTCTTTTGGATACATAAGTTATTTAAAGGATATAAACTTGTCTATTCACTCTTTGACCATTATAGACGCCTCTAATTTTCTATCAAGAAGAGAGATCATAAAATGAAGGGTAAAGAGAATGATAGAGGTTTCAATTATCGTATTGCAAGTTACGTATTATGAAGTATCGATTCCGCAATTATAGATAAAGGTTAGTGTATCTTGACCTAAACCTATGGTATTGTGAAAATCATGAGTTCTTAAGATCCTTGTTCATGTTCTTATTACTTGATGTTTGAGCATGAAATTATAGAAAAGATTACAGTATCTTCTGCCATAAAAGCTGAACTATAGGGTGTAAGTACAAGTCTTATTTTGGTTAGAAGTTTGGAATTGGAAAGGTTAGTAGTTGAATATGATTCGATATCAACCGCAAGTATTTTAAAACAAATGCAGGTATGAGGGGAATGCAATTCAAGTTTGCTGAAGCTAATAAGATCAGAGTTGAAGAGCTTTCTGAAAATGGAGCAAATCACCAAGAGGGGGGTGAATTGGGGATTTTAAAATTCTTTTCTGATTGCCCTGTTTTTAATTCATAAAACAGAGCCGTGGAGAGTATAGGAAAGAAAAGCAAAACACTCAAAATTTATACTGGTTCGGTTCAATCTCTGACCTACGTCCAGTCCCCAGTCTCTCTGGGATTTTCACTAATTCAATTGATTACACACTCTGTAACTCAAGAGTAATTCTCTTACTAGAATCTACCCCCCTTACAAGTTGTAATTAATATCCCAATCTCCAAGTTCCCAGACTTGAGGTTCTTAACAACAATATAATTTACAATCAAATGAACTCTCTTCTCAGAGTGGATAGATAATCATTGAAGCACAGAGTATCAGAAGATACTTTACAAGTGAAAACTAAAAAGAGTAGATAGTAGACTTGAATGCAATACGTTTTCAGTAGTCTTAGTTGTTGAGAAGAATTGAATGCAACTCTATTTATACAAAGAGTGTATTAAATGACCGTTGCAATCTTCATCATAACCATTGGCGCATTAATCCAGCTGTTAGAGGCACTTTGGTTTCTTCTCTCTCTACTCTTCAGTTAATTCTTTTTGTTCAGAGGATTAATGTTGACTTTCCTTGAGTTTTATCCGTTGGGATATCAGAAGCTAGTTTAGGTAAGAAGCATTAATCCATTTTGCATCGTGCAGAGGTTTATTGTCCAGACTATAGCAAGTTTTTTGACTTTGCAATAAATGCTCTGACATGCTTTTTCATTTGCGTTGAAACTACACTTTAATTCTCTTTGAATAATCTTTAAATCAACTGAAATTCACTAGCAAATAGGTTAAACATATATAAAGATGGTGATGAGTGATGATAAACAACATATAGATCAATCACATAGTTTTTCGCAGATTCAAACAATTCAAATTATGAATTTTGTGATATAGACTCGAGTTAGTTCATCAAGACTTGAGTTTGTAGTTCACATTTAAAAACATAAACTCGAGTTTTCTTCATGCAGAGACGAAGGTCACGATTTGATCTTTTAAACAGTTTTTGAGCAAGACCTAAACTCGAGTCATTAAGTAACTAACTAGAGTTTTAGACACTTAAGGTGAAAAACACATTTTTAGTTTAGAGGCTCAAAACTAGAGTTTTCATCCAAAAATGGAGTTTTCAGATAGTGAATAATGAGTAATGCTTTCTGTATGGCATAAACTTGAGTTTATCAATCTTAACTCGAGTTTCCAAAAAATTGGAAAGCTCTTTGGATTGATCAAACTGGAGTTTTCATTTCGAAACTTAAGTTTTCGAAACCTTAGAAATATGGGGAAATTTGTCAAAATATTAGATAATTTTAAAAAAATTTCCAAAATATTACACTGTTGAAAAATATTACAAAAATATGGCAGTCGGTGGTGCCACGTCAGACGGCGCCACACGTGGCACCAGATGGCGTGGTGCCACCGTAAAAGTGGCATTGCCACATGTCATGCCACTGGTGGCATCACACGTGGCGACGCCACCTGCACGTGTGTGGCGCAAGCTCATAAAAATAAAAATTAAAAATTTGCATGGCGTTGATGCGCCTTGCAATAAAGCTGCCAAGCGGTAGCAAATTCAGAGTAGGGGGGATGCCCCCTGCTCTGATATTTTTAAGAGTTTTTTTAAAATAAAAACACGTATGGTGTATCATTTTTTTTAAAAAAAGCAATTTGCAGCAGGTGCTGCAAGGGCACGCCCCTACATGCACCCTGCAATAAATAAAATAAAAAAAACAAATGGTGGAATTTTTTTAAAAAAAATTAAAATTCTTTGTTTTTGATGCAATTGCAGCGTCTCTCATATTGCAATTGCAGCAGGTAGGGGCGTGAATTTTTCACGCCCCTATTGTAAGTTTTTTTTTTTTAAAAAAAGAAATTCCTACATTCTATATAAATCCTTCAAACACACACACTCCGAACACACACACAAAGTCACATACATATACATCAGTAAAAGCAAAGGGAGAGACGAGAGAAAATCAGTTGTCCATAATCTTCATCTTCATCCATTTCTTGTACTTTCATTTGTTCTTTTAATCACATTCTGTTTCTTCATTTCTTTGTTTCATTGCTTATATACATTTTGTTTCTTCTTCTGATTAGTTGCAATTTGTGTAGTGGTTTGTTTTATTTGTAATTTTTCCTTCTGCTTCATACTATAATATGAGCAAAAAAATGAATCAGATTTGTTCATTTGTATATTATAATGGTTCAAAAAATATAGGTGCAAATGGATTGACCTTTGAAGGTGAAAAACGAGCAATGTATATTGTTTGAGGCATGTCATTTGTAGATTTAACTGAAAAGATCCGTCGGAAGCTAAAGTTGCAACAAGAGCAGGTAATATCTTCAGTGACTATTAGAGTTCCTATTGGAAACCGCAAATATGACGGTATTGAGATAGCCGATGATGAGGATCTGGAAGTTTTTTTTGAAACATTTGAGGAAAGTCTTACGAACAAATTTCCTGAGTTTTATGTAGATATTAAAAAGTCAGAGGAGGGTGTACCAATACTGTTTGATGGACTCCACCTTAGTAACGAGTCATATTATATAGCTTATTCTGGTACACCTCATCCAACACAATCTACCATTGCGCACGGAGAAGAAAGCGACTATATGGTAGATGAACTTGACAACGAGTACGAGCAAGAGGAAGAAGATGAAGACACATTATTGGCAAATGATGCTGATTATAATGATAGTGATACAGATGATGAAGACCATGGTAATGTCATGCCACAACAGATTAGCATGTTACAATCATCAGGTTAGTTATGGAGCTGTATTATTTTATATTTTAATTTTTTATTAGTTAACATGTTTTCGCATAAATTGTATTATTTGTGAATTTATAGATATTACACCATTTTGGAGACAGATTCCACATTATGAGGCTGTTTATGAAGATTACCCGCATGAGGATATATTGGATGTTGAAGGCTTGGGCTGGGGACCATGGGTAAGAGGGGACACATTATATGTGAAACAAGAATTCGAGTCTAAGAGTGATGTCCAGGCTGCAATAAAACATTATTGCATGAAGGAACATCATGAAGGTACAGTGGTTGAGAGTTCTCCAATCATATTCTCAATGAAATGTTGGAATCGTGAACAAGGTTGCCCTTGGAGAGTAAGAGCAATTAAATCGAAGAATGGCAACGCTTGGAAGGTGACTAAATGGGTTAGAAACCACAGTTGTGTGAGCACAGTTCTCTCCCAGGATCACACACAACTTGATTCTAAAATAATATCTAAGGCTATAACAGGTACGATGCACAATTCAATTTATCCTAAAGTGAATTTATTCTTGTTTGTTAGTGAACATAAATAACATTCCTACTTTACAATTCTTGTGATTGGTTTTGCAGACATGGTCAAGGAAACACTTTCGGCACTTGTGGCCCTGATACAAGAAGGGTAACCAGAATGTATGGTTATCATATTTCTTACACAAAGGCATAAAAGGCAAAACAAAAGGCAGTGGCTAAGATTTACGGTGATTGGGACGAGTCATATGCATTCCTGCCAAGGTGGTTCGAGTACATATGCTTATTTTCCCCGGGAGCTGCTTATAATATTCAACATGGACCGTATATTGTTGACTGGCGGTTTGTTAATGGGGTTGTGATTTTTCAACAAACCTTTTGGACCTTCAGTCAACGTCGTGCGGCATTCAACTGGTGCAAACCAGTCATACAGGTGGACGATACATATTTATACAGTAAGTATAAGGGGACATTACTAATAGCCACCATCCAAGATGGAAATAACGAGATCCTGTTCATTTCTTTTGCAATTGTTGAAGGTGAAACAAAGGAAGCATGGGAGTATCTTTTTGCAAAATATACGACTGAATGTTACCAATAAGGTTGGTCTGTGCCTCATTTCTGATCAACACAAAAGCATAATATCAGCAGTCAGGAATCCAGCAATTGGTCGGCAGCCTCCTTATGCGTACCATGTGTTTTGCACCTGTCATGTTGCGAGCAATTTTACTACCCGCTTCAAGGACCAGGAGTTGAAGAAATCATTAAAGAGGCTAGGTAATATACTCCTAGTGATTTGGAGTGACTTTCATTTTCTCCTTTACTTTATGTTACCAATAACGTTATGTCTTTCTGTCTTCTTTACATTATATGAGCCAAGCAAAATACACTTTGATGCCTTGTATGAGGAGTTCTGCAGTCATAATACTGAAGTGGTTGCATGGATTGAGAGAATTCCAAAAGAGCAATGGTGTCAGAGTTATGATGAGGACGGACGAAGATACAGTCATATGACAACCAACCTGTCCGAATCAATCAATAAGGTTTTCCGGGGAGCTAGGAACATGCCAATAACATCATTGGTGAAATGCACCTACAGTCGACTTGCTAATTACTGGGTTAAAAGAGGGACGAAAGAACAACAAGACACAGTGAGCGGAAAGTATTTTTCGAGTGTTATTGGAGAAGCCTTGACTAAGAATGGAGAGAGAGCAACATCGATGCGTGTTTGGGCGTTCAATGTGGCACAAACCACGTTTGAAGTCGACGATCAAGGCGATACATACTCCGTGAACTTGATCGAGGGGAAATGCCAGTATGGGAAGTTTCAAACATTCAAATTCCCTTGTAGTCATGTAATTGTTGCATGTTCCGCTGTAGCCCATGATGAGCAGCAGTACGTGAATCCAGTATTCTCAATCTACTATATTATGCAGGTTTACTCTTTATCATTTCAGTCGATTGGTAGTGAACACGGAATACCGCCCACTCCCAGACCGAAGATTATCCCCGATGAATCAAAATTGCGTGGTATGGGGTGCCCTAAATCTACCCGCATTTGAAATGAGATGGATGAGGAGGAGGTCCAACCTAGCTCCTGTCGAACTAGATGAACTATATGTAAACAGGCTGGACATAATAGGTGTGCATGTCCTACAAGGCATGTAGCTGATTAAAGACAATAATATTTATATTACATTGTTTGTAGATTTTTTGAATGTAAAAATTTAATTGTCCTTGGTCCTTATTCAAAGGTGGCAAATTTTAAGTTAAATGTTATTATTAAAAAAATAAACAATGTTGGGATTTTAAGATGAAATTTTTTAATTTATAGAGGAAATAACAAATTTTACAATCGTTTTGTTCCTTCATTTGTTAAAGTCACTTTATTTTTTAAACTTTGGATTAAAAATATTTTGTGATAGCTAATGAATATTTTGGATATTAAGTTTTTAATTCCTTTTGTTTTAATTTGTTTTGAGAATGAAAAATATTTTTCGATTTTCTATTGTTTGCTTTTTTTGGTAAATTTAAATTTAAACTTCATAATTTCGTATTTTTAGCTCTTACTATTTTAAATTTGCTTGGAAGGTAATGGTCAACAAGTCTTTTGAATATATTAAGTTACCTTCTCCTATTTTCATAAATAATAGCTATTTCTTCTTACTTCTATTTTTACATGATTTTTTCTTAAGCCATTTTTATTACTTCATTTATTATTTTACATTATTTTCTCATTTGATTCCAAAATAACCTAATATTTTGAAAAATAAAGTAATTTGATTTGTTTTACCTTCTCCATTTTTTCTTTTTGAACTTATTTTATTATTTAAATATGGTCTAAAAAGATAAAGTTTACAAACTTTTAAAATATGGAAACAAATACAAATAAAGTGATTTAAAAAGTGTAGCAAAATAACATAAAATAAGTGCGCCCATGAAGGAGGAGTATAAGCAGGCCATGGTCTTGACTGTGCATCACGATTGGGGTTCCTACTCAACCCAGTAGGTGCACGTGGTGCATCAGGATTTTGTTGATGGCCGAAATCCTCGGCAGCTGCCCGAATGAAGTGATCTGCAGGGTCACCCCGTCATCGCTGGTGCGGTAACCTAACTGATACAAACTCTGGCTGGATTCTGGTGCATCAACTGGTGTGTACCCACGCAGACCAAATTGATATGGACTATGACTCAAGCCCATGCTCCCTACATCACTGCTACACTGTCCATGCTCATATGTCTGGAATGCACTGGTGCCAGTAAAACCCTGACCATATGCCCGCTGGTAGGCACTAAACCCAGTGAAGTCGGTCTGTGGGCTGTGCGACAGCCAATGATACGTATAAGGAACCTGTGTTTGGCCCGCAAACATCGTCTCTGGCGGTGGGTAAACTGGCATCGATGCATACATCATTGGTGGCACCGGTGGGTAATAAGGAATGGGTGTATGCATTGCCGGTGGCACTTGTGGGTAGGAAGGCATATATGGAGACCCATGCGTTGGCATCTTTGGAGATCCCTATACCGTAGTCTCTGGAGGCCCCTATGGTGACCTCTCCCCTGAAAAGTGCTCTGGGTACCACGAAACCTCTATATATGACATATTGAATCCTAAGGGTGGCCTATATTCACCTCTACCACGTGGACCTGGCTGGGGTATCTCATATGCCTGTGCTGGGTGCTATACTCATTGTTTCGCAAGTCTATGTCCCTCCCTCACACGGTCTTGGACCTCTATAGCGGCATCGGGTACACCAGCTAATACTCCAATCGGTGCACGGGGACCAGGCTCGGCTACCCTTCCAAACTCTTTAAATGAAGCGAGCAACTGTAAACAGACTGCCTGCACCTCCCTCTTATTGAAGTCGACTTCAAATTGTGGAGAACACATCCACCAAATCCACTCTACATTTTCTACCTGCAGTTATACAATAAAGTAAATAACATTACTATAATATGAAATATGTGGCACAAAAAAATAGGGGAGCAAGATAATTACATACCACGTGCTCGAGCTGCACAACTTGCCTCGTCATAAATGGTCGAGTGTGGGTGAAGTACCAAGTCATGTACTCCGAGTTCGGGGAAATCAACCCCTCCTGTGGATCTGTAGTCATGATGTGCTCATATTGCATGTTCCAATACTGAATAAATCCATCCAACTTCACTTCCCAATCTTCAGTGGACTTACCGCGTAAGGTAAGATTGTGTGCACCTCTAAGTTGTGCAGCCACGTCAAGATGTGTTGCTGCATGCCAAATTACCGCATACACTGATCAGGCTGGTGCATCTCGACAATGTGGAAAGCAATTACGGGTGTTACTGCCCTCCACATGTCCTGTATGGCACCATCTACACCCATAAACTCATACCCGACGTCTAAATATGGCTCCCATCTCACCTATACATGTAAAAAAATGGTCACATATATAACATGAATTAGTTTAATCTTTATGCTTTTTTGTAAGCTCAAATTTATTATACATACATCGTCACACCCCATTTGGTCAAGCTTTATGTGGTATGTCTTTAGATCACGGCGTACTGACCGCACATGTACACTATTGAACCTGTGATGAGGAGGTCAACACCATTAGTGAAATGACCTTCAAATAAGAACATAGTCAATCAACTACTGCACTCAATCAAAATATTCATTATAAATATACTGCTTCCATACCTGCGTCCATAATGATTGCCATCGACACTGGGCTCTGGAATGAGAAATGATATGGGAGGAAATCTAGACCATGCCTATATCTGCAACAACAACAAACAACCCCAATGTCTTTGGCTGAAGCTGATGTGGCCTGGCATAGCTTGCAAAATAGTGTAGCAAGTATAGCAGACCCCTAGCTATATGTAGCAGTCTTTGTAAGGTCACCACCCAGTAATTGTATATATCGGCAAGGTGCCTTATGGCTGGACTTGTCACACAACGAAAATCCACTGAAACTACTCGACCCATGTATTCCTGCATGACTGTTGCCCAGTTCCTATGCGTCCTACCGGAAACTACTCGACCCTCAGTGGACAAACCTAAAATGGCCTCTACATCTTGTAGTGTAATGGTCATCTCACCAACTGGCATATGGAAGGTGTGAGTCTCCGGCCTCCACCTCTCAACCAAAGCAGAAATAAGGTCTTTATCAAAGTGCACCAACATAAAATTAGAGAACAAATATGTAATCATCTGTATCATCTGTATCATGTACAAACAACTAGATGCATATAATTAATTACATTAAGAATAAAGCATACCGAGAGTCTCTTCATGTGAGACACGTGCCAAAAACCTACCCGGATAAGGTGCTCTTGCAACTGTGGTGGGATCTCATCTAGGTTATGGACATCTCCCAGCCCCTGTGAGGCTTGCCTCACCCTCAAGGCATCATACTCTCCTTTGTTCCAAACAACTTGTGATCAGTGTGACCGCTGCACCTCCTTATTAAGAACTCCCCACTCTTTGGGGCCAGGATGAATTTTGCGGTGCGTTGATGAGCCATTTAACTAACAAAAATTTACTCTCACATAACACATTATTAAGTAACTAATTATTTAGTCTCTAAAAAATAAATAAATAAAAACAAATTATTATTATATAATAATAATCAAAATAACGAAGATTATGTAATAATAACGAACATTAATCAAAAATTGAATATTCATAATATATAATAATAAGCAAAATAACATAAATTAATCACAAAATTAAATTCATTATAAATAAATTATTCAAAATTATATAATAATAACATATATAATAATAATTTATAATATATAATAATAAAAATCATAATAACATATATAATATGATGTAATGAAACTTAATAAAAAAAATTGAAATTAATAATAATAATAATAATAATAAAATGAAATTTATGTAATAATAATGAAAATTTATAAAAAAAAATCAAAATTCATAATATGTAAAATTATTCAAATTTTTTTAATAAAGATGAAAATTAATTAAAAAATGACAATTCATAATATTTAATAATAATAATAAAAATAACATATATAATACAATCTAACAAAAATTGATCACAAAATTAAAATTCATAATATATAATAATAATTAAAAAACACAAAATTTATATAATAATAATGAAAATTAATTAAAAAAATAAAAATTCATAATATGTAATAATAATAATCAAAATAACATATATAATATAATCTAACGAAAATTAATCATAAAATTAAAATTCATAATATATAGTAATAATTAAAAAACGAAATTTATATAATAATAATGAAAATTAATAAAAACATAAAAATTCATAATATGTAAAATTATTCAAAATTTTTTAATAAAGACGAAAATTAATTAAAAAATGACAATTCATAATATTTAATAATAATAATAAAAATAACATATATAATACAATCTAACAAAAATTGATCACAAAATTAAAATTCATAATATATAATAATAATTAAAAAAAAACAAAATTTATATAATAATAATGAAAATTAATTAAAAAAATAAAAATTCATAATATGTAATAATAATAATCAAAATAACATATATAATATAATCTAACGAAAATTAATCATAAAATTAAAATTCATAATATATAGTAATAATTAAAAAAAAAAATTTATATAATAATAATGAAAATTAATAAAAACATAAAAATTCATAATATGTAAAATTATTCAAAAAATTTTTAATAATGAAGAAAATTAATTAAAAAATTAAAATTCATAATATTTAATAATAAAAATAAAAATAACATATATAATATAATCTAACAAAATTTGATCACAAAATTAAAATTCATAATATATAATAATAATAAAAAAAATTAAATTTATATAATAATAGTGAAAATTAATAAGAAAATAAAAATTCATAATATGTAATAATAATAATCAAAATAACATATATAATATAATCTAACGAAAATTAATCAAAAAAATTAAAATTCATAATATATAATAATAACAAAAATAATGAAAATTATATTATAATAATGAAAATTATTCAACAAATGAAAATTCATGTAAGTAAAATATATCAAAATTAACTAATAAGAACGAAAATTAAGAAAAAATTAAAATTCATAATATATATTTATAAAATAAGTAAAATTTAATATAATTATATTTATTGAATTATTATTTATAATTTAATTTTCTCATCCTACTTTGGTGTTTTTCTCTAATGTACTACTAAATAATTTGAAAACTAAACCGATTAAAATTTCCATAATATCTCTATTAAGCCAAATATACTATTTACACAACATTTAATCGGTAAAAATATCCTATAATACAGCAATATTAATCTTCTTAAATTTAAAAATTAGTTTTAAATTTCTCAAACAAACAATTAATAAATCTAAACTGCTTTAAATTTATTATTAATCATTCACTATATAAATACAGTCTTCTATTGTCAAGACTTAAAACTTCTCAAAAATTCTAACTTTAACATTTTTTTCCAACCGACACAATACTACCATCATTGCAGAGACAAAAATATATACAAAACATTTTATGAAGAAAATTTGTTGAAAAGATTCTAGTTTAGCTACCTTAAAATAGCTTTCAATCGTTGTGTTCTCCTTTCCTTCTTTCTTCACACTATGCTCTCAATCTCTCCCGCGGATGAAATGTGTGTGTGTGTGTGTGAATTGTTTAAATAGAAGTAGGAAGTAGAATTTTTTTTTAAAAAATTTTTTAAATAAAGGCAGGGGCGTGCTCTACACCCTTGCCTTGATGTTGCAATTGCAGCATAAAAAAAATTTAAATTTTTTTTTATTGGCTAACACTTTTTTTTAAAAAAAAATTAAATTCATAATTCAGAGCAAGGGGCAACGCCCCCTGCTCTGAAAGCTGCCTCAGGGCAGCTTTTATTAAAGTTGCCCTGATGAAGCTTTAATAAGGCTGCCTCCAGGCAGCTTTATTGCAGGGCACGTCAACACCCTGCAATAATTTTTATTTATTTATTTTATGTTTTAGAGCTGGCGCCACATATTGGCGTGAGCATAGCTCACGTCACAAGTGGCGTCGCCACGTGTGATGCCGCTAAGTGGCGTCACACGTGGCAACACCACTTACACGATGGCACCACATCACGTGGCGCCACCAACTGCCATATTTTAACAATATTTTTTAACAGTGCGATATTCTGACATCTTTTTTTTTTTAAAAAAATTATCTAATATTTTGACAAATTTCCCTAGAAATATGTGTTGTTCTTTATAAGTCCTAAACTCGAGTTTATGAAAACTAAACTCGAGTTTTCTCAAAGTAGAAAACTTTGTAAAACATTTGAGCTAATGTAAACTGGAGTTTCCAAAATCATAACTCAAGTTTTCTCAAGCTTAGGATAATATATCTTTTTGTATATTGTAAAAACTCGAGTTTCCAAAACTTCAATTTGAGTTTTCACACTTACTTGGAAAAACTTAGGTTTCTTGATTTTTCAAATTGGAGTTTGTTTAACTAAACTCTGGTTTGTTTAGTGTTTGGAAAACTTAGGAGCTCTCTATATTATCTAAACTCGAGTTTTCAAATCTTGACTTGAGTTTGTCTTAGTTCACAAAACTGGAGTTGCTATCTGTTAAGTCCAAACTCGAGTTTCCTAGCCAAAACTTGAGTTTGTCTTTAATAGTAAGTTTTTCAACTTTTCAAAGATAAACTTTAACTTAGGTTTATAATTGTCAGTTATCATCAAAACACATAGAGAACTAACACTTTCAGCAGGTTCATGTACAACATATATATTGGAAGGAAATGGTTGTGCTGATGTGCTTGAAAATATGAGTTTTGTAACCGATAGAGATATTGTAGTGATTGAATCTCTACCACATAGAATTAGTAGATTTTTGTACATTGATTTGGTGGGTGCTGCATTCGCACGGTGTGTTTTGATTTGATGCAATAATATTGGGCCTTGAGCTCAATTTTCAGGAAAAAAAATGTTTTTCCTAATTAGCTTGATGCTCCAATCCAGCGGCCATATGCCAATATCCCTCTATTTCGACTTTTGAATAAATAATTATTCGTATTTTGTTAGTCGACAATAGATTTTAATAAATAGTGTTTGTGTAACTATCAAATTAAAAGTTAAGACTAAGTAGTTGCCCTATTATATTAATGCTGAATATCAATAAGCCCATGATATACTGTGCAATGGAAACTCACTTGACCAGAAAGTATAGTGTTTTGATCGCAATAATTACCATCACAGCTTTGGACATGTCATTTTCATTCACACCACCCAGAAGAGCGTTTCTAGTTATGCTTTATTTTGCAATAACCACTGACAATAGTTGTTAGGGTCCTATGTCCCCTTTTAGTTTATTCTAGGAAGAAAAGACATGTTTAGGTTAAGTTAGAGTAGTTACTTCTATCTTATATGTTAGGTAGTTTTAGAGTTGTCCTTATCTTATCTATTAGGTAGTTTCTGTATGGTAGTTATAGGAAGTTAGGATGACTAAATTATATAAATATTTGTATTATGTTTTATGAAGGCAAACTAGTAATATTATCTAAATTGTTGTTCAATGACTAGAGTTTTCATATCATCGCTCTATATTTTTCCTCTTCATTTCATTCTTTTCCCCCCTTAATTTTGCAAATCCTAACAATTTATAGGAAGTTAGAATGACTAAATTATATAAATATTTGTATTATGTTTTATGAAGGCAGACTAGTAATATTATCTAAATTGTTGTTCAATGGCTAGAGTTTTCAGATCATGGCTCTATATTTTCCCTCTTCATTTCATTCTTTTTTCCCCCTTAATTTTGCAAATCCTAACAATTTGATATTAGAGCGATGAATCTCTGGACCTGTAAACCACCATCATTAACACTCATACTTCTTCTTATGAAAACAACTAACCAATACAACCAAAAAAGAACCCTGAATTTCCATCAAATCCCAATCCTTATAATGATCTTGTTGTTATTATGGTGCAACCGTCTTCACAAACGCTACTAGAGTCCAACTAGCAACAGTTAGCAGCCATACTTGCATAGTTGAACATGATGAACTCAGAGATTAACGCATTAAAGAAACAAGACACCAATGATGGTTCAAGGTGAATCAAGTCATAACAATAGGGAGACTTACGGTGAACATGAAGAGTTGGATAAGGGAACACCTTAGTGGAGTAGAAATCATTCTAAACGGCCTTACTCGAAAGTGGAATTCCCAAAATATGAGGGAGGCGATACAAGGGGCTGGATTTTGAAGGTTGAAAAATATTTTTATCATTATCAAACACCAAAAGATTTAAAGATTGACATAGCCACAATGAATTTAAAGGGTGATGTATTGGATACTTTTACCTGGGTATCATGGGGAAGAACTATAAGATACTAGGAAGAACTAGTACAAGCTTTTCAAGAACAATTTGGATCGGTAGAGTTTCAAAATCTGGATGTGTATCTCTATGGCATCAAGCAAGTTAGCACTGTGGGAGAATATAAGCAGGAGTTTCTACTTTGTCAATCTCAACTATAAGGATGGCCTGAACACTGTCTACTTGGCGTATTCATTAATGGGTTAAAAGAAGAGTTTCAAGTCGATCTCAAAATCCAAAAACCACGTACAACGTATAAAACTAGTGTATAAAGCTATGAGTTTGTCTATAGAATTTGAAGCCAGGTTCAATCTTAGGTTGCTCAGTGCTCTCAATCACGTTTTAATAACTCTAGACTAACGGGTATTAATTGGCATGAATCATGTTATTCTCCACGAGATCAACAAGTCAATTTTGCCGCAAAACAGGGGAGTAATATTAGTGCAAATTAGGGGGCAATATTTGAATTTTCAAAATTCGAATCTCCCCAAACCTTCTTCTACCAATTCGGCTAGTTCCCAATTTCTGCCTAATTTTTCGCAACAACCATGCATGTCCGAGTCCGAAAGGAAAAATCAGCGTGAAAAAGGCTTATACTTCTGTTATGGTGATTGTTAGTTCTCTATGTGTTTTGATGATAACTGACAATTGTAAATTCAAAAGATTGTTATTGATCCAAGTACAAGACCCTTTCATGGTTAAGAATTGGCTTGTTCAATAATTGTCATTTTCTGTGACAAGATGACTTGAGTCAACCATGTATAACTCGAGTCAATGCTGTCTGAACTAAACCAAAAAAAGTCTCGAGCCACAGTGACTCGAGTCAATCTTTGATGACTCAAGTTATAGCTCTTACTTAACATTGAAAAACGTATTCTAAAGCTTCATAACTCGAGTTGGCGTGCTATGACTCTAATCACCAAAATGAATTTCAAACTTAGCCTTTTCCAACGGACAAAAGTGACTGGAGTTAGTAACTTAATGACTCAAGTCATTTACTGTGTCATAACTCTTGCAAAGTCTAAACCTGACAACTTTTTTGTCAAAACTGATATGACTTGAATAAGACATTGAGTAACTTGAGTTATGCTATGACAGAGATGCTCTCAGATGATGTTTGAAAATACTTGACTTGAGTCAATATGGAAATGACTCAAGTCAAGGTGCGTTTATAACTCTGTCTCTCAGAAGCCTATCATGTATGACTCAAGTCAATAATGTAATTACTCAAGTCAACATGTCTTCATAACACTATCTCTCAATTGTTTCTCATGGATGACTCGAGTCAGTTCCACTTGACTCTAGTCATGTAACTCAGGTCAGTGATATATGACTCAAGTCAATGTTCTGGAAAATGAAAAAATACCGTGTTCGTAATATCTAAATCATTGATTATGATCTGAATACTTCATACTGTAATTCATTACTATTCTTAACTATGTTTAACAAGTTTGTTAATGAGTTTCAGTTAATTTTGACATGGATCAACACCAAATTGCAATAAAGCAATTATGTGTCAGAGCATTAAATGTAAAGTAGAGACAAATACCAGAATTAGGCGACCAACTTTGAGTACCATAAAGCCTTGCAACCATTTCCTTTCCTCTTCCATTGATGAATCTCAATGGACAAATGGAACAAGGAATGTTAAAAGGAATGACGACACTGATTGAAGAAAGAAGACGTGTGAGTAACGATTAAGCTTAATCAGTCTCAACAATCATCTTCATCAGTTTCAATGGATAGTTCTCAAGCTTCTCAACGGTCATCAATGTCAACAACTATAAAAGCAAGAAGCATTGAATTCTCCACCTACCAAAACTCTGTGCATTCAATTTGTGAATTAAGCATTTATTTTTTCAAACTTTGAGAGATATCTTCGGATATTACTATTCTTCAGTGGTCATATATCTACTCTTTTAGAGAGTATCAAATTCATTATTCTTGTATTAATCTCAAGGTTGTGGAACCTTTTCTAATGAGAGAATTACTTAAGAGTTACAGAGTGTGTAATCAAGTTTTGAGGTACTGAAATACCAAAGAATTGGGGTCTGGACGTATGTCAAGGATTTGGACTGAACTGGTATAAGTCCCTTGTGTCTAATCTTTCTTTCTTCCTCTCTATTTATCCCTATTTTACTTGTGAGATTTAAAGGATTACAAGAAAATTTTTAAATCACCCAATTCACCCCCTTCTTAGGTGATATTCCATCTTTTAGTGACCATTTTGTCCTTGGGCATCGTTTTAACACATCCTCGTTACGCATCATGGACGTAATAGACGAGCCAGATGATTCACATGAGTTGCACGATAAAACCGAAAAAGAACCTACGCCTACCACTGTCAATTTGGCCGACATATCTGTTCATGACATTCTGGGCAGTAATTCGCAGACAACCATGAAGGTGAGAGGAATTATGGGCGCTAAATTAGTTTTGATTTTGATAGACAATGGTTCTACACATAATTTTGTATCTTCTGCAATCATCCAGACCCTGAATCTACAATTACAACGTCATCCTCCTTTTGGCGTTCAAGTGGGTGATGACACTATGGTTGCTTGTAATACAATCTGTACTCAATTTGAGGTAAACGTCCAGGACTTAACAGCTAAGGATGATTTTTTTCCTTTCACTGTCGGAAGTGTAGACATAGTACTTGGCATCAAATGGCTAGCATCATTGAACACATTAGAGGCTAATTGGTAGCAACTATTTATGATCTTTTGGGTTGATGAAAATGGATACAAGTTACAAGGTATTCCCCAACAAGTCACTTCTGCTTCCTTATGTAGCTTTGTGTGTATTGCACTGGTTCAACAATTTGATATGCTTGAAGTGTTTATGCAAAGTTATTCATCAGTATTTCAGGAACCTCAAACCTTACCTCTTTTCGATCAATATAATCACACAATTCCTCTTTATCCTAATGCAATTCTTCCTAATATTCGACCTTATAGATATTCTTTTGCTCAAAAGGATGAAATTGAAAATCAAGTGGCTACCTTGTTACAAAAAGGCTTCATACAACCTAGTATGAGTCCATTCGCCAGTTCTGCCCTTTTAGTTTCCAACAAAGATTCGACTAGGCGATTTTGTGTCAATTATAGAGAGCTCAATTGTCTCACCGTCCCTGATAAATACCCCATCCCTACAATTGATGAACTCATTGATGAATTGCATGGTGCTAAGTTCTTTTCAAAAATTGATCTTCATTCTAGTTATCATCAAATTTGAGTACTTCCATCTGATGTTCCTAAAATGGCGTTTCATACACATTCAAGCTACTACAAGTTTATTGTCATATCTTTTGGCCTTACCAATGTCCCTGCTACATTCCAAACTGCAATGAATGATCTATTTCACCCCTACTTAAGGAAGTTCTTCTTAGTATTCTTTGATGATATCTTAGTGTATAGTGCAAACTTTGAAGATCATATGGTGCACTTGAATACTATTTTTCAGATTTTGCGGTAGCATGATTTTTATGCTAACTCCAAAAAATGTGATTTTCTTTGGATATATCTTATTTGGGGCATGTTATTTTTGCCAAAGGAGTATCTATTGATACTAACAAAATTTCGGCCATTAATAATTGGCCTTTGCCAAAAGATATTTATGAGCTACGAGGGTTTTTAGGCCTCACAAGATATTATAGAAGATTTGTCTATCATTATGGACATATTGCTAAGCCTCTTGTAGACATGACCTAAAAGGATGCTATTCATTGGGATCATGCCTCTAAATCTGCATTTGAAGATATGAAAACAACACTTATGTTCATGTTTTACACCTATCGAACTTTACCAAGTCTTTTTATTGTAGAATGTGATGCATCTTCTACTGGAATGAGTACTATTTTACAACAGAAAGGTCATCCTATTGCTTATTACAGCAAAGGGCTATCTTTTTCTAATCAGCAAAATTTTGTCTATGAGTGAGAACTACTAGCTTTGGTGATGGCATTGAATAAATGGCGACATTACTTGCTTGGGCTCAAATTCTTGGTTCACACAGATCATTTCAGCTTGAAATATCTCTTGCAACAACGCATCATTAGCCCATCACATTAATGCCTTCTTCTCAAACTCATTCCATTTGACTTTCAAATCATTTACAAGACGGGAGTTACTAATCAAGGCGTTGATGCTTTATCTCGTTGTCCTCATTCAAGTGAATTTTTCACCTTAGTAGTACCACACGCATCTAATTTTGAGGAATTACCAACATTGTTGCCCCAGGATCCATTTACCAATCAGATTCTACGATCTCTACTAACAGATCCCCATTTTATCCCTCATACTATAATAGCCGCCTGGTTATTCCTGCAAAATCCAACCTCACTCATTTGCTTATATATGAGGCTCATACATCTCTAGTTGGTAGCCATAGGGGGATCCTTAAGACTCTGGCTCATTATTTTTGGAACCATATGAAAGAAGAAGTAACAAAATTCGTTCAACGATGCCTCATTTGTCAATGAAGCAAGTCTTTACCTCAATCATATGCTGGTTTAACCATTACCTATTCAACATCACATTTGGGAAGATCTTTCATTGGACTTTATTATTGGACTACCCAAATCAAATGGTTTTGATGTCATCTTAGTTGTTGTAGATTGTTTCAACAAATATGCCCATTTTATGGGTCTTTTTCGGCCTTTTACAGCAAAATCAGTGGCTTCTCTCTTTTGTAAAGAGATTATTTGCCTTCATGGCACTCCTAAATCCATAATTTCATATCGTGATCTTATCTTCTTGAGTTCCTTTTAGACATAATTGTTTAAGCTTTCAGGTACCAAACTGAAAATGAGTACCTCTTATCACCCTTAAAGTGATGGCCAAACGAAGGTTGTGATTAGATGCTTAGAGACTTATCTTCGTTGTTTTTGCCATGACCACCAAAAGAATTGGTTTCGCTTTCTACATTGGGCAGAATTTTCTCACAACACTAGGTATCATACGTCTACTGGTTATACCCCTTTCAGAATTGTTTATGGGAAGGAACCTTCTGCTTTGGTGCCTTATGTACTAGGAGCTACTCCTATTGCTGAGTTAGATGAATTTTTTGTTGAACGAGATGCTATCATGGAATTAATCAAATCCAATTTATTGGATGCACAAACCCACATGAAGCATCATGCTAATTCACTTCGCTGCCAAGTAGAGTTCCAACTGGGTGATATGGTTTTCCTCAAGATTTAACCTTGTCGCCAACCAAAAATCCCTTGATGGTCAGCACCATCGAAGCCTACCAGCACATTATTTTGGGCCTTATTCTGTGGTTCGACATATTGGGGTTGTGGCTTATGAACTAATTCTTCCACTTGACTCAAAAATTCATACAGTTTTTCATGTCTCCTTGCTCAAACCAACTTATGGATGTACTCCTTACATTGTTGTTTCTACACTTCCAGTAACTGACAATTGGGAATTAGCTCTTCAACTGGCACAAGTGCTGGATTATCGTGTTGTAGAAGTGGCTGGAGTTTAGACCATCGAACTTCTAATTCAATGGAAGGATAGACCACAAGAAGACTCAAGTTGGGAGCCTTATGACTACATTGCCACTCAATTTCTAGATTTCATCCTTGAGTATAAGGCTTATTTTCTAGGGGGAATATTGTTAGGGTTCCACGCCCCCTGTTAGTTTATTCTAGAAAGAAAAGACATGTTTAAGATAAGTTAGAGTAGTTACTTCTATCTTATCTGTTGGGTAGTTTGAGTTGTCCCTTTTGTAACATCCCAAATTTTGAGGCATAGAGTTTCAAAATAAGACTAAAATAAGAAGACTACTAGACCCCTATGAGTCCAAGGTTTTAATTGGAAAAATATTTAGACCTCAAAATATTATATTTTATATAATATTATTTTTATTAAATTATATTTTATTATATTATCATAATATAATAGAATATATAACATTTGTATGGTAGATGAACATGTGTTTGGTAGTTAGATTGATCGGTAGAAAAGTATAGGGTAGTTAGATGGTAGATATACATGTGTTTGGTAGATGAACTTATGTGTGGTAGATGGATAAGTAGATAGACATGTTTATGGTAGATGAGTGGTAGATAGACATGTGATATAAATACCTCACCACTTCTCTTCTACCACACAAACACACATACTTCCACTGTTGAGAGAGAGAGAGAGTGAGAGAGAGAGAAGGAAGGAAAGCTGGAAGATAAAGGGAAGGATATAAGTAAGGTAGTAACTCTTCTCTCACATACTATGTGTACCTTTTATATGCATGTATTTACCATTGTATGTATATATATGATATGCATGAATGCTGAATGTGTTGAGTGAAATGTATGTATAAATGATGGTTGTCTTGCATGTACTGTGTATGCATCTTATGTGAGTGATTATTGACGTTACTACTGGGATTCATTTGAATCCCAGGAAATATTTTTGATTAGTTAATTTTGCAGCTTTTGTAAGGAGTACAAGGATGATGGTGATCATGGGTGTTTAGATGGAGACCATAAAAGATTTTACTCCCTCCAACTTTATTTTATTGAAGGATAAATTATTTGTATATGTATAGTACACTTCTGTGTACGTATTTAAGTATTAAAATGGTGTATTTTAGGCGGGTATTACACCTTTCTTATCTATTAGGTAGTTTCTATGCTGTAGTATAGGAAGTTGGAATGACTAAATTATATAAAGGGTTAAATACTATTTTTGGTATGGAAGTTTATCTAGAAGAGCACTTATCACCTAGAAGTTTTTTTGGTATCATTTTTACCTCGGAAGTTTAAAAATGTAGCAATCTTGCCCATCCGTTGATCTTAATTGTTGAATTGTTGCTCCTCTTTATAAACTTCTAAAGGCAAAATTGCTCCTAAAAAAAGCTTTTGAAGCAAATTTTCTCCTAAAAAAACCTTCCATGGCAATGCTTTTTAGGATAAATTCCAAAAAAAACTTTCGGGTGACCTATGCTTTTTAGGATAAATTCCATGGCACAAATGATATTTAACCCATTATATAAATATTTATATTATGTTTTATGAAGGCAGACAAGTAATATTATCTGAATTGTTGTTCAATGGCTAGAGTCTTGATCCGAATCTAGATTTTTCCTCTTCCTTTCTTTTTTTTTTTCTTTCTTTCTTTTTTTTTTTAAAAAAAAACCTTAATTCTGCAAATCCTAACATATAGTCAAGGACAAAGCTCGTAGAATGTCGGGTTATATCTACCTTGGCCTGTATTGACTCCTGGACAGTTATATGGCTGTTTCCCATGTCCACGGTAGAGACAGGTCCAAAGATATTGATTATTTTTTCATAATAGAAAATATTGATTTTAGATGACGAGAATGTTAGCCCACAAATGGTTGGACTAGTTGGTAAAGATCTTGCCCATAGTCCACAAGGTCATGCGTTCAATCCGATGTGAGAGGACTTTATTGACATGCAATCTATAAATCCCTTTAAAAGAACTTTAGGTCTTGAAGGCCGATCCTAACCTTAGGGAGCACCCAACTCACCTAAACTTTTTTGTTTTAAAAAAAGGGGGGATGGTGCAAAATCTTCTCCCAGGTGCATAGTTTTTTGGGAAAATTGATTACAGGGCCCAAGGAAACAAAATAATTATAAAAAAGGCCCAAGAAACATTCACATGTTAGGGCCTTTTCTGACATTTTTTCAAAAAAAAGTGTACGGACATAGTTGCTAATTGCTACAGATGTAGTTGTTAATTAGACTGATTTAGTTGTTAATGGGGACTGATATAGTTGTTAACCGCTACTGATGTAGTTGCTAACGTTTTTTGAAAAAATACCAGAAAAAGCCCATGTGAATGTTTCTTGGGCCTTTTTTGTAATTATTTTGCTTCCTTGGGCCCTGTAATCAATTTTCCCTAGTTTTTTTAACCTCTTAATATGATGGAGACGTCAGATCAATATATTACATTGCCATATGATGTGCGTTTGTGTTTTATTGAAATTTAATAAATAATTGTTTTACATTTTTTATGTTCACAAGGATATTTAAGGTCCTCGCAGTGCATACAAGAAAGGACAATCTTGTTTAAGGATATTTGGTTATTCATGAACCCACATCTTAATATTATTATAGATGCAAGAAAGGACAATCTTGTTGCTCGATAAAGCATGATTAACATGTTAACCATATGTTTATTGTAGGAATCTCCCGATATTTCATGATTTCCGGTTTTCCTTATATTCAATAGACTTTACTTAAGTTTAAACATTCTTTAGTTTTTTTTTTTGGGTCAAAAATACATTCTATAGTTTTACAGTGAACAAACTAGCTGCAACTTCGTTTACCTATATTAATTATGCGACAATAATTATGTAACATTCATATTTATAGCTAAGGGGAGAAAAATTGAATTATCATGTATTTCAATATTAAACATGTAACCAACAAATAACCATAAAAATTATATCACCACCACAATGATCACCCAGTGATGCGCGGGTACTGTACGTTTTATCGAAAGACAAGCTCACATATAATCACATTGTACAGGTCTCTGATACCTATATGCACAATCCCCAAATTCACATTATCATTTTTGTTCATATTAGTATAAATTACTTGAGGTAGGCCTCTGGCTCTAACAGGTCATATAGCATGCAGCTCCGTTGGAAAAACTAGGAAACCCCAAAGCTCATATCCTTTAATCGAAAATTTCCTGAGCTTCAATTATACTGTGCTGACTGAAAAATGTGAGAGAATAAAGTTAAGCAGTGGACAGGTTTTCTAATATAAAAAATGTTTTTGGATCCTCTATTTCTTCAAAATTTACAGTCCCATAATAGAGGGTGAGAGACAGAATACGTGAGACATGCTTTGACTAGTGAGATCCATTAGAAAGGTAAACCTCACGAAGTGCAAGTTCTGCCAACTTTGTCTACCTCTTCAAAGTTGGTCCATCGATTCAATTTCAAGGAGAAACAAAGGATCCAAATCCGATGATAGGAAGTAATATGGAAAAAAGAAAAAAAGAAAAATTAGGATGATATCCTTACTGGTCATCCTTTGCCACACGATAATATTTTTCTGCATGTTGGCGTTGACCAATTAGTTGGGCAAAACGCTCATCGTGAGTAATTACAATTAGCTGAAAGTTCTCTTGACCTTTCCTGTCCGCCATGATTCTGTATACAAGATAGATTACAAGATTTTAGGCAAGTTACTAATAGTAATGATTTAGTACCAACCAGATAACCTGTTCACACCTTAGGAGAGCCGCAGCCAGACTTTCAGCATTTGGCCCATCCAAATTTGTTGTTGGTTCATCAAGTGCAAGAATTCCACAGTTGAGACAAAACGTCTCCGCTAAAGCCAACCGTATGATAAGGGATGCAAGTACCTGGAACCTCAAAATTTAGCCAAACACAATAAGTTCAGAAAATCACGCACTTTCATTTCAATAAGATCCTAGACAGCACTAATTTACCTTCTGTCCAGCACTACATCTTCCTCTCATTTCTAACTCAGCATCACCAGTTTGCATGATAACCTGCATGAAATTCAAAAGAATCAAGATAAAAAAGAAAAAAAAAAATCAAATTAAAAATTTGATAGCTGTCAAAGGGTTGAATGATTTCAAACCTTGTAGCTATAGGAACGGGTACCAGCACCTTCAGAGTCTGAATGAATACTAATGTAGTCAATATCTTGTCCTCTATAAGTTTGTTGCCACAATTCCCTGATTATTTTATTGATTTCTTCCATTTTCATTGTGTGAAAGCGCATCAATGCTCTGAATCATATAATACACAAGTGCTAATGTGATTAAGCAGTGTTAGTGGAAGAAAAAAATTTCCCACTTCAACACAGTACCCTATCATTGCATGTCATGTGGGAAAGTAGTAGACAAGATCACAAGATGAATAAACAAACACAAAAGGCTATCTCAGTACAGCAATGCCATGAACTGCAAGAAAGGAAACATGTTGTAGATGCATTATGTAGGCAACATACCAAGACTCTAAATTCAAATGTGAGAATCCAGATAATGACATCTTTTGTTTTGGTGGATGCCGACAATTCCAAGAACGGTCTCAAACACTAATTTGTTCAAGGTCTTACATGAAAAGGTGATCAACAACGCAAATATTTCTGTTTTTTAGGATTTAAATGAACGGGGCACACAAGCTGGTTGAAAGGAAAGCATAACACAATACAGACTAGGAGAGTTATTTACAACACACAGAAATTATAAAGATCAAACATTTTAGTTTGGTTCTATCATTGCATAACTTCATTTGCAAGTGACAACTAGTTTAACCTTTCAGTTGTACATGCTAAATTACTGAAATTTAAGAATCTCACTTATCAAGTGCATTGTAGTATCTATCCAGATCCTTGTTTGCCATTTCAGTTGTCTACAAAACAAACAGAGATGTTATCACAATGAAAGGGTATCAAGGCAGAATATGTACAAATAGAATATAGTCGCAGACAACACCTTAAGCTGGATCAGCTGGTCATAGTATCTTTTATCTATGTCCTTGTATTGAGCCTGTTTAAGATCAACCTTATTTTTTTTAATATTGTCCTGGTAAACAGACATTGTTCCACGACACTTGTTTAACTGTCTCCATGGTGGGGCAGACATAACCAAAAAGAAGTAGAACCAAGGCGTCAGATGTATACAACAAAATAAAGAAAATATGTTATGCAGATATGAGCAAAGAAGTGGTCAAATAAATAAAAAATGCGATAAATAATATATATATATATATATATATATATTTCCTAATGGATTGAATCCTATTATCTTACTCTCGTCTCTCCTCTGCCTTTCTTCTTCCCCTTCTCTAATTCTCTGTTTCTCTCCCTTTTCCCCTCTCTCTCTCCTTCCTTATGAAAATACCATATCAAGTGGTATGAGAAATAAATAAATCCCCCACCCCCCAAAAAACAACTGTGTTCCCTTAATCTTGTAGTTCTACCTGTTCAAATCAACTTCAGTCATGGAAGAATGCTTTCAGTATCTTCAAGAAACAATCTCCCACTTCCCTACTCAATTTCAGAAGGTTGCTGGCACTCTAGAAGAAAGTAGGATTCAATCCATTAATCACAATACAACACACACTGGAAATACACTGATTACCTCTATTTATAGCCTATTATGACTAATAGCTATCAGATCCAACGGTTATATTCTCACTGACTCTAACCAACAACAAAATATTATTATATTTCCATATCACATTCAAACATAGGATTAGGGGTGAGCATGGGCAGGGCTGGGCAGGGTGAGACTCATGCCCGATGTCCTGCTTGAAGAATCACTGGGCGGTAAAATATAGCCCGGTGCCCTGCCCTGCCCGATAGAAGCCCTAATATTTTTGGGTTGGGCAATAATGGGCTGGGCAGGGCGGGCTTCTCATGCCCAAATAATGATATCCTACCACACCTTATATGGGGGAAAAAAATTCAATCATACCTAATAAACAATATTGTAAACTTCAAATGTAATCCATAATTATACACCTTAGAATATTTCAAAATAAATCTAGAACTTGAGTCTTAAAATTAAAAAAACTACCATATGTCTTAATAAACAATCAAATATACATGCCTGAAAAATTAAATAACATCCATAGTCCATTAAATACAAGGCATCATTAGTAATATAATGTACTAATGGTCAAATACCCAATGGATATATTAGAGTTTTAGTAAATATATAATATAATGTAAGTCTATTAACTATTTTATAATATATATATATATATATATATATATATATATATATATTATTTATTTATTTACTAGGCAGGGCCAAATGGGCAGGGCAGCATACCCTGCCCGATGCCTGGCCCTGCCCACAAAAATGCCTAGCCCGATTATGCCCATTTTTTCTGGGCTTCATTTTTCTGGGCTGGGCAGGGCCATTTTTGGCTGGGCTGAGTTGGGCGCACTGGGCTCCTAGGCATCATGCACAGCCCTACATAGGGTACAAGAAAGGCATGGTGGGGTATTGTGACACATAAAACTAGGCTCTCGCAGCTCTAGCTAAATCATACTTGGCCAGGATCCAGTTCTTCAATTACCTGGTTATATGGCAATTACAGCATCTTAAGCCATCACATTTTGGTAAAATTCATTCAGTGATTCAGGAAAATAGCAAATGTCAGGTTAAAATTGAGGTGTCAATTAACTAGTGGGTTGGTCTTATACACACTGGTACTTATCCTAATTTACAATATCTTAGTCATACATAATGGTGCTTGTCTCTTTTAATGATGTTGCAGTTGGCTGGCCCCATATAATTCATTCTCCTGGTAAGTGTGTCATGTGCAAACGGCGTTTAGAAATGGTGTTTTGGCAAAGAAGAATGACCTACTAATTTGAAAATACCTCAGAAAGCAGCCTCTCTCTCTCATGTGATAGTTTCTGGAGTTCACTTTCGACTCTGGAAATCCCTCCAATCTTCAGCATTCTTTCTTCTAGAGTTTCAATTTCAGTTCCAAGCTGATCAACTTTAGCTTTTGTTTTCCGGTAATTCAAATTGTCTACAATATTTCTTTTTAATTGATCTTGATCTCGCACCAATTTTTCACTTTTCTTTAGTTCAGATGAAATTTCCTTCTTTTTGATATAACAACTTTGAAGTTCAGATTCTGATAGGGATTTCTTTTCCTGTAGTTCCCTCAGCCTGGCTCCTTTTATTAAACCATTGTACCTAGCCAGGCAAAAAAAGCAATTTAAGTGGTTAATATTTTCTTTTCTTTTTTTAAAAAAGGGATCAAGTGGAATCATGAAACTTCATGTCTAATAAATTTTCAGTTTGGTAAGTCGTACTCTTTGATTTTGGAATTCAATTTGAAAAGTTCTTCAGCTTCTTGCTGGTAACTTCTTTTTTGTTCAAGAAGATCTTCATACTCTTGACTACGTCTAATTTTCAGTTCATTATGATCAGCAAGTAATCCATCTTTTTCCTGGAATAGTGGTCCTAGGGCATCTGATAAATACTGCAAAAAGACAAATTGATCAGTGGATTATGCACTTTAACTGTTAATGAGAGGAGAGAGAGATGCAGTTGAGAATTATAAAAGATTAGCAACAAATGCACAAATTGCTAAGCTTAATGATTTTGACGAAGTGGCATAATTTTGAAAAAAAAAAAAGTGTATAGATTTTTCCCTGAACATAACCACATATGCAGCATACTTAAAAAAAGGGGGGAATCAAATAAAATGGACCCAAAGAAAAGCTAAAACAAAGATAGCAAATATGTCAACGCTCCGCTTCAATAAAAAGTAGTCATCCCATTTATAAGGCCAATTCATTATAAACCAGCAATGCCTGATCATGCATAAGCACACTCAAGCTTGTAACCTTCAAATATAATGAGCACAAATTCCATCATATACACAGTATGCACACATATTGATTATAAAATTTTAAAAAGCTACAAACTCCATAAAATATGATAGGCATATGTTAACTTTCTACACACATTATAATTCTGTATGATAATATTCATCAGAGTTTCAATAAAAAAAAAAATTAATTCTTTATGAACAAATTCTTGACAAAAGATTAATATTTGAGCAAACTTGTTCATTTTATAATTGAACAGAGAAATTAAAGCTTTGATGTAGTAGTTCACAGGAAGCTAGATCGTTAACACCTCCATTTGTACCAATAAATAACTAAAATAAGTAAGTAACCTTCTCATCAAGATCAACTGCATTCTTTTTTTCAATCAAGCGTTCCAATTCTTCTTCTACCCTTTTAACATTCTGCAATGTATTAGCCACTTTCATTTTCTCTTCCCTCAGATTGTGCCACTTCATTTGAACATTTGTTCTATCAGTCTCCGTATACCTCTGTTCCTCCCTCAGCTTCTCCAATTCAGTATGCAAAGTATCCCTTGTTGCCCAGATATGCATTTAAAAAAACTGTAAGAAAAAGCTAACCACGGAAAATATATAGGATACAAATGTTCTTTGGATATGGGAGATGAAGATAACCTCAATTTAAGCATGTTTCCTAATTCAGATATGGATTATCAAATTGACTATGTTAATGAATAGGGGTACTTAAGCTATTTTCTTTCTAGGTAATAAAAAGCTATTTACTTTGTGTCCTGTAATGTGTTCAGCTCCAATTGAATTTCTTCCAGGGTCCTTGCTGCTTGTCCATGGAAATCAAGCTTATATTCTAAATCCTCAACTTGCTTTTGCAAAGCTTGAATTTCTTGGTAGAGCCGGTCAGCAGAATCAATGGGTTGTAATAAGCTTTCAACCAAATCCTTGTCAGCCTTCACTTGAGCTAAAACACCTAAAACCTGCCAAAGAAATTTTGACTCAATACAATCTTATAAGAACAAGAGCCAATGCCTTCATCATCTAAAATGTGAATGAACCACAGCAGTATATAAGCTGCAACAGGTATTACCAAGGGCACCATCCCCCCTCGTTTGAACATGTGACGTTGTGCATGTTTAGATGAGTATAAATATTTAAAGCAAAACGTACTCTGATTTAGCAAGGTTAAAATAAACACCTATAAAAGCTAAAAATTTTGAGCACTATAATAATTCTGTCCTTCACAAAATTTTAAGCATCTTTGATTTTTATTTATAACAAAATCTCTTGTTAAAAATGGAGAACTTTTGAGTTTCTACATGAAATGGATAATCAAATAAACACCTTTACTTCAACTATCTCCTTTCTCATTAAGCATACGAAGGAGGAATAAAAATGAACCACAAAACTTAAGGCATATTGTCAGGGTTGCAAATTTGTTTTATCCTTTCTTATGTTTTTCATAGGAATAAGTAGATCATTTTTTCCTCTTGATACAACACACTCACGCACCCGCTCCCCACCCCTACTTTTTTCTTTCTGTCCACTTTCTTTTACATAAATATTATTCTAAAGAAGTAAATGACTTATGGAAGAAAGAGCTGATGAAAGGCAAAAATAGGGAATGAACCTGCACAGCAACTTACACCACAACAGTATAGAAACTGCGTACAGAAAAAGGAAGGGTCACCAAGAGTTTATCTCCTCAAGGTATTACATCAACCTTACCCACTCTTTGCCAAATATTTGAAATTTTTAAGTCTTAATCAGAATATTCTAACTGCAAACACATAAAGCCAAGAAGATTACATGGCGCTTCAGCAATTTTACATTTACAGAAAACAATTTAACATTGTTTATGTTACCTCCTGTGCTTTGTATTTAGCATGCACCAGCATGGAGGAGGAAGAGAAAAGCAATTTAAAGAAAATAAAAAGAATATAATGCTGGAATAGTAATTACGTCATCAAGCGCCTGAGATTGTTTGTCAAGCTCTTCATTAAGCTTCTGAAGTTCCTTCTCTTCATTAGGAATTGTCTCCTTGCAAGTTTTGATATATTCTTCAAAAATCAGACGAAGCTTGTCTAACTGCTGATAATGAGAGTCTGCATTTGAGCACTCTACAGCAAGAACTTTCATATGCTCGGTAGTACTAGCACCCTTAACTCTTTGCTGTAATAATAAAAATAAAAAAGAAGAAAAAGAAACCACAAAATAGCATGAAGTGTTTTCTTTAAGACAATAGATTGCATAAATATACAATAATAAACAATAAGAACCTTCTTGACAAAATCTTCTTCTTCTTCTGGAGAGAAAGGGCGCTCACAGCAGGGACAAAAATGATGAGCTCGAGCAAGCTTTTCAAAAGGATCAAACATTTGTCGCATGCCATCAGCCATGTTACATTTGCTGCAGGAAATCACCAGATAATGTATTAATATATATGAGACTAGCACAAAAATTATGATAATTTGATCAACATGTTGTGTGACATAAATATTACCTTGTCAGTTCATCTCTTTTTACCATGGAAGCCTCTAAAACTTTGAGATAGGAATCAACTCCAGAAGATTGAGGATCCAAAGACTGAAGCTTGGATTCAATAAATCTCTTTCTTGCTGTAAAAAGATTATTTAAATTCAATAATTCTGCATCCCGGAAGAAATATAGCACACTAGGATGCAAGACCATGAAAAGCAACATAAAGAATAGATAAATTCATTTGATTAAATTATTGGTCATGTCCAGAGACACTCACAAAGTGATAAATTATGTAATGCTAATACTATTATCTTGCGCTTTTATCTCCCAAGCAAGTGCCACCTTGTCCTCAAGGAAGATATGAACAAATCCGCACTTGAATAACTTGAAAGTCTTCCAAGCACTTCAAATTTCTAGCGCCACCATGTCCTTAGAGTTTAATAGGAGCTCTAGTTTCTGACCTAGTGGGATGTGTACATGAATAGTTGAATCTTCACAATCATGGTTCTCTGTTAGAAGATGAAGATTAGGACAGCATGCCTCATGTCAACTGTTTAATTCTTCTACTATTCAATCTTTCTTCCTGTTGAATAATAATCTGAATTCCTTATTTTGATTCATGTACATAAGGTGTGTATTTATACAAGAGGAGAGAGCCCTGAGCATTAATGGCTCTTAATGATAATTAATCCCGATTTCCTCTAATTCCTCTAATCCCTGATTAGTAGGGATACTAACCACTAATTGATTATTTCCTAACACTCCCCCTCAAGTTGGAGCATATCATGCCCAACTTGTTACAAAGATAAACCCAACTTGTTACAAAGATAAAAAACTTATTTCAAACACTCCCCCTCAAGCTGAACACAGCTTAAACGTGAGCAACTTTCAAAGTGAACAATTCACCAGCTTCACCAAGAGCCCGATCAACAAAGAGTACCAAATCAGAGTTGGAGCTGTAACAAATGATCTCACAAGAGACCAAACCAACAACTGAAACACCTCACAAGAGGCAAAGAGCAAACGGGTCGCACAGTGACCACTAAACAGCAACAGAAGATGCCAACTCACAACCTGGAATGAAGAACCCAGATCCTAAAACCCAATAAGCAAACCACAGAAGCCAACCACAAGTACGACGCCAAATACAAAAGAGAACTCCACGAACGTGCTGGAAAACGTAACAAAGAAAACATCCAGCCACCATAAACAAGTGAACATGCACAAAACAAAACGCCGACTTTGTTGAAACAGTAGACACAACTGAACTAAGTCTCACAACACAACCTTCGAAGCAAAGAACCGGCCTATACACACCAGCAATGAAGATTTGACGTCGGAGAACAAAGCACAATCAGAAAATAAGGACAGCAAACGTCACATTAGTGACCAAATAACACACTTCCACAACCAGGAAGCAAATAACCACCGAACCAAAAGCAAATTGACCAAACCGCAAACACAAGAGAGGAAGAAGCTTTCTTCTCCTCCATCACCAACAAGTCAACAACTTTCCACCAAGTTTTCACTAAACTCCTTCCACCAAACCAGCAAGCAGAGCCACAAACATAAGCTTGAGATTTGACTATCACCTCCACAAATCACCTTCACCATCATCTCCTCGACTGAATCTGGAAAACAAAGCAAAGAGTTCACCGGAATCTGGAAAAGTTCGCCGGAAACTGGAAACACTCGTTGGAAAGATCGCCGGAAAATCCCAAACATCGCAGGGAAACACCAAACCTCGGGAAATAGCCGGAAATGAGGAGAGGAAACCAAATCAAGAAGCTACCAGTAAATACTCCGTCTCATGCGCCTCCACGCGCCGCCACAGCGTGGCTTCCGGTGAGCGCGTGAGACGTCAGACAGCCACCAAATTTACGGTGAACGCTGATCGGCGGATGGGGAGCACAATGCGGTGGCGCGTGTCCCAAAAAACAGGCCGTGGCAGAACGTGAAATCTCTCCTCTCACTCACTGTTTCAGACCACCGGAAATATTTGAACTGAAAACCAACCTATTGAAAAACCAACCCGGAGACGGCCTACAACTAACCAGGCTTTGATACCATGTTGAAAGAATAATCTGAATTCCTTTATATTATTCATATACATATGATATATATTTATACAAGAAGAGAGAGCCTTAGTATTAATGGCTCTTAATGATAATTAATCATGATTTCCTCTAATTCCTCTAATCCCTGATTAGTAGGGATACCAACCACTAATTGATTATTTCCTAACACTTCCTATTCAATATATGTTCCTATTCAATCTCTGCCCCCTGTCCATCTCTTCCTATTCAATCTTTCTTCCTATTCATTCCATGCTCTCCGTGACTATCTATCTATATATATGTTGTAATCTTCTTTCATAAGTAATATATAAGATGAAATATAGAGTGAGATTCCTCTGATTTCCAACATGGTATCGGAGCCAAATTGATTCTTGAAGTCAAAAACAGTTCTGTTCTGGGTTTCCGGCGTTTTCCAATGTTGGTGACTTGGCTGTCCCAAGTTCTCTAGTCTGTACTCCACCGTAGAGAAAGACAGAATCGGAGGATTGGAGAGACAGCAAGACACCAACGCCGGGAGACACACATATCTCGTTGAACCAGAAAACGCATCGGCCATTCTTAGCAGAAACAGAAAAAACGCAGAGGACAGTCAAAAATCAAACCAGAAGCAGACAATCTCGAACTCCGGCGAGTCTAAGGGTTCCTATAGGCGGAGCTTAGAACTACAACGCCCAGCCCAGAAGGACCGAAAGTCTCCGATCGGCGCTTCCCTTGAGTTCGACGCCATTCTGAGAAGCGCGTGAATCACACGCGCCGCCACTGTATATGGCAACCTACCTCCAGATCTTCCTAAAGGAAAGCGAGTGGGACAACACCGCCTCCACATACGGCATCAGCACATTTAGACCGGCGAAACCCGAAAGAGCGACGGTGGATTTGCCGGCGCGTGACCACCACGCGCCACCACCTCGCCAGCGCATGACAGCCATGCGCCGCTGTGAACAGTGATCGTTGGCGAATCTTTTCTCTAGGGACAGACAGAGTTCAATCCAGAATACTCAACAGAGTACAAGCCTAAACAAAAATAGGCCTTTGAGACTCGAAAAGTATAAGTCTAAGGGTATTTGAAGATTGAAGTTTGAGTACAAGTCTAGTCAAATATAAATAGGCCTTTGAGACTTAAAAAGAAGTACAAGCCTAGTGAAAATTAATTAGGCCTCTGAGACTTAAAAAGAAGTACAAGCCTAGTGAAAATTAATTGGGCCCCTGAGACTTAAAAGGAGTACAAGCCCAAGCAAAATATGATGGGCCTCTGAGACTCAACAAATAAGTACAAGCCTATAATACTTGAGTGACGAACCAAAGGTAGGGAGAAAGACCACTGTGAGCTTGATTCAAACAAGCCAGAGGGAAGAAACCGTGAGCTTGATTTGAACGGGTCTAGGTGATACATACCACTATCTTGTTTTGTCACCGTTGCTATTGTTCCAAGCACTGTATGAAGAGACCAGACACAAAGGAAGTTGAAGTTTGAAGGATTTCAAGGCAAGCTGGATACTCCAGCTTGAGGAGGGGTGTTAGAAGATGAAGATTAGGACAGCATGCCTCATGTCTACTGTTTAATTCTTCTACTATTCAATCTTTCTTCCTATTCAATATCTGTTCCTATTCAATCTTTCTTCCTATTCAATATCTGTTCCTATTCAATCTTTCTTCCTATTCATTCTATGCTCTCCGTGACTATCTATCTATATATATGTTGTAATCTTCTTTCATATGTAATATACAAGATGAAATATAGTGTGATTCCTCTGATTTCCAACATTCTCACAACCGACAAATTCCATGGTTGGATCAACCTCCATTGTACAAAAGCAAAGACAAGAAGGAAGAAAAGAGGGACAAAAGATACTTCCAAGTGTTTGACATGATATCCTCCCCTTCTCCATTCCACTCTCCAGCAAAAATACTCCCTCAAAACTCTCTCTCTTCTCCCTCCCTCCCTCTTTTTTACACACACCCATCAATACATGTATCAACACTATAAAATATAATTATTCCCAATGTGGAAAAAAAAGTTCAGCTAAGGTTCCCACACTATTTTTAAGGGCTTCAACAGATTCAAAACTGATAGCGATCGAACTCACTGTGGCTTAACTTATTCTAAGAAAAATAAGTGTCTTAGGATAAATTAGGAATTACTCATTAATCGAGTCTGTTTTTATTATCTTTTATTATTATCTTTATGAATTAGGAAATAAGAGAAATATCTTATTAGATAACATTTAAGTCGTTAGGACTTATGATTATTAGTTATCTAAATCATAGATTTAAATATATTTTTATATTTCGTATTTATATTTTGGGTAGAGTTTACTCTCTGTAAACCATTATAAATAGGCCTAGTGCCTCATCAATAAAGCATGGAATATTTAGAGAGTAAATTAACATTGGAGATTCTCCTAGGCTGTTCTTAAAAAGTAGTGAGATACTTGCTTCTCTTTGAAATAGAGTAATCTTGCTCCCTTCATTATTCCCTAATTAATCTCATAATCAGATACTTACCATAAACTCATACCAACGCACTCAAAAACTACACCTATTTTTCTAATTCAAGTTCTTTAAAGGATAGATGAGGCTCTTACATTCCATATCTTTGCGATGTTTTAATATATTATTATTCATCTCCTGTATTTTTATCTGCAGCATGTTGACTTCCTTCTCGGCTTCACGGGACTTTGCATTTATATCATCAAATTCAACTCCAACGGACCTGCAATTCAAAAAGCATAAACAAAAGAGAATCAACAAACATAGGAGTTCTCATAAAAAGGAAAGCATGCTGTTGGAAGGGTTAAGCTACATCCAGTACCCTGAAGTATATTTCCATACATCCAATATCCTAAAGTACTTTGTGGTGCACCGAACACTCTGAAGTATTTGTTCTGGTGCGTCCAGTACCATAAACTATTTTTTTGAAGCATCCAACACTCTAAAGTATTTTTTCAAGCGGATCCAACACCCTAAAATATCTAAATTATCAAGGGCAAAATTGCACAAAAAATACTTTAAGGTGATAGGCGCCCCTAAAAAAATACTTTAGGGTGCTAGGTGCACCACAAAATACTTTAGAGTATTGGATGCACCTAGAAAAATATTTCAGAGTGTTGGACGCACCTTAATCCTTGTTAGAATGTATTGCAATTATTGTAATTAATTAGGACATATTATTTGTATCCTTCCTTCTCCTTGGATCAAATATTTAGTTTACTTCCTTCCTAGAATTTCTCTCATTTGTGAGTATATCCATGTAATCTTATCAATGAAATCATCATAAAATAATTTCAGACCTCTGTCACATAAATACCAAAAATGTTAAATAGAAGCGCCTGGACAAACAGAATACGTATAACTGATTTGCATGATTATTATATTTCTTTACATCCACCACAAACCTGGTTTCTTCGACCAAATTAAAAATGCACATACTTATTGGCAATTAACTCTTCATTTTATATTTATCTTCCTTGGAAAAAATTAATTTGTAAAATAATCAAATTAGGGAAGAATAGTCTCATGGATGCAAAGTTTGCACCATAAACATAAAATAAACCTATGAAACAGGCTCCATCATATTGTATGGAAAGAACATTTTGAATGGCCTATTTTTCCATTTAAAATCAGTCAGTAAAATATTTGTTTCTGACTCTTGTAGAATTAGAATTTAATTTGTTTCTACAATAGTACATAAAAATGCAAATATTAAATAATCTCCAATTTTTAATACGATGAAAAATGCCTCAGCAATTTCGTTGATTAATAAGTACTACTATTATAATCAGACATCCTCTATTTAGATAGAATGACATTCAATGCAATAGGACCATCTATGGAGACGTTTGGTTAAATGAACAAAAAAGATCTTTTTCCCATGCACTAAAAATGATACATGTAATATTTAGTATACTGATGTCATTATCACTTAGAAGTAACTGTATTTATGGGGTCTCAATACAGGCTTTTATACCATCAAATTTATTAATATCTATTGTCCTTTCAGAACATATAATAGCATATGTCATAAAATAGAGATAGACAGTTAAAAGCAAGCTTTTATCGCATTTCTTCACTAGAAGCTAGAAAAGGGTCTATATTGATACTAAGTCCTCATGTGAAATACCACGTGCTTAAAGATTATTGAAGGCTCCTGGGTGTTATACTCGTCTGAAAATGGACAAATATTATAGAAAATTAATTCCTCTCCCTTGTGTCTATTTGTTTTGTAGTTTTCAAGCTTTGACCTTGCCTTTTTATTCAACAAAAAAAGGGTTTCCTTATGGCTATACATAGTGTCCAAATCATATTGATATAAAAAAGGTGTTGCACTCAATTTCTCCTCTCTTTTTTAGCCTGTTTTAGCGTTATCTGTGCTACAAATCAGCAGGCTTCATAAAAATGGGCTGGTTCAGATGCATTTTTGGTAATTAGGGAACAAATAGATGAGTTGATACTTGAACAAATAAAGTTATTGCTTCCCACCTCAGAAGCATGGACATTGACACAGACACAAGATGGACACAGAAACATAACAACTAATGAAATTTGAAGGATTATGCAGAGGGAATAAGAACCTCTGAAATATTATTATGAATCCTTAAATAAAAGAGAATACATATGGGTCTTTATATAGGCAAACCTAAAATCTAATTTAATCTAATCAAATAAAAAATTACTAACATATAATATTAAGATATAATATCCTAATATATAATATCCATATCTCATCCTAAAATATAATAAATATTAAATAATAAAATCAAACTTAATAATAAAATAATAATCAATCTAAAATATCTCTAAAATATTATCCAACTAAATGTCACATAGTGTCCCACTATAAGCCCGTATGGATATAGCTTTTGGAGAATAGCTTTTAGGATTTATGAGATAAAAATGACTTTTGGAGAATAGCTTTTGGGATTTACAAGATAAAAATAGCATTTGGAGAATAGCTTTTGGATATTGCTATCAAAATAGCTTTTTTATGGTCAAATTTATCAAAACGGACATTAACTTTTGCTATAATTGCATATAAAGGATAAGGTTGTACTTTGAATATTATAAACATTATATTTCATAATAAATACCAAAAATTACATAAATTTGTGTACAAAATTAAAATACTTAAGGGTACTAACTGGCACTGAAAAATACTCTAAGATCTTAAAAAATTATTTTAGGATATTAAAAAAATATTTTAAGGCAATGACTAATCTTGAAAAAAAACATTTCAAGGTACTAACAGGTACCAAAAAGATATTTAAAGATACTGAAAAATATTTCATGATCTTAAAAATTTATTTTATGATATTGAAAAAATATTTCACGGTAATGATTGATCTTGAAAAAATATTTCAGGGTACTAACGGATACTAAAAAGATACTTAATACTAACTGGTACTGAAAAAATACTTCTTGTGGTCTTAAAAATTTATTTTATGATCTTGAAAAAATATTTCAGAATACTAACGGATAATAAAACATAAGGATACTGAAAAAATACTTCATGATCTTGAACATTTATTTTATGATATTGAAAAAATATTTTAGGGTACTGACTAATCTTGAAAAAAAATTTTAAGGTATTGACGGGTACTAAAAAAATACTTAAGGATACTGAAAAAATACCTCATGATCTTGAAAATTTTTTTTAGGATATTGAAAAAATATTTCATGGTACTAAAGAGTACTAAAAAAATATTTAAGGATATTGATTGGTACTGAAAAATACTAATGATGACAGAAGAAGAGAGAAAAATCTGAAAAAAATAGATTTCTCCAAAACCCAAGTCTTAAAGCAAAATAGCTTCTAGCACAAATATGGGTGTTTGGTAAACTTATGAAAAGGCCTAGGTTTTGATGTAGAATAGCTTCTGGAAAAAAGAGGGGTATTTGACAAACTTGTGACAAAACCTAGGTTTTGTTACTAAAACCTAGGTTTTGGAACCCACTAAACAGGCCCTATGTCTCATACAACTGTTCAATATATTCAAACAAAGACACAGGTCTTTATCTTAAATGTTTGTGCATTATAGTTCCCAGCAATTCTTTCCTGCCTCTTATAATAATAACTCTCTTCACACACTCTCTTTAGTCCCAGAAAGCAAGAAAGAAAGGAAGAGTTTGACCAACCTTATTGCTTGTATAATTTCCTTCTTCAAGTCCTTATCAGAAGGCACCCACCCTTTTAGCACCCTTCTCACTTTATCTTTGTGGTCATCTATTCTGAAATAACCCAACAAATATCCATCTACTTCGGAGAAGAAAATATTCTAAACAAGAAGCCGAGAGTCAAGGAGGAGAAAAAGATTACCAACTTACATCTTTCTATGCTTTTTCTTCTGCTTCTCCAACTCTTCCTTCTTCAGAGACAGCTTCACTCTGTCCTCTGAATCAGAAACCATAATATCCTTCTCACGATTGACATCCTTAATTTTTTGTTCTACACTAAATAGTTCACTCTGCTTTTGACGTATGTTTGCTTCAAATTCTCTTTCAGCAAGTTGATTTGTCTTCCTCTCTACTTCAATCCGCTACATGCATTACTAGCAAATATATCAACCTAGATCTCTAAAGTCTTAAATTATAATTATTAACTACCAAACAAAATCATAAAGCAGTACATCCCTTACCAAATTTCTTTCCCGTTCATCAATATGAGTAAGGTTTACATTACAAATTTGTAGTTCAAATGAATCTCGCTCTTTTTCCTTCTCTTCAATGCTGATTGTAATGTCACTCTGCATGTGTAATAAGTCCATAAGTGTCATACAAGTAACGTGATAAACATTTGACAAGAGAAATGTGCATTTAAACACAAACCTTGCTCTTTATTTTAGCATTTTTTTCAGCTTCAGTGTTTTGCAAGCGGTAATTTGCATTCTCGTAATGATCCCATGCTGTCTTAAGTTCAATTTCATTTGCATTCTGCACAAACATACAACACACGCACATCTCAAAATATCACTCTTCTAATAATTTCAAAGCACTAAAACGTATTTCAGACTATCTATAAGTAGAAACATGAGTTACCTTTTTCTCTTGAAGATCTTTCTCAAGATCCATCAACCATGATTTTATACGATTTGATAAGTTCAAGGCAATTTCATCACTGAAGGGGGACTTTGGAAGAGACCCAAAATTATGCTTCCTGAAAATATCTTGTATTAAGGAATCACGTTCATTCTTCAAAGACATGTGAGCCTGCAGCAATTTAAAGTAGAGATGGAATTAGAACTACAACTTGCATAGCTAAATGACTCTAAAGGCACCAACTTGTGTATTGATCCCTACGTCTGCTTCAGCTTGTAGCTTGCTTATCTTCCATATGGAATCTTCGATAGTCTTTTGAAGGGATGAACTTGAAGTGTCATTATCCTTCTCATCTCTCTCCAACTTGCGTATTTTTTTTTCTAAAGTATCAATTCTTTCTTCAAACGTAGTCTTCCATTCCATCAGCTCTTCATCAGTGTCTGGTCAAGGTAAGTAGAATAAAAGCATAAGGAACTATGGAACTCTCAAAATATTATAAGTGCCCATTTTGAGTAACCTAGTAAAACAATAATGACTTGATACGATAACTTGGATAAGGAATTTAAAACTGAATCATGAATGAATATAAACAATTGACTCATTCCATCAACCACGATCAATGAACCTTCATTCTCCTCATTAAGAGCAGCATACTGTTTCTCTTGTTCCTCAAACAAAGTGCTTCGTTGAGCACTTTTAGTTGATATCAAGTCCTGCAGTTTCTGCAATTCTTCCAATGTTGCCTCTGCATTATGAATTTCGCCCTCTAAATTTTTAATACTCGCTTCGAATTCTTGCATCTGACATTTTAGAGATTCCATTTTCTCCTGATCTTGTCCAATGCTTTCCCGGAGCTATAAGACAATACAATTTTATAATTAGTTCACTTTGTATATTAACATATTATAATTACATTAAACTGAAACAGAACCTAGTTTTCAAATGAATTTATTATTGTGCCTAGGTTCAATCAAATCCAGCACAAAGAAAGTCACACAAATAAAAAAACTATTGCAGTCACAAATACAGAAAGTGACAAGGGAGAAGATGGCGGCATGCATAATAGGATTGTGAAACAAAAAGGAAAGCTGTGACATAATAAGCACATCACAGAGAATGCTTAATTAGATAATTTTTGCATACGAATGTTATTTTTATTTTACTTAATTTTAATTTAAAAAATGGAGTAAGAGGCATTTGCTACAAATTTTTTATCATTCACATTCATAAATCATTACCATACGGAATAGAGATGTAAATGAGGGAAGATAATTTACAAGTTTTAGCTTTAGATTTGTCAAAAATTAGGTAGATGAAACTAACCTTGTATGCAGCATCTTTTAGAGTTTGAAGATTTTCAAGCTTCAACCTGTAAGTCTTAATCTCTTGAGCCTGTTCCTTGTGAAGTTTCTTTATAACCTCTAATGCCTTTGTGTATCTGGACAGCACAAGAGCACATATTAAGAATAAGATGTATTAACGAACTCAAAGTTATATGGATTGGTATTTCCAATGCAATTTAGCATGTTAACTAGAAAAGAACAAAGCATAACAAGTGAAAAGAGCCATCATTAGATTGCTGCAACACCTAAAGCGTCTAAACCGAAGAACTTTACAAATCTCTCACTTGAATTCCATGGCAAAGGAATGAAATCAAAAACGAGTTACTTTTATGCTGGCTAATTCGAGAAAACATAAAGGGACTACAAGGAAATATAAGAAGTTAATTAGAACATGAAAATAAGTTAAATTACACCCAAGTTAAGGACTTGATCATTTTGAATCATGAGGTATTGATAAAATTCATTCAAAATACTAGGCGTCGTAAAGTTAAGTAGGTTTAAACCAGGGCCTATGGAACTTTGCAGCCTTAAGCTCGTTAAGCTACAATAATGAGATAGATGTAATGGAACAAAAGACGTCCCAAATTGTTAGAACATTAGGAAATAAATTAGGAGATTAGGACCCCATGATAGTTGCTCCTTGATTATAGGATTCTGATTATAGCAGCTTTATTAGTCTTATTTATAATCCCTAATTTCCCTCCTCCAATTTCTCTTCCTTAGTCTATACATTGTAACTTCTCTTCATCTAAATAACGCATAATATTGAGTGTTTTAGTGCCTCTAAACAATATGGTATAAGGGCAAGAGCCTTCCATTCAAAGGCAAAGAGACACCATCATTTTCCTTGTTCAATGTCGATGGTCACAATGACCAAACTCACTGCGTTGAAGGTCATAGTGACGAAGGTCACTGTTAAAGCATCACCATCTTCCTTTCTTCACCACTTTCACCAGCATTGTTATTAATCCAATATGTCGTTCTTCATTGTATCGCCGTTCTTCTCTTGACCAGGCTGAGATCACATAGAGAGATAGAGAACAGGGCATGAACGGTGATCTTTAGTTTAGCTAGGGAAAGGCACGAGTCACCACACCACCACCATAAACGACTCAGAGCATGCTGATTAGCGGATCCCAATGGAACAACAGCAACCTGATCGACGCATGACCACCACAATCCCAGTGCGTGACGACCGAACACCGCTGTACATAGTGACCACACGCATCACAATCCTAGCGTGTGATGCCAACGCTTTGCCGTACATAGTGACCTTTGGTGACTTTTCTAACCAAAACCATGGATCCTTCCGTTTTTCCTCCTCTATTCGGTTCAATTCCTCAAAATTCCAATATTCTCGGAATCTATCCCCTGGCTCTTGTGACGAGTACAAACTCTCACATTCAACATTCCTCTTCCAACACTACACTGCCTTTTCAAACTTTAGAGATGGCTTTAGAACTTATATCTTTTACAGAAACTCGAGGGATGATTATTAATCATAAACTTCATGGTTAGAACTACCTTCAATTGTCCCATAGTGTGCTGAGATATTTACATGGCAAGCGAAAAGAGAAGTACATTAACGAGAAGCTCCTCAACCAGCCCTTGGTGATCCCAATTTCGACGCCTAGTTCGCTAAAAATAACCAAGTGATGAGTTGGTTGTATATCTCGATGAGTTTAGATATCAGTGAGGGCTATATGCTTGCTCACACGGCAAAGGATATTTGGAATGCAGTTAGGAGAACGTACTCCTCACTTGATAACACCGTTGCCTTAATTCACCTGAAAAGACAACTCCATGATTTAAGACAAGGTAACATGTCGATGACTGAATATTACAATGCTTTGCTAAAATTGTGGCAGCAACAAGATTTGTTTGAGGTTCATCCCTCGAAAAACATTGAGGATGCTCAATTGTACAAGAGGATCATGGAAAAAGGAAGGATACATGATTTTCTCCTAGGCCTGAATGACTTTTTCGAAGAGATAAGGAGCACAATCATAGAATTGAAGCCACTTCCACAATCCTTTCATGTTGTTAACTTTATGCAATTTGAGGAAAGAAGAAAGCTCATGAATTAAAGTGGCTTAAGTCAAATAGAAAGCTTAGCACTCGCGGTCAAGGGAACAAAAGAATAACAAATGGTGCAACTATTGCAAGAAGTAGGGCCATATTAAAGAAGAATGCTGGAAAATCCATGGAAAACCTTCTAGTGGAAAATCAAGCTTCCAAAGTCACCTTACCACACCTAAATTGAAGGTCGAGAATGATGATCACCTAAGCCAGAAAGAATTACAGGTGCTTCACAGGATACTTGACAAGTAGACTAGGTCAAACTCTATTCCCATTGTGAATTTGATACAATCAAATAATTCTATTGTCGCTCTCAATACTGTGATGACTAGTAACGATACTTGGATTGTTGACTCAGGAGCTACGGATCATATCACCGGTAACAAGACTTTATTCCACAACTTCAAAATTTTTTCATAAACACCTCAAAGTAAAAGTAGCTAATGGTGTATTCACAAAGGTTGAGGGAATTGGCACAATCACATTATTTGATCAATTGGCAATACATAATGTTCTATTTATGCCTGAATTCACTTTTAATCTAATATCTGTGAGCAAGTTAACAAGAGATCAAATATGCCAAGTGATTGTTGATAATGAACTATGTGTTTTTCAGGATTTAAAATCAAGGAGGATGATTGGGAATTCTAGAGAATGGATGGACTGTTCTACCTTAAGCATCAAACTCAAAGAATAAAGATGCATAGACGGCAAGACGAGCATTGGTTAGCTCGAATTCTCAAAATAATAATGTACTTCTGTCGCATTGTCGGTCTAACCACCCTAGTTTTGATTATATGAAGCATGTGATTCCAAGTTTATTCAATAAAAAGTATGTTCCTTTTAATTGTGAAACTTGTCAACTTGCAAGACAAACTACATCTTCATATCCCAAACAGCCCAATACCCCATCCTCACCATTCACACTAATTCATAGTGATATTTGGGATCCTACCCAAATGAATACTCTCACCAATACTAGATGGTTCATTACTTTCATGGATGATCACACCAAAACCACGTGGGTTTATTTAATGAAAGAAAAATCTGAAGTAGCCAAAGTTTTTCAAAACTGTAATAACTTTGAACGAACCCAGTTTAACACTTCCGTCAACGTACTACAAGTTTAAGATGAACCAGAAATTGGTAGAACTATCTCTTTCATTCACAAGAACAACCATGACTCCAATCTGAGATTAAATCTTGAAGAACTCGATTGGCCTATTGCATTAAGAAAAGGGGTAAGATCGTGTACTCAACTTCTAATTCAACGATTTGTCTCAAATGGTAATCTATCTACAAAAAGTGCAAAGGTTTGTTGTAAACAGTACATAGATAACAATTCCAAACACATTTCAACAAGCTATGGCTGATCCAAATTGGAAACAAGCTGCAGAAGAAGAGTTGAAGCACACTATGGTGGCAAAAAGTAGTGCTGAAGCACAATGAGCTATTAACTATGGAGCATGTGATGGAATTTGGGTTACAAATTACTAAAGGAGTTGGAAATTCAACATGAGGGACCAATGCAACTCTAGTGTGACAACAAAGCCATTGTTGAAATAGTCAAGAACCTAATATATCATGATAGAACAAAACATGTTGAGATGGATAGACACTACATTAAAGAAAAGATTGAAGCAAGCATTATGGATCTATCTCACTCTCACATAAGATCCGAGGACTAGATTGCAGATATTATGACTAAACCACTAGGCAGAACAAAGTTTGAAGATTTCGAGGCAAGCTAGAAATAATCGATATATATTCTCCAACTTGAGAGGGAGTGTCAAAATATTAGGAAATAAATTAGGAGATTAGGATCCCTTGATTGTTTCTCCTTGATTGTAGGATCTTGATTATAGCAACTTTATTAGCCTTAATTGTAATACCTAATTTCCGTCCTCTAATTTCTCTTCCTTAGTCTATATATTGTAACTTCTCTTCATCTAAATAACACACAATATTGAGAGTGTTTGGGTGCCTCTGAACAATAGAAATAAAGGAATCAGTCATGAATGTAGACAGATCTTGAATAGATACAAATTAAATCAGAAGCACTAAACTTGAGTTAAGTCTCATATAACCTTGCCTTAATCAAGTTATCTAAATAGTTGTTATGAAGACCCATGAAAATTTGACTCATTGGTAAGCAAAGTGGTAATGATAATCTGAGAAGGCAGGTGAAGCTTGACTTTTCGAAAACGAATTTTGGTAAAGAATACAAATGAGTAAGATGGAGTATTTAGATAAGGTCCTAGACAGTAATAGGCTTCATGTAAGATTAAAAGTTTTCGATCACCACAAATCTCAACGACTGTGAAATGAATAACTGTAATGCTTTCCATAGCCAAATTGCCAGATTACATGATTGCTAGGTCAACCTGAGTTAAAAAGAGACGGCTATAGAGGTCCAAGAATAGCCCATAATTCATGAAAATGAAATAAGTACTCCCTTTGCTCCTTTTTATAAGCAACTTTTTTCTTAATTGCGCAAAATGAACTGGCATTTAAGATTAGTTAAGAACAATAAATGTGTCCAAAATGTCGTGTCCTTTCTAAATATACCCCTATTTATGAATAGAGTATAGGAGAGAGAATGAGTAAATAAATAATTGAATGAGAGTTCGTAGTTTAGTAATACAAATATATGTATTTGATAGGGGTAGAAAAGGAAAAAGTAGTTGAAATTTTGAGTCACAAAAAAAAAAAAATTGCTTATATCAAGGACCATCCAAGAGAGAGAAAGTTGTTTATAAATAGGACTGGAGGGAGAATAAGACAGAAAGGGTATCTTCACAAGTCCAGTTTCACATTATTTACAGTAAATAAATCGAACAGTTAGTATGAAAGAAGGAATTTTCAAGTAAATATGATACCGAGTTGCAGAAAAGATATCATCAAACTTTTTCTTCAATGTGGAAGAATCCTGCAGTGGCCAATTGGCTTCATCTTGATGAACAAATATAACATTTTCCAAAATGGCTTTTGAAACACCCATTAGTGCAGAAATTTCTCGATCCATATCAGCGCATCTGTAGCTGAGGCAGACTTTCTGCTGAGAAGAACCAGGAAAAAAGAAGGCAAATGTGCAATTATCAACACATAATAAATAACATGTAAGATCCTTGATAGGCATCATGGAAATTAGGAGAGGATGAATATGAAGAGCAGTACAACATATGCAACCAGCAACAACTGGAAAAGCCAACAGGGCAATTATGAACTTGACAATTGACATGCATGAGCTTGCAAAAAGCAGCAATACCCAGAGTTGTGATGGATAAATTTGAAGAAGACTTGTATATTCTTAGGTTGTGGGACCTACTGTCCTTAGGACGCCTATTGCTGCAAAATACAACATCAAAAAATTTGTGGTTTTACCGTAGATCTCAGTCTGCAGCAATACTACCGAAATTTCAGGTTAGGAGGATTACTATGAGATCACAACAAATGGATTTAATAACCAAAAAGTCTCAATCCCAAGTGGGCAGGAAAAACTTCTTGCCATTTCCTGTATTGTAGCTTGCTCCTTAGTTGTTTTCGGACTTGTGTGTGATCAAATCACTTCCTTAGGACGTTATAGTAATTCCCCCTTTCAAGTTCTTTACTAGTTTACTATTACAGAACACTGTTCAGATGATTAAAAAGTTTGTAGTTCTTTATCAACATAGAATTTTGAAGGAAAACGATTCACTATTGTTTGCACAGTCCAATTGGAGTGAAAATTAATATGTAAAACAAGGACCGCATGTGGTTCAAGGACCGCATGTGGTTTCCAAATAATAACAACCACAAAAATCGTACCTCCCCAGTATGAGGATTGATTGTCTGAAGTACACTCTCAATCGCCTTATATTCCATCTTTGATGCCTTTTGCGTTAGCTGAAATGATCTTATGGATACCACATCTTTACCTGCTGCTGTCTTGAATCGTAGTTTAATCTGCCCTTTCGTTTCGGTTTCTCCAGCTACCTACAACCACAACACCAGGAAAAAGAAGAAACTTACAAGAGTTCTTCATTTGCACATGGAAAAAAAGGGAAATGCCCACTTATAAGCTATCTAGAAATGTTAAGGGGAAAAAAAAAATACCCACTTTTCCAAACACTTTAGTAAAATGTTTTAGCACTCTACAGTCTACATAACAGCTGAAGAAAACAGACCTTGGGGTCATGAATGAAGCTGTGGCCAGACCTAGCATTTGGAGGTAACTCCCCTGTGCATGAAAGCTTCAAGCACTCAATAATTGTCTGCACAAAGAAACTCGAAACGGCCATTAAATATGTCACAGGTAGAGCTTAACTGACAGAGTATGAACCAAGAGAGGTAAAGCATAGTCTACTGACGGTTTTGCCAGCTCCATTGGGTCCAACAATCAGGGTTAAGGGCTTGAAGAAGGTGATGACGTTCCTGTTCTCCGGGTCGAAGCTCCGAATACCTTTGATCAACATCTTATCGACCGTACTCATCTTTGCCCAGTCGTATAATCCCAGAGTTTGGCTCAGGGATACTGATGACTGAGAAGCTATTCAGAAATGGAGAAGGGATTAGCACCGTGTCGCGGGAAAAGGCGGAACTGATACAACTTGTTCTTTTGGTGGCTCTTTGCAGTTTCGAATTTTGATCAAACGATGCCCAGCCGAACTGGGCACTGGACTGACACCACGAAACGATCCGAAAGTAGCTTCCAGCGATGCGACTCGGTGATGTGGTCCGTTTTGGCGCTGAATCGTCCCAGTCCCTCCTACGGCCATTGGGAATGGAATACGGAGATGGTAGGAGTGATTTATTTTTAATTTAACTTTTGTAAATTTAAACAGAATAAAATTTAAATTATAAATGTGATTTGGGTTTAAATTCACGGACTCTTGTTTGAATTATTGTACAAGTTTGGGATAGCGGTTGGAAAAAAAACTTATTTACAATTTAACTTATGGAAAAGTATGATTAGGTAAAAGTTAAATTATAAAATATAATTTATGTTTAAATTGGCGGTAGTATAAATAGCTTTTGTGAAATAAAACTTATTTGGAATGACAATAGCATAAGTAACTTTACAAATTTAGCAATGTTTAAATACATAATTTGATCAAATAATATTACACAAGTATCTGGATCACATGTCCCGTAAAATTTGGTCTCTTATTGTATTACGAATTTGATTTATTTGAATTGAAGATGACTTTTTCATTTGGGTTAAAATACCCAAATTAATCATGTAGCTTAAAATATCTCTTATGGATTTTTGGTCTATTACAAAACAAACCCACCACTTTCTTCTCCACTTTCATTATTGGAGACTCTTGCCTTCATCACCATCCTCACCTGCGACGCACCTTCTTCACCTAACACCAGAAAAATGGAGAGGTGACAATGACGAGCTTCAGCGTTATGAAGAGGTTTCTAGGAGTTTGAGAGATCAAATTCGGACAGGGATCTCAACCTGGAAAAGGAGGTGGGGGTCGAGAGTTCGCTAGAAATCTGCCAAACCTCCATAGTTACCAAAAAATCTTCTCTCTTTTTCATTCATCCCTTCTCATTTTTTTATTCCACGCCATCTTCGACCACATCCCTTCACTTCTACCATCCTTCCTCTACTATTCATCATGCCACCATCAGCCACCTAAAAATGGAAAAAATCACCAAGAAGGGGGTAAATTGGGGATTTCAAAAATTTCTTTTAAAAAGATAGTCAAGTTTTCAAAAATGAAATGCACAAAAGCAAAGGAAGAGAAGCTTAGACACAGAAGATTTATACTGGTTCAGTCCTAACTTTGACCTACGTCCAGTCCCCAGATATCTTCTGGGTTTTTCACTATCAATGCTTTCTTATTACAACAATGTAACACTCAAGCAATCCTTAATCACCTAAGACATGCTCTACCTTACACTTTGTAATAAGGCAACCCAACTCACAGGTTCCACAATCTTGAGTTCTTACAAAAACAGTAATCAAATGATTTTCAAAATCACACTCTCTTAAAGAGAAAATAAGCATAAACACTGAAGTTCAAAAATATTTTGCATAACACAGCTAAAAATCAAGAATGTAATCGGTTGTCATTTAGTTGTATATGTTGCTTTGCGTCTTCAAGAGTATTTATAGGTTTAATCTAAAGAACTAGCCGTTGCATTTTTTGTTGGAAATTATGCCCTAGGGGCTAATCATTAAATAATTTGCTAATTTAATTTATGAAGATAAATCAATGATTTAATAGATATCATATCTCAATTAGAAAAATTGATTTATAAAGATAAATCAAATCAGTTGTCTTCTAATTTGCATTAAATAAATTGATTGGATTGAATCAATTAGACAAATTTAATTTCCAATTCAATTTCAAAATTAATAAGATTGATTTTGAATATTTAATGCAGCCCATAAGGGTTATAAAATACCCTTAGGTTGTAAGTAATTTGATTACACACACAAGAGAATTCAAGAGCCACAAAGAATCCCTAGAAGAGAGACGTGAGACAAAAGCTTGAAAGAGCTAGCACGCTGCCGTACGTGTTGGAGTGCTGTTCGGTGTGGATACTGGAAGAGGGAGTGGATTCGTAGAGTCGGCTCCTAGAGATTGATAGATCAATAAGGTGTCAGCCCACGAGTTTGCAAAGCACACACACGAGTTCGCATAGGTACGGTTTCTAATTACTAACCCGATTTAAACGTTGTTGATAGATCCTCTTCTTGGGATTCGTAAATTTATTGGATAAATTTAATTCCGCTGAGTGTACAAATCCCAACATTTTCTTCTCTAACGTTCAGCTGCAAATATGGAAAATGACAGTTGTATATTTTCCTCTATTCTTTCAATTTTCAGTTGGAATTCTAGAATTCATTAATGCAGACGGTCTTCTAGATATTCTGTCATTCCATAACCCTTATTTGTCCGTTGGAGAGTGATTTAATTGATCCATAATGGTCTGTGCTGAACCATTGGGATAGAGGAGAAAGATCAGCCCTGTTCTTGGCTCTTCATTTATTGCACTTGATCCAGATCTGATTTCATATTGATCTTTGCTGAACTTATCTGAAACTTATTCAAAACTTCATCAATGATTTTAGAAATAATAGTAATACATGATATGACATTCTCATATTAACCCATAAAGATTTCACAGATTGACACAACCTGATTTTTTCAAAATCACCGATACAAACTCGAGTTTATCCCTCAAGACTCGAGTTTCCGGTTTATCCAAAGAGCAGGATCGCAACATGAGCTTTGAACTGTATTTTGAACAAAAGTCTAAACTCGAGTTTATAAGTAACTGACTTGAGTTTATGGTCCTTACAGAGAAGAGAGTCGAGTTCTGGTCTTTGAATGAGATTCTGAACATATGGCCAAACTTGAGTCATTTAATGACTAACTCGAGTTTTGGGTTAAGATAGAGTTAAGTCAAAAACCTCAAGACTGAAGTTTAGAAACATAAACTAGAGTTTTCAAATCAGTCATATTGCGGTGGCCTCTGTAAGTCACAAAACTCAAGTTTGCAGTATATAAACTCGAGTTTCAGTAAAAACTGAAACGTTGAAACATTTTGTCAAATGAAAACTGGAGTTTACACAATTAAGATTGGAGTTTAGAAAACAAGTTGTAACTCGAGTGCTTTCTGTTTGAGACAAAACTGGAGTCTGTGAAACAAGACTGGAATTTACAAGACATGAAGTTTCTGAATTCTTTCTGTTTAGTTTAAACTCGAGTTTTAAGACTGAAACTCAAGTTTGTTTTGTTCTGTCTAGTTCAAACTTGAGTTTCTCAAGTTTGCCCTTAACAATAAGTTTTACAACTTACCAAAGATAAACTTCATATTGAGTTTACAATTGTCAATTATCATCAAAACACATAGAGAACTAACACCACCTTCTCTATTTGTGAGCTTCTTTAACTCTGTGGTTGCAAGCTTTGGACGAGTGGTTGCAGAGTAAAAACGGATATAAATTCATCACAGTGTATGAACCTGGATGATAAGCTCTATCCATAAGCTCCAAAAACGAGCTTTTCAATAAGCTTCATTTTGAAGTAGAAGGTCAACTTGTTAGAATGGTATTCCAAACATAAAATAATAATAATAATCAAGGTTATTAAAACTGGACCGGTCATTAAATCAGTCGAGAGATTGGGTTAAGGGTTAGTGGGTCAGACCGGAGTCAAACCGGTGAGAAAGTAAAGATTTTAATATTATTAATATAAAATTATAACCAAAATAATTTTTTTAATGAGTATTAGTGTATTACCCACCGGATAAAAAAATGAGGTTACATAGAAGTGACCATTGAACAATATCTGTGAATTGTCTTGTCAATTTTACTCCCTCCAAGCCCCTCACGCCACTTCATTTTCATTGAATAACAATATTTCTTTTTGATTAAATTTCCCTTAACAGCTCCTTCCCTCTTTTCAAATTTCACTCCCCCAAGCCCATCACGTCTTCTCTCTTTCTCTCTCTCTATTTTCTCTCTATCTCTTCTGCAAAGCCATCAACCATGGCTTCTTCGATGGTCTCCCTCCCCCCTTCTCTCTGCCGATCTGTTCTCTAGTTTCAGAGGTTGTTTGTCGTCGATCTGCACCTCGGCATATTTGCCATTGTCGATATCTGGTAGCCTCCCTATATCCGGTGGTTTCTGAAGGGAAAGAAGTAGCTATAGCTCCAACTCCGGTGACTTTTGTACTTCATTTCTCCTCTGTTTTTCGCCTATATACTCTGTCCATCCCTCTCTTTGGTCATCTCTCTCTATGTTGGAACGTTAAAAAAAAGAGTCCTAACCCTGGTTTCTATGGTTCTCCGGACCAGTTCCATGGCTGGTTCACCGGTTTCCGGTCTGAATCGACCGGTCCGGTTCGGGTTTGATAACCATGATAATAATAATCATCATCATCATCAAAAGTCAGTGAAACTCTTTGAACGGAGCCCCCAACGATGTTCTAAGCATACCCATTATTTAAGAAAATCAGTTGAGATAAAAAAGGGTTAAGGTGCAAACATACACATATACTTTACTTTAAGAAGTGCCTAACACCAAGTGCTTTTTTTAGGTGCAAAAGTGCACATGTGGTTTGATAAATCCCAATTTTCATATTTTTATCCCACCTTATTCATTTATTTTGGGGATTATTTTAGGCTAATTTGGGATTATTAGATAATATTTAGATTGTTAGCCTATTTTAAGAAATAATGTAAATATGAATTAATCACGGGATTATTGGACTTAAATTAATATTTTAATTATTATCTTGTGGTTAATAATATATCTAAATATATGATATCATGATTTTATTTAATTTCTGCCAATAAAAAATATATTGGAATATCCTTTAGTGCAGAATTCTTCAAGGAAGCTAAAGAGGAATCCAATTGTAGAATTGTATTGGGCTCCTTATATCCTATTGGGCTCAAGTTGGTACCCAAAAACTCCCCTCTCCTCCCCTTTTAATTAACCTAGCTGCTGAGATTGGAGAAGAGAATGCCGCCAACACGCTCACGCCGCAAAAGACAAACCGAAGAGCTGAAGACGAGACTCTCTGGACGTTGCAATTCACCAAGGAACGCAGAGGCTGAATTAATATACATTAATTCAACTCTCCCATTCCATTCTCACGCACGAAATTCATAGAGCCACTTAGCCATTATCAATTAATTCTTCAACAACTCCTTTGGACTATGGCCACGTCATTTTACTTGAAGCCTGAAGAAGAAAATTCTATGGAAGCTTAAGTCTTTTTGGGAGGCAACTTGGGAAGAGCATGGAGGAGGCTAAAGCCTAGGGCTTACACATGAAGATCACAAGGGAGTGTTGTTCTTTTCATCTTTTTAATTCAAGACTTGAAATAATTTAGTTTTAAATAAATGATTTCGAGTTGTATTAATTGAGAACAATCTAGTTTTAGATTGTAAACTTATTTCTTCTGGATTAGACTGATAATTTGAAGTTTTATACTTATTGTTGAACTCTTGTTTGCAACCTTTGGATTGTCAATTAAATTGGTAATTGAGTTTTCGTTATTGATTTAATTGTTAATTTGGTTTATCATCTTAATTGTTTAATTGAGTCGATAAATTATCTATTGTTCAATTGGATAATTGTAAACAAGATTTCTAAATTATTTTGGAATCAAAGGTGTTGGATTTTAATGAGTTTAACTAGCCACCACTTATTCCATTATGAGTTTTCTAGTGGAATATGTGTTATTGAGCTTGAGGGTTTCTCAAGTTTAAATTAGGTAATTGAATTCGTTAATTTCAATATCTCACTAACCTCCCTTGGGTCTAATTAATTAATTTGGGCTAAGAAAGTTGACTCCATGCAATTTCTAAGTTGTCCCCTTCGTCATCATAACTGAATTAAATCATTTTATTTTATTTTCTTTTAATCAATATTTTTATTAGATTTTAATTTTTCTCTCATAAAAAACCCCCCAAAAATTGCATTCAACTTATATAGATTAGTCTCATTCTCATATAGATTTTAGAGTCAATTGCAGTAGTACATTTAGTTAGTTAATTGCATATAGGTAATAGTATTTTGCATTCTAGTTTAGGTTCATTTACATTCCACTGCATCTTTTATCACTTGAAAATTAGTCCTAAAGGAAATCCACATCTTGCTCCTTGGGAGAATGACCTAGGTTGACCCTAAACTGCATAATTAATTAGGACCTAGTTTAATTGATCACTTTAACGACAAAAGTACCATCGATCAATTTTGGCGCCGCTGCGGGGGAGCAACGGTTAGACTTTAGGTTTAAATTTTCAGGTGATTTCTTAGGTAGTTATTTATTGCATGACTCGATCTTCTTCTGAAAGATTGTTAGCCTTAGATCCTGAGATTGAGAGAACATTTCATCAACAAAGAAGAACTAGAGCTAGTACTCTTGTAGGCAATAGTTCCTTTGTTAATCCTATTTTTGAATCCTTTGATTCTATGGTCAATATGGATGGTAATAATATTGTTGTTAATGCTGATGAGAATGCAAATGCAAATGCAAATGCTCATAATGTTGATCCTACTATGACCATTAAAGAATTGGTTTCTCCTGATTTGCATTTTCAAAATTTGTGCATAAATTATCCTAATATTAATGTGAATTTTTAGTTGAAACCTGGATTGATACACTTACTTCCAAAATTTAATGGTGTTTCAGGGGAGGAAGCATACAATCATTTGAAGATGTTTCACATGGTTTGCACTGCTATAAAACCAGTTGATGTGACTGAAGATCAAATTAAGATGTGTGCCTTCCCATTCTCTTTGGAAGGATCTGCTAAAAACTGGTTGCTTTGATTACCTCCTGGATTCATTACTTCATGGAATCAACTGAAGAAACTATTCTTAGAAAGGTATTTCCCAGCCTCTCGCACTTCATCTATCAGGAAAGACACAAGTGGATGTCGACAAATGGTTGGGGAATCCTTATATGAATATTTGGAGCGTTTTAAAACATTGTATTCTAGCTGTCCTCATCATCATGGTTACAACTTAGGTGCAAAAATACCATTTGACCTTTAAATTCGACTTTTTTTGCTGACGGAGCGATGACGTAACATTTTTGCACATGTGTTGGACACTCTTATTGCCAAACCACATGTGTATCTTTGTATTTTTTTCCAAACCACATGTGTATTTTTGCACCTTTGAAATGTCACGTCATCGCCCAGTCAGCAAAAAAAGTCAAACTTAACGATCAAAGTCAAAATTAATAGTTAAATGGTATTTTTGCACCTAATTTGTCACCACATGTGCACTTTTGCACCTAAAAAAAGCACTTAGTATTGGACGCTTCTTAGAGTAAAACACACATGTATTTTTGCACCTTAACTCTAAAAAATAATTGAAAATGGCATGAATCTTACTGAATACTACACACACACACACATAGTTGTATTGGTTGTATATATTGCGATAATAGAGGATACACATTTGAACTTGATAATAAAAGTTAAATTATTATTAAAAAATTAAAAAAACACAAAAAGGGACCCTTGCAGTTTGGTTTATGCAGGGATGGGACCAAAATTTTATTTGTTCCCGTCAACGTCACAAATTGTCGTTTAGCCTTGGCAATATCTTCCCTTACAATATTGTGTTGTTGTGACATGATTTTGATATTTGTGTGGGCTAGCTTATCGTTTAGGTTGGGTTTGGATGCCAAAAGCTATATATTTTGACTTCTCTTATAAGTTTCTTTTTTTCAGAAAAGCCCATTGGTTTATGATGCTACCCCAAACACCAAAAAGCATATAATTTCCTCCCACTAGGCTTTTAAGGCATTTGGATGCCATGCCAAATAGGCATTGTATTGCATGATTCTCGTTGGAATGCGATTCCCAAGAGAATCACACGATTTTGGAGAAAACAAGTCTTACATAGGTCTGAGTTAGATATCAGCGAGACGTAATTTAAAATGCCCCGTTCGATTTTTCCCCCCTTTGAACTTCTTTCCTTTTCTTTCACAAATTATGTCGTCTGGCGTTTTAGTTTTTTCCCCAACTTTTGTCTTCTTTTACTAGGGAAAAAAATTTAAATACTACTAAAACTTCCAAAATTCTAAAAGACCATTAAAACTTGCAAAGGACAGATAACCCATGGTAGGAATATGGGTTTTTCATGTTTTGGCTTAAAGACCAAAGTGTCATTTTCACACATTTTTTCAATACCTAACGATTTTGTCAAAAACATTATGATTTTTGTTAAAATTATTACTATTTTAGTTAATCTCATTAATCAATTGGTCACAACCCACATAAATTATAATGGTTTTGACAAAAATTATAATAACTTTGACAAAAATCAAAATAGTTTCGACAAATTGTTAGGTACTAAAAAAATGTGTGAAAATGTCATTTTAATCTTTAAGCCAAAACATTAAAAACCCATATTTCTACCTATCTCTTTTTTGTATTTTGAAAGTTTTAATGGTCTTTTCAGAGTTTTGAAATTGACATGATATTTAAATGTCTTTTCCGAATTCTTATATTCCCCTTTTTGACTTTGAGAATAAAACACCTAAATCGAAAAAACCCAATCAAAGAGGAGTACCTTTTTTAAGAAAAGAAGATTATTATATATAGAATATCTAAATCTAGTATTTATCATGATATATGATATATTTCAACCAATCTTATTTATACAAAGTGATTTCCATAATTTATGGGATCTAAGTACGTATTGTTTCTTTATTTTAATTAATTAATCCTATTGTATAGGAATCAAGCCTAATCAAAATTAAGTTTGATTTTTTTGGTTGAGTTTTTTGTTTATTTATTCAATTAAATTATTTTTGTACTATTTTTAAGGTTAGTTTCTAAGAAGGAAAAAAAAATCTAAATGGATCAAATTTAATCAAAGTGGATTATGTTTTTGTAGAAAAAATATTCACTACTACAAAAAGTAAATTTAATGACACTAAATTCACGTCTATTTTTTGAAAACAGAAGTTAAAAAGAAGGCGGTGACATTTTTAAAATTTTGGTTTAACTTTCAATGATAGTTTCCAGATAACAATAATTGAAACTTAAACTTTCAATGACTATTTTAAAAACAGTAGTTGAAAGTACTTTCAATGTTGATTTTTGAAAAAATAGCCATTGTAACACAATATTCATTTTTTTTTTATTTTTTGATTGTTTAAAAAAAACAGTTGTTGAAAGTCAAAAATATTTGCATTTTTTGACCTCATACTATCACACCTCCCTCTCCTCTCTCCATCTCTGAACCACCTCTAAGAAAATCACTTCTTCCGGCCCCTCTCTTGAACATCAAAGGCAAACTTATTTATTAAAGACCTCATTCTTATGCCTACAGTGAAGCTCTCATCAATCCTCAGTCGTTTGCGTGCCAAAGCTCTCTTGTCATCATCATCATCAGTGGTCGCCATTTGTCCAGTGGTTGTTGTCTTCTTCAGGTATCATTGTCATCGTCATTTTGTCCATTCAAGCACAATTTAATCAAGGTGGAAATTCCAGTAGCAAGGTGTTTCAACAAGTTAGACAATCAATGCCAGCCCAAGATGAAGGTTCAAGGTTAGAAAGCAAGATGGATACTATGATGAAGATCCTAATACAACAGCAGCAACAACAACAAATTCAAACTCTTCAAACTCATATTGGTCAATTATCTAGTATACAGAGTAATGAACAAAGTCAAGGTTCAGGAAGGCTTCCATCTCAAGTGGTGACCAATCCAAATGCTGGAACACAGCAGAATCCTAATATAGGTGGAGTTAATGCTATATCTCTCCGACGTGGAAAGATAATCCCCTCTGCAGATCCTGTTACCATCAAAGACAAGGAAGTTGCTGATGACTCTCCTTCTACTTCCACACCACAAGATCAGTCCACCTTATCAGAAACACAAGTGATGCCTACGGAAGAACAAGAAAATGATGATAAAGTAAAGCAAGTGGTCAAGCAGGCCCTACCTTTTCCTACCGTGGTAGCTAAGGCTGAAAGGAGAAAGAAGGAAATTGAGGTGTCTAATGAAATCTATGATATATTCAAGAAGGTGGTGATCAATGTCCCACTAGTCGACTTAGTCACACAAGTACCTAAATATGCAAAATTCTTAAAGGAATGGTGTACTACAAAGAGAAAGTTTAAGCACGAAGGCAAGGTTGACTTAGGGGCAGTTGTCTCTTCTGTCTATCAAATACCAATGCCATTGAAATGCAAGGATCCTGGTAGCTTTCTCATACCTTACACTATTGGTGACATTGAATTCTCAGATGCCTTAGCAGATTTAGGAGCAGCTATCAATGTTATGCCAAAATCAGTCTTTGATCAACTCAATGGTGTAGAGCTTAAGCCCATAAATCTTATTGCATCCCTTGCTGACAGACGTTGTACAGTCCCAGAGGGCGTCTTGGAGGACATCTTGGTTAAGGTAAAAGATTTCATATTCCCTGCAGACTTCTATGTTCTTGATATGGATGATGGCCGATTTAGACAGAAAGGACACTCATCTCTCATTTTAGGTAGGCCTTTTCTTAAAACTGCTAAAGCTATGATAGATGTCCATGCTGGTAGCCTTACTCTAGAATTTGCTGGTGAAACTATTAGATTTAATGTACTTGAATCTATGAAACATCCCCCTGATGATTGCGTAGAAATAAATGTTAATGTTGTTGATGCTATTATGGATGATTCTGTTAAAGATCTTGAAGAGAGTATGCTTAGTAGATCATGTGATATTTCTAGTTTAGATGATAGTATCTCTTGTTCATGTGCTAAAATTGGTAATTGTGATACATGTGCTGACCTTGATGTTGCTGATATTAATATTTTCACTGATACTATTGAGATTATGAGATACTCTAAACATTGTGCTTTTGTGCCTATTTATAGCACTAGTGATTCTTCTACTCTTACAGTTCCTACTAATGCTTCCCAAGATGGGAAAGTTTGCTCTTCTGTCTGTGAGTCTGTTGTGCAGGTTTCTAGTTTGACAGATGCTGAATTGAAGCCGCTCATACCTTCAATTGAACAAGCCCCATCCTTAGAGTTAAAGGCACTTCCTGAGTCATTGAAGTATGCCTATTTGGGGAAGGACGAGACACTTCCTGTGATTATAACTAGTGACATAGTTGCTGATGAGGAGACCCGCCTCCTAGAAGTACTCAGGCGATGGATAAAAGCTATTGGGTGGACTCTTGCTGATATCCCTGGAATCAACCCAAATGTGTGCATGCACCGGATCCTACTAGAAGATGGTGCCAAATCTGTACGATAGCCACAAAGACGACTCAATCCATTAATCCTTGATGTGGTAAAGAAAGAGGTTTCTAAACTTCTATCTGCAGGTATAATCTACCCTATTTCTGATAGTCATTGGGTAAGTCCAGTTCAGGTAGTACCTAAGAAAACTGGTATTACTGTTGTTCGCAATGATGAAGGTGAACTAGTTCCGACTAGAGTTCAAAACAATTGGAGAGTATGTATTGATTATAGAAAATTGAACTCGGTAACTAGAAAGGATCACTACCCCCTCCTCTTCATAGATCAAATGTTAGAAAGACTAGCCAGTAAGTCACATTATTGCTTTTTAGATGGTTTTTCTGGATATTTCCAAATTTCTATTGCACCTGAGGACCAAGATAAGACCACATTCACATGTCCATTTGGAACCTTTGAATATAGACGCATGCCATTCGGTTTATGTAATGCACCAGGCACTTTTCAACGTTTCATGGTTTCCATATTCTCTGATTTCCTTGAGCATTACATGGAAGTTTTTATGGATGATTTCACTATTTATGGTGATTCTTTTGATGTGTGCTTAACTAGTTTAGACAAGGTTTTGAAAAGATGCATTCAATATAATCTTGTGTTGAATTTTGAAAAATGCCATTTTATGGTTAAGAAAGGAATTGTTTTGGGCCATGTTGTTTCACATGATGGTATTGAGGTTGATAAAGCTAAAGTTGATATTATTTCCTCTCTTCCATATCCTTCATGTGTGAAAGATGTACATTCTTTTCTTGGGCATGCTGGATTTTATAGAAGATTTATCCAAGATTTTAGTAAGACAGCATTGCCATTGTCTCGTTTATTGCAGAAAGATGTGGGTTTTGTTTTTGATGATGCTTGCAGGTATGCATGGGATGAATTAAAGAAGAAACTCACTACACCCCCATCATTCAGCCACCTAATTGGAGCCTTCCCTTTGAGCTCTTGTGTGATGCTTCTGACTATGCATTAGGTGCCATTCTTGCCCAAAGAGTAGAGAAGAAACAACATATCATAGCCTATGCATTTAGAACTTTAGATGCTGCTCAGGCTAACTACACTACCACAGAGAAAGAGCTATTTGCAATCGTCTTTGGGCTAGAGAAATTTCGATCCTATATCCTTCACACAAAGGTGATTGTCTTTACAGATCACTCAGCCATCAAGTACTTGTTTAAGAAACCGGACTCCAAACCCCACCTCATTAGTTGGGTACTTCTGATACAAGAGTTTGATGTGGAGATTCGTGACAAGAGTGGTGCAGAGAATATGGTAGCTGATCATTTGAGTAGGATTGAAACACCTGCGGTAACATCTTCACCCTTAGATGACTTTCCTGATCAAAGGCTTTGTGAGGTTGTTGTTTCTACCCCTTGGTATGCTATATTGCTAATTATTTAGTTGCATCTGTTTTGCCAATTGACATGAATAAACATCAGTTGAATAAGTTTAAGAGAGATGTTAGATTCTACATATGGGATGATCCTTACTTGTGGCATATTTGTAGTGATCAAATTATTAGGCGATGCATTCCTGATGTTGAATTTGAGTCTGTCTTAACTTTTTGTCATACTCTTGCATGTGGGGGACATTTTAGTGCTAAGCGTACTGCTAGGAAAGTTTTGGAAAGTGGATTATTTTGGCCAAGTCTATTTCGTGATGCCCATGAATTTTGTAAGAAGTGCTCCAGGTGTCAGTTTGTGGGTAATATTTCTAGGAAGCATGAGATGCCCCAACAACCCTTACTATTCTATGAAGTCTTTGATGTTTGGGGTATTGATTTCATGGGACCTTTTCCCACTTCATTTGGTTACCTATATATCTTGCTGGCTGTGGATTATGTGTCAAAGTGGGTTGAAGCAATCCCCACTCGTACTAACGACTCTTCTGTAGTGATTTCCTTTGTTTGATCTCACATTCTTTGCAAGTTTGACATTCCTAGAGCCATCATTAGCGATCAAGGAACACATTTTTACAATCGGAGTTTGCAGAGCTTGTTAAGTAAATATGGGGTGATGCATAAGGTGGCCACACCATACCACCCTCAAAAAAATGGTCAGGCAGAACTCTCAAACAGAGAAATCAAGCTCATTTTAGAGAAGACAGTGCAATCTAATCGAAAGGATTAGAGTAAGAGGCTCGATGATGCACTTTGGGCGTATCGCACAGCATATAAAAGTCCAATTGGTATGCCTCTATACAGGATTGTCTACGGCAAAGCATGTCATTTGCCAGGAGAGGTGGAGCACAAGGCATACTGGGCAATTAAAAGGTGCAACCTCGATCTTACTAGTGCTGGTATTGAAAGGAAGTTGCAATTATAAGAGCTTGAAGAGTTAAGGAGAGAAGCTTATGAGAATGCTAGAATTTATAAGGAAAGAATTAAAGCAATCCATGACAAACTCATTATGAAGAGAGAATTTCAAGTGGGCCAAAAAGTTCTACTATATGTTTCCCGATTGAAACTCATGCCTGGAAAACTCCGCTCTAGATGGGAGGGACCTTTCATTGTCACTGATGTTCTCCCCTATGGAGCTGTGGAGATCAAAAGGGAACCAAATGGAAAATGTTTCACTGTCAATGGACACCGCTTGAAGCCGTTCTTTGATGGATTCTCCACTCAGACAGTGGAGGCCGCTACACTACGTGACACCACGTAGACCCCGGATGTTTTCCTTCCTTCACTCTTTTATTTTACTTTGTCATATTACTTATTGTCATATTCCTGAGTTGAGTAGTGCCACGTATTACTTGTCTTTGTCATATACTAGGATTGTTTTGCATTGAGGACAATGCATTGTTTAAGTGTGGGGGAGGGATCAACTGTGTTGAATGTGAAAATTGCAAGTTTTAAGTAACTTTAGTATGATGCATTTTTTATTTGAAGAGTGATTGATCATGTTTTGAGTTAGTGAACTAAGTGGCAATGAATTTGACTTTGGTGAATTTAGGCTAGTGATCATATACACCTAGTGAGATTTAAGCCTAATACATTTTTTTTCTGTGTGTACCCTTATCTCTTTACTTGATCTAGAACTTGACTTGAATCTTATTTGAGACCATATTTTCTGCATGTGCATTTATAAAAATGATAAAGGCATTCATTTTCATATTAGCCAGATAAGCCAAAAAGCATACCCTTTTCATACATATGTCCTTTGTTTAGCCCTTTAAAGCCTATATTCCTTCTAGTTTGTCTACACCCCCAGTCATTTAAAAAACAATCTATCCTTTTGAATGTCTTGAGAGTTGAAGAGAATTGCATTACATCTGTTTTGGATGGAAGAACATGCATAAAAGTAGGAATTGAGTCATTGTGAAAAATATGGTACGTTATCTTGAAAAAAAAATGAAAAAAAAATGAAAATGAAAAAAATGAAAAAAAAAAGATGAAAAAAAAGAAAAGATGGAAAAAAAGAAGGTGAAGAAAAAAAAAAGAGAAAAAGAAAAAAGAGAGGATGATGACTCAGTTCAAGTTTGATTTGGTTTCTTGCATCCTATATTATCTATTATATTATTCTCTTCCTCTTTTAAGATATTCAACTTTGTTTTTCCAAACACTTACCCTTTCTTTCTTAACATTAGCCCCATTACAACCTAATAAAAGTCCTTTGGATTTATGCATGCACTTGCTTTATTAGTGGTGGAGAACTTAGATTCTTGTCAAGCCTATGGAAAGAGTACTAGATATCGATGGATTTGAATGTAAACACAAACCTATACACTTTTGAGCGAAGAGTGATATACACATTATCCTTGGTGAGGGATTTCTAGTTTAGGTTCCCCTTTGTCAAGTAAATTGCCATGATGTTTGTTTCGTTGATTTATGAGAAGATCACTTGGACAAGAGAGGTGTTGAAATGCTTTTGTTTACTTCTTGCTTGTAATTGGAACATTCATTTTTTAAGGTTTAGTTTAGTTTAGTTTTTGTTTTTATTTTTATTTATCCTCCCTTGGTCTTGATTTGTTTTGCCCAGGAGTGCAAATGATTAGTATGAGGGAGTTGATAAATCCTAATTTTCATATATTTTATCCCACCTTATTTCATTTATTTTAGGGATTATTTTAGGCTAATTTGGATATATTAGATAATATTTGGATTGTTAGCCAATTTTAGGAAATAATATAAATATGAATTAATTATAAGATATTGAGTTTAAATTATTGATATTCTGATTGATATCTTATGATTAAATAATATCTCTTGATATATGATATATTGTGATTTTATAAGATCCTATGGTGCAGAATTTTTCAGGATAGCTAAAAGAAAATCCAATGGTGAAATTTTATAGGGCTATTTGAATTTTATTGGACTCAAGTTGGTACCCAAAAGCCCTCCTCTCCTCCCTTTTAATTAACCTAGCTCTGCCTATAAAAGAGAATCATCATGCCACCACGCCGGGAGCCGCACGCTGAAGAAGACAGACGCTGAAGACTAAAAGGCTGAAGACGGAGGCTACAGGAAGATTCATCAATCTCCAATTAACCCATTCCATCTCATGCGCACAGCATACACCACCTCCTTTCTCCTTTTATTCATTGAATTTGATGGGGCCCACCTTCCAATTAATAAATTCCCTTCACTCTCTGTACACGCACTAGTTGTTGTGTTTGTTAATATATTTATCATGCTAGTGACTTGTTTGGCTCTTGGAGGAGGGATGATTTTCATGGAAGCTTAAATTCTTTGGGAGGCAACTTGGGAGGAGCATGGAGGAGGCTAGAGCCTAGGGCTTACACATGAAGATCACAAGGGAGTGTTGTTCTTTTTATCTTTTTAATTCAAGACTTGAAATAATTTAGTTTTAAATGATTTCAAGTTGTGTTAATTGAGAACAATCTAGTTTTAGATTGTAAACTTATTTCTTCTGGATTAGACTGATAATTTGAAGTTTTATGCTTATTGTTGAACTCTTGTTTGCAACCTTTGGATTGTCAATTAAATTGGTAATTGAGTTTTCATTATTGATTTAATTGTTAATTTGGTTTATCATCTTAATTGTTTAATTGAGTCGATAAATTATCTATTGTTCAATTGGATAATTGTAAACAAGATTTCTAAATTATTTTGGAATCAAAAGTGTTGGATTTTAATGAGTTTAACTAGCCACCACTTATTCCATTATGAGTTTTCTAGTGGAATATATGTTATTGAGCTTGAGGGTTTCTCAAGTTTAAATTAGGTAATTGAATTCATTAATTTCAATATCTCGTTAACCTCCCTTGGGTCTAAATAATTAATTTGGGCAAAGAAAGTTTACTCCATGCAATTCCTAAGTTGTCCCCTTCATCGTCATAACTGAACTAGATCATTATTTTTTTTATTTGCTTTTGATTAATATTCTTCTTAGGATTTTAATTATTCTCTCATAAGAAGAACCCCCAAAAATTGCATTCAAATTCATATAAATTAGTTTCATTTTTATATAGGTTTTAGAGTCAATTGCATTAGGATATTTAGTTAGTTAATTACATATAGGTATTAGTGTTTTAAATTTTAGTTTAGGTCCATTTGTATTTCACTGCATCTTTTATCACCTGAAAATTAGTCCTAAAGAAAACCCACAGCTTGCTCCTTGGGAGAATGACCTAGGTTGACCCTAAACTACATAATTAATTAGGACCTAGTTTAATTGATCACTTTAACGACAAATGTAGCTCGATCAACGACCCTGTAGGCTCACATGAGATTGGCAGCGAACCAATACTGTACTAGCCCACAAGTTGCAAGCGGCCTCTAACAAGACATTGCGACTACCCAATTCCCATAAGAATTGATTTTCGATACAACCTATCATACAACCATGTCACGTCCCTTTTGTCACGCGATAATTTGGTCAAGGATGAGGCATGGAAAATGTCAACTTCCTTTTCTTGACCATTACTTTCTCGATTCTTGAGTAGTCTAATAATTGAAATGAAAACTCTTTTCCAACATAGTATGGCTATACATTTCTCAGACTCACTCATCGAGGGGCCTAGTATTATCTCTCTACAAATGCGAGTGACAAATTCCATCTTGACCACTCACATTCCTCTGCTTTAAAACCATTGATCTCGATCCAAGCCTTTATCATCACCCGGTCAAAGGTGACTTTTGACTAGGTCAAAGATTAGCGACTCTCATGTAAGAATTCATGATGATCTCAGGTCAAAGGGCATTGTGACGTGGTTATACATGAGAAAAGCGTATGACTTAATCCATGCAGCTTTCTCATAGTGGGTCGGTCCAACACCTTGTACTCTTACAAGTGCCCATGACTTTGATTCATATCTCCATACCTCATCAAAGTCATACTGGTCTTATCTCATCTTCGCTCCCACGTAAGATATATCCAAGGATAATCTATAAGATATATCCAAGGATACAGTTATCATAATAAACATGCAAATGATGTGATAACAAAATGGAGAAATACTTTAAATAACAATAGTGTTTAAAGTACAATGATTAGCCTTTCCAATAGAAGACTCCCACTTTCACTAGGTACAATCATCAATTTCCTTAATTCCCATTGTCCTCACATGACGTTCATGTATTATTTGTGCAAGCGGCTTAGTAAAAGGATGAGCAGCATTGTCTTCTCCTGGTACTTTTCATATTTTTATGTCACCTCTATCATTGATTTCTCTGATAAGATGAAAACGCCTGAGTATATGCTTGGTCCTTTAATGTGACCCAGGCTCCTTGGCCTGCGCAATAGCCCCACTGTTGTCACAAAATAGGTCTATTGGATTTGAGATAGTAGGAACCACCCCTAGTTCAGTAACGAACTTTTTGATCCAAACGGCTTCCTTAGCTGTATCTGATGTTGCTATATACTCAGCTTCTGTTGTAGAATCTGCTACAGTGCTCTGCTTAGAGCTCTTCCAGCTTACCACACCACCATTTAACAGGAATACATATCATGACTGCAATCTTAGATCATCTTGGTCAGTTTGGAATCTCGCATATGTGTAACCAGTCACACAGAGCTCATCCTCCAAGCCACCATATACCAAGAATAAGTCCTTAGTCCTTCTTAAGTACTTTAGGATATTCTTGACAGCAGTCCAGTGACCCTCATCGGGATCTTGTTGATATCTGTTGGTCACACTTATGGCAAATGACACATCCAGTTGAGTACATAATATGGCATACATGATAGATTCAATGGCGGAGGCATATGGAATCTTACTCATACGTTCTTTTTGATCTTGTGTACTAGGACACATATCCTTGCTAAAATGGATGTCATGAGACATGGGCATGTAACCCCTTTTAGAATCCTACATACTGAATCTATGTAGTATCTTATCTATGTATGTACTCTAATTTAGGCCTATCAGCCTCTTGGATCTATCTCTATATAGATCATAATCCCAAAGATGTAAGTGGCTTTGCCTAAATCTTTCATTGAGAAATGCTCTCCTAACCAAGACTTGATACTCTGCAAGGTAGGAATATCATTCCCAATGAGTAGGATGTCATCAACATAAAGCACCATAAATACAACTGTGCTCCTACTAAAGTTCTTGTAAACACAAGGTTCATCAATGTTTTGAATGAATCCAAACTCTTTGACTACTTCATCAAAACGATGATTCCAGCTTTGAGATGCTTGCTTCAATCCATAAATGGATCTTTGAAGCTTACAAACTTTACCGGAGTCCTCTGGACGCGAAAAACCCTCAGGTTGTGTCATGTACACATCCTTAAGCAGCTTTTCGTTAAGGAAGGCTGTTTTGACGTCCATCTGCCATATTTCATAGTCATAATATGCTGCTATGGAAAGAAAGATTTTGATTGATTTAGCTATTGCAACTGGGAAAAATATTTCATCATAGTCCACACCATGTGTTTGAGTGAATCCTTTTGCAATCAGTCATGCTTTAAAGACACTTACTTTGCCATCCATGCCAGTTTTTCCTTAAAAACCCACTTACACCCAATGGTTTTTACACCTTCAGGTGGATCGACTAAGGTCCATACCTTATTGTCGTACATGGATTACATTTCAGACTTCATGGCATCTAGCCATCTTTCAGAGTTTGGTCCTACTATGGCTTCTCGATAGGTAGTTGGCTCATTCTGCTTAATGAGCAAGATATCACGACTTCCAGTAGTTAGAAGTACATATCTTTGAGGTTTTTGCCATATCTTATCAGACCTTTGTGGGCCTTGTGTTACTAGAGCAGACTCATTAACTTGTTGTGAGTCTTCTCCGTTTTCCATTTGTGGTTTTACGTTGTTTTGTGACTCTCGAACTTCTTCAAAGTTCACCTTACTCCCATTGGTTCTTTTAGAGATAAACTCCTACTCCAGAAAGACACCATTCCGGATAACAAACACTTCGTGATCGGTAGGATTGTAGATATAATATCCCTTAGTTTCCTTAGGATACCCCACGAAAAGGCATTTTGAGGATCTGGAAGATAATTTATCAAAGGTTTATTGTTTAACATAAACCTCACATCCCCAAATCTTAAAAAATAACAAACTAGATTTCTTCCTAGTCCATATCTCATATGGTGTCTTTTCAACTGACTTTAATGGAACATGATTTAGTGTGAACACTGCTATTTCTAGAGCATAGCCTCAAAAGGACGACGGAATATCTGTTTGACTCATCATAGATCGAACCATATCTAATAGAGTTCGATTCTCCATTCAGAAACATCATTCCATTGTGGCGTTCCTGGAGGAGTTAGTTGTGAGATGATCCCACAACTCCTAAGATGGTCAATAAACTCTTGGCTCAAATATTCACCACCCAGATCAGATCGAAGTGCTTTAATTGTTTTGTCAAGTTGGTTTTGCACTTCATTTTGGAATATTTCGAACATTTCAAAAGATTCAGACTTATGTTTCATTAGATAGATATACCCATATCTACTGAAATTGTCTATAAATGTTATGAAGTACAAATAACCTCCTATGACAAATATATTCATTGGTCCACACACATCAGTATGTATAAGGCCCAATAAATCAGTGGCCCTCTCACTATGCCTAGTAAAAAGTGTCTTTATCATCTTTCCCAATAAACAAGACTTACATGTATCAAATGATTCAAAATCAAATGAGTTAATAAATTTGTCTTGATGGAGTTTTGAAATGTGTTTCTTATTTATATGGCCTAGACGACAATGCCATAGGTAGGTCAGATTCAAATCATTTGACTTGATCCATTTGGTAGACACGTTATAGATATGTCCATTATTAGGATGTTCTAAATTTAGTGAATAATGATCAAAATGCAAATCACCATCATCATAAAAAATGTCATTATGATAAATAGAACATTTACCATTCCCAGTAATGGAAGTAAAACCTTTCTTATCCAAATAAGAAAGAGAAACAATGTTGCTACTCAAAGCAGGAACATAAAAGCAATTGTTCAAAATTAACAAAAGCCCACTGGGCAGAACTAATTCATAAGTGCCTACGGCTAAAGTAGCAACTTTTACTCGGTTTCCAACTCGTAGGTCCACTTCGCCCTTCTTCAATTTTCTATTGTCCTTGAGACCCTGCATATTTGTGCAAATGTGAGAACCACATGCAGTATCTAATATCCATGTAGAGGAAGTAGAAAAAATGAATGTCTATAACATAAATACCTGAAGCGACAACCCCGCCATCCTTCTTGTTCTTTTTCAAATCTTCAAGGTAGAGTTTGCAGTTCCTCTTCCAATGACCAGGTTCATTGCAGAAGAAGCAGACCCCATCTTTCGAAGGCTTTGCCTTCTTGGTTGCAGGCTTAGTTTCGGGCTTGTTTGGCTCTTTGGTCTTATCAATTGAGCCATTACCCTTTTCTTTGCCCTTGCCTTTCTTTTTCATACCATTTCCTTTCTGAACCATCAAAACAGTATTGGGCTTCTTCTTAATGCTCCGCTCAGCTGTTTTGAGCATCCTATGCAGTTCAAAAATGGATTTCTCCATGTTGTTCATGTTGTAGTTCATGACAAATTGGTCATAACTTTCCGACAGTGAGTTCAAGATCATATCTGTAGCTAACTCCTGGCTTATGGGAAATCCAAGGTGATCAATGTAGCCTTTCATCTTCAAAACAGCTAATTGATGCACCTTCAGCCATCTTGCAGGAATGTAAGGCCTTAATGGTCTCATACCTCTCTTGCCTTGCCTGTTGCTAAAACATTTCCTTGAGATGTACAATCATTTCAAGAGCCTCCATATGTTCCAGATCCTTTTGGAGTTTAGGAACCATGGTGGCAAGCATCAAGCATCCTACATCTAATGAGTCATTATGATGCTTTGTATAAGCATCTTTTTGAGCTCTTGAAGCATTGGCTGTAGGCTCCTTAGGAATGGGTTGATCAAGCACTAGTGCAAAAAAGTGTTTTAAGACCGCCTCATTTACAGCGGATTATCAACGCCCCGATCTTAAAGAAATGACCGATGTCAATTTTGTAAATATAAAGAACTTCTTCACCCGCATCAATTTTTAAGATCGCCTCATTTACAGTGGAATTTCGAGGCACCGGTCTTAAAGATATGACCGGTGGTAATTTTCTAAATATAAAGAACCGCTGTTAACGTATAAATTCTTAAATATAATATTCAAGCCCCTTAAAATAACCAATCGCTATTAAAAATGTTAAAAAAAATAAAATAAAATATGGATTACATTATGTAACATCCCAAATTTCTGGGATCTTAACATTGGAATATTATATGAGAATGAAATGATAAATTTGGGTAAAGAAAATTATTTGCAATTAAGGTTTAAGTTTTCCTTAATTTATTTGAGAAGAAAAATAAATTTAAGGAAAATAGTAAATTATAATTGTAGAATTAAATATTAAGGGATTTATTTCCCATGAATGCAATTAGAGACCAATTGCAAATGGATTAGTGTGATAAAATAAATTATCACTATGGTCAAATAATAATCATAATATGATAAGCTAATTGATGAATAATTTAAGAATCTAATTTTGATTTATGCAATTTGTATAATCAAATTGTAAATGAAGAAATGAAATTAAGAAAGGGGGGGGGTGTGCTGTTGGGCCACGGTTTTTGGCCATGAAAAACAGGCCCAAAGCACAGCTAAAAACATCCAGAAAATGGTTCATTAAACAGCACCCAAAGTAGTCACGTGAGAAACCAATGATATAGCATGAGTTCTACTTTTCCCTCAATAATTCCACCTTGGCAAGATATGATTTAAGCAGCAAAACATTGGGTTCATTTAAGCCCACCGAAAACACTGAATCAGAAACCAAAGATGCAGAATCCAAGCCCAAACCGATCCAATGCTTAACAGATAGGAAATCATCCATTAACCATTAAAAACACCATCAATAGCAAATCAACACGTAAATGTACAGGTGTCCGAAAATCAACATGCATGAAATGATCATTATGGTTATATAAACCCATCTCTACTCCTTCGTTTTTTTTCATTCCATCGGAAACGCACAAAGTGAGAGACGGAGAAGAGAAACAGAAAGAGAGTAGAGAGGCCGAGAGAGTGTTTGAGAGTTCTTTCCTCTGTTCTGGCCGAAGCATAACAGAGCAAGGGAATCAGTGGCTGTTCATCACCTTTGGGGATCAAAAACCGAAGGTGACATTCATCTTTCCTTCCTCCTTCGTTTCTGTTTTGTTTTAGCTTGAATACAACCAAGAAGAAATTGAAATAAAAGCAACTGAAACTGAAACAGAAAAGAAAACGAAAAACAGGGGGTTATTTGGGTTAATGTAAAAGTTGAGTTTTTATGCATGTAGGATCATGGGTACTGTGTGAAATGATCCTCCTTAGCTGTTAATGATTCCCTAGATTGTTGAATGAGTAAGCAAAATACTGAATGTGTATATATATGTTACTGTCGCTGGAGTTTTGTTTCGGTCAAAAGGTTTTTGCCGCATAAAAGTGTCATTTTTCTGTCACTTACAAATGCATGCTGGAGCTTTACTATCGATAGGTTTTGCTGCATGTAAAAAAATATTTTTGCTGTCATGCGTGTTTTTCTTCCGATCGGGTGTAACTTTCTGTTTGTTGAGTTTATTTTCTTTGCTGCATGTTTTCTTTTCTTTTCTTTCGGATGGTTGTGTTGTGGGTATTGCTTACTGTTTGTGTTCTTTTTCTTTTCCCGTTGCTGCATGAAGAGAAGAAATAGACATATATATATGTATTCATATGGGAGAGTTAGAAATAAAATAACCTTGTATATTATTTGTAAATGAATATTGTATTCTAGAATACTCCTATAGGGACACATGTCTTTGTATTATTGGTCCTCTGATCTATAAATAGTAATATACAGGTCCAAGGCACATTACAGCCAGACCTATTTTTCTCAAAACTTTGTCTTGTATCAGAGCCACAAAAGTCAGAAATGAAATCTTCTGGGATTTCCATCAACCAATCAACCTTAGCCAACACCTCCACCTTATCTGAAAACCTTAACCCTAAAATTCCTCCCGTTCACACACAGCAGCCAACCTATGACTCCATTGTTACATCTGTCCGTCCTCCCTCAGTCTCAGCGTCAAAAACCGCCACATGGTCCTCCACCACTATTCCACCTAATCCTAATCACTCCACCTTACCATCTCTATCCACCTTCCTCGGCCCCCAATTTTTCCCAACTTCATCCCCGACCTCAGGACCTTCCTTCACCTTTCCCCATGTCGTGCCTATCTCAACCTTCATTCCTCCATCTTACTTCTCCTCACCGACCTTCTCACTGGCCTACTCTCTCACACTGCCGTTCCTCCCTATTTCACCAATATTACTCAATATCCCTCTCCAAATGGCTATTACTCTACTCTGCCACAGTCGTTCCCAGTTTCTACGCGAGCTACTCCTCTTCTTAGTTCCCTAAATCAGGGGAATCCCATCAAGTTGGATGGAGATAATTTCCTCACTTGGGAATCGATAGTCATGCCTATCATTCGTGGTCATCGGCTGGATGGGCATGTTCTTGGCACTAAAGCCATTCCTCCGGAGTACATCCTGGATTCCACTAACCAAGTTTCCCCAATCCCTTGTATGATGATTGGGTAGCTACTGATCAGATCCTCCTCGGTTGGCTTTTTGGCACTATGACCATGGAGATTGCTACTCAGATGACGGCTTGCAAAACATCAGCTGCCCTCTGGCGAGCCATCACTGAGCTTGTCGGAGCCAACACCCATTCCTGTATCACCTTCTTAAAGAGTGAATTTCAGTAGCAAAAGAAGGGCTCACTTAAGATGTGTGAGTATTTGACCAAAATCAAATCTATTTCGAACAACCTTACTCTTGCCGGATGTCCCTTATCTTTGTCTAACTTAGTAACCCAGACTCTTGCCGGGCTTGACAGTGAATATACTCCCATTATGGTGCTTCTCACTGAACAGAAAATTTGTCCTGGTCTGATCTACAGTCGAAGTTACTCACGTTTGAATCCCGTCTAGAGCAGCTACACAGTTCTTCTACAGCAACCTTGTCAACTGATGTTGCTCATCTTTCGTTTCAAAATATTAATCACACTACCAACACTCCATCACGCTCATCTAACTAGCAAGGACGTGGTGGTGGTAGGAGGGGTAGAGGACGCTATAATAGAGGCTCTTCAAGTGGCCGTGGTAGCCAAGGTCAAGCTAAATCTGATAGGCCCTGGTGTTACCTCTATGACAAACCCGGTCATGAGGTTGCAAATTGCTTCAAGCGCTTTGATCGGTCTTTTAAAACTCCACGCAAATCTGAACATGCTTTTGCCTATCTTGCCACTCTAGAAACCACAATTGATCCGGCATGGTATCTAGACACTGGCTTCACTCATCATGTTTCCAACTCAGATGAGAACATTGGTTCTGGTACTACCTCAGGTATATCTTCTATTTCTGTTGGCAATGGGGATTCTGTGGACGTAGTTCGTACTGGTAATGCTAAACTGATTTGTGATAACCCATCTGGATTGAAAAATCTGTCTCTGAATGATGTTCTTATAGCACCTCAAATCTCTAAGAATTTGATCAGTGGTTTTAAGCTTACTAGTGATAATGATGATATTTTTGTTGAAATACACTCACATGGATGTTTTGTGAAGGACAAGAACAAGCATAAAGTGTTGCTCAGAGGGAAGACAACGGAAGGGTCTACTCCAAGGTTATATCGAATAGACAATCAAGTTGTTCTTGTGAAAAATCTAGCTGCTGCTAGTTTCATTTCAGTAAAACATAGTTATGATAGGTAAAGTAGTAATTTATCTTCCTTTGAATTTTGGCATAGACGGCTTGGCCATCCAAGTAAAGAAGTTTTGAAACAGATTTTAGCAGACTGTAATGTTTTTGATATACTTAATGAAGAGTTCAGTTTTTGTGATTCATGTCAACTTGGCAAGTCCCATAGATTACCCTTTTCTGTTTCACAGTCTCATGCACTGCATGTACTAGATTTAATTCATACTGACCTATGGGGTCCTTCCCCAATTAAATCAGTGGGTGGCTATCGTTACTACATCAGTTTTCTTGATGATTTTAGTCATCATACCTGGATTTACCCTTTAAAAACCAAAGGGGAAGCATTGTCTGCATTTAAGCTTTTTAAGAGCATGACCGAAAATCTCTTTGAAAGGAAAATAAAAGTTCTCCACAGTGACTGGGGTGGTGAGTTTCAAAGCTTTCAAACCATTCTTGATGAGCATGGTATTCTTTTCAGACATTCTTGTCCCCATACTTCCGCACAAAATGGAAGAGTTGAACGGAAGCATCGTCACATAGTAGAAACTGGGCTCACATTGCTAGCTCATGCACACATGCCCACTTCCTATTGGTGGGAGGCCTTTTCTACTGCAACTTATTTGATCAATAGGTTACCTACAGTTCTCCTAAAGAATCTGTCCCCATTTGAGCTTCTCTTTCACAAGAAACCTGATTATAAGAGTTTTAAAATTTTTGGGTGTGCATGTTTCCCTTGTCTTCAACCTTATAATCATCACAAGTTACAATATCATAGCACTAAACGTGTCTTTCTTAGATACAGTGGGTCTCACAAAGGGTTTAAGTGTCTCAGTTCCATAGGCCGGATTTATATATCTCGACATGTCATTTTTAATGAAAACGATTACCCTTTTACTGATGGTTTTCTTGTGTTTCAGAATTCTTCGCAGCCGGAAATTGTGACTTTAGCAGCTACTTCTCCTATTTTTTGTACAGATCAGGTCCTTAGTTTGGCTCCTCATAGAGATAGTTTAGCTAGGAGTGATCAGAATCTCAATCAGGATCCTAATCTGACCCTTAGTAGCACACCTCATGGTTACATCACCTCTACTCTTATTGACCAATTAGTTGTTGGATCGAGATTCTCCTGTGTCTGCTCCCTTATCTAATCTGCTTCATGACACAAGCACATCTGAACTCTCTCTATTACCTAATGTTTTAGTTGCTGATAAGGGGGTTTCTCCTACTGCTGACCATACATCTTCGACATTCAGATTAAGTCTAGTGATGTCTCCAAGTTCTGTTTCACCTGTCATCTCCGAGTCTATACCAGCTGCATCTATCTCTACTCAGCCAACAGATACTGCCATTTCTCATCCCATGCAAACTCGAAGCAAGCATGGAATAACAAAGCCTAAAACTCCTTATGTTGGTCTTACACGTGCTCTTGATTGTGTTCCTCGGATAGCCAAGGAGGCACTTCGATTACCTCATTGAAAGCAAGCCATGGTTGAAGAAATGAATGCTCTCCGAAGGAACTCTACTTGGACTCTTGTCAAGCGGCTGCCCACACAAAATGTGGTTGACAACAAATGAGTTTTTAAGTTCAAATATCACTCAGATGGCACCTTGGCTAAACGCAAAGCGAGACTCGTGGCTAAGGGATTTCAACAAACTGAAGGTATTGACTTCTATGAAACCTTCGGTCCTGTGATTAAAGCCTCTACTATCCGAATTATATTGACTATTGCTGTTGCTCTCAACTGGGAAATTAGGCAACTTGATATAAACAATGCTTTCTTGAATGGTTTTTTTGTCTAAACCTGTTTATATGGAGCAACCAGAGGGTTTTGTTGATCCCTCTCACCCTACTTATGTTTGTAAACTTTCTAAGGCTCTTTATGGCTTGAAGCAGGCCCCTAGGGCTTGGTTTGATAGATTACGAAGTGTTCTCTTAGGTTGGGGCTTTACAAACTCCAAGAGTGACATCTCTCTCTTTGTCTACTCAGACTCAACTCAGATATTGATGATTTTAATATATGTGGATGATATTCTTGTCACCGACAGTAATTCATATAGCCTGAAATGCTTTGCCTCAAAACTGCATAGTATCTTTTCTCTCAAGGATCTTGGTCCTCTCCATTATTTTCTTTTTCTTGGGATTAAGGCACATAAAGACCATATTGGACTGTATCTGACTCAAGGGAGATATACTCAAGGGAGATATACATGTGATTTGCTGGACAGATTTAATATGACAAATGCTTCACCATGTTCAACACCCATGGCTGCTCATAAATCCCTTTCAACACACTCTGGTGAACTACTTCCTAACCCTTCTGAATACCATAGTGCAATAGGAGCAATTCAATACTTGTGTAACACCAGACCAGATATCAGCTTCAGCGTTGGGAAGTTAAGCCAATTTCTCTTCCGACCAACCACTGAACACTGGAAGGCAGTAAAACGGGTGATGAGATATCTAAGAGGCATTACTCACCATGGCATACACATTAATCCTAATCGGTCTCTCAATCTTTCTGCATATTCAGATGCAGATTGGGCTTATTGCCCAGATGATCGAAGGTCAGTTGGAGGTTACTATGTTTTCCTTGGAGATTCTTTGATTACCTGGTCATCCAAGAAGCAGCAAGTCATTTCTCGGTCTAGCTGTGAGTCAGAATATTGCTCCCTTGCAAATACATCCTCAGAACTTAAATGGATCAGGTCTTTGCTGTCTGAGTTGAGTCTGAATCAGCAAAAGGCACCAATAATCTGGTGTGATAATACCAGTGCAGCTGCTCTTGCCTCAAATCCGGTCCATCATACAAGAACTAAACATATAGAAATTGACATCCACTTTGTAAGAGATCAAGTACTTGCTAAAGATCTCAAAGTTGAGTATGTTCCCACTGATTCCCAAATGGTTGACTGTTTAACCAAGCCATTACATCAAGCACGTTTCAGTCTCCTTTGTGATAAGCTAGGAGTAACTGCTTCTCCAGGAAAAAAGACATCAACCATCAGAAGTTCCTAAAACAATACATCTGCCAGGAAAGAAGAAGAAGAGGGTCCTAACTAAAGGAGGGAGTTAGAAATAAAATAACCTTGTCTATTATTTGTAAATGAATATTGTATTCTAGAATACTCCTATAGGGACACATGTCCTTGTATTATTGGTCCTCTGATCTATAAATAGTAATATACAGGTCCAAGGCACATTACAGCCATACCTATTTTTCTCAAAACTTTGTCTATGCCGAAAGCTTTCTAAGTTTCTGTATGAAAGCATGAGCATGTGTGTGTTCTTCGTTGCTGTTAAAAATGCTTCTGAATGTCGGATTCTTGTTTCTGTTGGCGTCTCGTGAGTTTTGCTGATGGTAATAGAGAAATGTATGCTATTTGTGTGTAGGCATATTGTTATTCTTTTTGTTTTTGTTTTTGTTTTTGTTTTTTTTTTCTTTTGCCATCTGTTTGTGAGTATGTATCGGGTGAGGAAGTAAAGAGTGGGAAGCACCTTATTTGTTAACAAAATAGAAGAATATATGTATAAGTATATGTGTGTCGTTTTGCTGCATAATTCTCTTTTGAATGTTCTGTTTGTGTGTATATCATATGTTAATGGTTGTATGTGCCGAAAATGAATAATAGAATATGAGAAAATACATATAATGTGCATGTAGTAGAAAAGAAAGAAAGAAAAGAAAAGGGGGCTGGACGTGTTCATGTAATGCATGAGTATAAGTGTGTTAAGCATGTTGCATTCATAAAGGACAAAAATAGGACAAGTGTATTGTGTGTGTCGTGTCTGCACTAAAAAGAAAAGGGAAGAAAGGAAAAGAAAACCTTGAGGGATTATATATATATGTTTGTGTACGGGTTGCTATGCTTAATGGAGAAGAGAAAAGATAAATAGGTATATGTGTGTAAACCTGATGTGTGTGTGTTCAAATATACTATCCAACATAAGTTTCTTTTGTTTGTTTGCCACGTTGACTAGAAGAAGGAAAGAGATTAGCATGGTCTTAGGTAAAATTGTAGGGAAACCATGAGAATTATTTAAAGGCAAAAACTCATATTCTTATGGTTGGCTTTCATTTATTTTAATTAATTATTAAATAGAGGGAGATTAGTAACACTATTAGGTTGATAATAATAACAACTAATGTTATTATCTAGGATTTAGTGATAATGACTAATAATAGATAGGGAGATAAATAGAATTATTACTATTCGACATGATGATGATGACGATGATGATGATAAATTGTTATTATTATTGTTAGAGAAAAATTAAGGAATTAATTATTATTAACCCTTTAACTAATTTACATAATTAGTTTATCTGCGATTCAAATAAAGTGACTGATAGCGATGATAAACACTTTTAGGAAGACCTTGACATAAATCTGATCCCAACAGAGGATGTATGCAAATGTATGTGTTTTCATTTAGCTGATCATGTATGTTGGTAGAATTACCTGTGTTTATTTTTCTGGCCATGGATATTGAGGCTGCGGTCTCATGGGATTGCGGTCCTAGACAAGAACTGCGGTTCTTGGCCGTTAACTGCGGTTACGGTTTGTGAGTAAATTCTTCCATGTTTCTACATGTGCTAAAAAGTCATATTTAATTTCATACATGTGCATAAGATTAACTGTTAGCCTGGGGTCCATTCACTTGGACTCCAGACCACGTGAAAGATACAGGAGCTTGTTCGGGGTCTAAAGGCAAGAAGCAGCTGTAGGAGACACAACGGCTAGATCTGTTAGATATTTTGGACTTAATGTATCGTAATAGTTGTTTATCATTTGCTGAATTTTGGGATTACTGTATATAACATCTAGGTGTAGGATGATAGTGAATCGCGAAAAATTAGCTTGTATTTTCCTATTATTGTAATTTCGAAAACTATTATCTTATAATTTAAAGTTGTCCAAATCTTCTCGATGCTTGTCGCCGCGTTAACTCTAATTAAATAAAGGCCCCAAAGGCCTGGTGCCACACATTATAGAGAAAACTCGTACATCACTGACTTATATTTTCTACGGTCAAGAACAATAAGGAAATATTTAAATATAATCATATAAAAATTTTAAGACCGGACATATATAAATGATGGTCTTAAAGGTAATACTTTTAAGAGCGGACGTAACTTGTATCCGGTACTAAATAATGAAAAAATTTAAAATAATAGTTTATTGCTTTTAAGAGCGGACATTAATAACGAACGGTCTTAAATGTTAACATTTAAGACCATCATTTTAGTTACTCCGGTCTTAAAAATGGAAACATATACTTGTTCATGCGAAACCTTACTTACGACTTATTTCTTACTGTATGAACTCTGAAACCCTTGTTCTCTTTGCGAAACCCCATTTCTTGTTGCATTACATCTGTTCCTCACCAACCACCACCATCCTCTGTTACTCTCTCACTTTCTCAGACGTTACTCCTTTACACCACCACTCTCTTACTTTCTCGAAAATGAACGGAGAAAACCATTCTCTCCCTGTTCAGTCGAAACCAGTTGCTGATGTTATTGGTGTGAGCCAGAACCAACCCTTTTCTTCTCAAAATAAGCCTTGTGACTGCCCTGCACGCCGTGGTAGAAGTGGCACATGAATGAGCAACGTATCCGTAAAATGGAACACTGGGTCAAAGATCAAGATTCAGTTTAATGACAGGTTGGAACCTTTCAGTCCGAATAAACACGAATATAATAGTTATGTTGGCTATATGGCACGTACTAAGGTTAGCATCTTGATAGATGAGTGGAAAAATGTTGACCAACACACAATGAAGGATCCTATTTGGGACACTATCTGGCTTTCTTACACTATCCCTAACTTTGAGAAGTTGAAAGCCAAGACATTGTCTTATTGTGCTGATCGGTGGAGGAAATTTAAGACCTTTCTAGATGACACCTATATTTTTGTCAAGGTTCAACCTGATCATAATCAGTAGGACAAGTACACATTCATTGATCCACAAATCTGGGATCAATTTGTTCAGCTTCGGACCACTCCTGATGCTGTGGTGAGTTAATATTTAGTTTTGTTTGCCCTTTTTGTTTGCTTATTAACCTGTGCGGATATGTGAATGTTATTGTGTTTGTCTAATCCTGTTGGTTAGATGGTTTAATGTGTGAGTAGAAGTATATATTTCTATCCTTTGTCTTGCATTAGAGGAACAATCAAGTAAGTCAAAAGTGAATTTGAGTATGATGGTTTAATGTATGAGTATGCATGTCTTATATGTTAACCGTTATTATATTCTTAGCTAGTTCTGTTATAGTAGGTAGTGGTTAGACATTGCTATTAGTAAGTTAGTATGTTAGTTCTATACAATTCTACATCTTCCTTAAATAAAATGTTGAAACTTAATGAAGTGAATTTGACTAGTGTTTGAGGTTCATATGAAGCAGAAGTTCTATAATTTCTTTTAATGAGATAGCTTGAATTCCTAATTAATAGTTGTTTTCAATTCTGATTCACAGAGAAGAAGGGAACAAGCACATGAGATAGGGAGAAAGAATGATTGCCCACATAGGGCTTCTCACGGGGGATATGCAAAGGCCAAAGAAGAAATGATGGAGGCCAAGCGAAAGAGATTGGAAGAAGAAGCTGAATCCAATCCTTCTGCTCTAGTTGATCAGTAGGCATCCCCAATACGTCATGAGGATTTATGGTTGTATATTCGGCGACAAAAAAAAGGCGCCTACATGAGTAAACAAATTCGTATAGTTGCTGAGAGAATTGTAAGTATCGTTTATTGTTATTTTTTAGTTACTAAACATGTTTCATTACTAAGCTTCTCGTTATCTGTATCTTACAGGAAGATCTTAAAAAGAAAGAAGCAAAGGGATCTTTTGTGTCGAGTGGGAAGAATGATGTTTTGACCGTTGCGACTGGAAAACCGGATCACTCGGGGCGGGTAAGGGGGATTGGAGGATGGGTAAGCCTAAAAGAATACTTTGGTAAAACCAAACGACTTAGGCAAAGTATGGTTACCCGGGAGGAGATGGACCAAACGGTTAGACAATTAAATGAGGAGACAGCGACCAAAGAACGTGCATTGAAAGAAATGTTTGAAGCCTAGATGAGGCAAATGAAGGAGGAAATGATGGAGATGAAGATGCTTATTAGCTCTCAACCAGAGACCAGTATTCCCTTCACACATACACCTGCACCTATGCAGCAGAGAACCAAAAGGAGCTGCATTGTTGGACAGTCAGAGCAATTTTGTGACCTGTACATGGTAGAACCAACTAGACAATTAGTTGCTAAAGGGACTGTCCACAACTTGGGATCAACTGTACACCATAAACAAATGGCTGATGATGAAATCAGAGTTGAAAATAGGGATATCACCTAGAGGGGGTGAATAGGTGATTTTAAAAAAAAATCTTTTTCAAAATAAATTGATAGACAGGTAATGAGCAAGAAGAAGAATAGACACAAGAGAGTTTATACTGGTTCGGTCTCAACTCAACGACCTACGTCCAGTCCCCAAATACTTGGGTGTTTTATTTGTCACAACAACTATTACAAACTAACACGCTCGTACTCACAGGATGTTATCCACTCCAGGATCACACTCCCCCTTACAAGCTGTAGTTGTACAACCCTTCTTGAGTTCTACAATCCCAAGATTCACACAAAGACGATTTAAATAGTAAAACTCCTTACTGAGTGGATAAAATGAACACTGAAGAACAGAGTATATAAGATCAGTACGTTTGATCGAAAATACAAATAGCAATAAATTCTCAATAAATGTTCAGTGACTCGGTAGTTAGTGAATTTAATTCCTCTGCTATTTATAGTTGATGAAATTAAATGACCGTTGATGAATCTCGAGCGTCGTTCATCATTTTATAAAAAATAGCCGTTAGTTTGATGACATCCAAATATCCGTTCGTATTTGCTGATGCTTTGTTTGTCTCAAACATTCCTCATTCTATTCGATTTGTCCGTTAAGAGATAGCATTTAATTTGCTGTCGAATGATCAGAGAATGCCCAGTATGTTAGAGAGAGAAATTTTCACTATATTAGGTGATAGCATTTAATGCGTCTGACATCCCATTGCTTTTTTGGAGATTTGCTATTAATCTATGTTTCAAATATCTGAAACTCATCAGAGAAGCTCATTGATCATGGTTAGCAAAAATAGCTCATAAACAAATATATATTATCACTTGTATGTTTTTAGACATTTAGGATTTTAGAATAAATACACTAGTTTCGAAAAGAAAAACAGAGTTGCTCTTGCTCGAGCATGACCAATTATATGCTCGGGCATAAATTCATCTTTTGCTCAAGCATAAGAGAAGTCTTGCTCGAGCATGCTTCTGAAGTTCTAATGAGCGCTACTGCTCGAGCATAATCTCTTCATGCTAGAGCAGTCCTTTTATATCTGCTCGAGCAGCCCTTATAGTGTTGCTCGAGCACGGGTGAAACAGAGGTTACCTTTGCTGATGCTCGAGCAAGCATTATCCTGTTCGAGCATGCATTACTTTGCTACTTGAGCATACTCGAGGTGCTGCTCGAGCATCAACGATGCTTAGTGATATGATGTTGTTGCTCGAGCAGTACTTGATGCTGTTCGAGCAACAAGGCATTTATGCTTGAGCATGCCTTATTCACTGCTCGGGCATCAGTGTGGTGACTTTCTTCATTTTAAATCATTTTAAATGCTTGATTAATTAAATAACTTGGTAAATTGTGATCATCAAAATATTATAGTCAACAAGAGTGTCAGTTGAAGAGGTGATCATTGATGCACCTCTCCCTCTCCCAACCAATCAGTTGAAGCGTGTGAGTGATGTCAAGGGAACCTTCATCTCTTGGTCAGTGAAGCTTGCAAATGTCTCTACTCCTCCTGATGCTTTACACCCTCCTCAATCTCCATCCCCTCATAATAAAGCTGCATTCCTTCCTCAATCTCCATCCCCTCCTAATAAAGCTGCATTCCCTCCTCCTAAAGCTGCATCCCCTACTGCTGAGTTAGGGGCCAAGGATAAAATATCCCAAATGGTATCCAAAGGAGAATTTCAAAACCAATCGTGGGATATCAATGAAGTGGTAGGGGTTCCTCATGACCCTCAACTGGTTTTCTTTGACACCGTTGATATGAAGTCCCTGCTGCTTCCTGGAGAGGAGCTTACATCAACAGTTGTTCAAATGTGGTGTAGATAAGTATCTTATTTTATGAGTTCATAATTCAAATGTGGTGTAGCTTATATATGTATGTTCACATATACATATATACTAATTCCCTGATCGATGTCATTATTGTAGGTTCATGCATCAAGATTTGGAGCAACAAGGCATAATCAATGATTTTGGATTCTTGTGCCTAATATATGCAAGCACAACCCCCAAGGAAGAAAGACAGTAGTACATATCAACGAGGTTGTGTGAAGTGAGAAGGAAGGTGTACTTGTTTCTATATCAGCATAGATACATATTACAATTGATCTCTTGTTGCAATTCACTAAATTCTGCATAATATATCACTGAGTACTTTACTGCTGTGCAATTTCAGCGCCCACTGGCAATTGCTCATCTTGATCATGGACTCAAATATGGTGTTATTCTTATGCTCCACCCATGGTGAACCAGGGGTTCTATTGAAGCAAATCATCAACGAGTAAGCATGTCATTTTGATTCTCTTGTCTGAAATCTCTGATGTGAATTTTCAACAAACATTATTGATAAATTTGTGATTTTGACGATAGTGCCATGAGAACCTTCCAAAACTAGGTCAAAAAAAAGCGAGGGAGTGATCTCAAAGATCCTAGATGGCTCACACCAAAGGTTAGTACATATTTGGACACTGGCACACTGCCTTGTGAAGTTGGTCAGTAAGCTATATATGCTCGATCTTATATATATTTCTTGTTCTTTTCAGACTTGTCGGCAACCAATCAAATCCAACTTATGTGGCCTGTACGTAATGAAACACATGTATGATATTATCACTCAACCAAATAATAAACTCACTGCAAAGGTAAATGTATTTGATGTTACATATTATGGTTGAATTCAGTTTCTGGCTTAATTAATGTTACAGATGAAATATGCACACGAATTAATTCAGTTTCTTTCTTTGATGTCACATGAAATATACACACGTATGAGGTGGACCACATACGGAGTGTGTTTTGTCAACATGTTACTGACTTCTTAAAGTAAATACAATGATCACAGTACTAATTCATTTGTAAATATATGCTTGTAGAATAACAATTGTAATTACAATATTACATTAATTTGTAAATTCATTCTGTAAATGAACAATTTTACAATTTGTATAATTTAATATATAATAAATTTGTTTATTTTTTCGAACAATTTTCTTAGCCTGTGTAATTTTGGTTTTCTAAATGTATTGGATGGTGAATATTGCTTGAGATTTGAGTTTTTGAGAGTTGTAACTAGCAGTAAGAGATTCTGAAAAGTATTCGCGACTTTTAGGATCGTATATTTACTAAACAGACAGTCCTAAAGGTCTCTGTTTTTTTTAAAAATAATCCTTGATTTTAGAATCGTATGTTTGATACATCTCCGGTCTTAAAAGTCTTAAAAAAAGTGATGACACTTTTTGAAACGCATATTTATTAAAGAGACGCTCCTAAAGGTCCTTATTTTAAAAAATAAACCTTGATTTTAGGACTGTATGTTTGATAAGTCTTAGGTCTTAAAAGTCTTATAAAATTTGGCGAACTTTTAAGACTGCATATTTATTAAATAGATGGTCCTAAAGTTCTTTGCTTTTTTAAAAAATAATCCTAGATTTTAGGACCGTATGTTTGATAAATAACCGGTTTTAAAAGTCTTATAAAATATGCGACACTTTTAAGACCGCATATTTATATAAAGTCAGGTCCTAAAAGTCTTCGATAATTCTAAATTAAATATGGCTAGATATTTAGGACTATCTATTTGTTAAATGTCTGATCTTAATAATCTTCCTTTAAATAGAAATGATGACTCATTTTTAAGACAAATAATTAGGGTTCAAGAATACTTCGAGTTCTTGGCGTTCTTATCATGCTCAGGACCCTCGTTGTCGTCAGTTTTACCTCTTCAAAAGTTGAAGAGCATTGTCGGAAAAGAAGTAAGATAATGGAAATTTTCAACTCTGGGTGTGGTAAAACTGACAACAAGAGTGGTCCAAGCTTGAGAAGAGTTGTCATTGTGTTTGTTTTTATTCTTAAAAGGTAAAAGTTGTCTTTTTTCCGTTTTGTTTTGTATATTGTTAACTGTATTCTTTGTGTTTTGTCTGAAACATTTCAGTTATGGTTTTGTTTGTTTTTATTCTTGTGACACCCGACCTTTGAGGCCGTCATTTAATCAGAGTGGGATCGAGGTGATTTGGACGACTTGATTTCATAATCGAAGTTTTTGAAATTAACTTAGTTTGGAAAATACGGTCTAATTTTTCGTGATTCGATGTCTATCCCATAGAGGGATATTAATATAATAATCCAAAACAGACGAATGATAAACGTTAAATACAGACCAACTAATCCTATTTTTCCAGGAAGTTCCAATTGCTGTAGCCCTTACAACTGCTCTTTGCCCTTTGATCCTGAACCAGTGCCTGTATCTTTCATGTAGGTTGGAGTCCAAATGAATAGACCCCAGGGTAACAGTTAATCTCATGCACATGTATGAAAATAGAAATGACATAGTAGCACATGTTTTAAAGCATGGAAGGAATTACACATAACCGTAACCGCAATTAACGGCCAATGACTGCAGCCCTTGTTTAGGACACGTTGTCCTATGAGACCGCAGCCTCAAATCCATGGCCAGGAAAACATAAACAGGTAATTCAACCAGCATACATGATCAGCTAATAATTGCATAACATTAACATACATGATTATAAGATTAAAGTTACCTACCTCTAGCTTGTATCCTTCTTTCTTCACTGAGGTTGTTGAGATCAGATTTAAATATGAAGGTCTGCCTAGAAATGTTTATCATCGTTGTCAGTCACTTATTTGAACCGCAGATAAACTAATTACGTAAATTAGTTTAAAGGGTTGATAATAATTAATCCCTTGATTTTTCTCTAACTATAATAATAATAATTTTTAATTATTTTATTATTATTATTATTATTATTATTATTATTTTGAATAATAATAATAAGCTCCCCGTCAGTTATTGGTCACTATCACCAAATCTTAAATAATAACATTGTTTGTTATTAATTATTATCACCCAACAAGCAACACCAAACAAATAAATGTCTATCTTCAATTAAGAAGATAATTAATTAATTTAAACCACCCAATTACATGCAATAAACAACAAAAGCATTTCCTAATTATTATTATCTCCCCTTAATTAACAATAATCTGTTTTATTTATTGCTAATCTTCTTCTTCCTAGCATTTAATTATTTTGCTAATAATAATAATAACTATTACATATATATTCAGTACACTTATTTTTCTTTCTTTCCTCAATTTAAAACAGCCATCACGTGTCCTACATATATGTATACATGTATTCTTATTCCCTTCTTCATTTTCCCTTTAACGCTTGTGCAGCAAAACAAAGCAATCAGGCAACAAAAATAAAACTACACATATATGTATATTTCTTCCTTTCGCAAGTTCCCCCTCTCTTACCAGACATATATACACTTATAAGCAAGGAATAAGTTATTTCATTTCCTTTCTTTCCTTCCCTCATAACCCGCAGACACTACACACACTTATATATAAGTATTTTTTTTAAAAAAAAAATTACCTTCAAGACTGGACTTTGTGCATCAAGCATTCAAATACCCATAATATATGCACATAAACCTTCGGCCCACAAAATAATGTATATAGGTATAATATATTTATATCTGCGAAAGTGTTTTCTACATGCAGCAACTTTATCATACTTTTACATCTAGCATTTCCCTTTTCTTTTTACTGAAAAATCTGTTGTGATATGTGGATCAATTGGGCGTTGGTAACACGAATTTGAGAGAAAAAATAATTCTATTACTCACAAGAATAAATTACACAAGTATTTACAAAACTCACAAAAAAACTCTCAAACTCACACAAAACTGGATCACTCCACTCGAATACTCCACTCTCTTAGGGATGTATTCACTCTTGATGTTGATCGCTCTTGTTTGTGATGCACTACAACTGAGAAATGCCCCTCTATTTATAGGGGTGGGTCAGTGTGAACAGAGAAGTGTGAACGAAAAGTGTGAATGGAATAAAAGGTGTGAACACAGAAAGTGTGAACGGACAAAGTGTGAACAGAGAAGACGGCTTGGACGGTAGTGTGAATAGAGACGACGGCTAGAAGTCATCAATTCTCACCCTCTAGCCGTATCCAAAGAAAACATCCCAGCTATGTTTCTGCATAACACTAGCTTCTCTCGAGTCACCACCTTCGTCAACATGTCTGCAGGATTCTCCTTTGTATGGATCTTTACTAGTCTCAACAGTTGTCGATCCATTACCTCGCGTATCCAATGATAGCGAATATCAATATGTTTTGTACGGGAATGGTACACGGAGTTCTTGCTCAAATCTAGAGCACTCTAACTGTCACAACGTACCTTATACTCCTTTTGCTTGATTCCAAATTCTTGAAGATAACGCTTTAACCACAACATTTCTTTTCCAGCTTCCGCGGCAGCAATGTATTCTGCTTCGGTTGTGGATAAAGCAACACACTTCTGTAGTCTTGACTGCCATGAAACAGCTCCACCTGCAAAAGTATAAATGTATCCTGAAGTAGATTTCCTACTATCAAGATCTCCAGCCATATCTGCATCTGTATAGCCTTCCAAGATCGGATCAGCTCCCCCGTAACAAAGACATATCTTCGTTGTACCCTTAAGATACCTGAGAATCCACTTTACTGCCTCCCAATGCTCTTTCCTGGGGTTGGAGAGAAAACGACTCACCGTTCCCACTGCATGAGCAATATCTGGCCTTGTACACACCATTGCATACATCAGACTTCCGACTGCTGAAGAATATGGTACTGACGACATCTCCCCAATCTCTTCCTTAGATAAGGGACACGATCTTTTGCTCAACTTAAAATGGTTGGCTAAAGGAACACTAACTGATTTGGCATTGTTCATATTGAACCTTTCTAGCACCCGTTCAATATACTTCTCCTGAGATAGCCATAACCTTTGGTTCTTCCTGTCTCGGATAATCTGCATTCCCAATATTTGTTGAGCCGGTCCTAAGTCTCTCATATCAAAAGACTTAGAGAGTTCTTTCTTCAGCTGACTAATCTTCGCTGCATCTTTTCCCACGATCAGCATGTCGTCTACATATAGTAGAAGAGCAACGAAATTCCCGTATGAAAATTTCTGAATGTAAACACATTCATCTGCGACAGTTTTCTTGTACCCTTGACTCACCATGCAAGAGTCAAACTTCTTGTACCACTGCCTAGGTGCCTGTTTTAGACCGTACAAGCTTTTCTTCAGCCTGCATACGAGGTTATCTCCCGAAACCTCAAAACCTTATGGCTGCTCCATGTAGATTTCTTCTTCTAAATCTCCGTGAAGAAAAGCTGTCTTTACATCTATCTGTTCAAGCTCCAAGTTCATACTTGAGACCAATCCAAGTATAACTCTAATTGAAGTCATCTTGACTACTGGTGAAAATATCTCGTCAAAGTCAATCCCCTTCTTCTGTTGGAATCCTTTGACTACAAGCCGTGCTTTGTATTTCACCACTTTTCCGCTGCCATCCTTTTTCAGCTTGAACACCCATTTGTTTTTCAGTGCCTTCTTCCCTCGTGGAAGTTCTACGATCTCATAAGTCTGATTTTTCTGCAGAGATTCCATCTCGTCCTGCATTGCGAGCAACCACTTTTCTTTGTCCTTATGAGATACTGCTTCATGGAAACTCTCTGGTTCTCCATCTTCAGTAAGTAGAAGGTACTCGGATTCTGGATATCTTCTTGATGGAATCCGACCTCGTTCAGATCTACGAACTTCTGAAACAATATGAGGAGATCCACCATCATCTTGGCCTTGTGATGGTCCTGGAACGTCTGGCAGATGGGGTTGTGGCTCCCCCTGCTCAGCACCGTCATTTTCCTCATTATCTTCTACTTCTGGCATTTCTTTTGGCACTGTATCTTCATTTCTCATGAATGATTCTGCTGTTGTCTCTGGCACTTGAGCAACATTTGACTTCTGAGATATTGTGGGCTTTTCAATATCTTCTATTGTCTGGCTTTCATGGAACACCACGTCTCTACTTCTGATCACCTTTTTCTCCTTTGGATCCCATAATCTGTATCCAAATTCTTCATCTCCATAGCCTATGAATATGCATGGAGTGGTCCTTGCATCCAGCTTCTGCCTGAGCTCCTTGGATACATGTGCGTACGCCAAACATCCAAATACTCTCAAGTGAGAATATGATGGATCCTTTCCAGACCAAAGTTTCTCAGGAACTTAAAAATCCAATGGTACTGATGGAGATCGGTTGATCAAGTAACAGGCGGCTCTGACTGCTTCTCCCCAGAATGGCTTTGGTAGCTTAGCCATACTGAGCATGCTCCGAACACGTTCCATGATTGTTCGGTTCATTCTTTCAGCTACACCGTTGTGTTGAGGGGTGCGTGGGACCGTCTTCTCATGTCAGATGCCATATGATCTGCAATAGGCATCGAATCGCCTGGAAGAGTATTCACCTCCATTGTCAGATCGAAGACACTTCAACTTCTTTCCTGTCTCACGTTCTACCATGACATGGAACAGTTTGAAGTAATCGAACACCTGGTCCTTCGTCCGCAAGAAATACACCCACACCTTTTGAGAAGCATCATCGATGAACGTTAGAAAGTATCGGTTGCCGCCAATTGATTCAACCTCCAAGGGACCGCAAACATCAGAGTGTACCAGACTGAGCAACTCTGATCTTCTCGTTGAAGAGGAATTAAACGAGACTCTATGCTGCTTACCAAACAGACAATGATTGCAAGGATCTAGTGCAGCGTCCTTGTCCACATTGATAAGCTCCTTCTTTATTAGGGTAGACAACCCTTTCTCACTCATGTGGCCAAGTCTCTGGTGCCATAAGTTTTGTGAAGCCTCCTTTTTTGCAACATTAAGGCTCTCTGTGTCGATCTTCACATGAGTTTTGTATAGTGTGCCACAAATGTGTCCTCGAGCGACCATCATGGCGCCTCTTGACAATTTCCATGTGCCTCTACTGAAATGACTATCATAGCCCTGTTTGTCGAGAGCTACTCCAGAAAGTAGATTCAGCCGAAGATCTGGCACATGGCGGACATCCTTCAAAGTGATTGTGCTCCCGGAACTTGTCTTTATCTGGACATCACCAATTCCGACAATCCCAGCGGAACTGGAATTTCCCATCTTCACAGCTCCAAAGTCACCAGCTTTGTATGTTGTGAAGTATTCCTTGTATGGAGTCACATGGTAGGACGCTGCAGTATCTACCACCCATTCTGTGTCTTCTCGTGAGACGTGAAGGCATGTCTCATCATGGGTTGAACAATAAGCTAGATCACCAGAGATAGCAATTAATGTTTCTCCACCCTTGTTCTTCGGTTGCGAACTGCTCTGGCCTTGCTCCTCTTTCCATTTGTAGCAGTTCTTCTTCATATGTCCCTCTATTCCACAATGATAGCACTTATATGTTAGTTTTCTGCCATCAGTGGACCTGCCCCTGCTCTTATCTCTGCCTTTCCCTTTGCTTTTGCTACTCTTTTGTTGCCTCCCCCGGTTCTCTGTAACAAGGGCATGGGTCTAATCTGTGCCCATGTCCTTTCTCCTTGCCTCTTCACTGAATAGGGCATCCTTGACCATTGACATGGTAAGTTTGCCATTTAGGGCTGAGTTGCTGAGTGATACAACCAATGTTTCCCAAATATCGGGAAGGGAACTGAGTAGTAGTAGCGCCTGAACTTCATCGCCAAGTGGCATCTCTACAGACGACAACTGGTTGACCAAGCTCTGGAACTCACTGGTATGCTGAAGTTCCACTTTTAAGCTTCATGTTGACTAAATGCCTCATCAACAGGGCTTCATTTCAAGTGGTCTTGGCTTGGTACATGTCCTCTAACTTCTTCCAGAGGGCATATGCGTTTATCTCTTGTGCAACATGGTGGAAGACACTATGATCAATCCATTGACGGATCTGACCAATAGTTTTCCGGTTTGATTTCTTCCACTCTAACTCTTTGGCGAGATCAGGATTTTTACCCATCAATTCGATGGGATCGAATAAATCCTTACAGCTGAGGAGATCTTCCATTCGAGGTTTCCACAGCGTGTAGTTGGTGGTAGTGAGCATTATCATGGCTCCGAAAGATGATGTTGACTCTTCTATGGACATTATCACCTTACAAATAATTTTTCAACACGATCGAGGTTGAATCTTTAAAAACGAAGCTCACTGTTACGTCCAGAACGGTCGAAAATGGTGGAATTGACACTTCACGGCTGAAATTCCACTATAAGGGCATAACTGTAATTTTCAAAAATTGAGGGGCCAATCTGCAATTTCAGAAAGTTTAGGGGCCAAACTACAATTTCTAAAAGTTGAGGGGCCAATTTGAAATTTCTAGAAATTGAGGGGCCAAACTGCAATTTATGAAAATTAAGGGACCAAACTGCAATTTCTAAAAAATTGCGCTGACGTGGCAGACTGCACTGCGTGACAGCTGACTTGGCGCTGATGTTGCTGACTCAGCGCTGACTGTAACTCTGGTTGACTGGTCGTCTTTTCCAGCGAGTTTTCCAGCGACGGTCGTCTTTTCCGGCGAGTTTTCCGGTAGAGTTGACCGAACTTTGACTGCGATTTCTAGGCTCGTTTGAACTCTGATTAGGTCGCCGTTTGGTGCGTTGGACTCCGTTCGACGAGATGAATCCAATGGTGCAGTCAAAATTGGATTTCGAGCAAAGCTCAGAAAACCCAAATTCGGCCCGTCACCTAAAAACTCCACCAACACCTCTAACCTTCGCTCTGATACCACTTGTTGTGATATGTGGATCAATTGGGCGTTGGTAACACGAATTTGAGAGAAAAAATAATTCTATTACTCACAAGAATAGATTACATGAGTATTTACAAAACTCACAAAAAAACTGTTAAACTCACACAAAACTGGATCACTCCACTCATTAGGAATACTCCACTCTCTTAGGGATGTATTCACTCTTGGTGTTGATCACTTTTGTTTGTGATGCACTACAACTGAGAAATGCCCCTCTATTTATAGGGGTGGGTCAGTGTGAACAGAGAAGTGTGAACGGAATAAAAGGTGTGAACGGACAAAGTGTGAACAGAGAAGACGGCTTGGACGGTAGTGTGAACAGAGATGACGGCTAGAAGTCATCAAAATCACTTCTCCATATAACTCATTGCAGAAAAGAATAATCAGATCCCATACACTCATGCATTGACCAATACTTGCATATTTTCCTTCTTTTTCTTTCCTTGCTCTCTTTACCCATGCACACATACGAAACCATCCAAAAAAGAAAACATGCAGCAACAGATACACACACTTATATATATGTGTGTGTGTGTAAGACAAAAACTTCTCTCTTCTCCCTCATACCCAACGCATATAAACACTACTGGATTTATTTTCTTTTTGTCTTATCTGAATATACTAACACCGATGCACACAGAACCATATATATATATATCAAGCTTACACCTCTCCTCTCTTTTCTTGGCAAAACCGAACCCATTTATGACAGCAAAATGACCCCCCAATATGTTCAGTATTTTGCATGCAAGTTCAGTTCTCATTCTTTTGTTTCAGTTTCGGTTTGATTTTTCTTCATTCCATATATAAAAACTCATAAGACTCACAAGCCGATGACAGTACAGAAAACGAGCTTCAACTTTTCTTTTCTTCTTTTCTTCATGCAGCAAAAATCATTGACCGAAAAACATGCATAAAAACACAACTTCTACAGTAACCCGAAACACCCCCTGTTTTTCGTTTTCTTTTCTGTTTATATTTTGGGTGTCTTCATTTTAGCTTGTCTTTGGTTGTATACTAGCTTAACAATGACAGAAACGAAGGAGGAAGGAAAGATGAATATCACCTTCGATTTTTGATTTCCAGAGATGGTGAACAGCTACTGATTTCTTTGCTCTGTTATGCTTCGGCCAGAACAGAGGGAAGATGAAGTTTCAGCTGGAGTCTCTCGGTCTCTTCCTCACTCTAACACTCTCACTTTCTGTCTCTCTTTTCCGTCTCGGGCTCCCTCTCTTCCTTCCCTTTCTCTGCGTTTCTGTTGTGACTTGGCCGAAAGGAAAATATGAGAAAGTTGGTATCTTGAATCTGTTATATAGTTACCAATGGTCAGATAGGTTAAATATCCCGCATGCAAGTTGACAGCTGGAATCTTACGTGTTGCTTTGCACCTTGATTGTGATTTGCTGAAGTTAATGGATGATTTTCGGTGAGCTGAAGAAATGAGTATTGGATCGGTTTTGGGCTAAAGTCATTGGGCCAAAATGAGTTTATCTTGCTGCAAGAAAATGTGCTTACCTCTTGTATCATTCTCATCGTGTTTGGTGGAGAAGAGAGGAAAAAGAATCTGGTTCATTGTTGTGCTGCTACAAAACTTGCGTTTTGGATCTCATCTCATTGGGCAAAAAGTCATCTATTTGTTCTTTTGGGCTGTATACCTCAACGTGGCCCATTAAGTCTATATTTTTTTTTTATTTAAATAACATCATATTTAAATAACATCATATTTTATTACCAATAATCATACCATTTAACTATGGTTATTGTATAATCATAGAGATAATTCCTTCTTATTTTATAATACTAATTTATTTGCAATTAGACTTAATTGTAATCATGGAAATGAATCCCATAATATGTTATTCTACAATTATCATTCACCATCTTTTCCTTAAGTTTATTTTTTTCTCAAATAAATTAAGGTAAAATTAAACCTTAATTGCAAATAATTATTTTTGCCTAAATTTCATAATTCAAATTCCTATATGATTCTCCAATATTCAAATCCCAAAAATTTGGGATGTTACAATTCTTAAAAGGTAAAAGTTATCTTTTTTCCGTTTTATTTTGTATGTTGTTAACTATATTCTATGAATTTTGTTTGAAACATTTCAGTTATGGTTTTGTTTGTTTCCTTTTTGTCTGAAACAAAATCGAGATACCGAAAGATATACGAACAAACAATCGAATATGGAAAAAAATATTATTTATAATTTTTTTTCCTGCCCGCTGTGGGGCAGGAATAGTACAAACAAACAAAACATACAAAAAAACATAAAAATATTTAACCCCCCCGGTCGTTGTCGGAGGGGAGGGAGGGATCGGAGGAGAGGTCAGAAACATCGTTGTCAGAGAAATTGTACTCGACGTCATTGGCATCGAGTAACATGTTTAGCTTGTTGTTGATGACGTGATAGACCTGAAACATTTGGCCTATACTGCATCATCTGTCGGGCGGAGAGGTTTGGAGGCAGCGGAGGAGGGTACGGAGTTAGATGTGGACGAGGAGGACCATTGTTGGGCGGTGGTGGTGGTGGAGCGAGAGGACCATTGTTGTGCACTCTTGGTGGTGGTGGAGTGGCTATTATGGAGGTTGTAGAAGTGATTGAGAAGAATGTGAAGAATGTAAAGTAACAACGGGTTTAAATAGAGAAGCCATCCTAAAGAATGTGAAACGCGGGAACCCTTAACGAGGAGACATATAGTTCATCAGAATACAAGGAGATGCCTAGTTGGGAAGTTTATTTAGAAGCTGAAGAGACTCTGAATCATTCATTTGAACAGAGTGTAAGGATGCGACTCTAGTGTTTCTCACTTGAAAAGAATGAACTTTTAATACTGGATATTGTAAGAGATCCGTTCTTAAATGTATTATTTTTTTAAAAAATATTAATAGACTTTTAGGACTAGGTAAAAGATAAATGATCGGTCTTAAAGGTAGTTGAATGGGAAAAAAAATTAATATACTTTTAGGACCGGGTATAAGATAAATGATCGGTCCTAAAGATAATTTAATGAAATAATAAATAATAGACTTTTAGGACTGTGGATATGTTATATGACGGTCTTAATACACTTGTGAGTATTAACTACTGTTGTTTAGCCTGTCCTGCCTTATTATCCTCATCACGCTTCCTTCTGTCCTTCTTAAGTCCTCATTACCTCGTAACTCCACACTAGGTAGCTCTCTGCCCCTCCTTGCCCAACTGCTCAAACAATGGTTAGATACAAGATAACCCATTGTACGGGTACTCCTGAAGCTCGTGCCCACGCCAGATCTCTCGTGGGTTCTCTTTCAGTGCGTTCTATTCCGATGGAGGAGTCACGGGTTGTTGGACCCATTGTTATTACGGATGATGAAGAGGTTGACGACCCCCTCCAGCCTTCAGACCACGAAGAGGGGCTTGCAAAAGTGTTGTGGTATCTTTCAATCATACCAAGGTTCAAGCGCTTGTTTGCTAATGAAAATGATGCAAAAAATTTGAGGTGGCATGTAGATGAGAGGATTTGTGATGGAAAGATTCGACATCCTGCCGGTTCTTCTCAATGGAGGAAAATCGATCAATTATTTCCGACCTTCGGCAAAGAACCTAGGAACCTTAGGCTTGCCCTTAGCACGGATGGCATGAATCCATATGGAAGCCTTAGCAGCATACATAGTTCCTGGCCTGTACTCCTGATTATTTACAACTTATCTCCTATGTTATGCATGAAACGAAAGTACATCATGCTGTCCATGTTGATTTCGGGACCAAAACAACCCGGAAATGACATTGATGTTTACCTTCAACCCTTGATCGAAGACTTGAAGGAGTTGTGGGAAGAAGGTGTCGATGTTTTTGACTCTTTCAAGAAGGAGGTCTTCAAAATGAGAGCCATGATATTTTGTACCATAAATGACTTCCTGGCATATGAAAACTTGTCAGGGTATAGTATAAAAGGCCATAAGGCATGTCCAGTTTGTGAAGAAGGCACACGCTACCATCAACTTCAACATAGAAGAAAGACGGTTTATCTTGGACATAGAAGATTTCTTAGACGAGGCCACCCATATCATTGATTAAAGAAAGCCTTTTTTTGTGGCCAAGAGTATGAAGATGCTACGGTGACATTGACTGGGGAGCAAGTGTTTGAAAAGGTGAAAATATAAGTGTTATCTTCGGTAAGACTGCAAAGGGTAAAAAAGAAACAAATATATGGAAGAAGAGATCTGTCTTCTTTGATTTTCCATATTAGTGCAACCTTGATGTGAGACACTGTATTGATGTTATGCATGTGGAGAAGAACGTATGTGATAGTATTGTTGGCATGCTTCTCAACATACAAAGTAGCACAAAGGATGGTGTGATTGGATTTGTAAGGAATGAGAATACGCGAAGACTTACATCCAAGGCCATACGGTAACAGAACTTATTGTCCCCTGGCTTCTCATACTTTGTCTAAGGATGAGAAACGTAGTTTTTGTGAGTGTTTGCATGGCACAAAAGTTCCGTTGGGGTATTCTTCAAATTTTAAGAGGCTTGTATCGACGAAGGACTTGAAATTGGTAGGCCAAAAGTCTCATGATTGTCATGTCTTGATGCAACAGCTACTCCTAGTAGCTATTCGAGGCATAGCTGAGTATGATTTTCAACACCTTTTGACTAGGCTTTGTTTGTTCTTCAATGCTGTTTGCTGTAAAGTGTTCGAGATTGAACAATTGGATGAATTTGAGAATGAAGGATATCTTATCTTGTGCCCCCTTGAGAAGCTTTTTGTTCCTTCATTTTTTGACATCATGGTTTATCTAATTGTTCATCGAGTCAGGGAGATCAAGTTGTCTGGCCCTGTCCATTTACGATGGATATACCCAATTGAAAGATCTATGAAATTCCTAAAGGGGTACGTGAAGAACGCATACTGGCCAAAAGCATCAATTATTCAGAAGTATGTATTTGAAGAGGCCATGGAATTTTGTCAAAATTATTTGGCCAACGTAAGACATATCGGGCTTCCAAAACTTCAGCATACTGAAGGGGGTAGACGAGGGGCCTCAGCAAAGAGAGTGGATCCTGATGAATTGTCACAAGCCCACTTATACATCTTGAATAATGTTGATGAAGTTCAGGCTAGCATAGCTGCATATAAAGAAGCTATGAGGAAAGAAAATCCTCGAATGACTGAACAAAGGTTGATTAGGGAGTATAATAGAACATTTGCAAACTGGTTCAAACTAAAGGTCAAAGGAGAGGAATTTGTTTTTGAGACAATGAAATGGTTTACACGTGGTCTTGAGGTTGATGTCATAAGTTGGAATTTGTATGTGATCAACGGTTACACATTTTACATGAAGTCCCTAGATGATAGGAGCATCATCCATAACAATGGTGTAATGTTAGAGGCTAAATCTATGCACTTCTCCAGTTTGAAAGACAACCGGCTTAAATTAGCAGTCATACCATATTATGGGGTTATTGAAGAGTTTTGGGAGGTGGACTATGTCTTCATTAGATTTCTCATTTTCAAATGCAAGTGGGTTAATGTCGACAATGGTGTTCAGATCGATCGGTTGGGATTTATGTTAGTCGATCTCAATAGTACAAGTTTTGGAGATGAACCTTTTATTAAGACAAACTAGGCGAAACATATTTTTTATATCACCGATCAAGCAAATAAAATGTGGTCTGTAGCTCTTCAAGGAAAGAGAGTCATTGATATTGATGAGGAAAGTCATGCAAATTATGGTCTTCCTAACAGTACTCCTTTTTCAAGGGGTCTACCGGACATGAACGAAGAAGATGAAGTAGATAATGAACTCAACATAAGGAATAATCATCAAGAAGGGATATGGGAGGATATCCCTTTATAAAAGAGTCAATTTGTAAGGTAACTGCATAAATCTTTGAAAGCTTCAAGGTTTTAACACTATTATATTCCATCCGTGTTTCTAAACAATGTCACTAACTCTATGACGTTTGTTCTTGTTTTATTTTGGTGCTAGGATCCGATCCAAAGGAGCATGCATGTTATAAAAGAGGATGTGTTACGTTGTTGGATGGGAATCAGATGAAGGCATGGTGAATATTAGGCATGTATGTTGATTTAAGTGTGGTATATCTTATTGTAACACCTTATTGTAATTATATTTGTGACTCATGGTCAATAATATTTGTATTCTACGATCTGCTTTTTTCCAATTCAATTTATTCATAATTGTTCATAGCTTGTAGCTTAAAGTGTAGCCTTTTTTGTGCTGGATTGGCTTGTATGGATTTGTGTATAGATCATTCAATTTATCCATAATTGTTCATAGCTTGTAGCTTAAAGTATACCCTTTTATGTGCTGGATTGACTGGTATGGATTTGTGTATATATATGATCAGTAAGAACAAAACAGGGAAAAAATTCAGGAAAATTTAGACAGATAAAACAAAAACATCAGACTTTTAAGACCGGATATACTCGAATTTACTTAAATGTGCGGTCTTAATGGTCAGGCGACATATTTGATATTAGGTGGTATTAAAAGTTGGTCTTACAAGATCGATGGTTTAATATGCCCGGTCTAAAAACTTAATCTTTAAGATTGGACGTATTAATCATCCAGTCTTGAAAGTGAGTCTTTTAAGACTGTGTATAATTATTCGTCGGTCTAACAAGCCGCTACTTTTTAGAGAGCATTTATTTTTGTTCGGTCTTAAAAATTAGACCTTTTAAGAGCGGTTAAATTTGTGTCCGGTCTTAAAAATTGAGTTTTAGGATCGACAAAAAAAAATATTTCAGTTAGATTTAGTATCACTTTTAAGACCTGATGTTTTTAAATGTCCAGTCTTAAAAGAGTTTATTTAAGACCGGTTGAAGTCCGCTCTTAAAGATATACTTTTAATACCAGCTGGAATAAGACCGGTCACAAGTCCGGTCTGCCGATGCCTCTTTTTTCCGGTCTTAAAAGCTTTTTTTATACCCGTGAAAGACATAAGTCTTTCTTTCCTGCTTGAGAACAATTCTCAAGTTCCTGAACTAGTCAAGAAAGTTTGTCCCATTAAGTTTGTCCTTCTCAAGGACTGATCGCAATGATAGTATTGCGGCGTTACTAGTTGACATGATTCTACAAATAAAAAATATGCAAAGTTAATTAATAATCTCCCACTGAATTAACAACCCTCATTATAATTAGTGGGCTAAGATCCATATTTGGCTTAAATTTAAGTCCGCTTTGGCAGGACGCTTAAAATCAAGTTATTTAAGTAGGCAACCCCTTTGCCAATTACATCACATGTAACTCTTAGATCTTTATGGGATTCGATCATCATATGACCAGCACGTTTAATCTCATCTAATGCCTTGAGATCCAAAACCGTTTTGATAATCTCAATTAAGTCAAGACAGTCATGAATGTTGAGTATCACCATTACTCACTCATGTCTCACCAAGATAAAGAAAGTGTATCCACTTTGGTGGAACATAGAAATAAGCGATCTAGGCTTTGACAGGTATTCATTAATTGATGGCATTACGACTTAAGATTTCATTTGGAGGGTTTAATCTAATTAATTATTTTCATATGAATGCAATTATAGTTGTATCTCATACAAACAACACATGATACGCAAAATAAACATGCCATGATCTAATCAAAAGCATAATTAAAACATGACACAACATGGCTCACCTAACCTAAAATCTTGTCAAGCCAATGAGGAGACTTCTTTAAATAAGAAAAGAAAATTACATCAGGAGAAACTTCGTTTAAACATATGAGGGGAGTGAGATGAGAAGAGAATGTACATCAAGAATATTTAGAGAGAGGCATGGCTCACAGGCCATATTTAAATATTACAACCATTGTAAAAACTAAAGCCATGTTGTTCACCATGCCTAAACAATTTGAAAGTAAATCATAAGAGGTATTAATTCATATAATATGAAAGAAAAAGTCATGATTTCTCCATCAATTGATAATTATAATAATTATAACGTGATGTCAATTCTAAATTCACGATACGGTTTATATTTGTGCATTAACCATCTATCCCATATATTTAATTTATGGCACAAATATATTGAAACGCATACAATTAATGCACAATATATATTGAAAACAATATATATAAATGTGGCACAAATATATAATATATATAACGTAAAAGATATAATATAATAACCATGCCATGATTATGATAACCATGCCATGAATATATATCAATGTGTCAATTTACGTGATTATGCCATAACGTAAATATTTCCAATGGCCATGTGAAATTAGGATAAACAATGAATATAATAACCACGCCGTTCAAGGTACCAACACATTATCTATCAATTTGGAGTTTGCTTACTTCCTTCTGCCATATCGAATCCTAACGTAATATCATGTTATATTGATTATAATATAAAATTTTCGTTTAAATTATATATATTGTTAATCATATTAACAATAAAATATATATCTCACATATAATCACATTAAGAACATAAATCCAATTTAAATGCACAATTGATCTGGCTTTGATGCCACTATTGGGATTCGTACACGCAGCGGAATTAAATTTATCCAATAAATTATGAATCCTAAGAAGAGGATCTATCAACAGTGTTTAAATTGGGTTAGTAAATAAGAATCGTGTTAGTTCTCAATTTAAGTTTTGATGATAAAAACACTTGTTAATTGTTGGTCTAACAAGAGCTAGAGTTCTGGCCTTTAAAACTCAAGTTTTAGAGAAGTTGAAGAGTAAGAACTCGAGTTCCTGGTCATAGAACTCGAGTTCGCACCTTCTGATAAGAGAGTTCTCAATCTGTCAAATTGAGAACTCGAGTTCTTAGGAGTAGAACTCGAGTTCGCGTCTTCTGATAAGAGAGTTCTCACCCAATCAAGTTGAGAACTCAAGTTCTTGGGAGTAGAATTCGAGTTCGCGGCCTTTGCATTGCACAATTTCTTCAAAAATCCGAAAGGCTGTGAGAACTAGAGTTCTTAAGTGATGAACTAGAGTTTAGAACTAGAGTTCTTCACTTTAACATGCACTGTGTCGAAGAAATTTTTGAGAACTAGAGTTCTTTAGTCAAGAACTAGAGTTTTTCATTCAAGAACTAGAGTTCTTGCTATAAGAACTTGAGTTCGTGAAAGCCTGTCTCGCCTAAACTCTTCAATCAATTAGAAAAAGAAACATAAGAACTATAGTTCCTAATCAAGAACTAGAGTTCCTAATCAAGAACTAGAGTTCATAACTAGAGTTCTTGAGAAAGAATTAGAGTTCTTCATTTTGAAAAATGATCGAGTCTCTTTCGAAAACACAAGAACTAGAATTCTTCACGATGAAAAACAATTGGACCTCTTTCAAAAGCACAAGAACTAGAGTTCTTGGTAAAGAACTAGAGTTCATGACTAGAGTTCTTCTTTGAGAACTCAAGTTCCTTTGAAAGTCATTCTGCGAGCAGAACATAGAACTAGAGTTCTTACCATAAGAACTAGAGTTCTTGTAAGCAAAAATTGCGAATCATTTCCTGAACTCTCCAAATGATTTGAACTTAAGCTGATACTTTCCAGATTGATTAATAATCATTTGTAAAGCATTTTTAACATGTTTCCCAATGATTTCAGGGTTCAAAATCAAGCATTGATTTAAAAGTGGATTAAAGCGAATGCTCACATCACAGTGTCACAGACATTTATTGCAGAGCATAAAAATAGAGCAACATTTGGAATTAATGCTGCAGCAGAACAAAGACATTCTTCGAGACATTCTTATTCCAGCTTTCAAGTACAACCAACGACTATCATATTTAATGGAAGAAGTAGATTCATTTAATGAAGATTCAACGATCCATTCTGGTTAACGAGGAACTTGAGCCTAACGGAAATTTAAACAAGTGACAACGGTCACCTTCCAGTTCCTCCCAACGGCATTAATGGCGAAGGATATAAAACCCCAAGCATTCAATATCGCCAACTACCGAAACTCTGCGCATTTACTCTGATTTATTATTCTTACCAGTTTCATTCATTATCAAATATCTTCGGATATATTTTGTACTTTAGTGATCATTAATTACTAGCTCTTGAAGAGTTGTATACACTTTCATTTTCTTTGTTTAAGACTTAAGGTTGTGGAACCTTAAGTTGTGGGTGTATGATTTCAAGTAGTAAGGGGGAGTGAGTCCGTGAGTGTGAGGATCATCCCTAAGCTGTATTTGTAATCTCTGGAAAGTAGTGGAAATCCCAAGGAGTTCTTAGGGACTGGATGTAGGTCAGGATTAGACCGAACCAGGATAAATTGCTTCGTGTCTTTCTTCCTTAAATCTCTGCTGCTTAGTTATAATTCGCGAAAATCATAATTAAGCGAATAAATTTTTAAATCACCTATTCACCCCCTCTAGGTGATATTCCATCTTCAAACCATACCTATGCAAACTCGTGTGTATGCTTTGCAAACTCGTATGCTAACACCTTCTTTGGTCAATCAATCTCTAGGAGCCGACTCTATGAATCCACTCCCTCTACCGGTATCCACACCGAACAGCACTCCAACACGAACAACAGCGTGCTAGCAACTTCAAGTTTTTGTCTCACATCTCTCTTCTAAGGTTCTTTTGTGGCTCTACAATTCTCTTGTGTGTGTAATCAAAGTACTTACAACCTAAGGGTATTTATAACCCTAATGGGCCGCATTAAATATTCAAAATCAATCTTATCAATTTTGAAATTGAATTGGAAATTAAATCTATCTAATTGATTCAATCCAATCAATTTATTTAATGCGAATTTAAAGCTGATTTGATTTATCTTTATAAATCAAATCATTAATTTATCTTCATAAATCAAATATGAAAGTTATTTAATGATTAGCCCCTAGGGCATAATTTCCAACAGTCACCATAACCTTTCTATAGTATGACTTTCATTTAGAATAACACCCTTCATCCTTTAGTCTCCAACAGGAGATGAAGCATAAAATGACAATGGTTTGGTTCCTCGAGTAGAAGTTTGCTAAAGGATAAATACCCTGACCTTGTAAGTAAAAATAACTTCCTTTCTCTGGGGACAATCTGTTGCACTGCATGTAAAATAAATCATTTTAATGTCATTTAAGGCTTACTTATAACAATTGTTTTGAAAAAACAATCGTTGTAATTCTTGTTCTAAGTTAATTATAACAATGGTTTTATATAAAACCAATGTTGTATGTTCTTACTTACAACGACTTCTTTCTAAAAACATTTGTTAGAAGTAACTTACAACGACAATTTAAAAATACACGTCTATTTTAAAACTTTTAACGACACTCACATACACTACCCCTGAAAGTGAAAAGCGGAGCAAATCACCAAGAGGGGGTGAATTGGGGATTTAAAAAAAAAAAATTCTTGACAATGCTCTACAATGTATGCGCTGGAACAGGGATGAACAGAGACAAGAAGAGGAAAGCAAGACACAACAAGATTTATACTGGTTCGGTCTAACTCCTTGACCTACGTCCAATCCCCAGACTCTCTAGGATTTCCATTATCACTCACAATCAGTTACACACTCTGTATTTGAAGTTATCCTCTCACTAGGATACACTCCCCCTTACAAGTTGTAAACTGATATACCCAATCTCCAAGTCCCCAGACTTGAGATTCTTACAAAGAAATGATTTTAACAACACAAAACACTCTCTCTAAGTGTAGATAATGATAATCACTGAAGTACAGATTTCTCTCAAAGAATATTATAGAAAAACTAACTAATAGGTGTAATCTTGTATAAGTATGCTTCTGTGTTTTTCTTGCATTTCCGAGCTTCCTTTTATACTTGATGAAGTTCATTTGAATGTTTCATATCAGAGTATAGCTGTTGAAGCTCCACTGAAATTTCTGACGTTGGAAGTCCACCAAGTTCTTGACCGTTTGAGCATTTCTGGATTCCATGTTTTCTGATTCAGTGTTGTCTGTTACTTTCTCATCTTTCAGAATATTTAATTTTGGAGGATAATGTTAATCATCTTCAATCAGAATGGGCAGCAGAAGAAAATCCATAATTATTTATTTCAACTTGCATATATTCCCCGACATTCATGCTGGCAACCCATACTGCACTTTTTACTTTCCAGCTCAGCGATCAGGTCCTTCTGATTTCTGCTTCAAAACTCAGCTGAATCTCACTGAACAGAATCGTTAATCAATAATAAGAGTAATAATGAATGGAAACAATAACTATCCAAGTAGTTAACATTGATTAACCCAAGATGTATATCGCTTTTCAATTATGTCACTGCAGTAAGGAAAATGTAACTGGAGTAGTCCATAACTATTCAAAGTTTACTGCATAGAGGCTTACTGGAGTCATTACTATGTTACTGAAGCAATATTGCATTTCATAACAATTCTGACTTAAGTATACCAAAGTAACTAAGACATGTTTTGCTTCTGTCTTCAGTTTGACTGGAGTAGGATCCTTATTACTGGAGTAATCTGAAGGTCATTTTGATTCTGTCTACGATATGACTGGAGTAATCATTTAGCTACTGGAGTATCTGAGGTCTGTTTAGTTTCTATCATCGAGACTACTGGAGTAGATCCTTGGTTACTGGAGTAACTAAGGTTCATTTTGCTTTTGTTTGCGATCTTACTGGAGTAATGACTTTCCTACTGGAGTAGTTTAGGTTCATGTACTCTCTGTCTGGCACGTTATTGGAGTAGTTATTGACTTACTGGAGTAACGTCGGGCTTGGACTCTGGAACCTGTCTGACAGTGAAGCATTACTGGAGTACTTAAGTGACTACTGCAGTAATGTTACTGGAGTAATAAAATAGTTACTGGAGTAACTTCGACAGACTATCGGGTTTTGGTTCTGGAGTTGTCTGAGAATGAAGGGTTACTGGAGTAACTAAATGACTACTGGAGTAACCTTACTGGAGTAACGTTATGGTTACTGGAGTAACATGTTTCACACCAGAAGGGCTATCGGGTTTGGCTTGGAGGCAACTGAGAAATGACATCTTACTGCAATAGGTAAGTGACAACTGCAGTAATACTTACTGGAGTAAGAGGTCATTACTGGAGTAATATATTCAGAAAAAATATTTTTCAATTAAGGCATATTACTGGAGTATCAAGTGTACTACTGGAGTACTAAATCTTTGAAAGCGTTTTGAAACACTATGTATTACTGGAGTAGTGCAATATTACTGGAGTAATATTACTTGAAAATTCTTTGAACACAGGCGCATTACTAGAGTAACAGAACCATTACTGAAGTAACATATGACTGAAATGCGATTTAATAAGGCATGTTACTGGAGTAATGCATGGCTTATTGGAGTAATACAGGTTGAAAACAAGTGATATTACTGGAGTAATATAATCGTTACTGGAGTAGGATTTTTCTGAAAAATTTGGTAAATGCATGAAATCTTATTTAATTTACAATTGTCAAGTTATCATCAAAACACATAGAGAACTAACAGAAAGCAGTCGTCTAAAGGTCAAAAAAATGAAGATTAAAAGTGACTTTCTGTAGTAGTGATTATATATATATTTCCTTTTATTACATGAAGATATTGTGCCCTATACATATTTCCTTTTTATCTCATCATAACCTACTTTTTTTGTTCCTCTTTCTCCTTGTCATTACCTTCTTTGTCGGATTGTTCTATTCTCCACACTGTGGAAAAAGCGTTTTGCTCCCATTCCCATATGGTAATACTTATTCCTCTTCATCTTTCATTGTAATTCAGCAAGCTATTTTTCCTTGTAGTCTCTTATCACTCCCATCCAATTAACTCATATTATGTTGGTGCTTCTGTGTTATTTTTGTGGTGGGAAGAATGACTCGTAATAGGGAAAAAGAAGAAGAAGAAGAAGAAGAAGAAGAAGAAGAAGAAGAAGAAGGAACTTGATATTACATGCAGTCATCGTGAAAGTGTTCCTCCACATAGACTTTTGGTTAAGTGCAAATATTGTTCATGTGAATATTGGGGTGTCTTGTGGCTAAGATGAAACATCATTTGGCTAGAACTAAAGACAATGTGGTTATTTGTACAAGTATTCCTGATCATGTTAAGGAGTTGTTTCTCAAAAAGCTAGACAATAGAGAAAAAAAGTAAAAAAGCTAATATCTTGTAGCATTTCAGGAGGCAACTTTCCAAGATGCTAATGCAAATAAGGGTACAATCAGCTCTTTTGTTGATAAGGGGAAGGATGAAACATCAAAATCTATGAGACAAAGAACAATGAATGAGATGATAAAAGATAGAGATTTATTAATTCAAGATATTTGTAAGTGCATATATGGTAATTCTTTACCATTCAATTTAATGAGAAGTCAATTGTTTATTCAAATGTTAAAATATGTTGGTGAATAGGTTTAAAACCTCCTAATTTTCATAAGGTGAGTGTTTCTTACTTGAAAAAGGTCGTTGATGCAATTCAAAAAAGTTTAGAGAAGGATGAGAGTAGTTGGGAAAAAAGGGGTTGTATCGACTGCATATTTTAAGTAAAAAAGGAGGATGTTAGAAGAGAAGAGAAAACAATACTTGCTTGAACTCTCGGATTTTTCGTTGCCCACGCTCTTTCTAACCCCAAGGCACATGGTTGGGGGGTCCAGGCAAGTTTTTGAGACGATCAGATTTTGGGTGGTTTACCCCAGGACTTGCCCGGTCAAGTCTCGAGTAAGTCCGGGACTTCACCCCTTACTCAAAATGAAATTGGGGCCTTGAACTCTCGGATTTTTCGTTGCCCACGCTCTTTCTAACCCCAAGGCACATGGTTGTTTTCTCTTCTCTTCTAACATCCTCCTTGCAAGTAGGATGTTATAAGAAAGGATGTTAGAAGAGAAGGGAAAAAATTGTATCAGGGAGGATGAAAAGGTAGTTGATACAACCCCATTTTCTGTGTCAACCGCAGGATGTTAGAAGAGAAGAGGAAAAAATTATTTTGGTCCCCTTGTGCATCACACTGCCTTGATTTTTAGATTTGTAAGCATTATGTATAGACCCTATGGAAATTCTTGTTTGTAATCAAACGCTTTATATTAGCATATTGCGTTATTTCTGTTTTGCCTATTGAACTGCATATTATTACTCAAATGAATGACAATATACCAGTAAGGTATGATATCCACCATGTGACACAAGCACTTTCATTTTGATAAGAGTGTGTTTAGGAGAGCGATTTAACATCTAATCGTGCAGTCAAGCCCACAAAACATGTGGCTATAAAATTCTAAGTGTTTGGATAAGCTTTTGGCTATAATGCTTATGAGGGAAAAGTCTATAAAATTCTCAGTGTTTAGATATTATTTTTTTTTTGCTATAATGCTTATGAGATAAAAGTGGCTTAAAGTCATAAGCCACAATTCCCAACTCTTACCCACGAGGAAAGAGAAAAAGAGAGATGGAAAATATCGTAACTTGACCAATGAGAGAGAGGTGAAATGAAAGAATGACATCTATGAAAATAAGAGAGGGGGGAAAGATGGCTTAACTACTTTTATAATTTTAATTTTCCTCTTAAAATAATCCCAATATATACTTATAATTTATATGTAATATTAGTTTGAATATATTGTGAAAGCTAAATAAAATATTTAAAAGTATTTATATTTATCATTACTTGAATTATACAAATAGATATATAATGTAATGATACATATAAATATTTTAGAAATATCATATAATATATGTTATAATTAAATCATATATTTAGCTTCCTCAATTTTCTCAACTTAGTCAATTGAGCCTTGTATTAAAGACTAAAGTTTTATATAGATATCAAACACAAGTGCATATGTTTTGCGCAACAATGGCCATACATAATTTTATTAGGATAACTTCTCAAAGTGATTTTAATTTCATGCAAGTTGGAAATGAGAGTACATGTCATGTAGATAATAATAACATAGATGAAGAGTCATCCTTGATAAATTATGCTACGTCATCTTTAACCCAAAGAATCATATTTGTGACACAATTATACATCAAATTGTACGAGATCTGTGATCCAATTAGTTGTGGAATATTATTTGATTAAATTATATATTTTAGTATCACCAAATTTTCCAAGTTAACATTTTTCACTTTTTTGTAACTTTGATTTTAATTTTTCTCTTATAATTATCATAAATATCACTTATGCTGCCGACAATCCAAACAAGTTTTAGTTTTAGAAGAATTACTTATATTACCGCATATCAAAATATAAATAATATTACACAATTTGATTTTTACATAATCTTCAATTTACATGTGTAACATCCCAAATTTTCGGGAGTTTAAATTTGAATATTACAAGAAAATTTAAATATTAATGATTTCCTTTTATTTTAGTTTTTATAATTACCAAACTAAATTATTTGAAATAAAGACTTCTCTTCCTTAAATTAATTTGGGAAGAATGATAAATTCAAGGAAGTGATTATTTTAGGCCAAATTATTAAAGTTATTATTTGAAGTAAATGAATAAATAAATAAGTAAACAATTAAAATTATGAATTTATTTCCTAATACATACAACCAAAGAAAAATAGTTGCAAAAAAATACTTATACACATATATCCAAACTCATTTTCTTCATATTAAAAACCAAAACCCATTAATTACCTTTGTCTTTTCAACACAAGCCCAAAGTTCCCTTTTCTTCCTTCTCACATGGACAGCCCATTAAAAACCAATAAAACAGAGCCCAATTCAAGCCCTCATGCACAGCCCCACAATTGAACCCCTCCAACCCATGATAACCCAATCCATTATTCTTCTCTCAGCAACACGTGAAAGACGCTGAAACAGAAATAATATCCCATGTCGAAGGAAGTTGGCATAGATGGCAAGAGATTTGGTCAAGTCTTAAAGGGACGTGTGTTCGATCCCCACTGCCGTTGCTAGTATTCTTTTAGTAGGCGATCTCGTAAGTCTCTATTAAGTGTTCAAAGAGCCCGAGACTATGCCCTATCTTTGGTGGGAGACTACGTGGAACCCTTCCAAAACTATTTTTATATAAAAAGAAAGAAAGAAAGAAATAATATCCCATGAATCAGTCCGTCAAGCGCAGAAGAAACTCAGTCAGCGCCGAAAAGATCAGAGACAAGGAGCACACTATCAGATCCTTCCTCATTCTCGAGCCCAGTGTCGCCTTTCCCCTGGTCCTTTGTTTTCTTCCTCTGGTCCTTGCCCGCTGAGAAACTTCCTTCTCCCGCCAATATATATATACATGTCTGTCTTCACTGCCACTCGTTCTTCCTTCATTCTCATCGAGAACCACAAGCCGAAACCGAAACAGGAAACAGAGAGAGTTGAGAGTTTGCAGAAGAGAGAACGAGAAAGAGAGAGAGAGTGCAGAGAGAGAAGGAAGAGAGAGGCTGTGGGAGAGGAAGAGAGACTCTGTTTTACCACCGTCGACACAGAGGAGACCAGCAATGTGTGAGTACGCTACTATTGTTTTTTTACGGTTCTTTTTTATGTCATCGTTTTGGTTTCCCCGTTATCGTTTTCTTGTTTCTATATCTATCATCGGGTTTGTCTTCACTGTGCGCGCATATATATATATGCATCTTGCATCTGTTTTGATCCCCTTTGCCACCAAGGTTCCTTTCTGGATCTGTTTTGCTGTCATGATTTCCTGTTTATTTTTGCTGTCATGAGCATCGAAGTGTGTTTACATATATATGGTGTGTACGTGATAAATATTAGTGAATAATAAATGGGATAAATAATAATACTTAATATATTATATTTATCAAAGTGAAATATAATAATAATATTAAGAAAGAAGATAAACCAAGTTATTTAAGATGGAAGATAATTTTCAGATTTTAAGTAAGAAAAGGGCATGAGAAGAAATAATTAATAAATTGGGTAAATAATAATGAATAATGATGTTATTAAAGGGAAATGAATAATGATGTGTGAGAGATGAATTATTTATTATAAATGTTAATTATGTTTTGAAAAGAATATTTTGAGTGTTTATGTATTTATTTAACCCAAGGTTTAAATCGTATATATGATAAATATTATAGTTTGTAAAGGGCATGATTAATGGTATAGTTCATAATAATAATAATTATTAAATAATTGTTCATGTGATACTGGTTATTGAGGATTTCAAATTAATAAATAAAAGAATAATAATAATGATGATGATAATGTGTCATAATTATTAGGAATAAAGAAATAAATAGCAATCGAGATAAATAATGAAGGGGGTTATTGTTTAACTTGATATGTTTTAATGTTATGAAATTATAAACTATAATTTTTAATATGTGGAATTTTAAGATGTTATTAATTGTTGGTAAATTGATATTGATATATAGATTAAATTGTGGAGTGTATTTGAGCTCTGGAATTAGGAGCAGTGTGAAAATAGTTAACTTAGGCGAGAGGTAACCACTTTCCACTTATTATGCATGTTGATATGTTGCTTGTGAATATTTTGTTAAATAATTATTATGAATCATTTTTATTGCTCTGTGGAGCCTTATGATTTGAAATATTGTAATATATTGTAAATTGAGATATTTTGATAAGGTTATGAGAATTATTGGAAAAACTCTAATTGAGTTAATTATTATGATAATTATGGAAAGGGATGAATTGGGAAGAGATGGAGTTGTTATTTCCACCACATGGTGAGACCTCCATTGGTGCACGATGGTTGGCTTACTATTGTCCCACCAGAGTGATGGGAACTTGCCCACCAGAGTGATGGGCTTATGACACCACATTAGGGTAAAGTGGGGAAAGACCCATGGTCTGGGGCAGGTGCTCTGAGGATTTTGGCTGGTCCTCATCACTTGACTAGTGAGCTTTTTGAGTAACCAGTAACATGGGTGTAACTTAGCCCAAGGGTCTAGTCAGAGGAAATAAGACGGTTCGGTTGGATTGATGGGAGGTATTTGATTATTGAATTTGAACAGATTTGTGACACCCAATTATGATACAACGTAATAATGTGACATTTTATGATATTTCATTTACAATATGACATTTTGTGATATCGATACTTATGAGGTATATTTTTAAAATTTGGGTATATAAATTGTTCCACTTGGCACCTTACTAGCACATATTAATATTCATAATAAGTTGGACTAATGGTTACCAAATTTTTCCAGGTGATAGCTCATGTCCAGGTCTGTTAGGGAAGTCAACAGAAGCGTACTGTACTTTGATCAAGTAGGGCTTCTGTTTGTTTGTGAGTATGAATGGATTAATGTATATTGCCACACTCTAGGACTCATAATGCATACTCTGTCTTATTTTGAAAATTTTAAATCCCGCCTAAATCCCATTATCTGGTAACTCTGATTAAAGCTCTATTAAATATATAGTTAATCTGTTAATTAAACGGTGGTTGTTTCACATGCATAAGTCAGATTGCAAATAAACCATTTTTTCTCACTGCTATCTTAAACACACATTTAATATATAAAGCAAGCTTTTGCTTTTTTTAGATCAAATGGGCCAAAATTTTTTCAAATGTCTCAAAATGACCCATCACATTTTCAAATTTTCACTTCAAGTTTTGCTTCAAAATCTTAGCTCCAAACACACTCACAATGTGCGTAGGATTACATACATTTAACTTGTCCTCATCCTTAAAGATGTATATTTAAATTTCACAAACATGTCTGTCAGGAGCTGTATTGTTATAGAAATTTGATAACCTTCTAAATCCTAATTAAAATTTTCATCACAATGTAAGTTCTCAGTTTATAAATTTTGATGATAACAAACTTAGAAAACGAAAAGAGGATTTGATGATTTAAGTCACTCAAGTGTATGACACTTAAGTGTACAACATTATTTGAACTGAAACTTGAATCAGGAAGCTATTATAAAGTGTTCTGATATGAATATTTGAGTTCTTAAGATAACACTCAAGTGTTGGCCTCACACTCACATAGTTTTTGGCTGGCACTCACATCACTTGAGAAAGTATTGTGTTGAACACTCGAGTGCTAGTTCAACACTTGCTAAGTTTCTGCTTAACAGTTGCTTCATTTTTGGAAGTGTTGGGTTGGACACTCGAGTACTTAAATGAGCACTCGAGTGTTGGCTAACACTCGCAGGAAGTTTTGGCTAACGCTCACTTGATTTATGAAAGTGTTACGTTTCACTCTCAAGTGCACAAATGGATACTCGGATGCTGGTTAACATTTGCAAGAATAATACTTAAGACTCGCTTTACCTCTAGAGATATTGATGGTCACTCAAGTGAGTCTTGACCCTCGAGTGTAAAGGTAACACTTACAAGTTCAATGCATGACACTCGCTAATGAATCAAGAGTGCTGACTCTTTGTGAGGCACACTCCAAGTGTCACTTTGTGACACCAAGTATGGCACTTGAGTGTCTTGCATAAATTGACATCCTTTTAACTGAACTTTATTTTCAACAGTCTTATACCAATTCATCAATACTCAAGTGTGCAAAATGCACACTCGCGTATAGCACTCGAGTGTAATTAGAACTATACTCGAGTGTCAATTCTATTTATACTAGACCTTTATCTCTAAAATTTCAAATTTACTAATTAACTTTTGTTTACATTATATTAATACTCATACTACTTCCTGGTAGGAACAAAATTTGCAAATAAAAGAGAGTTGAAAGTAAATAATTATGCCATTAAGAATTCAATCAAGTTGAAGTTTGCACAAGGTGATCATGTGAGAGTTTGGGTAAAGTGTCAAATGTCAATTCTCGGTTTATGAGTTTTGATTATAACAACCTTGGAAAAGAAACAATGACTTGATAATTCAAGTCACTCGAGTGTATGTCTCATAACACTTGAGTGTACAACATTATTTGAACTAAAACTTAAATCAGAAAGTTGTTTTTGAAAAGCAATTATAAGTGTTATGGTATGAACACACTCGAGTGTTACTCTAAACACTTGAGTGTTAGTTTGACACTCGCAGCAAAGTGCCTGATACTCGCTTCTATTTAGGAAGTATTGTGTAAGACACTCGAGTGTTTTAATGAGCTCTCGAGTGTTAATCCAACACTTGCAAATATATGCCTGACACTTGCACTCGTTCTAGAAATATCAAGGTAAACACTGGAGTGTAATCTTCAATACTTGAGTGCCAAGGTAAGTACTCCTAAGGTCAGTATATAACACTCTATGATGAAACAAGAGTGCTGCCTCATTTTTGGCACACTCGAAGTGTCACTTTATCACACTCAAGTGAGTGTCTAGTAGAATTAATATATTCTCTTTAAACTTTATTTTTCTAAAATTCTTCTACGAGACACAAATTTCATCGCCACTCAAGTATGACAAAATACACACTCTAGTGTAATACTCCTATATAACCATCTAACACTCGAGTGTATAGAAGAATTTATACTTTTCAACTAAACTCATTTATGAGCAATTCTTCTTCCAAAGAGAAAAATGATCAACACTTGGGTATGGAAAATAGACACTTAAGTGTGAGTTCATTCTATTCTGAACCTTTATCTTCGAGGATTCAACTTTATTTTTTATCATCTGGTAACCCTTGATTATTACTCATTATGATTTCTAATACTACTTAACATATTTGTTAATAAGTTTCAAATGATTAATTGAAGGATTCGTTCAAAATGGAAAAAAGCAAGCTTTGTGTTAGAATATTAATTATTGTTGTAGAGCATACACAGAAGCATATTCAGAGTAGGTCGAATGATCATTTTCTGAGACACCCATTCTAGTGAAAGAGGAAGGAACCTAACCTAAGAAGTCCCTAAGCAGACCAAAAGGATTTTTGTGTTGTAAATGACTAAAAATCGATTTCTGCCACACGACCTAAATCTGTTCCTAATGAAAAGCTTCATCTGTCTAATGAAAAAGTTTGAACTCACAAAGTGAAAGCTTGAAGCTTCACAATGGTCATTTACGAAGTTCAACTATAAATACATAAGCATTCAATACAAGCTAACCACTGAAGCACATGATCAATTACCACTTATTCATTATGTGGCGCCCGGCTATGTGGGGCCTTTATTTATCAGAGTTGTAGCGCACAAGCATCAAAATGATTTGGATGACTAAATTGCAGAATAATACTTTATAAAAATAACTTAGTTTAAAAATGTGAAGATAAATTTTTCCCGAGCGATATATCCCATAGGGGGATTGTAATACAATAATCCAAAAGTAGACAAATGATAAACAAAATAGTACAGTCCACTACTTATGCTATCATAAAATCCCTTCTGCTGTAACCCTTACAACTGCATCTTTCCTCTAGATCCTGATCCACTACCTGTCTCTTTCATACGATCTAGAGTTCAAATGAATGAACCTTAGGGGAACAGTTAATTTCATAAACAGGTATGAAATATAAATGACAGTATAACACATGATAAGTATAGAATAATTTATAGTAAACAAGTCATAATCATAGTTATCGGCCATGGACCATAGCCTTTTATGACATGCAGCGTGAAAATCCATAGCTAGGAAATAAATATGTAAATCACCTAGCAAACATGATAAGTAATACATGAATACATACATACAAGCTAATAAGATAACAATTACCCACCTCGAGCTTGGATCTTTAATTCCGTTCGAATGTGTTGGGATCAATAGAGGTGTCAATGTAAGCCTATAAATGCTTATCATTGTCATTAGTCACTACTTGCATCACAAAGTAACTAATTACGCAAATTACTTTTAGAGGATTAAAAACGGTTATTAATCCTTAAAATCCCCTTTGTAATAATACCCTTTTAATAAATATTAATATTATTTATTTATCTATTTTATTACTTATTCCCTTTCCTAATAATAATAATAATAATAATAATAATAATAATAATATTTATCTATTATTATTATTATTATTTCTATAAAATTATTTTAAACTCTCAGAGACTATCTTAACACTTTAAATTTGGAATTTAATAAATTCTAGTTATATATATATATATATATATATATATATATATATATATATATATATTTAAGCAGGCAACAACGCATGTATAATAATGTTCTTCTTATATAATGCTTTTTATACAAAAGTAGGTAGCATTTTATGTATAATAATAATGCTTCTTCTTATATATATAAAAGCATGACAACAAGATCATTATATATATAGTAAAAAAAAATGATGCACAACGCACATGACAACCTGAAATCCACACAGTGCAACAAATATCTTAAAGATCCACGCCTTTATGAAGAACTGAGCAAGAGATAAGTAGGCAAATACAGCTCTCTATTCTTCAACCAAGTTGCCAACTGTGCTTGTTATCAAGTATGGATCCCTAAGAACAGAGATCATCTTAGCAGGATTCAGATTACCGACCCCAACTATGGAGATGATGCTGACAGATCACCATGGGGATATGACAGTGATGAGATGGCAGATACAAATTAGATGCGTGACAGAAGAATCTTTACTCTTGTAAAAGTAACTCTTACTTTATGCATGTGTCAACTTTACTTTATCAAAGTTGATGCCAGCTTGCATGCTGGAGCATAATGAATGTACGATGTTTACTTTTCGAATCTAAAATGCTCTTAAGTTCGCGGATTTGAAACGGTCTAAAATCCACATAGTCGTTTGAATCATGTATATAATCATGGTTTCATAGCCTATAGACACCACGAACCACCAACCTCAGAAATAAAAAAGTAAGCGATTTCACAGAAACTTTGATTTTTCCCTCTCTTTCAAATCTTTAAGCTTCTGAGTTACCTTCGTTTAAGTCCTAACTCTATACATATAAGTAGGCGTGAGAGTTGAGAGAGCAGGAGGAAAGGAGGCCATCTCCCAATCTGGTATCAAAGCTAAGATCATGAAGATATAAACTCTTATTATGGTTTGAGTAAGGACTTATGGATTTCTTTCAAGCATAAAATCTTCTTTGTTCTGAGTCTCAATACTTGTTATTATCTATGATCTTTCTTTATTTCTCTCTTTAAGTCATCAAACTTTTTATTAAGATAAGTTTGCAGTGATGCCCAAAGACTAGCTCGAGGGATTGTGCCATTAAGAGAATAGGCTGAACAATCTGGCAAGCTAGGTGAAGGATTACAAGTAATTGCATGACTAGTCTTGGTAAAAATTTTGATTACTTAAACCTTAAAATAGGAAAACCCATAGTTAAGCAAAGTATTGACGACAAAGAACTTAGATGTTTTGCTGAAGGAAATCATAAACATAAGTACCACTCAGACCATACTCATTTGAATTTTATATATGTTCTTTGCACTCTAATTTTACATAATTTTTCTACTTGTCATTTTGCATCTTAGTCATCTTTTATAAACATTTCTGATTTCTTCGTACTACAAATTTATCCTTAAAAGGGATAACATAAAAGCTTAAGTATCTTAAAACCCAACAGGATTTATCTTATTTGCGTAAAATTCCTACAAAAAAGGAATTACATATCTTGATTGAAAAACTTGATTCCAAACCCAAATAGGTAGAATTAGAAACACATTCTATTGTACAGAAACTAAAACAGAAGGTCTCTACACTTGAACAAAAGTTGTCACATCTGGCAAATTTTTGTGTTTTATTTGAAAGTCAAGTGAAGACCATAGAACATCTTGAACAAAAGCTTGACCGATTACTAAGTTAATGCTTCCTCTTGTTACTTTTCTAGAAACATTAGATCAAGAAGATCTTTCTATTACTCGTCTTGAACTTGCCAACATTATTCGTAAATATTTAAGACAATCAGAAGTTCGTTACTTTCAGACTCCTAAAGAGAGGAGGAATCCCATCTCTCGCAGATACCTTCGTTGTCTACTAACAATTTTTGTTGAAGTGTTGGAACAAGGACTCCTAAGATAGTTCAATTTTTATTGTGGTTGTCTAATCAAGAATTAGAATCAGCAAAATTCACAGAAAGTCTTGCTCAACAAATATCACTAGCTTTTGAACAGGAAGATAGACTTCACAAAGATACTCGTAGATTTCTCCCTCTAGAATACTGGAATGAAGAGACGCACTTGCTTTTCACACAGTTTGTCTTATTATTTGTAGCCTTCTTAAGAACAGCTTAGATGTCTGATCATGATATCAACTACAGGAAAATAGTTGAAAAGGTAGGATCCAAATTTGCCAGTCCTAGTATAGCTTTTGCTAAAGATAAAACTGAGATCGGTGAACCTGCTCAAACAAGGGATAAAATCATCATTAGGCAGAACAACATGATTATTGAAAAACTTATAGATATTAGACAACTTTTAGGTGTCCTAGTGTCACAAGCATTAACACAACAGTCAGCACCCACTTGGGTTACAGACCTCACCACTAAGATAAATAATCTGTCTTTAGGAAAGGAACAAAAACCAGTAACTAAGGTTTATGGTGGTCCACATCTAGTATGGAAGAAGCCGAAGTCGGACCCTCAGGATCCAAAGCTATAATTAGTACAAATAAAATTAGAATTCTTAACACTTTTTCTACTTTGGTGAATAAATGGCATGGTCATAAGATTAGAGAATTTGATAGGTTAGTCGACCCTGACAAACAGTTAGATGTTCTTCATCATAAGAAAACAAACCTTACTCGAGCTAAAGTTTTACATACACATGGCATATGGGAAACCAAACAAAAAGTATATGAACACTTCAATAAAGAGACAATAAGATGCACAGGTGATGATCATGTAATGATTCCTTTTATTAATAAAGATAGTAAGCGAAAATTACTTGATCTGGACTTTATAATTATACATATTGGACTTGTTCTTATAAAAGTCACAGGACTAACCAGATCTAAAGTAGGAGGAAAGGTACTAATAAATCTTGTAGATACAAGATATGGTGGTAATATCTAAAAGGCCATCATAAGAACTATGGAAGTAGATATGGGGAAAAAAACAACGGTGTAATTTACATGTGCCCCAAAGATACAGATGCCAGTTACAAACTTTGCTAAGCATCTCTAGTTGATAATCAAGACTTGGGGATATAAGGATTTCACAGAAGGGCAGAACCTTGCCATCACAAAAATCGTCATAAGTAGATTAAGCAATAACAACAACAATAACTTTAGATTACATATAGATAGGGTCATGCAACATCTCAGCAGTCAGGGAATCCATGCAATTGAAGGAAAAAAGCTTTTCGACCAAGGATTTGGCAAGAAAGGAATGGAATATCAACCTTTCAAACACACAATCCCTAGTTCCTGCTAGATCTAGCTTTTGAGAAAACAGTAATAAATTCGTAAGTATTCGTTTTTCTGACTACAAGACGGAAGAGGTGACAGAATGAGAATCCGATTATGAACAGGAAAATCTTATTCTTGTTCTTTTTTACTCCACCCCAAATGCTTTACATTTGTTATATGAATATTACCCAAACTATGAATAGGAACAAGATTTTTCTCAAATCCCCCAGCCTGATGATTGTCATATGTTAATTAGTTATAAATATCAAGGGGATTATCCCAAAATTTTTACTAATCCCTTTGCTTCAGAGTGTCAGTGAAGCGTGGTGGATAATAGCAACAGAACTTGTTTTTCTTCCACTTTTGCAATGCTTAATGTTAACACTTTGATGGAAGATGATGAGTATGATTTACCTTACCCACAACTTTCTAAACCAAAATGGGATGATGAAACTCACATACTTGTTAATGAAAGTGCAACAGGTTCGTCAGGCACTTCAAATTTTACATAGATTCCTGAACATCACGCCACCAATATACCAAGGCTAAACTTCAACACTCAGCAAACTGCCCCTCTAGTAGCAAGTCAATAGCAAAGAAGGCAAAGAGGACGAAACTATCCTTATGAGTTCATCAACAATCTCCAATGAGCTGATGTTAATGATGGCTCTATGCTAGTCCTTGCAAGAACACCTCCACAACTTTGGGAATAGGTGATAGGGCGATGGGAATCGTCGACTATGCTACATTGCTCAAGTATTAATTTTGCCAATAACTAGGAAAAAGTGAACTACATAGAAAACCTCCTTGGAGAAACAAGTAAGTATTATTACTTAAACTGGGTTCATACTTACCCCATAGAATATACTAGATTAGTCGCTTCAACTGATAATACACAAAATGTTATAGGTCAAATTAGGCAATTAATAATAGGATATGATCCCTTTAGAGGAGCAACAGAAATGCAAGATAAAGCCTTACAGGATATAGAAAGGCTTATCATAGAAAACATGAGGGATATAGATGATTATTCAGACGCATTCTTGAATTTAGCTTTTAAATCTGGACAGGATTTTACCCAAAACATGAGTGATAAGTATTTTAGTAAACTACCACCACCCTTCAATAGTATAATAAAGGACTGTTGGTTATGATTAGTTTTGATGATGTCTTATATAGATGCCATTAGCAAGAGCAAAAAGTTAATATCAAAAAGTTTGTCATATACATTGTCTAATTGCTACATTTAATGTAGATTTGTTCATGTGGAGAAAGAACAAGAGAATAGAAGAAAGAAAGAGTTGATTCATGGAGAATAATCAAGAAGAGAGAAGAAAGAAAGAAGAACTTGCTGAATAAACTGAGAAAATCATTATACAAGTTCTTAGTTTGATTCTTGAAGTCTCCAAGATCAAATGGAAGTTGAGATGGCTCAATTCAGAGTTAAAACAAGCATATATCAGGTTCTGGATGAGCAAAATCGAGCCAGATACTCAAAAGTCAAGTTTACTGCATTACATGAAGTGATCTACCTCTGGATTATGAGAAAACTCGAGTTTAGAACATAAAACTCGAGTCTGAAACTCAAAACTCGAGTTGGTCACTTAATGACTCGAGTTTGTAGTGTCTTCAGCAACTTTGGCGTCTTTGGATCATCAAAACTCGAGTTAGCCAATGTAAACTCGAGTTTGGAACTCAAAACTCGAGTTAGTCACTTAATGACTCGAGTTTAGCAAGCTTTCAGCAACTCTGTCCAACTCTGTTTCACGATCAGAACTGGCGACATCTGGTAATTCGATGATATGTCCTAAACCAGAGATCGGTTTAAGGTGAAATCAATTTTGTATGAAACTAGACATCCAATGCGTCATCCTGACAAAATTTCATGCCCAAAGAAGCTGAGATGAGAGATCTATGAATTTCAGAAGTTGGAACAGGAATTCACGCCACATAGCAAACCAAGCTTCAATGATTTGAGTGTATCTCACAATCTACACATCAGAATGAGCTGAAATCAATGGCATATGAAAGTCGACTCACATACCTTTCCAGAAACATAAAGATCATGGAAAACAAAGATCAAATGAGTGAGATATGATCTTCGAAAGTTGACTATAAATTCAAGATGCTGCAAAAACGCTGGCAAAGAACAACCTTCATTCATCAGATCATAACCATTAGAATACAATGAGCTTGGAGATGATTCTTCTTGCAATGGAAAGAAGACTTAAAGAGATTTATGGAGATAGGTATTGGATTCCAAGGATTGATCTTTATCAGGTCAGAAAGCAAAGAACTTATGCGAAGGATATTTGACTGAGCCATGGAGAAGAAAACTCGAGTTTGTGTTAGCAAACTCCAGTTTGCAAATCAAACCTGAAGTCTGGAAGATACAGAGAGCACTCAGAATCCCAAGCAAGCTAAACTCGAGTCTAGATTCCCTAACTCGAGTTTAGACCAAACAGAAAGGAACCCAGAAAACTCAATAGACTCCCAAACTCTAGTCTGGCCTTCCAAACTCCAGTTTGCACTTGACCCAGACAAACCTCAAATATTTCAGTAGTCACTGAAACTCGAGTTTGCTTCCCAAACTCGAGTCTGAACCATACAGAAAGATCATTCACTTGGCTACACTATAAACTCCAGTCTATGACCCTAAACTCCAGTCTGGAAAAACACGAACTTAGGCTTGTTCTTCAACCATAGACCCAAACTCGAGTTGGTCACTAATTGACTCGAGTTTAGGTTCCTGCCCAAAGTTTCATCCCAAGTCCAGAACCCGACAGTTCCCTCTGTAAAAACAAAACTCAAGTTAGCTTTTACAGACTGCAAGTTTAGACCACTAATCAACAGACATGCTTTCTGGATGAACCCCAAACTCGAGTCTGGAAGAACAAACTTGAGTTTGCATCGGGGATTTTGAAAAATCAAATGATGTTGATCTGCGAAATCTTAATAGGTCGTCCTGAAATTATTTCCTCATATGATATTATTGTTTCTAATGTCCTTGAAGAAGTTTTGAGTGTTTTTCAGATAAGGTTTAGCCAAGATCAAGGTGAGATCAAGATCCAGGATAAATGCATTAAATGACGAACCTAGAACGGGGCTGATTCTTCTCCCTTATCCCAGATGTTCAGTTCAGACCGTTGAAACACATTAAGATCACTTCAAACGGTCGAATTAAGATCATGGAATGACTAAAAATATGGAAGACACTCTACAACAACTAAATCGAAGATTCCAGCCAAGAATTGAAGAAACAGAGGAAAATATGCAACTGTCATATTCTAGATTTACAGCTGAACTTTGAAGAATCAAAGAGAAGAAAATGCAACGGCTACTTCCTCTTCTTCATCTATATAAGAAGCCCAAAAACGAAGAACAAGAGATACAGATACAAGAGGGAGAATAAGAACAGGGACGTAGCTTACACAGTGAAAGTGCCAATATTCTAACGTCTGCTTCATCTACTCTCTAAATATCTCAATGATCATATATTTAGCTTAGAGAGTGAGATTACATGTATTGTGCTTCAGTGTTTATTCACTTACTTCTGAGAGAGAAGATTCATTGTAAACATCCTATTATTCTGAGAGTTACTCAAGATTGGGTGATCTTGAGTGGGAAACACTTTGTTGTGATTACAGCTTGTAAGGAGAGTGAATCTGAGTGTGGGATTACTTCGAGTACAGAGTGTGTAATCAAGCAAGTGAATTGATTACGGTTTGTAAGGGGGAGTGAATCATAGTAAGAGGATTACTTCAAGTATAGAACGTGTAATCAAGTTCAAAACAAATAGTGGATTGAAAATCTCAAGTGAAGCTTGGGGACTGGACGTAGGTCAAGGATTGGACCGAAACAGGATAAATCACAGTTTGCATACTCTCTTCCCTTATCTTTTACATTTCCAGTATATGCTCATCTTTGAATATCTAATTGTCAATTTATCAATTGCAAAAAGTTTTTTTAAAAGTTCCTAAAGTCTATCAAACACCCAATTCACCCCCCCCTTTGGGTGATAGCCAGGTCCAACAAGGACGAATGGTATAAAGTTTACCCAGGTGTCACACAGGGAATAGCCCCTAGAATAGTTTTTGCCAAGGAATACCTCAAAAAGAAATGTATAGAAAATGAGATAGCAAAACAGGTTAAAGATTATAATTTATGGAAATAGTTCTATATACCAGGATACTTCCCCAAAGAGAATAAAAAGGATTAGGAGAGCTACTAATCACCATAATGGTATTCCTAAGAAGAATCATATTAGGAAATTCCAAAGGCATAAACCTCCCACTAAGAAATGTAGGTTTTATGTCTACGGAGAAGAGGGATACTTCACCAGAGAATGTCGAAACAAAAGAGGTAATATAGAAAGATTTGCCCTTTATCATTCCCTTGATTTACCTCAAGATTTTGATGTGGTAAGCATTGATAAGGATGACCCTGATAATGACAGTGACATTTGTTTAGTTATTGATGATGATCTTGATAATAATGTCATAACAGATAATATGATAGGGATTCCCAACCCTTTCTAGTAATTCGAGAAGATTGGAATATATCCATATTTTTAAAAACTCTGAGCCCAAACACAGAGCATTTGTAACCGTGATTTTGGAAATTATTTTGAAACCATGGGACAGTCACCTAAGTATTACTTCTATGACATGTTTTTAAACCAAAGGATAAGAACCATGTGAAAATACTGTGATCTAACTCTTTGCTATTTGTGTGCTGAAAAGAAGGTAAATTATAATTTTCCGGCACTTCCTAAACTAGTCAGATCCACCACTGATTACCCCACTTTAGTAAGAGAACCGATCAACAAAAATAGAGATTTGGAAGAATAGGTGGAACAACAACAACAACTTCGACAGATTAAAGGTAAGAATGAGGACTTTAGTAAAAAAACCAGAGATAGAAGGGATTCTTAGACAGGTTAGTAACGGAAATTTAGTTATTAGGGAAAACATATCATGCACTTCTGAACCAATAATTGAAGATTGCGATTACAATAGTACAATTCTTCATTATTAAGGTGCATAAGCTCGCACAATCAAGAATAATTTATTACATTGTTGTGCCATTGTTTATGTTGGTAATGAATCAATTGCTGTTAGTTGCATTATAGATACAGGAGCTAGCAGGAGTTGTATCTCCCCTAGCGCAATCCCCAAACATTTTTATGAGGAAATGTATGGACATGTGCGTGTGACTACCCTCAAAACGGGTCATTTTGTAAAGTATAAATTAAATAAGGCTTATATAAGGAGGACATTTGTGTCTAGACAATGAGTTTATTATTCTTAAACAGATTGATAGAGTTATCACTTCACTAGTAAGCAAAATTGTAGATTTTCAAGTTTTAGAAGAAGAAGAAATAGAAGAAGTAGGAGATGATGAAATTGTCCAAGATTGGCTATGTTTTATGTAACACCCCCAAATTTCTAGCAGTTATAATAACATATAATTTTTATAATTTTTATAAATAATAACTTAAATTCAAAATGATCAAATTCGAGGAGTGTTATCGCCGTACTTGTACTGGGACAAGTGCAGGGCTACTAATTACATTAACATAAATCTAAACCTAAACAAAAAGTTTTATTCCGAATATAAAATAAAAAGTAAATAAATAACTAGAATTCATTGAACATCCTCCCTCACTTCTCATGCTAGCCCCAATCTTTGGAACTTGTTTCACTAAAAATATGCTCCCCCGAAGGATCATCACAGCCACATAAAACAACCATCAGCAAAGCTAGTAATCTTAAACAAACAAAGATAATAAAATAAAATAATTTCATAATATAAATATCCTATAAATATATAATTAAAATTAGATGTTAGTTTTGTTATTCTTTACGAAATTTACTTAGTAGGAAGAGAACCATGGTAGACCTGGATATCCTGCCAGTCTACCCTATGACCCGGAAACCTGTCAGTCACAATTCATCAAATTGGCCATAGAAATAAAACATTTCTTCCTAGTGTGCACACCTCTTCCCAAAGTTGCTACTAGTACCCTAGATATCCTGCCAGACACCACTTTGAGAAGAACAGATACTATCGGTTCACATCAAATAATATTTTAGAGGCATAAAGCCTAAGGGTGTGTTCATCACTTTAGGAGGTACCATCCCAAAGCTATCCTCTCACTGTTAAATTATTTTAAATACACTCATAATAAAATTCCTAAATTATCTCTATTATGTGTAATCAAATATTTATAATAATAAAAATCCTTAACTCCTAACGGAGAGCATGGATCTTAATTTCATAAACCCAAGAGGTGCTTGTGAGTTTTCCCAAATGTACTCATTGAAATGTTGTCTCTATTTTATCATAAGATTTCCCAATTTGAACTATAAATTAAATACTCATGAATTCCTATAAGATGTTCATGGGAAATTCCCAGGACTATCATTTAAACTCTACTTCTATTCATCATCCCCCCTTTTTTTTGGCTTTACTTCCTATAAGGTTATCATGAGAACCCATAAAAAGGATTTCATAAATGCAAGTGAACATAAATTAAATGTATCCAAATATTTTACGACAATCTTATGCAGAAGAAAAGTATAAAACTATCAGTTCTTTTCACAATAACCTTTTTCAAGTTTGATTTCAATTGAGTCACGGAAACCGATGTTGTAATTGGAGACAAATACAATTTTCTAATGTTATAAGGAAAATCCAAAGCACTAAATTGCCATTCATATGGAAATCCGATGGGTCAACATTCCAACAAACAATAAATTAAAAGTATACGACCCCTAGAAGATCACATCAAGACAGAAACACGAGAAGGATCAATATATCATAAACTTAAAGAACACAATAATTGAAACAGAATAATAGCAGATGCTATATTCCAAATACTCTCAGACGGTTTACTATTTTCGCTACCTAAAGCGGAGGCTAAAGAAAGAATAAGAGATTAAGATAAACCCCAAAATCATTAATTATGTATAATTCAGATGTGGATTTAGGATTACCTGGTCTTCGTTTTTGCTAATCTCCTAGAAGAGCAATTTGCCGCAGAGTTTACAGAGAAAGAAGAGAGAAGGAGAGAAGTATTGAATAATTGCTAGGGTTAGGCGGCTAATCCTAAGTTTATAAATAGAAAAATATTAGAGTTTAGCTATGGGCTGGGCTCTTTAGCTATAGCTAATTAATGAATTATAAAATAATACAAACATTATTAAATTATATTAAATCAATCCATCTAAACTAATAAAATCAAATCCATCTAAATAACTAAACTGATCAAATCTATCTAAACTAATAAAATTAGACTAATACTATATTATTTTATTTTTATCATTATCATTATTATCAAGGATATTACATTCTACCCTCCTAAAAATAAGTTTCATCCTCAAAACTTAAATGTGTAAAGCTCTGGGATGAAAAAAGTGCGCGGATAGAGCATGAACTATAAGCTTGTAAATCGGGGTTGAGAGTTGGCTATGAGCTAGACTAGAAGGAAAGCTATAAATCTAAGAGCAATGCTCTAGTCAACCTAGTAGGATTTGGTGGGTAATTAATACAGAAGGGATGGCCATGATGAAGCTTTGAATAATAATAAAAAAATAGAGGAAAAAAATATGAAAACAAATAAAGAGGTATCAGAGAACAAGAAAGCAAAAAGCTAAGCCATAGTTCTGGTACCTATAACATTCTTCATAAGGAAACTTAAGCCAAAGAACAAAGAAACTTGAACCTAGTTTTGGTACCTCCCGTAACATGTAAGAGTGCAAGGAAACCCAAGCCAAGATATAGCTCTGATACAATTATTATTATTATTATTATTATTATTATTATTATTATTATGGGTACAGATTTCATGCCTAAACAGTAATAAAAGGAGAGTTATCATTGAACATCTACAGAATATTCTTCCCTTTTTTTATGTTTAGCAAATGGTAGAACAAAGGCATTTACAAAAACTGATGGACCTTCAACTACAACTAGTAGATCTTCACCAACAAGCACCCCCCGATGGGAGATATAGAGTTGACCAAGACGTAACCACAGGGGTCAACAGAGATAATGAATTCTTGTACGTGGGACTCCTAAAGTTATGCGTAGATCTTGATAGACCTACTCATGTTCTCAATGGCAAAGAATATCCTATTGATTATATGGAATTCTTAGCTTATGGAATGGTTGCAGCATTTGTTGCTTCATAGGACATGCGAGAGCTTACCTTCGGAAAAGCCCTTAATGATGAAATAAGGAAACAACAGAGTTTTGGTACAACATATGTTAAAGTTCACTCTCAGATTCCTTATTACAAAGATGGTGAATACCATCAAAGTTTTCATAATTTTTTAGTCTCACCAAGGATTAAAGACACTGAGGATAGATATACAAAACCACAGTGCAACAAATATGTTGAAGATCCAAGCCTCTATGAAGAACTGAGCAAGAGACAAGCAGGCAAATATAGTTCTTTATTCTTTGACCTAGTTGCCAACTGTGCTTGTTATCAAGTATGGATCCCTAAGAACAGAGATCATCTTAACAGGATTCAAATTACCGACCCCAACTATGGAGATGATGTCGACATACCACAATGGGGATACCACAGTGATGAGATGGTAGACACAGATTAGATATGCGAAAGAAGAATCTTTACTTTTGTAAAAGTAACTTTTACTTTATGCATGTACAAGCTTTACTTTATAAAAGTTGATGCCAGCTTGTACACTAGAGTATAATGAATGTACAATGTTTACTTTTCGGATCTAAAATGCTCTTAAGTCCATGGATTTGAAACGGTCTGAAATCCACACAATCATTTGAATCATGTATATAATCATGGTTTCACAGCCTATAGACACCTCAACGCATGTAACTCATAAGCTTAAAGATTTGAAAGAGAGGGAAAAATTAGAGTTTCTATGAAATCACTTACTATTAATTACTGAGGATGGTTGTTCGTGGTGTCTATAAGCTGTGAAACCACAATTACATACATGATTCAAACAACTGTGCGGTTTTCAGACTGTTTCAAATCCACAAACTTAAGAGCGTTTAGATTCGAAAAGTAAACATCATACATTCATTATGCCCTAACATGTAAGCTGGCGTCAACTTTACCTCGTGGAGTTTATTATTTTACTATTTATTATGATTTCTCTAAAATTATTTTAAACTCTTAAAGACTATCTTAACACTTTAAATTTGGAGTTTAATAAATTCTATACACACACACACACACACACACACACACACACACATATGACAGTAAAAAAATAATGCACAACACACATGACAACCACGTTGTAAATGATATTATACATATACAACGTGGCTATAATGTATGTTGTGCATCATTTTTTTTACTATCATATATGTGTCTGTCTGTGTGTGTACATGTATATATACACATAGAGATATATCTATACATATAGATCTATGTTGTGTGTGTATCTGTGTGTTGCAATATATGATAGCATAGAAAAATAGAGGCAGCAACAATACATACATATTCTCACGCACCCACACATGCATTATATATGTAACTATATTTTTCTCACTCGTGCACAAACATACACCATGATCAAAGACTCAAACTGACGCCACACAACAAGATTCAAAGATAAAAATAACGCTCAATGGCCCCTTGTTTTTCAATTCAATTTCAGCGAGTTTAAGTTTAATCTCCTACGGCTTAGTATTCACAAACTTTACGATAGGGCAATAATAGAAAACTTGAGGAAGAGAAGACCCATTACTTACCTTCAAGGATTAAGTTGAAACGATAAGGATAAGTCACTACTCAACTCCCTTCATTCAGCGATGATGAACAGAGCAAGACGAAACTTTTGGTTTGTATCTTTCTCTCCTTCCTTCTCTCTTTGTCTCTATCTAATTTCTCTCTCTTTCTCTCTCTCAACCTCACTCAGTCTCGTCCTCACTGTGGACATGAATAGAACTAAAGTAAGTGATATATAATAAGGACTTAAGGTCCAATCCGATAAGCAACGGTTCATAAGGTATGCAACGCTGGGCTTAAGAGGGAAGGTGTTGTTGCTATCAGGAGAAGCATGCACTGCTAGTGATCTCACTCTGTGATGCCATGTCGTGTTTGATCGAGATATAAAGGATGATGAGATTGTGAATTTCTTTTGCTCTTCAACATGATTGACGCTAATATATTTGCTGATATATTTACTTCTTGTCAAGTTTAGATAAGTCTGGGGGTTGAGAAAATAATTGGGCTGAAGCCTTTGTTATATATATGCATAATGTTTAGTTCACATTATAGGTTAGAGAATGGATAATGGATATAATAGGTTGGATGGTTTGGGCCAACTAGTTTTGTATAGAGTGGGCTTTTCCTTTTATAGTTAATGGATTGGATCTGAATGATTGGTAATAGATAAAGTAATTTACTTCCTAATATTAGGCCATTAATCTCAATAATTCTTTTCCCAAAAATTCATGATTAATTTCCATAAAATATCTAAATTTCAAATCCAAAAATTTGGGATGTTACACATTGCTCATAAATTCTTTGTAAAATATATGTTGATGTCTATTGTTCATCAGTGATTATATATCTACTATGTGAGAGAGTCATTCAATCGATATGATTTCTATAAATCTGAAGGTAGTGAGACCTTGAGTTGTTGTTAGATTATAACTAGTAAGAGAGAGTGAATCCTGGTGAGAATTGCTTTGTAAAGGTGCCAAGAACCAATTGATTCTTGGAAGTATAGATTACAACTAGTAAGAGGGAATGATTCCTAGTGAGGATTACTCTGTTGATATTTTCTATTTATTAGTGATTATATATCTACTCTATGAAAGAGTCATTCAATCTATTTGATTACTATAAAATCTCAAGGTAGTGGCACCTTAAATGGTTGTTAGATTATAACTAGTAAGGAGGAGTAAGTCCTAATGAGGATTACTTTGTAAAGGTGTCAAGAATCAGTTGAATCTTGAAAGTATAACAGAAATCTCATAGATGCTCTGGGGACTGGACGTAGGTCATGATATTAAGGACAAACCAATATAATTAACTGTGCATACTTTAATGATATTACTCTAACCTTAACTCTTTGCTTTAATTAATTGAGCTTTTTATGTTTAAATTTTTTAAATCACCCAATTCACTCCCCATTTAAGTGAAATGCTTGCGCTAACATTTGGTATTAGAGTATGGTATTCTCTTTATAGGATTAACATACTAAGAAGGATCCATAAGGAACACTAACCGATGGCCCATATATCAATAGACCTCATGGCTTTAGTGGAGAACCTTACTCATTCTTCAAGGAAAAATCTAGAGTCTTTGTTATAGCCATTAAATACAGTTTGTAGCTAGTGATGGAAGATGGAGATTACATCCCATAGAGAAAGGTAGAAAAACAACTTGTGCCAAATACTAATGTAGCATTTGATGATAACGGCAAAAAGTTGATCACACTAAATAGCTAAGCTATCTTAATGATCCAAAGTGCACTAAGTCAGAATGAATACTTCTGAATATATAACCTCCCAACAACCAAAGAAAAGTAGCAAGTTCTCGAGTAGCTCATGAAGGTATTTCAGGCATAAAGGAAAATAAAGTTAACACTTTAATGATTGAATATGACTTGCTTCATATGAAGTCAAGAGAATTGATAGTTAAGTTTGAACTCAGGTTCACCTATATAATAAATCAATTATCAGCTCTTGGAAAGGTAAGAGACCATAATTCCCTAGTGAGGAAAATTCTGAATATTCTCATGAAGGAATGGGAGGCAAAAGTCATATCTATTGAAGAAGCTAGAGGAAAATCCATGAGATCAATAGTAGCTCTATTTGGAAGTCTTTCCAAATATAAAGGAAAGTTGAAGTTCAAGAAGCGTTTAGATAAGATCGACAACAAATCTAAAGGAGTGGTCTTCAACGCTATAAAAGACAAAGAAGCAAAGGAAGATGATGAACTAGAGGAAGATAATAAACTTGGAATGATTGTTCGAAGATTCAAAAAGTTCTTTAAAAAGGATCAAGGATTTGGTAGATTTCAAAAAGGAGGTCTAAGTAGTAGATGGGAGTTCAAGGATCAAATAATCTATTATGATTACGAGAAGCTTGGACATATCAAATCCAAATGTCCATTTCTAAAAAAATAAGAAGAAGAAAAAGTTCAATAACTTCAAAAAGAAAGCATATGTACCAAATATCTAAGGAGACAGTTCATCTGATGAGGAGAGCGAAGAAGAGGTAAAGGCAAATATCTGTCTTGTTACCCATGAAGAATCCAAAAGCAAAGAGGTACATGAATTACTATATGATTATAATGCTCTACATTTTGAATTTAGAAAACTTGCCAAAGAGCTTAAAGTTCAAAGAAAAGAATTAAGGTCCTTGAGCAAGACATTCCTCTAATTCCCTGAGAAAAATGTCCTAATTTAGAGCAAAAAAAAATCTTATCTCTACCAAACTCTTGAAAAATTCACATGAGAAAGTGAAATGCTCAATGTCATTTTAAAAGCTCAAAGGTTTACAAATGATAGATCTAGAATAGGCTATAGTCTACAACTACATAAGAAAAAAGGTAAAAAGAAACAGGCAAGAAGATCATATGTAAACTATTTTCAAAAAACTGTTCATTCTAAAATGCAACAGTTCAATTCATTTAATCTTGGTTTCCACATATGCATGAATTCTATCATATTTTATCATATAAAGAACATTTAGCTCAAAATTACCATGCAAAGCAGATTAGATAAAATATAGAAAAATTATGACTTACAAGCATACAAAGAAAATTGTTTGAGTTTGCATTCTCTCAACTAGCACAATACTTGCAAAAATGTTCATTATAAGCATCATTATGTTGTTTGCAATTATTGTGGAAAATGTGGTCATATTTCTCATCATTAAAGGTACAAGAAAATGAAGAAGAAGGCAAGAGTTTTTCATGTACCACTAAAGAGGTTTATACAATCTATATTAGAAAGGAGATCTCTTGGAGCACACATTGTTGGAACTACAAAGTCTAACCACAAAGAAAGGCAATGGAGAATAGGAGTATATTTAACTTCAGGATCAACTACCATAGAGTATTATTCAACTATCTTGAAGTGAACAAGAATATGAGGCTCAATTTCAAGCCAATCTTACCAAATTCACCACTGGTATGCTTGATAAGGCTCTCAAGTACCAAAGAAGCCTTGAAACTGAAAGAGAAAAGAGCTAAAGGTGAAGGACCATAATCACTTCAAGTGCCACTGAGAGTGATACCTCTATCACTCCAAATGCAACTTGCAGTAATACCTCTAAAGGCACAAAGAAGAAAACCTTTAAACTTTACATCATTATGAGAGTTGCTAGCACACGAATCAAGGAATTCAAAGCTTGAACATGACAAAAAAATTCAATAGCTGATCAAAGACAATCCTTTATATACCTAAGGTAAAGGTATACAATGGTAAAACCTCTTACATTATCATCTTTTATTATTTATTGAGGGTTTGTATATTTTGGAATCTTAGAAATGAGTATTGCATTTGGATATACATTTTCACATCCCTCAGAAAATCCTCTTCAAAATTTATTTACAAAGTGATTGTATTTTTCAATAGTATAGTTCTTTATGCATACTTGATGATTTGAAAAAAAAAATATTTATTTTATATAGAAAGTCATGATTGATTCATTGTGCTCAATTATTTTGATATGCTTATATTCTAAGAGCATGTGAATTATATTATGTTTCCTACATGCTAACTTTGAATGGTTCCAAGTAAATTAGGATGCCAAGGAAAGGAAAAGAGTCATACTATTTTGTAGGAAAAAGGAGAGAAAGCTTCAATTCAATATTGAGGCTATAAGAAAATTAATTCAAGTCTTGAGGAAGTTGAAGAAGTAGAGCTTAAAGTTGGTGGTGAAAGTACAAAAGGGCAAATTGACATTAGTCCACCAAAACTAAGCAAGTTTCTATAAGGACAAGATATAACACTCTGACTTGTGGCACCTTTATTTATCAAAGTTATAGCTCACATGCATTGAAATAGTTTGGATGACTTAATTGCGGAATAAAACTTTCTTAAAATAACTTAGTTAAAAACATAAGGATAAAGTTTTTGCAATTCAAATCTATCCAATATTGGGATATTAATACATTAATCCAAAATAGACAAATGATAAACAATATAATAGAGTCCATCTACTCATATTTTTCCAAAAAGTTCCTTCTTTACAGTTGTGTCTTTCCTCTTGATCTCGATCTATCTCTTTCATGCAATCTAGAGTTCAAATGAATGAACCTCAGGGTAACAATTAATCTTATATGCAAGTATGAAATATAAATGACAAAATATCACATGTTTAGCATAAAATAATTCACAGTAAACAAGTCGCACTGTAACCATAGTTATCGGCCAATGACCACAGCCCTAATCCATAACTAGGATACACATATGTAAATTTTCTAGCAAATATAGTTAGTCACACATGAATACACACATACAAGCTAATAAGATAATAGTTACTCACCTCAAGCTTGAATCCTTAATTTCGTCCAGCGGTGTTGGGATCAGTAGAAGTGTCATGGTCTGCTTATAAATGTTTATCATTGTTGTTTGTCACTTCTGAAGTCGCCAAGTACCTAACTAAGCAAATTGTTTTTAGAGAGTTAAAAAGTGGTTTCTTTTCAATAATTCATTATATATATATATATATATATATATATATATATATATATATATATTGTGTGTGTGTGTGTAGAAGACCAATAAGCTTTTACTTATAAGGATGAGCAGGCTTTGGGTTCATTTGCAGCAATATATTTGAGGACAATAAAGGCAGATGCATCATTAATATTTATAGAATAGCAAGTGATATTTATATGTGTGACAACAAGTTCTTGCCTTTATGATATATATATATATATATATATATATAGTAAAAGCTCGATGCAAGGCTTAGTCAGAGACACAACTTTTATTTCATGGTGTATACCTATATAAACCTATCTCATCCAGGCTTTGGTTTCCAACATATAGAGGCTTCATACACACACATATATGAATATGCATGACAACAACATCCTTTTGTTATATACACACACATATATACCCACAGCCATGTTTTCTTCTTTTGCCTAGCGTTAAGATAGATAACAGCAACATTTGTGCGTCTATATCAGCCAAGTTCTTCTCTCTTTCTAGCGTCAGGTCCACACACACACACACGGCTATAGTATGCATCGGATAATATACATGTTTGGTTTTAAACTTTCATTTCTATTTTATATAGTAAGTGTGCACACACACATACACACATCAAAACAAATGCAACACGCAAAGACATAAAACAGATGCAACACATCCCTTTTTTCATTTTTAGTTTCAGCAACTTCTGACTTTGCTTCCTAAAGCTTGTCACCCATAACTTTTTGGTGGGAAATGATGGAAATAAGAGGAAGAAGAAGTCCCATCATTTACCTTCGCTGATCAAGCTTACATGACGAGATTGATGGCTGCTCACTTCCCCCATGTTTCCAACAACAAGAAGCAGAGCACATGTTTTCTTGTTTTAAGCTCTCTCTCTACTTCCTCCTCTCTCTCTCTCTCTCTCTCTTGGTCTTAGCTACTCTTAGTCTCCACGGTGAAGCATGAATGGGACAAAGGAAAGTAATATATAGGGACCTAAGGTCCTGACCGAGAGGATGGAACGGACAGAGGGAGTGACTGGCGTTGACGTTGGGCTCAAGATGGATGGAGGAGTCTTAAGAAGCATGGTGTTGCTGCTGTGCATGCTGGTTTCTCGTTTCTTCTCTATGGTTACGTGATCTTCTGCTTTTCCGAGTTTACGTAATAAAAAAGAAACATTGAATCTATCATTGTCATTTTTTTGCTGATATTGCTTATGTGTTTTGATGAGGCTAGAAGAATAAAAAAAAAATGAGTTGCATGAGTTTGGTTAAGTATATGGGCTGGAGGTGTTTTGTTTGTCCAAAAATGTTAGAATAAGAATGAAATGGTTTGGGTCATGTGGGTTAGATGGGTTAGACTTGTATTTTTTTTATTGATTGTTCAATATTGGGCTTGTGAATTTAGCATTAAGAGAGCCCATGTCATTTATTTCAATTAATTATAGATATTAGATAAATCCCTAATTTAATGCAAGGATTTTCCTAAGACATAAAATATCAGTTTTACAATTTTTAGGCCTAAAATTATTCCTTGCTTTAATTTATTTTTTTCCCTAAATTAATTTAAGGAAAATAAGCCTTAACTTCCAATAATTTATTTTACAATTATTTTAGGCCAAAATTTCAATATTTAATTTTCCATGTAATATTACAATTTTCAAATCCCAAAATTTGGTATATTACAAGCATTGTGAAGAAAGAGAAAAAGCAATATAAGATATGGAAGATTCAAAAGTAGATATTAGCGTCCTCTAAGAAACTGTCGACAGAGAGAGAAATAGAAGATAAGAAAGTGTACACACACACACACATGTACATGTACATGTACATGTGTGTGTGTGTGACTACATGTGCATGTACATGTATATATGTATACATGTGTATATCTATGTGCGTGAGACAAATGTTATCAAATAAAAATTGATTATTTATGTCAAAGAAATTTATGTCTTTTTTTAATGTACCCAAATTAAAACATGCAACTATAATCAAGGTTGATTACAAGGGAGGACCCACGTTGAGAATTGCCCCGCTCGAATTTGTTGGCTACATAAAATTAGTTCAAATTAATAAGAGTCTACATAGTTGAAGTATTCAAATAAACCAAATGGCATGGCATGTTAGTGAAGTTTGTTCGAATTTGCTTGAATGCATGGTATGTTTAAATCCGTGCAACTCTTTCTCGGCATTTGACAAGAATAAGTTGTGTGAATTTGCTAGCTTTTATCCTTCATATTTTGATTTGAATGACCTTGTCATGCTTGAATATTAGCTCGACACGTATATTGTTGATCTGCAAAGTGATCCTGATTTTTTGGATTTGCAAGAAAGAGCTAATCTTGCCAAGAGGATGGTTGAAAAGAAAAAATATTTTGTATATCTTTTGGTTTATTTACTTGTAAAGTTAGCATTAACTTTGCCTGTAGCAACTACATCATTGGAAAGAGCATTTTCACCTATGAAATACATTAATACTGCACTTAGTAATCAGATGGGAGATGAATGGTTGAATGATTGTTTAGTGCCTTATATTGGCAAAGAGCTTTCAAAGTTTTTTTTAATTTTTAAAGGAAACTCTAGTTGAGTTTTGGAAACTCGAGTTTATGCCAAGTAGAGAGCTATGTTCTATTTCTTGAATTTGGAAACTCAAGTTTAAGCCAAGCAGAGAGCTATGCTCTATTTCTTGAATTTGAAAACTCCAGTTAAGTTTTGAAAACTCTAGTTTTGAGCTTTATGGACTTAAACTTATTTTATCATCAAAAGTTTAAAACTCAAGCTAGTCACTAATTAACTAGAGTTTTCTCATATGTTCAAATGGTGTTTCAAATCTCAAATCACGATGGTCATTCCTAGAATGAATCAAACTCGAGTTTATCACTTAATGACTCGAGTTTGCCATTGTTTCAAAATAAGTTTCAAATCTCAAATTGCGCTAGTCATTCCTCGAATGAACCAAACTCCAGTTTGTTTGAACAAACTCAAGTTTACATTGCACAGTTTAAATCTCTAATTTCTGGAAATATGCAATTTGATCCATATGCTTCATGATTTCATTTTATATTATTCCCTGTTATACTTGCTCGATTTGCTCATGAGTTTCAGATGAAAATTTAGCAAGGATCAAGGTGAAATCAAATATGGGTTAAATGCAATTAATGAAGAATCAAGAACAAGCATGAACTTTCTCCTTTATCCCAATGGTTCAACTCAAACCGTTACAGATTGTCCAGATCATTCTCCAATGGTCAAATGAAGTTTATGGAATGATGAGAAGGCTAGAAGATAATATGCAATAACTTAATTCCAAATTTCCAGTCAAGAATTGAAGAAACAAATAAAAATATGCAACTATCATATTCCAAATGTCAAGCTGAACATTGAAGATTCAAAGAAAAGAAAATGCAATGGCTTGTTTCTTTGGTTTACTACAAATACCCAGAAAGACTTGAAGATCATATACAACTCAACAACATACGATTACAACTGATTACACTCTTATTTGATTTCATCCTTTGTTATGCATACTACTATTTTGAACTTCAGTGTTTATTCATATATGCTCTTTAAGAGAGTTTGTTTTTTTAAAATCATTTGATTATTCATTTGAGAGAACTCAAAGTTGTAAAACCTGTGAGTTGGGTTATTTTATTGCAAAGTAAGTACTAGGTGTTAGGATTGCTTGAGAGCTACATTATTGTAATCAAAGCCTATTGAGATAGTTGAAAATCCTAGAAGGTATCTGGGGACCAGATGTAGGTCAAGGATAGGACCGAACCAGTATAAATCTCACTGTGTTAAGCTCTTCTTCCCTTATCTCATACTCTATTTTTGGTTTATACTTGGGTATTTCGAAAAGAAGTTTTAAAATCCCCAATTAACCCCTTCTTGGTGACTTCTTCCATTTACATTTCTTTATTCTTGTTAAATATTGCTAGAGATTATTACGGATTTATGATTGGGTTTTGATGTTTTGTGATGGATTTTTCTTGATTATAGGTATTGTTATGGTCTTATTAGGTTTAATTTGAGCTTTCAGAATCAGGTCATCAAGTTGAAATATTAGCTTCTAAGAAGGGGGAAATTGCAAACTACTAGACTACATGGACCAGTCTAGGTAATCAACTAGACTGGTCTAGTCCAACCCGAGGCCATACCTAGACCAGACCTCAGGTTGACCCCCAACCTGATCTGGTCTAGTCCTTGGACATTCCTATTATTTACTATAAAGTCCTTAGTAGAGAATATATATATATATATATAGACCCACACACACACACACATACATACATATGTGTGTGTGTGTGTGTACATATATGTATACACACACACACACACACACTCCCCTCAGGTAAAAGCAAGAATCCTTGTCTAAAAGGATTTCATTAGTAGCATATGTAGCAGTAGAAAATTGAGGAAATTGAGATTGAATGACAGAAAGGTCTTCGCAAGTAGCATCCTCAAGGTGAGTAAACTTCCATTGGACTAGCACTTGAATAATAGGAAGATTGTTGCGGCAAACAAGCTTATAGCCTAAAATCATTTATAGTTCAAGGGTAAATTGGTCGTGGTCATCAATTTGGGGAAAAACTGAGTAATAGGAATAGATGGTCCAATATGTTTCTTGGGAAGGGAAACATGAAAGATAGGATGCACTCTAGTTGCAAGAGGAAATTCAAGCTCATAAACAATAACACCAATCTTTTTCAAGACTATGAAAGGCCTAACATAACGTGTAGCTAATTTGTGAAGGGCAGAACTATTTAGCAAGTTCCTTCGGAATGGATGTAATTTCATGTAAACTATGTCACTACTAGCAATTAGAAATCAGATCTACGTTTATTAGCCTATTGCACCATCATGTTTTGTGCTTTTAGTAAATGAGCTTTAAGACTTTGTAAAACCATCTCACGAGACAAGAAAGTGCAGTCTATCAAATCATTAGCAGAATCACCAGTAGTATAAAGAAGGTGGACTGGCAGGGACACACCATAAACAACTTTGAAAGGCGTTATGCTAATGGCTGGGTGATAAGTAGTATTGTACCATGATTCAACTAATGATAACTACATAGTCAATTGTTTAAGAAAGTCACCAATCATACAACGGAGATAGCACTCCAAACAACGGTTAAGAACTTTCATTTGCCCATCCATTTGAGGATGATATGTAGGGGAATAATGCAAATTACACCATATAAAAGAAATAACTCTTTCCAGAATTTTCTGCAATAAATTGGATCTTTATCGAAAATGATAGATTTAGGAAAACCATGCAACTTCACAACATTATCCATGAAAAGATGAGCTACATCCGTAGCTGTAAAAGGATGTTTAAGTGCCATAAAGTGAGCAGTTTTAGATAAACAATCCACTACAACCAAAATGGTAGTTTTTGAATAAGATTTTGGGATACCACTAATAAAGTCCATAAACAATTCAGACCACAAGGGGTTGAATAAGACTTGGAGAAGCTACTAATTCAAATTTAAAGCATTGACAAGTAGTGCACTAATGCACAAAGTTACAGACATCCTTCTCCATACTTTTCCAATAAAAAATTGAAGCAAGGTGTTTAAAAGTAAAACGGATACTTGAGTACCCACCAATGCCTTCAGCAAAAAAGTAAGTAAGGAGATCTTGACAAAGAACTCAATCTATTGCTACAACAAGTTTCCCTTTACATTTAAGCAATTGATGTTGCTAAAGAAACTTGGAACGAGAAGCTGGATCGCATTCTAAAACTTTAATTAGATTCTGTAAAGAAGTGTCAATCAACCAAGAGTCACAAACTCGTTTATAAAGAGGCAGTACAAGAAAAGAAATAGAAAAACAAGAACCTTCAAGTCTGCGAGACAAGGCTTTAGCCACTACATTGTCACTCCCTTTCAAGTACAAAATCTCATAATGTAAACCCATAATTTATGTAGTTATTAAATACCATTACTTTAGTAAATGCTTCAAGGGTAAATGATCCATGCGAATGAAGAATTTGTGACCCCTTAAATAAGAACGCCACTGTTTAATGTCAAAGAAGATAACAAGAATTTCCCTATCATAAGTAGATAAATGGTGCTTAGTAGGAGCCAAGACTTTACTAGCATAAGTTAAAAGGTTACCATTTTGATATAAAACAACCCCTAATCTAGAACTAGAAGCATCAGTCTCGATAACAAAAGTTTCATTGAAATTGGGCAAGGCAAGAACCGGATGTGACATCATAACATCCTTAAGAGTCTGCAAAGCAGTAGTAGCATTTGAAGTTCATATAAATTTCTCATTTTCCTCATTAAGTCAGTCGAGGGTTTATTAATAGACCCAAAATGCCAGATGAATCAACAATCGTACCTTGTAAGACCTATGAAGCCTCGTAACTCCCAAAGAAAAGATGGTACATACCATATAACAATAGCCTCTAATTTTCAAGGGTCACCTTGAACACCTTAAGCAGAAATTAGGTGACCCAAGTAGTCAATCTTAGTGGCAGCAAAGACACACTTAGAACTTTTAGCAAATAGGAGCTATTGTTTCAAAATAGATAGAGTAGTTTCTAAGTGTTACAAAGGAGAATGTCAATCTTTGCTATATACAAAAATATCATCAAAGAATACTAAAATAAATTTGCGTAAAAAAGGCTTGAAAAAATAGTTCATGAGTCCTTGGAAAGTAGCCTGAGCATTGGTGAGGCCATACGGCATGACCTTGGAAAATAGTACCTCATTAATCTAGAAGGCTGCTTTAGCAATATCATCCTCCCTCATTTGAATTTGGTGATAGCCAGCACATAAATCCAGCTTAGAAAAGAATGCAACTCCTATTAACTAATCTAACAGCTCATCAGTAGCAGTGATTGAGGACTTGTTCTTGATAGTAGCTTCATTTAACTTACAATAATCAACATAGAACCATCATATCCCTTCTTTCTTTTGAACCAAGACCACTAGAGCAGCACAATCACTGGAACTTTCACAAATAATACCATTAAGAAGCATTTGTTTAGTCTGACACTCAATTTCGGTTTTTTGAATAGGTCAATGTAGGTAGGGTCGATAGCTGATAAGAGTATGGTCTTTAAGAGGAATGGAGTGATCAAAGGTTCTACATGGAGGAAACTCAGTTGGTTCATTGAAAACATCAGCAAATGTATCTAAGAGTCTCTGTAACTCAAGCTGTTGTTCAAGAGATAGAGTAGAGTTAATACCGAGTCTTACTTATAATTGAGAAGGAGTATGAATGAGATATAACTCATTAGCTATCATAAATTCACAGAGAACGAAGACTTCCTCTGAACAAAATTGAGTTCTTGAATTCAACCTGTGTAATGCAATAAGATAACCTTTTAAGTGAAATTCAAAAAAGTGTATTTCCATATCCATTGAAAAACGACCCAAGGTCTTAAGCTAGACAACCCCTAAAATAGCATCATAACCTCCTATCTTCATGACCAAAAAATCAAAACAGAAGAGCGAACCCCCATCTCTTAATTAAGATTAGGACAAAATTTGGAGAGGCACGCCTAACAATTATAAGCGACAAACATACAGATAGGCTACTATTCACGCACTTTCAACTTGAGTCTTTTAACTACTGAAGCATTAATAATTTTGTGAGTACTACCAATATCAACCAAAACGATGATCTGCTAGAACCTAATTCGAGTAAGGAGTTTCAGTATTGAAGTATAAAGATGACCCTCAATTGCATTGATACTACCCTCAACAATCCCCTGAATATCACCCAACGCGTCTTCAAATTGCTCTTCCTCATCGTCGATTACTAACATATAGATATGAGAGTCCTTGCATTTATGAGAAGAGGAATATTCTTCAAGGCGCCAATAACATAAGCCTTGCCGACACCTTTCATCCATTTCCTATAATGATAGGTACCGAGTAGGTTTCGAGATGGATCTCGAAGATGGAGTTGCAGATAGGTGTGAAGTGAAGCCTAAGGAAGACACCTTCAGACTTGGTTTGGATAGTTAAGTTGGAAGTTTCAATAGACCAGAAAAATTGGACGTGAATGGGCCAACCTTATTGCCCACTATTAGAAAATTTAGGACCCGAAGATTGAGACTCAACGATCACTGTTCGGTGTGTTCACATAAAGAGTTCGGAGTGTCGCCTTTTGTAACCTAGCAGAGCAAGTCGCACTGGCTAACGAGGGAGGAGAAAAGTTTAGGACAAACTGGCGAATGTTTGATCACAAGTCAGCAATAAAGAGATTTACCGCAATCAGTTCTGGAATATCTACCTCAAACAACAACTCATTAAACTAGCGTTCATAATCAGCAATAAGGCCATCGCCTTGCTAGAGCTTCTTCAAAGCAATCATGGGATGCTCTTCTCGAACGTCAGTAAATTTATCTTCCAAATGCTTGAAATAATCTTCACAGCGAACATAAGCAAATGAAGGGTGGTGCATGAACGTCTAAGCCATCAAAGAGCATAGCCCTCCAAATGAATGCTCAAGAGGTGAATTTAGTGTTCCAGTAGAGTACCATCAACCTTGAAGAATTTCCATAAATGATAAGCCCAACCACAAAAATATGTACCATCAAACCTTCGAAATTCCACATGACTATGATTTTTGGGAATAAAATAAGAGGAAGGTTGTTGTCATTGGCGTAGTTCATGAAAGGACCCGAACGACGAAATGTGAGAGATAGCGATGGAATTAGATCGCTCTTCGTTATTCCTGTTAGGATCAAGAGGTTTCTTTCTAGTATTGGAGTTGGGTGGTGGAGAGAATTGGGTTTCTAGCATCTTTATGAGTTCTTCCAGCCTGGTAGCAGTCTTCTTGAGGTTTGTGATTTCCTGAGAACTTTGTTCAAAATGAGTGTGGACCGTAGAACGGAGTGTTTCAATCCGATGTTCGAGTTCACCCAAACAGTCCTAAGATCTTATTTCCACAGTGCCATGGCCAAACAAAGGACTCTTAACACCTTTGATATAACATAAAAGAGGAAACAAACTAAATTCATTAACAAAAGAGGAAATGGCCACAGTACAACATGTCTATTCCCTATACCTTGCCATGTCATTGCTAATTCTCTCTCCTCTAACTAACTTCTGAGCTAATGAGCATTTTCCCTACTATTATTTACTCTAAAGTCCCTAGTAGAGAATAAATATATGTATCAATATTTGTATTGCCGTCGGCCTTCTCCTTAATTTAAGGTAAGGAACTTCTTCATATCAACATTGAGTTGAGGCTGAACCCATATAGTATCATAAGAGTAAAGTAGTAGACTTGAGAAATAGATCAATGGGAATGAAAAATTTTCGTTTGATTTGTTGCTTGCTTTGAACCATTTGATCGTTAGCTCTAATTTATGCCTTAACTGTAGTATATTTTAATGCTTGTGTTCATAGTTCTTACATGACTATTCGTTCTTACATACAACTTTAGTATATTTTTATGCTTTGATCCATTTGATCGTTAGTTCTTACAGGACTGTTCAATGGCAGGTTTCATCATCATTATCTTCCATACCCTTTGTTACTCTTGAATCTTCCCAATATCTTTGCAAGCTATCATCAAAATCTGTAATAGTCTTGAGGTTTTATTCATACCCTTCATTTCTCTGTATTCTTATAGTTTCTCTTTATGATTTTGTTTCTGTAATGCTAACAAAGATCTCTAACACAGACACATGATGACAGGGATGCTAATCAATACCTTCTTGTAATCACTCTCAATCAATGACTTTTTACACCCTCCACACAGACACACCTTGTGATTAGAAAATTATAGACACGTCATTAGGCGGAATTTTTTTTTTTTGGCGGGGTTGTTGACATAGACAAAGTCAAGGAAAACCTGTGAAATTAATAGGGCTAAAATATAATTTCATGAACATCTGAGTTCTATTATATAATTTTTTTCCACCCTGATTTTAATTTCTGGCTCCGTGCAGGAGCAATATCATAAGTTGAGAGATTATTTGCAATGAAGTGAAAAAGTGTAACCCCAACACAACTTTTGCTTTATTTTAGGAGAATCAATGAGTGCATTGGTGCTACGAAGTGAGGAATTTTAGACCTATTATTGGGTTGGACGGGCGTATTTTGAAGGGGCCTTATGGGGGAATACTACTTGTGGTCGTTGGACGTGATGCTAATTTTTCATTAATTAGCTTGGGTCGCTGTTGAGGGAGAAAATAGAGACTCATGGACCTGGTTATTAAATAACTTATTTGATAACATTAAACATTGGCAGCATGAGATCGAGAAAGAAGATGGGTATTCATATCTGATCGGAAAAAGGTACTTTAACTAGTGTTTAAATATTCAAATTAAATTAATTATTGCGATTAAATAATACTTAACTAAGTATGGCAATGACATGCAGGGTCTGTTCCTGCATTTCAAGAGCTACTTGAAGGTATTATTGAACATAGATTTTGTGTTCGGCATTTGTATGCAAATATGAAAAATCTTTTGTGGCTTCATACTCCCCGGTAATTGAGCCCATCAATAGATAGAACATGTGGGAGAAGGCTGATGATGATGAACCAATTGATCCTCCAACGTATCACAAGCGTCCTGGATGGCCACCGAAGAAAAGAGAAGTAGATGAGGACACAACAGAAAATGCAAAAGAGAAGCGAGACAATACAATTGTTGAAGGTTCCAATTGTCATAAGCATGGCCATAACCGAAGGTCCTGCAAGGAACCGTTAACAAGTAATGCTAGTTCAAGCAAACAACCCAAGAAGAAGAATACACGTCCCATGCTACCAATCCAGCGAAATCCACAAAATGTGAATCAATCTTCTTGCACACAGGAGTCCTTCAATGCAACTCCTCCGGGGGCAGTCAACCTTGATTTGGGATATGACTGTTATGGTTACTTGGATCTAATACTTTACTAAACATATTTTGGATGTAATTTAGTGAAGATATTTTGGATGTAGTACTTTTGAAACAACTGGTTTTAGTGACAATATTTTGGATGTAATAGTTTAGTGAAACTTTTGGCTTTGGTGACAATATTTTGGATGAACTACTTCAGTGAAGATATTGGATGTACTGCCCATATTTTGGATCTATAATGTCATATCTTTCTCCCTTTAAAGTAAATCCTTTGTAGGCCCTATTCTTCCTTTTGCTTATAATTAATGTTCTTGCTTTTTTATTATAATTCTTGCCAATAATCTTAAAACTTATCATCGTTTGCTTGTATTTCTTGTTCTACATACTGAAAATTGTGAGTGGCAAATTCAGTAAGTAATATTATTTTTCCAAATTAATTCTGCCTTGTCCATGACTTATTAATCATATGATTCATAAAATTGTCTTCAATTTTTGAAGTTTCAGCCTTGCAAGGTTAATTTCTAAAACCAAATGAGATTCATAAGAAGCTTCTTCAAAAAGTTTCTGATTCTGCAAACACAACCCACTATTTTCTTCTGATACCTGAACTTGCTCTAGCTTTAGTTTTTCATTTTCAATCTCCTGTAAATGGGGAAGAAAAGTGTCAATGATTTAGGAAGTTGGAAAGAACAGTTGTACGAGAAAAATTCAAGCATGCCTGAGACTGAATTTTCTTCTCCAACTCATCTATGTGTTCAACAGATACAAACTGTTTAGAGGACGCAGATGAACCACCGCTGGCAGCTGCAAATTCATAACTTATTATTAACTTTGCCGAAGACGATCGCCTTCCGCTGAACTTCGTCGAAGCCGGCCGCTCCTCCCTCAACTTTGCCGGCGCTTGTAGTCCGTGTCTTGCCCTAGCCCTCCCCTCTGCATTTATTCTTTTAGGTCTGCATTTTATTTATTTTCTTTTAAAATTAAATGTACAGATTATAATTAACCAAAATAATATAATTTGCTATGTCAGATTTCCGAATAAGCGAGCCACATAAGCTAATCTAATGGAGTTTGTGCCACATAGGATGAACTAACACCATCAAAGGCAGCGCTAAATCCTTTTCAAACTTCAGGGACCAATGATTATAAATAGAGTAAACCGGAGGGACCAAAATCTTTTGTTTCAAATTTAAGTGATCGAAATTAAAATTGGATGAGACTTCAAGGACCAAAAGTTATATTAGCCCATTATTATAATATATAAGAAGAAATTTCCCTAAGTGCATGTTTTTGTTGATCATATTGTTCTTATTATGGCTAAGTCAAGAGAAGAGATTAACTATAAACTTGAATTATGGAGAATGACCTTGAAGTCCAACAGTGTTCAATTGAGCATGAGTAGTAAGACACAATAGGTGTAATGATAGAGGCGAGTTAGAAGTCATTTGGATGTTAAAACAAGAGAGAGAATACATCATTTCGCAGATGTAAAACTTAATATATTTGGCATCTATTATACAAAAAGATTGTGAAATTGATATAAATGTTAATCATATAATTTAAGTTAAGTTAGATGATTTCATTTTTAATCGGAAAGTGTCTAATTAAGTAAAGAGAAGTTTTATCGTTCTACTGTCGAACCAACAATTAATGCTATATGCTCTTCATAAAGTTGATGTAGCTCAAATGAGGATGTCGGTATATATACAACAAAAGATAATATTTGTAATGAAACTATATAAGGAAGAATTGGAGTGACATTTAATGAAAAGAAAATAGCACTCCTTTAGTTTTTGATATATGACATATTTAAATAATTAATCTTTGCCTTAAATATAATATATAATTTTCATATTTGTTAATCTTTTTTTTAATTTACTCCTATTGATATTTCATCTACAAACAATAGTTAAGGATAAGAGGAAATTAAGAAATATGACTAGGTAAGATGTTTTAGTAACATCCATGTCATATTAATTAATTTAACTAAAATTTTTAATTTAATTAAATTAGATTAATATGTCTCATATTATTAAGGACAAGATGGACTAAAAAGTTGTGTGAGGTGATTTTAACATACTAACAAATTTTATATGCATCAATAGGGAGTTCAGATTAAGCAGCACGAGTCCCTTGAAAAGGGTTAGAGTAGGAAGGCAAATATATATATATATATACACACACACACACACACATTCACCAAACATATCGACTGGTACACATAGGTCAGTAACTAATTAATTAATCCAACAAAAATTTGTTATTGAACGGTTTACAACTGTAATAAGAAAATTTAAAATGAAAAAAGTTTACTTCATAAAATATTAGTTAAATATATTTTTAGTTCTTTAAGTTTTATATGAATTATATTTTTAGCAATTTAACTAAAGTATACTTTTTGTTATATATTTCTAACATCGTTAATATTACTAACGGAAAACTTGACACAATAAATTCAAGTGATGAATGTGTAGCTGGTAAAATATACAAGTTTTATTTTTTAATATAATATATATAGATTATTAAACTAAAATAAACTAACAAATCGATGCATAAGAAATTGAGGTTCTGTTATTCAGATTATTAAAGTAAAATTTCTTAATACAATATGGTTTCAATAGTGACTGTTGATTGAATTTTTAGATATTTTTCAATTCACACATATTTTAAATTTAAGATTAATATCATTTAATTATACAATGATCATTTAAGTTTACACAGTAATCATTCACTACAAAAAAAAAAATGTTGGATCAGGAACAGAATTATTGACGGAAAAAATTTCGTCAGAAATAACAAACGGAATTCTGTCGGTAATGTCTTTTACCACAATTTTTTCTGTAATGGACGTTTTCTGTCAGAATTACAATTGCCGACGAAATTCCATCGCAAATCAAATTACTGAAAGAATTCTATTGATAATCAGCATTTTTTGTAGTGAATTAAGTTTGTTGTGTCAACGTTTTCCATTACTAATATTAATAATGTTAGAATTATATAACTAAAATTATACTCTATAAAGTTAGTAGATTAAGAGTATATCTCATGTAAACTAAAAAATATTAAAAGTATACTAGCCTAAAATATTTTAATAATAGTCTTCAGTTGTAAATTAACTATTCAAATATTGCTTTAATTCTCTATGCATATCAAAATTTTACCGCTTAATTAAATTTATCTGTATTTTATGTAACATAATAATATTATTATTATTATTATTATTTTATAAAATTTTAAATATGAAGCATTTAAATTTTTACAATATAACAATGAGATGGGCACGCTTGTGGGGAATAAGCATTGTATTATAAGAAACTGCGATCACGCGTTACGTAATAGGCCCTTTTTTTTGTAAATTCTTTTTTAAATTCCATCTATCTGTACATAGTATATGTTCTCATGTCATCAACATATATTTTATGGAAGCATATATTATTTTGCATAAAAAAATATATATTTTATGGAAGCAATTTTTTAAGAAAACAAATTTCTACGTTTCAATATTAGAAACTTGATCAGACAACTTGGCTTTTTTCAATAAGTAAAATACTAAAGAGATCTACGTGACCAAATAATTGTCCCCATTTTCGTGTCTCCATTTTCTTATCGTGTCTCTGCCCCCTCTTTTTTTATTATTATTTTAATGATCAATATTCATTTTTAATCTTCGACCAAAAAAATATACATATTTCATCATCAATTTAACATCATTATTATCTTACTAAATAGTAATCAATCAATTAAGATATAGTAATGAACTATCGTGCCATCAGATTCAAGTTGTGCCAAAGCATTAGATCCAACTTGATCAATCAATTTAGGTCCGTGGTTGATTCGGCTTCGATTGGCCTATGACATATGCCAGATCGAGTTGGATTCATGCATAAAATGTAAAAAACAATTCTTTATATATAAATTTTTTTTTAAAAAAAAAGTCAATATACAATAGATTATAATAAATAGGACAATTGCTAGAGAATCTCTCGTTGTGAATTTAATTGTGTACGGGTACCTAATAATGCACGTTTCCGAGTGGATCGATACAGCTCATCTTTATTGGGTATGACTCTTTTTTAATGGCAGCATATCTTCAATTACATTCAAATGTCTTCTATTTTACGATTATAAATTGTATATATTTTTTTTTATATAGTAAAAATTGTATATATCTAAAGAAAATAAGAGTTGCAGATAGGTTGGCCCATGTCTAGGGGTAGATCTTAAAAATTTATGAAGAGGAAGGACTAATTAATGGCAGGGATTCAGGTATCTGGGGTTCGGGAGCAACGCCCCCAAATTTTTTTATTAAGAAAAGTTTTAAATACACTAAAAAATAAAAAAATATAAACAATAGATAAAAAAAGAATATAAAAAAAATATTCATAAAATCAAGTGAATAATAATGATGAGAGAGACAGTTATTTTATAAACCTGTCATTTAGAAAAATAAAGCTAAGTTCTATTAGAAATGAAGCTACATAAATTATAATAAAGGGTGGGCACTCAATAAATCCAAATATATATATTTTAATAACAAAATAATATTACAATGAAAATAATTACAATGTCATCTTTTTAGGCTTTATTTTTTAGAATTTCATCATAACTGTCTTATTATCAATATTATCAAATACATCTTTTTCGATATAAGACACTAAACAATCATTCAACCATTCATCTCTCATCCGATTACGAAGTGCAATCTTGATGTATTAAGGGGGACATTTAATTTAAAGATAGACAATCATTCAAACATGTATTATTTTTTTTAAAAAAAAATCCCCCAATTCAAAGGTGGGTACTTAATTACCCCTTTAATTATGTACCTAGATCCGCCTATGCCCATGTCCTTGAACAGATTTAAAGTGTCTTTGGATAACAAATTTTGCCATGAGAGATTTTTTATCAATTTTTTCTAATAAAAATTAACCCAATCTTATATGAATATATATATATATATATATATATATATATATATATATATATAGAGAGAGAGAGAGAGAGAGAGAGAGGTGGAACTCATACATTTGGTATGATATTCACTACAAAAAAACATCGGATCAAGAACGGAATTATTGACAGAACAAAAATCTATCAGAAATTATTGACGGAATTCTGTCGGTAATTTCATTTCGTAACGGAATTACCCATTGAATTCCGTCAATAATCTCTTTTACAACAATTGTTTCTGCGACGAACGTTTTCATCGGAAATCCACTTGCTGACAGAATTCCTACGCAAAATGAAATTATCAATGAAATTCTATCAATAATTCCGTTGCTAATCCGATATTTTTTGTAGTGATTATTTGAAGAAGATTGTGTTTTGACTGAAATCGTATAATTTTATACACAGTTTTAAAGAAATTGTTTTCACCTGTATGATCATTAATCATTATCTTAACTTTTAAAAGAATTATTTTATTGATAAAAATATGTTAAAAAAGTATTTGAATTATGTATAATATCTTTAATTTTGATGAATCTTCATAATTTCTTTTTCTTTTTCTTCGCTAACTCATGATCCAATTATATTCTTTAGGAAGTTTGAACTCACAATTTCACGCTTATAAAAACACTTTTTTTTTAATAAAAAAAAAAGGACTTTTTATAGCTTAACACATTTAAGAAAGGCTTAAAAGAAAACTTTGATGTCAATTGGGCTACAAGGCCTTAACAAATTCACGCACACATTATATCCTTTATATAGTTCGAACTCAATCTCACCCTTAATAAAGCATTTTATTTACTTAATATGTTTAATAAAATCTTAAGAGAGGTGTTTAGCATTATTTGAATTATAAATCCTTAACAAACTCACACGCCTTTTTTTTTTTTTTTTTTTTGACATTCCTGATAAAAAGTAAATAAATAAGAATGCATTATCAACTCAGGTTAGTGTAATGCTGGTAATCTGTAAGAGTTCTTGCTTATTTAGCATATAGTTGAGACTTGGGATAACGAAGCGATTATAAATAAAAGGTGTTTTTATTATGGTATTAATATCAGATCTGACCGGGTGATGATCGAAACAATGAACCAAGTCCTTTAATCAACCGAATTAAATTTGATACTTTTTTCTCCCCACGTATGCTTAAACCAATTTTATTTTGAGTTTAAAATAGTAATAGATCATGTTGAATATTTCATTTATTTAAATATTAATTTCTTTCTTATTAAATATGAGTCTTTTCATACTTATATATGAATATTTGTGTATATTTTAATTAAATTATATTTCCTTTATTCTTAAATATAAGACAGAGTTAACTTTTTTTTAGAGATATTAAGAAAGTTAATTAAATTAATTTAAAATATTTTGTTTCTTTTTTTTCTAAACTATTTTACTTAACTTATAAACTAATACATAATCTCATAACACACGATATATAATTAAGTAATTTATTTATCTTCCTTAATCCCTAAAAAAAAAGTCAATTATGTCTTATATTTAAAAAAAAATATTTTAATCATGATTAAGTTAACCCAAGTTCAACCATAGTGAGACCGCTTACCCTTAAACTATCTATTGCCGCGATCAATTCCATGACTTTGACTTTAAATATCTTAACTTTTATCCATTCCAATCATAAATAGAGAAGAAGTCCCACGACAAGAGAGCAAATTTTCTCAGTATTTTTCCCTCTTCATCCCTCAGTATCCCTCATCTGCCCCATTGATCTCAATTAAAAGTTAATCTAAGATGGAAGAGGAGAGGAGAATGAATGGCTAGATAGAAGGATACTGAGGGAAAAGGAGGGAATGATACTGAGGGAATCCAAGTCCACAAAACAATACTCCTTAACATTTTTAATTGATACTCCCTCCGGTCTTAATTATAAGACGTAGTTGATTTTTTTGAAAAAATTAAGGAAGTTAATTAAATTACTTTAGAGTATTTTTATTTTTATTTTTTTTCTTCACACTAATTAGTTTGATTAATAAACTAATATATAATCTAAGCATACACAACATATAAAATGATTAATGTAACTTATTTAACTTTCTTAATTTCTCTAAAAAAATTTAACTATATCTTATAATTAACACCGAAGGTAATAAGTATTACTTAAACATGTGATCTATTCCTAAAAATTACCCATTTGATTTTTAAAACCTTAACCTTTATCTCTTTCCCTATATCATATAAAAGAGACAGAGAAACAATGATTCTATTCATCCAAGTTGATATTAATTACATTGCCCTTAGGATTGATCCATTCTTAAAATTTACTCATCTGATTTTCAGTACCTGAAATTTTATGATATCTTTCCCTATCATACAAGAGAGGCATTGAAACAATACTCCTTTATCCATCTAAGATGATATTACGTTTCCTAAAAATTATTTATTTGATTTTCAAAACATTAACCTTTCTTTCTTTCCCTATGTCATATAAGAGAGACATTGAAATAATAATCATGATCCGTCAAATTAGGTTGAGAATACGTAGCCCTCAGACATAATCCATTAATAAAAAATACTCAATTTGATTTTCAGTACTTTAACTCTTATATCTTCCCCTGTCATGAAAGAGACACTAAAACATACTTATCATGTTGCATGACCTGAGCCATGATTCATTCTCAAAAATGACTCTTCATTTCACTCAAAAGTGATGGTCTCTTGGGGTTGTAGTTGTATATATAAAATCCCATTCAATTATTGACATTTCTTTTTTGGCCTTCATCGTTGACTTTTCATTGTCTATTTATATCTTTCTTTTCATAAAATTAATTAATCACAGACTACATAAAAAGATATCTTATTATTTTCATGACAAAGATTTTTATGAGTTGGAAATTGACCATCATGCAATCGACACTAGGACAGGCCCAACACGACTTCAATTTTTAAAATTTGTGGGCCGGCCATACTGTTTAGAATTTTAAAAGGAAAAACATATTTAAATATCCCCCATTAAAATATTTTTTTCTCAAAGATATTTGAAATTTGTCTAAAGATTGAGTCCATAAGATGGTGCAACTTATTTTCAGACTCAGTAGGCACAAATTTTTCTCAATTGAGTGGAAACATACTACATCTAAATAGTTATGTAGAAAAGTCATATAATTGTTTATATGTTCACACACCCTTTTTTAAAAACTAAACGTATAGTAAGATACTTGCACATAGTTATATATATGGTGTAAATAGTTGGAGAAGAGTTAAACTCTGATTTTGTACGATCTAGATTTGAATTTTCTTAAAATGATTATTTTTAAATAAAAAATATTTTTAAAAAGCATAGTAGTTAAGATATTATCTTTATTTTATATTCTATACTCATTAAAATAATTTTTATTAAAAAAATATATAAAATTTTAAAAACTCTTATTTAGATCGTCTAAATCAAATATGGTAATAAGCACAATGTTATATAGGTGCCAATACTTGACAGTTTTTCTTTAATAACCATCTAAGTATAATTAACATACTTAACATTTATTTAGTATAACCATCAAATAATAGTCTGATAATCGTTGGCGGCTATTTGTGAATAACCTTCAAGTATTGTTGGCTAATTTTTTCTCAAATAGGGGGCTGGTTTCTACATCAAAACTATCAAAATAGAAACCAATAGTAAATAATAGCAAAAAGCAAAACAATTAGGGCCACTGAATTACTCAAGTATAGCAAATAACTAAGAAACACATACATGTTATTTGATTTAAGATGTGATCCATTCTTAAAAATTAATTATTTGATTTTCAGAACATTAAACTTCATTCCTTTCCCTATCATAAGAGAGACAGTAAAACATACTTCTGATATTATATGACCAGGGACACGATCCATTCTTAAAAATGACTCTTCACCAAAATTTATTCTCTAGGGGTTGTTGTTGTACATATATAAATAGAAAAAATCTTCCTTCACGCCAATTCCATTCAATTATTGACATTTCTTTTTTGGCCTTAATCGTTGACTTCACATTTTTTTATTTATATCTTTCTTTTCATAAAATTAATTAATCAAAAAACTATATAAAAGAAATCTAATAATTTTCATGACAGAGATTTTTATGAGTTGGAAATTGACCATCATTCAATCGCCAATAGGACAGGCCCACCACGACTTCAGCTATCTTATATTTTTACAATTTGTGGGCTGGCAATATATATATATAGAGTTTTAAAAGGAATAACATATTTACACTTATATGGGGCCTTAATCGTTGACTTTTCATTGTTTATTTACATCTTTCTTTTCATAAAATTAATTAACAAAAAAACTACGTAAAAGATATCTTATAATTTTCATGACAAACATTTTTATGAGTTGGAAATTGACCATTGTGCAATCGCCACTAGGACAGGCCCAACACGACTTCAGTTATCTTATATTTTTTGTACAATTTGTGGGCTGGCAATACTGTATTGAATTTAAAAAGGAAAAACATATTGAAAAATTCCCCCATTAAACTATTTTTTTTTTCTCAAAGATATTTGAAATTTGTCTAAAGATTGAGTCCAGAAGAGGTGCAACTTATCTTTAATAGGCAAAGCTTTTTCTCAATTGAGTGGAAACATCCTACAATCTCAATGTGTATGTTTGGCATACCGTTTGAAGAGTCCAATTAGACTTATGCATTATTTGAATTAGACTTATAGAAAAATGTATGTTTGGTTAAGAAGTTGTTTCAGTCGGACTTATAGAATAATTTTTCAAGATCCTGAAGTATTGTTTTAGTACCATTGAGTATTCTAAAGTATATTTTTAATACTAATAAGCACCTTAAAAAAAATTTCATATTGACTATAAGTTTAAATATAAAAAACTATTTATGTTTCCGCCTACCTAAACATATATCACATTTCATAATCTGATTTTTTTCATAAGTCAGATTGACAATAAGTCATTTTTCTTATCGGTATCCCAAACAAGCTCAATAGTTATGTAGAAAAGTGACATAATTAAATATATGCTGCACACAATAGCACACATCCTATTTTAGAAGCTCAATGTAAGACACTTGCACATAGTTATGTATATGATGCAAATAGTTGGAGGAGAATTAAACTCACCGAACACAATTGGCACTCACCGTTGGGATTCGTATACACAGCGGAATTAAATTTATCCATTAAATTACAAATCACAAGAAGAGGATCTATCAACAATGTTTAAATCGAGTTAGAGTTAGTAAATAAGAACCGTACCTATGTGAACTCGTGTGCGTGCTTTGCAAACTCGTGGGCTAACACCTTCTTTGGTCAATCAATCTCTAGGAGCCGACTCTACGAATCCACTCCCTCTACCGGTATCTACATCGAACAGCACTACAACACAAACAACAGCGTGCTAGCACCTTCAAACTTTTGCAAACTCATGGGCTAACACCTTCTTTGGTCAATCAATCTCTAGGAGCCGACTCTACGAATCCACTCCCTCTACCGGTATCAACATCGAACAGCACTACAACACAAACAGCAGCATGCTAACACCTTCAAACTTTTGTCTCACGTCTCTTTTCTAGGGTTCTTTTTGTGGCTCTACAATTCTTTTGTGTGTGTAATCAAATTACTTACAACCTAAGGGTATTTATAACCCTAATGGGCCGTATTAAATATTCAAAATCAATCTTATTAATTTTGCAATTAAATTGGAAATTAAATATGTCTAATTGATTCAATCCAATCTATTTATTTAATATAAATTGAAAGCCAGCTGATTTGATTTATCTTTATAAATCAAATCATTGATTTATCTTCATAAAGCAAATGTAAAAGTTATTTAATGATTAACCTCTATGGCATAATTTCCAACACTCACCACTACATAAGTGTTGATATTTGATTATGTTTGCCTAAATTTGATGGTTTTAGACCGTTAAATAAGGATCGTATATTCTCATAGAAAAATATTTTACAATTTGTGAACTTCAAATATTAGGTCCTATATTTGATGGTTTTGACAACAACAAAAAATGTCAAGTATTGGATAGGCTATGTGACTTATGGACTCGGTTTTAGTGCTAATCATTGTTCTTAGCTCTTTCAATTCATCATATCTATTTTTGGACAGTCAATATTTTAATTTTTATAAAATTATAATTTTTAAATAAACAATTCTTTTTAAAAGAATATTAGTTAAGAAATTATATATATTTATTTTATATTTTATACCCGTTAAAAAAAATTTATTAAAAAATATAGACTTTTATAACTCAGATCTAGAACGTCCAAATCAAATTTGATGGTCCAGATTTGATAAGTAGTGAAAGCTAATCACAGTATTATATGGGTACAAATACTTCACGGTTCTTCTTTGATAACTATCCAGTATAGTTAACATACTTGACGGTTGATTATGGGACCTGTGGGTTTCAAACATGGAATTAGAGCATGTTATCAGTATATATATGAAAAAACTGCTCATCCTTTTTTTCTTTTTAGGAAACTAAAAAAAAAAAAAATCTTCAGCAAAGTAATAATTAATTGTGACTTTTAAGAATTACGAATATTCTGATTCTTTCACAGATTTCTTTAACAAGGACCACAATTTTAACGAAAAATTTAGTCTACTTCCAAGCTCTGCCGCAGCAATTGATTTCAAGGATCGCTATGTGGCGACTCAACTTGAGTCTTGTATGAAAACACTATATCTTGTCAAGCATATATCGTGTCTCAAGATGTTCATTCAATTATCTCTTCTGCTCTCATTTTTAATCAGAGTGAAGTTTGATCCTAGGACTTGTGTGTAATTGGTATGGTATCAAAGTTCACGATCCGCACATAAAAAGTATCTTTCTTTGCTTTTGTAAATACTTTTTATTTCTTGATATAACACATATTTATTTAATTTTATTAGATTAAAAAAATTAGTTAAATAAGTTAATTTAAATGTATTTTCTAAAATACCCTGGCTAGCTTCCTTAATTCGTTCATTCACTTTCTTCTTTATTATTATAGAACGAGTATCAATAGAAGTAAATTAAAAAAAAGTACAAATATAAAAAATATGTCTTATATTTATGATAAATATTAACTAGATTTAAATATGTTTTCTTATATTGAGAACCAGGAGTAGTTCTTATACACATCAAAGTTACACTTACGTCTTTTAAAGTAACAAATATTTTGATTTCACTTCTACAAAATACACTTTTTACTTTTATTTTATTTTATTCTTTTATATTTCTATGTTCATTTTTTATGGAACATCTATTTAATGACCTAGTTTTCTCATCTTAGTTCTTTTTTCTTTTTTTTAAAAAAAGGCTTCAACTCCGAAAATACTAATATCTTCTCCATGATAACTAAATCCCAATTAAAATTAGACCCCATGTTCTAGCAAAGGTAACAAATAAATTGATAAACATGTTAAGGTGTAAAAATACACATGGGCTTTTTTTCTAGAAGCAAACATACATATATGCTTTTTTTATGAGCAAAAATACATATTTAGTTATCATTTTAGAGCAAAAGTCACATCCTACCGTTAAGTTACTATTCACCGTAACGAGAAAAAAAAATATTAGGTGAACAGTAACATAACGACGGTAAACAGTGACTTAATGGTGAGATGTGACTTTTGTTCTTAAATGGTAACCGCATGTATATTTTTACTCCTCAAAAAAATATATATGTATTTTTACTCTTAAAAAAATACTCATGTATATCTTTGTACTTTAATTCTTGATAAAACCAATTTGGTAAAAATCATACGTACTGGATTGCCACAAGCATCCCCAAAAGCAATACTGATCTGATCTGTTGTACGTACAGGAGACGCACAGCTCGTACATATAATCACCGTGTAAGGACAGGTCTTTACCACGATAAATGAAAGAAATAATAAGGAAACTAATAGGCTACATGTGTGTTTATGTTTTTTTTTTTTTTTTTTGATAATAAAATTTTAGGAAAGGAGTTGGGTTCACCTACAGTCTAAGAGTAGAGTACTTAGAGCCCAGTCCACAGGGGATACTGGTCAGAGAATACACATGCCTCTACCTCTACTAGTGTTACCACTGCTTCCTAGACCCTTAGGATGCCTCTCTAGCGCCTTGACCAATGCAGGGATTGAACTCTCTCCTTAAAAGTGAAGAAGACCGACCCCACGCAAGTTAAAGCCAAAGACGAGGGTTACGGAATCAAAGAACGAGAAATTAATCAATGGAAAGAGGTTTTTGTGAGGCATATTCTAGCTGCCATTAGAGGATGAACTCTCTTCGTGAGTTAACTTTTAAAATTACTCCAAAATTTTAGTCATTAAAAAAAAAAAAAAAAAAAAAAAAATAAAATATATATATATATATATATATATATATATATATATCTCCCCTTAATCTTTAATTTTTAAAATTAGATAAATATATCCTATAATAAATTATTTATACTCCCTTCGCTCCTAATTAATCATGGAGTATGTATAATAAATTTTTAGAATAATTAATCTGTTGGTCCTTATCATTTAATAAAAAAATTAATTAATTATATCCCTATTAAAATTTTTTTTTGTAGGTTCTTATCCTTCCACTTATTTTTTTATCAAGTTCTTATAGTTTTTTTTTTTTTTTTTTGCTTTTTATCATGCTCTTATAGTTTTACATGTTTTTTTAATTAGTTCTCTGAAGGTTTAAATCTACGCAAATTATTCCAGATAGTCAATTGTATATCCCTCTAAACTTTATTTTGTGTGTGATATAGCATCCTTAAATTTTGAATTATATGCAAATAAATTTCTTAAACTTTATTAACACGTCATAAAATTTTGGAATATTGCATAAGTAACCCAAGAGGGCCAAAAAACCAGGGATAATCGACCGTCTACGTGGCAATCCAAACTTTGATCTTCTAGAAGGACACGGTTTTGTCCTTCATGATATACTCAGCACGGCGACTCTAAGATCAACGAACGGGTCAGAACGCAGATGTTGGAGTCATATGATACTAAAAAAAACAAAGAATATTAGTTAACAGATAAAAGTTTGATATTTTATATTTATTATGTGTCAACATTTAATATTTTTTATGGAAAAAAATTTAAATTTTTTCGAGTATATATAATAAAATTGGAATATTGTTTAAGGTTGATTCATCTAGTAGCTTAGACTATTTTTTCAGGTGCTTTTAACATTCTAAAGTATTTTGTTATATATCTAACATCATGAATTACTTTATCAAATGCATTCAGCACCCTAAATAAATATTGAAAACAATATACTTAAGAGTATTTTATCGCCCTAAATAAATATTGAAAACAATATACTTAAGAGTATTATATGCAACTTCACTTAACAGACTTTTTGATGAGTTAACGGTGAAGTTAAAGTTGCTCATGAAAATGCCTGAAGAGCAACATTGCTTTTTAAACAAATAAAACTATAATTGCAAAATTAAATTACGAATACGTACCTGGTGCCCCTTGAAAAATACTTCAAATGGTTGGATGTATCACAAAATACTTTAAAATATTGGCTTTAACTGAAAAATATTTTAGAATGCTTGATTAACATTAACCCTAGAAAGAATAAAAAAAGCATAATAAAAAATATTAATATTAGAAATAAAATCAACCATACTTAAGTTAAAAAAATTATACATGGAAAAAGCATCATACATGATTTTTTTTTTTTTGGGTATTTTTCTGTTACCCTATTTCTATAATTGATTTGAAACGGTCAGTCAGTCTCAATTTTCCAAAAAGGTGTTTACATGGAAAAAGTTGCATCACTTGGATAAGAGTAGATAGAGAATTTAGACCCTTTTTTATATGATGGAAGACTTTTTTTAGGAAATCCGAATTGGAACAAGAATCGAAATAGATTTTAGGGTTAATTTGTAAAATACCTATAAACTTATACACAATACCCAATATGTAAAAATGTTTATAATTATTTTTTGTACAAAAATACTCATAAATTTTAAAATTAGAGTGACAATGTACCGTTAAAACCATATAATGTCTGTTACTTTTGGTAGAACAAGAAGAAGATGTGCCCTGCAATAAAAAGTAATGGATGTTAGATGTTGTCAATAGTTGTATTATTTTTACTACGATTTTTAAAGTTTATTATGGGTATTTTTACATTAAAAAAATCATAAATCTTTTTACACATTACATATAAGTTTATGTGTATTTTTACATTTTACACCTAAATTATAAACATGTGTTTGGTGTGAAGATAAAATTCTGATAAAAAGTTAATTAATATACATATTTAAAACAAGAAAAAGAATAAAATGCCTTTTTTCTAGGAGGAAAAAAAGAACTATCCTCTGTCGCCTGCTTCATTGGTACCACATAGCCATTGACAACAACATAATGAACTGTTGTTCAAAATACTAAAGAGGTAGGGATTGAACAATAACAAGAACCTATACAACTAAGATTGCATATATTGTAAATATACAATAATTCTCTATAATATGAAAACTCAGAAATAAACTCATAAAACTACTGAAATACGATAATGAACTTTGAAGAAATCTGAGCCCAACGTATGTTGTCTCCTTAAGAGAATTTGCTCCCTCTTTTTACCGATGCCCAAGGTTAATTAACAATTGTCTCCTAGGATAGAATAGATTTGCATCTTCAAAATGATGGCACTCTCAATTAGAAGCCCGAACAAACACAACGAGTCTACTTTCAGAATCACACGGAATATGATTGATAATGCAATATGCAAAGACGAGTGTTTGAGATTGAGTTCAACAATTGATTTTTTGTTACTAACACGTCTTATTTATAGACAATGGAAATCAATCAGATGGGCTTGACTCCTTCAAGCGAACTGGTGCGTCGCATGAATAGACACACCAAAATGGAGCGAATGACCAGAATGGATTAGTCACAGCAATCCAATATTATGGTTCGCTTACAACCGCTTGTTGGGAAAACAAAGGAATTAATAAAAGTTGAGGGAGTATTTGAACAAAATTTAAAAATTTATTTAATAAAAAATTATTTTTAATTTCACAAGCATGCAAACCGAACTGGGTGGGCAACCCACGCCATCGAGCCAAACGGATGGTGGCGGCGGCGCTTCATGTGTAGTGGATTAAGGGTTACCTACATCCTCACCTCTCTACAAAGTGGGTTAGCCCAAGGGCCCAATTTAGAGGAGCAAAACTTAGGCTTATATACCCTTTCATTCCTCTTCATTTATCCAATGTGGAACTTCTATTCACACATTCATTTCTTCTTGCTTTCTTCCTCTTCTTCTCCAACCTACTTCTTATTCGTAACCTATGGGATTATATCTAAAATTCTAACAATCCCTCATGTATGCAAAGTGTGATTCCTCGTAGAGAAGTAACTGCATCGAGATAGGTAGGGCTTACCTTTAAACCTTCTCTAATAAAAACCTCTTGAATATACTTGGTCAATCAGTGGACGTGTTGTCTTGAATTGTCGACCTTTTAGTGTCTACTAAGACAATAGGAGTCACACAATTGCTCCTCTAACATCGTTGGTTCTCATGTTGTGTCCATTTTGGCCTTAGATGTTTGCCTAATTCTGCGAGTGTTCTAGAGAATCGGCCGTTTTAAATTCTCATAGAAGTGGCCTACACTACACACTCATATAGGTGATTCCTTGTGATGTAAGTCAACATACGTCATGTGAACACATCAAATTAAAAAACCATTAAGAGCCCAAAAGCTTACCCTTATATACATATGCATTGTCTTGAATAGGAATGAGTATGAGTTTTAAAACTCCACAGTGTGATCATCACTTAATTGTCTCATAATGCAAAGCAAAGTTTTGGGTGTGTTTCAAGTAACCCAAAACTCTTACCATAGCTTTCTAATGAAGCTTGTTTGGATTACTTGTAAAACAAATCAACATGCTTACTGCATAGGCAATATCAGGTCTAGTACAATTCATTTTTCTCAGGGGAAAGTTTCTAGGGTTAGTGAAAATTAATAAGTTCCAACAACTTTGTAAGTATATTTTCGCTATATAAATCGAAAGGATCCAATTCGAGCAAGTTAAAAAAAAGAGTAAAATTTGTTGGAATTGGTAAAACTATTTCGAGCGTAGGCAATACCAGGTCTAGTACAATTCATAACATACATAAGATTGTCTAACACTCGAGCATACTCCTTTTGTTTTTCAGCTTTGTCAGTATTTCTCAATAGTTGAAAACCAGAATCTATAGGGTTCATCAAAAGTTCCATGGATTTTAATTCCCAAAATAACATCTGCTGAAAGTGGAGCTGAATCACCAAGAGGGGGGGTGAATTGGGGATTCTTAAAAATTTTCGACTGGTTCTGTTTTATAGTGATAAGGCAGAGCAAAACAGAGAGCAGGGAAAAGAATATGGACACAAAGAATTATACTCGTTCGGCCCAACTCTTTGGCCTACGTCCAGTCCTCAGGCACCCTGAGTATTTCACTATGTCTCTTGATTATACCCTTTGTAACTCTAAAGCAATTCTCTCACTAAAACTTGCTCCCCCTTACAAGTTGTAATCAAAGACTGTCAAATCTCCAAGTCCCCTAACTTGAGATTACTTACAATAAATGAAATACAGATAATAAACTCTCTTAAAAGAGCAGATAAGATGAACAATGAAGCTCAGTTAGTATCAACCGATACTCTGTACAGAAAGCTCAAGAATAAATGAACAAATTTAATGCTTTTTCGATTTTTAGCTCAATAGTTGTTTAAGAGAATTGAATGCTACTCTATTTATACTTAGAGTATATTTAATAACCGTTGCAAGCATTCATATGATCATTGAAGAACTTTTCTGACTGTTAGAAGCACCTCGGTCTCTTCTCTCTCTACACTTTGTTCATTCTTTGTGTTGGAAGGATAAATGCTTACTTCCTTGTGTTTCTAGCCGTTGGAATGTCAGTGATTTGAGTAGGTGTATGTCTCCTTATCCTTTTTGCATTGTGCATAGCTTAGTAGTTTGGATTATGACAAGTACCGCCTTGCATTTAATGCTCTGACATGACTTTTGCTCTAGTGAGGTCAGCTCTTAAAATCTGCTTGAATAATCTCTATATTGGCTAAAATACACTAGCAAACACATTAAACATATCTAATGAAGTTGATGTTAGTTATGATTAGTTTTGATGATGTCTTATATACATATCATTATCCAGAGCAAAAAGCTTGCATACTACATTAATCTTCTACTTTGGTTAATTCTTATATATTAATGTAGATATGAAGTTTAAACAATGAAGAATGATCAAGAGAGAAGATTGAAGAAAGGAGAATATCAATATGAAAGTCTCTATAATCAAATAGAAGTTGGAATGGCGCAATTCAGACAAGTTCAAAATTTAGCATGAATAGTACCCGAGTTGCTACAGTGATTAGCTAGAGTGCACGAGTCGCTATAGTGAAATGCTACACTACTCGAGTACTCTTCAAGCATACTCAAGTATGGACTTCTGCTACAGTACTCGATCCTTACTTCATTCCCGCAATTACTCGAGTAAGACACATGATACTCGAGTATTACATGTGGTTCATCTACTCTGTTTCGCGTTTCACCTGAGCAAGGTCTGGTAATTCGATGATATCTCCCAAACCAGGAATCGGTTTGAGGTGAAACCAATTTTGAATGAAATTAGACTTCCAATGCGTCATCTTGACCAAGTTTCAAGTCAAAAGAAGTTCAGATGAGTGAGATATGAATTTTTCAATCTACCCCATCTGTTACCGTCATACAGCTGAACAAGGTTCAGTAATTCAAGTGTATCTCACAAACCACACATCGGAATGAGCTGAAATTGGTGGCATATGAAACTAGACTCAAGTACCTTTCCAAAAACATCAAGATCACAGAAAACAAAGATCAAATGAGAGAGATATGATTTTTGGAAGTTCAGAGTTTGTTTCAGAATGGAGCAAAAACGTTGGTTCAGAACAACTTCTATTAATATGATCATAATGCTCAACATACAACAAATTTGGATATGATTCTTGTTGCATTGAAAAGAAGACTTGAATAGTTTTTGGGTATAGGTGATTTGCCAAATTTGATTCTACATCAAAGATGTTATGCTCACCACAACTTAGCTCTTATACTACCGATGATATTGCATTTTTGAATGTCAATGAAAATTAATGTTTGCAAGTAGTTAGTGATCTAACATTCGAAGATGATATTTGAGTATTGAACACAGGCTACTCGAGTAAGAGAAATTAGATAGTCGAGTAATATTAAGACAGAGCCATTCGTGAAGCAACCCATCAATAGTACTCGAGAATGTCACTTATATACTCGAGTAACATTGGGAATTAGCTACTGGAAATTGGTGATACTCGAGTATATCACAAGGGATACTCGAGTAGAAGCAAGGCAGAGACAATGCTGAATCACGCAGAAGAACAATACTCGAGTAACTCCAATCTATGCTCGAGTAATGTCGAAATCTAGATTTGCATTGAAAATGCAATACTCATCAACTGATACATTTTTACACAAGGACAGATGCTGTTGCACAGAACAACTACATATCAGGAGTCATCTGCTTGAATAACATTGTTCTCAATCTTCTGCTATGAATTACTGAGATGATACTCGAGTATGAGAAATGGGTTACTCGAGTAAAGCCAAGGATTGAGCATCTGGGAAGTGATTTTGCAAGGATATACTCAGGAAGGCTACTCGAATGATAAACCTTGATTGATTAGCTGTGAAGCACTATAGTTCTCGAAAAGTAAGGGCCGACAAAAAGAGAGATATTGCCCATATTAGCAAAAGTGCAGAACCAATATTTTAAGTCATCCTTAGTCTAAGAGAATGACAACCTGTAAAGAGACTTAACTAAGCAGACATTCGATCGTGGCTAATAGAAGGCGCGAATGTTTAAATTTTCTCATCAGACATATACGAATGCCACAACGGATATTTAATGAAGCTGAGTAGGATGATCCAGTAAAGCAATTGATGGAACAAGCAAAGCGACAAATCATTTAAAACTGCCAACCGCTATTTCTCCATCGGATCGATATTAAAAATTGCTACTATTCACAATGACCAAAACGCAACGGATGAATTCTTCCAACAACATTGTCTATAAATAGAGAAAGAGCAACGGAAGAGATCAAGTACAGAAACGTGAGCTTACAAAGTAAAAATGTCAATATCCTAACGTCTTCACCATCTACTCTTTGCATCATCTTATAATTTACCTTAGAGAGTGAGATTATTTGTATTGTGCTTCAGTGTTCATCATATTCACTTCTGATAGAGAAGATTGATTGTTAAACATTCTATCTGAGAGTTACTCAATATTGGGTGATCTTGAGTGGGAAACACATTGTGTTGATTACAGCTTGTAAGGGGAGTGAATCCTAAGGAGAGGATTACTTCGAGTACAAAGTGTGTAATCAAGCGGTGTATTGATTACAGTTTGTAAGGGGGAGTGAATCCTAGTGAGAGGATTACTCCAAGTACAAAACGTGTAATCAAAGTTGAAAGCAGATAGTGGATTGAAATCTCAGGAGGAGCCTGGGGACTGGACGTAGGTCATTGTGGATTGGACCGAACCAAGATAAATCACAGTTTGCATATTCTCTTCCCTGAACTCCTTTATTTCCAGCATATGCTTATTTGAATATCTTACTGTTGATTTAGAAGTTGCGAAAAGTTTTCAAAGTTCATAAGTTTTTAATCAGACACCCAATTCACCCCCCTCTTGGGTGACAGCCAGATCCAACAGTTGATAATGAATATTAGAAAGTATTTAGATCAATCAACAAACATTATGCAGATTTCGCAGATTTGAATTTTCAACTGTTGCGATGCATACTCGAGTTTGTGCATCAATACTCGAGTATGTCACTATGCACTTAAAACCATACTCGAGTATTCTCCTTCCAGAGACAAAACTCACAATCTGAGCTTTGGAGTTTCAATTTGACTTAGGCTAATACTCGATTATTCAATCAATACTCGAGTTTTGGACTCTTGACAAGATTTTGCCCAAAACATCAAAACTGAAGTATTCATGTAATACCGAAGTATTGAAATCTTTAGAAACCTCAGTTGCTCTCTGTATGACTCGATACTCGAGTATTCAACTCCATACTCAAGTATGGGTTTCCATTTTGAAACACAGAGAGAACATTAGCCAGTGTAAAACTGAAGTTTGTAAGTGTATACTCGAGTATGTTAATGTCATACTTGAGTTTTCACTTAATAATGAAAACATTTGAATTTTGGAGCTAAGTTGAAAATTGGACTTTTCATATTCCAAAACTTAAGTTTTCAAAACTGGAGTTTTCCAAACTAGAGGTCTTATTTCTTTTGAAAAATACTGAAGAGTCTTTTTGACCTATACTCGAGTATGCAGACTAATACTCTAGTATGCTCTGATGGAAAACTTGTGATGCTCTCTGTAAGGTCCAATACTCGAGTATCCACTAGGATACTGCAGTATTGCCTTCAGTCATTTGCATTGAGCTTTTCTTTGAAAGATCAATACTCGAGTATTGCTACCGATACTCGAGTATTGCCTCAACCAGTAAGTTTTTACTTTCTTGAGACAATACTTCAATCTTGGTTCTACAATTGATTATTATCATCAAAACTCATAGATAACTAACATCTGCTAGACCCATATCTTTCATGTCAAACTTATTGGTAAGCAACTACTTAGTAGCTTTAATCATTTGATTATAACTACTTGTTATCAACATGTCATCTACATAAAGACATATTATGGCAAACCCATTTTCAACATTCTAAATATTAACACACTTGTCACATTCATTAATATTAAAGTCATTTGATAACAGAACTTCATTGAATTTCGCATGCCATTGTTTCGAGGCTTGTTTAAGTCCATAAAGGGGCTTTATCAAGTGAAAAACTTTTCGTTCTTGTCCTGAAACAACAAATCCCTCAGGTTGTTCTAGATAAATCTCTTCTTCTAATTCATCATTCAAGAAGGCTGTCTTTACATCCATTTGATGTAACCCCAACCCATTCAATGCTGCTAACACGACTAACATCCGAATTGATGTACTTCTTGTAACAAGTGAATAGGTATCATGTAACAGCCCAAATCCAACACCCAAAAAAACTTGGCCAAAATATATAAAATATATTCAACAAGAATGACCAACACCCAATCATTAAATTGCATAACGATTTCAAATAAAGTTCATAATACAAAGTCCAAATAAATTTCTGAAATATTTCATAGTTGGATACAATGTGGAAGTGCTAGGGTCATGGAAAATAAAATAACATAACATTAGCCTTAGGAGTATAGAAGAGCTTTCTAGGCTCACTCCATTGGTGCCTTTCCTTGCTCCTTACTAGAACAATCTCTTGAAAAATGTTAATATGGGATGAGATTCTACGTCTCAGTAATTACGGAAAATTTTTTATCGTACACAAGAAAATTACATATGACAGAAAGTAGGAGCTAGTTAAAATATATATAGATATATTTGTATCTACCATAATTTTTTTTATACAAAGTTTATCATCATTTTGTCAATTAGTGAACTATATAATCTTTCAATATACAATATGCAGCCTCCTTTATATCCTCTGTCATTCTTATACCGCTGACAGGAGCCATAGGCTAACACATAGTCCAACAGAAACACATCCATTTGACTAAATTGTCCCAAGCTCACCAAAACTTAAAATACACCCAGCCAAAGGTATAAAGCTTAAGCTTGGACTATGGCTCCCCTCTTTAAAGCACAACTAAGGAGGTGTCACATACCCTGCGGCTCCAATGCAATATCGGCCAAAGGAAAACATGGAAGAAAGGGTCCTGACAATTACCATCCACTATGCACTGAGTGGTGGCATTAAAACATTTTATCATACCAATCCCTCCGTACTCCATCCCATCACAAATACAACCGTCATAATAAACATATTTAATAAGAATAAAATATATTAAAACATACTTCCATTTATATTAAATATCATCACAAGGTAAACCAATATCTCATAAAACCTCATTAGACCAATATGTCATCTTTGAAGTTCGAGGGACTAAACTTTCATTTCTGAAATTCAGAGGCAAAACTGTAATTTTTAGCTTTTATTATAATAATATTATAATTTACTACACACACACATACACTTCAAACCATTTTTATGAAAATAATCATTTATAATTATACACAATTCACAAGTATATGGAAGAATATTCAAAGTTACCTGTTGTTTCCTAGCTTACAGAAAATCCTCAAAAGTTACTCCAAATCTCTCAATGAGAGTCTTCTAGCAACCCTAAATAATCTCCACTACACTCTTTGTCTCCTCTCTCTCTCTCTCTCTCTCTCTCTCTCTCTCACGCTCTCATATGGCCGAACAATGAAAGTATGTGTATATGTGTGGTGAAAGAAAAGGAATGAGGTATTTATAGAATTTTCGGGTCAACTACCTTTTGAATATCAAATGTCCATCTACCATTTAACTATCAAACATATGTCCATCTACTATCTAACTACCGAACACATGTACATCTACCATATAACTACTAAACACATGTATAACTACCATCTAACAACCCTATACTTATCTACCGATCAAATATCACATTCTTATCTACTACATAACCGTCTACCATTCAAGTTAATATCTTTACTCTATTTTTAGAAAATTTACTCATGGTAAATTTTATTTACTATAAATTAATTTCTTCTAAAGTATAAAAAAAAAATTAGGATGTTACATATCAAAATAGTCTAGCCCTTCACATTGTCTGTAGCCTTTTACTACCAATCTAACTTTGTACTTATCAATAATAACATCTACTTTCATCTTCTTTTTGAAAACCCATTTAGTTCTTACAAGCTTATTGCAAGAAGGAAGGTCAACCAATTCCCAGGTGTTGTTTGACATAATGGAATCAACTTCACTATTGATAGCCTCTTTCCAGAATGGTATTTCAGAAGAATCCATAGCCTTTCCATATGTTTAAGGCTCATTTTCCAACAGATAAATTAGAAAATCAAGCCTAAAGGATGTTGTGGTCCTTTTCCTTGTACTATGTATAGGTTCCTCCTCTACAAAACCATCATTAGTCATAATATCCTGAAATATCATAGTGTTGTTATTATCATTACTTTATTGTATGAAAATACATTCTCAAAAAAATGTAGCGTTCCTTGACTCAATAGTCGTATTCACATGGATATCTGATACATCAAACTTATAGACCAGAAAATGATATACAATACTATTAAGTGCATAGCTAATAAACATACAGTCTACTGTCTTAGGTTCGATTCTCATCCTTTTAGGTTTAGGAATCACAACCTTTGCCAAACACCCCCAAACTTTCAAATATATCAAGGAAGGTTTCTTTACTTTCTATATTTCATATGGTATGCTTTGTATCGTTTTGTGAGGCACTCTGTTAATTAGAAAGTTGGCTATCAAAATAGCTTCCCCTACAAATTTTATGGTAAACCAGATGCAATTAACATTACATTCATCATTTCCTTCAATGTCTGATTTTTCCTTACTACAATCTCATTTGATTATGAAGCATAAGAAGCAGGCGTCTATTGTATAATATCATATTATATACAAAACTCCTCAAAGTGGCCATCATATTCTCCCCTACAATCGCTCCTCAATACTTTAAATTTCCTATTAAGTTGATTTTCAACTTTCTTTTTATATTGTCTAAAAGCAATAATAGCTTCATCTTTACTATTAAGTAAATACATATAACAAGATCTACTGCAATAATCAATAAATGTAATAAAATACTTCTTATTACCCCTAAATGGTACAGATTTCATGGCACATATATCAATATGTATTAAATCTAATAACTTAGTTGATCTCTCAACAGGAGGAAACGATAACTTAGAAAATTCTGATTCAATGTATACTTGACATTTATCATTATTCGAACTATCAACTTTAGGCAATAAATCTAAGTGAATTAAAATTTTAATCGATTTAAAATGAAAATGTCCTAATCTTTGATGTCATAAATTAGAGGACTCAAGTATATAAGCAAAAGCAATATTATTATTGATAATACCATCATTGGTTATAGTCATTACATTAAGTTTGAAAAGGCCCTCACTAAGGTAACTTTGTCCTACATACATATCACTTTTAGAATGTACAAACTTATTAGAAACAAATACAAGCTTTAAGTCATTCTTGCTTAAGAGAGATCCAGACACTAAATTCTTGCAAATTTCAAGCACATAAAGCACATCATTAAGTGTCATGATTTTTCCAGAAGTCATCTTTTAAGGCCACCTTCCCAACACCTTCAACCTTTAAAGCAGAAGAATTTCCTATATAAAGTTGTTCATCTTGCTTCACAGGGATGTAAGAAGAAAACATCCATCTGTTAGCACATAAATGCTACATGGTACCAGTATCCGCTTACCACTCCTTGGTATTTCCAACCAAGCTACATTCCATGACAACTACCAAAAAGTTCATGTTTTCAATCATGTTAGTAGCAGTTTTGTAATATCCCAGATAATTATGATAATGATAATGATAAAGATAAAAATAAAATAAAATCAAAAGTAGTAGTAGTAGTAGTAATATAGTATTATTTTAATTTTATTAATTTAGATTGATTAGATTAGTTTAGTTAGTTTAGATTAGTAATAAGATTTGATCTTATTAAGTTTAGATTGATTGATTTAATATAATTTAATAATGTTTGTACTGTTTTATAAATTATTAATTGTCAATAGTTAAAGAGCCCAGCCCATAGCTAAACCCTAAAGTTTAACTATAAATTTAGGTCTAGCTTCCTAACCCTAGCCATAGCTCATTATTTATCTTCTCCTTACTTTTCCTCTGTAAACTCTACGGCAAACGGCTCTCCTAGGAGCTTAGCAAACACGAGACTAGGTAATCCTAATCCTTAGAACAATAGGAATTAATTGTTACATGACCTTTTGTGTTTAAATGTGTGGCTCCATTTAAATATTGATTTGGATGATTAACCTTCTTGATCAATCAACATGGGTGAGGCGTATCATTTGATGCATGATTAACCTTCTTATTTCAAATTGTGTGGTTATATTCTTGCGTAAATTGTGTGATTACCTATCTGTACAGTTGCTTTAGTTAATGAATAAACATCAAACCATATATATATATATATATATATATATATATATATATATAGGATTTCATTACCTTTTGCTTTCGTTAATGTTTGTGTGTGTGAATATTAAACCATTTATATATAAATGATGCCATTACATGTACGAGACTCAAGACCATTTATAATTGCTTTCCTTGTTGAATATACCGAGGTGTAATCATGAGGTTTTGGTGTGCTGTTGATTTTGTTCGTAATGCTAAGCAGATTATGAGTTATTATGAGGATTTGTTGTATTGTTCTACTATAAGATGGATTTAGTTTGTACTGTATGCTATTTAACTTCTAATCTTATTGATAAAATTTGCTTTATAACCATGAGAATTAAGGTTGAAAAATAGCTACCTAATCTCAAAGATCAAATATATCTAATTGAATTAGATTATAATCTATTCCTTTACTCCTAAAAGCACGAGGAAATTAAATCACAATAAAATAGGATATGATAGATTTTCTTTTTTTATTCTTTTAACCTATCTTTAATTAAATGATAGAAAAGTGTAGGCAAGATAATTAAATAAGCATAAGATATTAATAAATTCAATTTGGGGCACTAAAATAATTTAGAAATTGTTATTATGAGTATATCTAAAATAATTAAGCAGTGGGAGGATAGCTTTGGGATGATACCTCCTAAAGTGATGAACACACTTTTAAGGCTTTATGTCTACGAAAAATTATTTGATGTGAATCGATATATCCATTCTTCCCAAAGTGGTGTCTGACAGGATTTTCTGGGACACTAGTAGCAACTTTGAGAAAAGGTGTACACACTAGGAAGAAATGATGATATGCCAATTTTGATGATTTGTGACTGGCAGGGTTTCCCGGGCCACAGGGTAGACTGGCAGGGCTTCCCGGGTCTACCATGATTCTCTTCCCACTAAATAGATTAGCAAGGTTTCCCAGGTCTAAACAAATTCAAAAAGATAATGATTCATGTTTGATACAATTTTATAAACAATGATACCTTTAAATTATATATATATATATATATATATATATATATATATATATATGATACTTTTATTATGTTTTATTTTGGAATTACTTCATTTTATTGTATAATTAATTTATTTTATTGCAATTTATTTTAAATCACTTAATTATTTTATTTCATATTATATTTATTTAATTAGGATTACCAGCTTTTGCTGATGTTTGTGTTCTTGGGCTGCGATGATCCTTCGGGAGAGTAGGATTTTAGTGAAATAGGTGTTAAGGTTTGGGGCTAGTAATGAGAAGTGAGAATGACGTCAATAAATTCTTGTTATTTATTTTTCTTTTAGTTCAGATCCTAAATAAAACTTTTTGTTTAGGTTTAGATTTATTTAATATAATTAGTAGCCTTGCACTTGTCCCAATACAAGCGCGGCGATAACACCTCTCGAATTTGGTTGTTTTGGATTTTCGTTATTATTTATAAAAACCCTCACAAATTTTATGTCATTAAAACTGGTAGAAATTCGGAGGTGTTACAAGTTTCAACCAAATTAGCTTGAGTGTTCTTTTTCTTTTTGAGATTCTTTGCCTTCTTACAATCCTTAGCACGGTAGCCATGCTTCCCGCAATTATAACAATTGACTTTGAATTTCTAGTCTGTTATGGCCTTGCTTAGATGATCCCTCAACAAAGTGTTTCCATTTCTTGAACTTCAAACCATCTTCAACAATATTAGCCTTAAAGACTATAGGATTGTTGCCAAAATTCTTTCAAAAAATCTTGTTATCTTCTTCTATTCTCAATCTTACAATCAAATCTTCAAGTGACATCTCCTTGCGCTTATGCTTGAGATAATTCTTGAAATCTCTCCAAGATGGTGGCAATTTTTCTATAAATGTAGTAACTAGACAGATTCACTAAGGGACATCCCTTCAACATGAATTTTATACACATTCAATTGAAGTTCTTGAACTTGATTTACCATAGATTTAGAGTCAAGCATTTTGAAGTCCAAAAATATGCCAACTATAAATTTCTTTAAGCTAGCATCCTCAGTTTTGTACATCTTGTCTAGACTTTCCCTTAATGCTTTGGTTGTATCCAAAGTACTATATACAGTATACAGTGTATGGTCTAGACCATTTAGAATATAATTCCCACATAGTAAATCAACATGCTTCTAAGCATTTATCACAGCAACCTTTTCCTTGTCCAATGATTGTCCTTCTAATTTTAGAGCATCTTAAGTGAGAAAACATGCCAAGTTTAAGGTATTTGAGTAGAAAAACATTTTTTGTTGCCTTCTTTTAAAATCATTCCCATTGAACTTTTTTAGTTTTTCACCATGCATTGAAACATACTTGTAATTTCCATTTTTTTTTACTAAAATAGAAACTCTAGTTGATCAAACAAATTAATCTATGAACGAAATAATAATCAAAATTAAAGATACTAAACACATATTCAATTCAATATTACTACCAACACATGAAATTAATTGGCCAGTAAAGTGCAAATCAAGGTGGGAGTCTCTGTGTGCTATAACAACGATGATTAATTAAGTAATCAACAAGATCAAAGCTTAGCCATTAAATTACTTTTCTTGACACCAATGATATAAATTAAACTTAACTGTTTCCAATTCCAATAAAACAAACTAATATCAAATTGTCTTGAGATTGTTGTTGAAAATACTAAAGAAGTAGAAATTGAACAATGACAAGAATCTGTACAACAAAGATTGCATATACTATAAACATACAATAATTCTATATAATATGAAAACCCAGAAATAAACTCACAAGACTGTCAAAATATGATAATGAACTTTGAAGAAATCCAAGCCCAATGTACGTTGTCTCCTTAAGAGAATTTGCTCCTTCTTTTACTGATGCCCAAGGTTAATGAACAATTGTCTCCCAAGATAGAATGGATTTGCATCTTCAGAATGATGACACTCTCAATTAGAAGCCTGAACGAACACAACGAGTTTGCTTTCAGAATTGCATAGAATATGATTGTAGAATGTAGTATGTAGAGAGGAGTGTTTGAGATTGAGCTCAGAGATTGATTTTCTATCTCTAGCATGTCCTATTTATAGACGACAAAAATTGATCAGATGGATTCGACTCTTATGAGCGAACTGGTGCGTCGTGCAAACAAACACATCAGAATGGAGCGAAAAGAAGTGAACAACGACCCTTGCTAGTGAACTAGTGCATCGTACGAATAGACGCACTGGATCGGAACAAACGACCATAATGAATTGGTCACAACAATATGATATTACAGTCCGCTTATAGTAGTTGGTTGGGAGAATCTCAGAGGGGTAAAAAAGGGAATTAATAAAAGTTCAAGGACTATTTGAACAAAATTTAAAAAATTATTTTTAATTTCACACATGCACAAACCAGGCCAAGAGGGTAGTGTTGTGATTGAGCCGGACGAATGGCAGCAACGCTTCATGTGTGGTGGACCAAGGGTCACCTAAATCCTCACCCCTCTACAAAAGTGAGTTGGCCCAAAGGCCCAATTTATAGGAGCAAAGTTGAGGCTTATATACCCTTTCACTCATCTTCATTTATTTAATGTGGGACTTCAATCCACACACTCATTTCTTCTTCCTTTTTCCTCTTCTTCTCCAACTTACTTCTTATTCATAACCTATGAGATTATATCCAAAATTCCACCATTAACCACCGACAATTAGCCAAGACCAAACAACACAATAAAACATATTTGACATACTTACCACTTTAATCTTAAGTATAAGAGTAAGTTAAAATATTATCTGAATATAATATCTTAATTCACTTGTTCCTTTAAATTTACATTATTTTTATTCAAACTATTCTTATTTACTGTACATACTAAAAGAAAATTTTATTAATAAGGTACTTTCAATATAAATGATGATTAAATGTAATATTTTAAATAGTGATACATTGTTACAACCAGTTATTATGTTAGGTGGAGTTTTTACAAATAATAACTAATTTAATCAATTTTTTTAAGTCTTGTAATTATAGTTCTTTAACTCCTACCAACATATAAGGGAAGATGTACATAACAATTTGAAAAGAAGAAAAGAAAGAGATAAAGAAAGAAGCCCATGGTGCAACAATGGAGGTGGGATGGAAGGAGTCAAGCTTGTATTATATTGAACCCATATTTGAAAAAGCTTTAGGTATAATGATTTTAGCATTAAGACCATAAGTAATTTGATTGTCAAGGAATTAAATATTAAAAAAAATAGATATTAATAGTAATGTTTTTTTTTGTCGAAATTTTTTATTAGAATATAAACACAACTCACTCTGTGTGCGTGTGGACACACATTATTAAAGAATGAATATGAACGATATGAGATTAAGAAGGATTAAATATCAGGTGTAGTGTCATCTAACATCCTAATGTTATTTTTCTTTTTTTTTTGGTCGAATAATGTTATTTTTCAATAACATCTAGTATTGTAATCTTATTTTTAGAGCATCCAGCTTTATGATGTTATTTTCATGATAAAATCCAGTATCTCTTGACGTTATTTTTCATTTACATCTAACATCTTAACATTATTTTTAGTTAATTTTGGATGTATTATAAATAAAATTAGGGTGTTGGAAGTAAGGGAAAATAACATCAAAATATTAAATACACTAAAAATAAAATTATAGTGCTGGAACAATCAAGTAATTCTAGAATATAAAACAAGTTGATGGGTCAAAGGGTTTGAATACTCCGAAAGCTTTTGCATCTAGGTAATGGGCACCTAAAAGTTTTTGAGGAGACAATTGTGCTCTAGAAAATTTAAAAATAAGGAAATTTTGCCCTCCGTCAACCAACCTTAACAATGTTGACCAAATATGTAAAAGTAGCATATTATCCGGCATCCACCTCACCTTTTTTTTTTACTAGACTATTGATTAATTTAGAAAACTAAAGAAACTAAATAAATTATTTAAATATATTTATATTTTCATTTTTTTCAAACTAATTTGCTTTATTTATAATCTAATATATAATTAAATAATTTATTTAATTTTTTAATATCTCAAATAACTCAAAAGAGTCTTACATCAACGACTAGAGACATTGAAGTGGAGGATTTGAATTTTTTTAAAAAACAAAATCCAACTAAACAATATGATGACCGACATGGGGGAAAAAGCAAGATAGATGCTACATAGTTTATGCCATCTTTATATAACTGATCAATAAACATTGATTGTTTGGATTGGTAAATTGATAGGCAAAATTATCCCATTTTTAAAATTTCAGAGCACATTTTACCAACCCAAAAAAAAAAAAAAAAAAAACTCTCTAATTACATATAAGTTTTTGAGCCCTTTAACTATACTAGAATAGTCTTTACACTTTTTCATGTTTATAATGTGACCTCAGCACGTACGTAATGTAGTGTTCTAGAAGTTGTAGTCGCATCCTGTTTGACCTTTGTCAGCATTCGGGGCACGCATTTCTAGATTAAGAAAACTGTGCACTTCTAGAAGCCATGGGACGACTGTTCTTTGGGAATAGAGACGGATCAAATTACTGTAAATATTTTTGCATTTATTTTATTGAGTCCAACTTGGACCCTTGTCAACTTCCATAGCACTCGTATCAAATTCAAAAGAGCTTCTTTTTTCTCTCTCCGTGTGAGTGCCCTGTTCTCTATCTGTGAGGGTTTCTGTCGATTCCTGGTGAATCTTTCTGGTCGCTATTCTTGGAACAACGATCCTTCCCGTCTCTTCTCTTTTATCTTTTCTGTGTTTCGGTTTCCTGTTTTTAGATATTGCCATCCCCTTTTATTCTATTATGGGGTACAAGGGCGAGGATGGGGGGCTCGGAGGAAGGTCAGAGCAGTGAAAGTAGAAATATGAAACAGGTGGTGTTGAAGATGAATCCTAATGTCGAAAGAAAGGGTGGAGCTCTTGTGGGTAAAATACTCACAAATAAAAACTTAAATATTCCGACGATGATTTCTATGATTAAAAAGGGTTGGAATTTAGAGAAGGAAGTAGAGATAAATGAATTAGATCGAAGTGGGCTGATCTTCCTATTTCGGTTCTCGGAGAGTAAAGACTTCGGACGTATATTGAAAGGTAGACCATGGTCTATACAGGGCTTCCTCCTCAATCTCAAAGTCTGGGAGGATTGCATGGTGCTCAGTGATGTCAAGTTCGATGAGGCATCGTTTTGGGTCCAGTTTCATGGATTACCCCTGGAAGCATTTGAAAACGAGAATGCGCAAAAATTAGGGGATGTTGTCGGAATAACCCAGATGTTCGAACGGCCAATGGTTGCTGATAACCTGGATAGGGGTTATATGCGAGTTCGATCCCTTATTAATCTGAATGAGCCGCTTCTAAATGGTTTTTGGGTTCCGCCTGGTGACAGAAAACCGGCCTGGGTTACTATTAAGTATGAAAGACTACAGAATTTTTGTTACAAATGTGGGCATCTAGGCCATGACAGTCGAATATGTAAGGAAGAAAGTGCTCAGCGGGTTGAAGAAGAGGATGGTCCGAGGTATGGTAGTTGGCTAAGTACCCCATCGGTCAAAACTCTGGATCACCGATTGAAAATTAGCAAAGAAGACTGGATTGAGGCTCGATTCATCTCAAAGGATTCTCAGGCATCCAAAGGAAAGCAGGGTTGGTCACCGGGGAAGTTTCAGGCAACCCTTAGATACAGAAACCCTCATCCCGAGGCGGGTTTGGTGAACAAACCCTTGGGAAACGAGATTGTCAGGAAAATGGTCACTGTTGAGAGTATGGAGGCTTCGGAGGATCATATCTATGAAGCAGAAAAATCAGACAGTGGAAGTCAAATGGTAATTAATGCTGGGGACGTCAGCATATCTCGTAAGATCCAGATGAATCCATTAGGTGCAGCTGACTGGGGGGAAGGGTGGCCTAAGGATGTGTTTATGGGCTCAAGTGCGAAAGGGGCCCAATCGGATGAACTAATAAGTATCCATATGGAGGGTGTACGTCCAGGCAGTAAACCAAGTGAGGGAAGAATTTCTTTAGGCTCAGTAGATGGGGCTTGTCCTAATGCCTCAGGAAGCAACGCACTAGTTGGGCTGTCCCCAATATCAGAAGTCTCAGTCACTCTAAGAAACATTCACATTAAACGGGCCCTGGAGGAAGAAAATGAGCCAATCCCTGCTAAACGACCTCGTAAACTAACTTTTCTGGATGAAGAGCCATCTCCACCCAAGATAGACAGATCGACCCCCCAACCAAGAGGAAGACGTCATAACTATCGCACCTTAAAGGCCTTGATTCGAAAATCGTCGCAAGGTAAGCATGGATTTAATTCCGAGAATTCGAATGTTTCTACTGATGAGTTGATAGTAGTTGGGGAAATTGATTTTCCCGATAGTTGGCTGGCATCTATGGATAACCATGGGTCTCAATCTTCAACTTCTTCTCCTCACGACGGTGGCTGGAAGGAACCAGCTGCCAGTGAAAAATGAATCTCTTAGTTTGGAATTGTCAGGGCTTGGGGGCGGCTCTGACAGTTAGAAATTTGAAGGCTGAATGCCTCAAGAAGAAGCCCCAACTGGTGTTTCTTATGGAAACTAAACAAAAGGCAAAATTCATGAGAAAGATAAGAAGATGCTGTGGATATTCTAAGGAATGGTTAGTGAATCCGGTGGGACTGAGTGGAGGGCTTGCGCTATGGTGGGTGGATTCAATCACTGTTGAAATCTTGTTCTCTTCAGTAAATATTATTCATACTCGGAATGGATCTGGTGCTGTAGATACTCTGACTTTCATTACTTTTGTGTATGGTCCACCCTGTGAAGAGGACAGGCTTTTGTGCTGGCAAGAACTTCGCAAAATCAGAGAAGGGATTGGAGAGTCGTGGTTATGCGTAGGGGACTTTAATGACATCTTGTCACAATCTGAGAAATGGGGTGGAAATCCGAGAGCGTGGAGGAAGATTATGAATTTCAAACTTCTTCTTGCAGATTGCGAGCTTGATGATATGGGCTTTTATGGTTGTGAGTTTACATGGTGCAACAATAGGGACCATCCGGATACAATTCAGGAAAGAATCGACAGGGCCTTGGGGAATACGCTGCTGAGAGAAAAGTTCCCCAATTTTCAGGTGCTTCATGTTGAACCAGCTGGATCGGACCATCATATGCTATGGATTCAGTGTCATCCAGAAGGTTTTCGCAGAAAAAGATCATTCCGAGTTGAGGTATGTTGGACAACTCACCCAAAATTTTCACAGTTAGTTAAAGATAGTTGGCTTTTAGCTCCTAACAGTGATCTGAGGGCAGTGGAAGCTTTTGTCCAAAGAATGTCAAATTGCAGGAAGAAGATGATCAAGTGGAGCCATAAAGAATTCTCATAATTCTCATAAAATTGAGAGTTTGAAAAATCAACTAGCCGTGTTAAATCAGCAGATCCGAAATGAACCTACAACTCGTGCTATGGCGGAGATAAAACGAGACTTAGACCGGCTGTTTGCTCTTGAAGAACAATTCTGGTGGCACAGGTCGAGAATTAATTGGCTCTTATATGGGGATAGAAACTCCCGGTTCTTCCATATGTCTACTCTAAAAAGGCGCCATCGGAATAGTGTCCTGTGTATAAAGAATGATGAGGGTAGATGGCTTCAAGAAAAATCAAAAATCTCCCAGAACATTGCCCGGTTTTTTCAAGGACTCTTTCCCTCATCTAGTCCCTTAGAAATGGACCTGGTCTTGGATTTTATTACCCCCAAAATATCAGAGACTATGAATCAAGGTCTTATGCTTCCAGTCTCAAGGGAGGAGGTCAAGGCTGCTGCATTTAGTTTGGGTTCCTCAAAGGCGCCAGGTCCATATGGGTTCTCGGGCATTTTCTATCAAAGCTCATGGAATGAGATTGGTGACTCCATATTCCTAATGGTTAAAGAGTTTTTTGAGGGCAGATCTACGCTTGAAATGATTAATGAGACAAATATTGCATTGATTCCCAAGGTTGAAAAGCCGATACATGTGACACAACTCCGACCTATTGGACTGTGTAATTTTTCCTACAAGTCATCTCAAAGATCTTGGCTAACAGAATGAGACCCCTGCTGGATAAATGTATTTCACAGAATCAAGGAGCTTTTGTCCCAGGCCAATGCATCTATGACAACATCATCATTGCCCATGAAGTATACCATTACCTCAGAAGGAAGAAAACAGGGGGGAAGTTTGAATTTGCACTGAAAATGGATATGAGCAAAGCTTACGACCGCATAGAATGGTGTTTTTTTGGAGAAAGTGCTGATACGCTTCGGTTTCTGCTTGGAGTGGGTGTCATTAATCATGAAATGCATCCAATCGGTTAAAATGAATATATGTGTCTCAGGGGAAAACATCAGTTCTTTCTCTCCAAGTAGAGGGCTCTGTCAGGGTGATCCAATCTCACCGTACCTATTCATCTTGGTGGCAGAGGTCTTATCATTAATGATTGAAAAGAGTCAAGAGGCAGGCCTTATCAAAGGGATCAGACTAAGTAGGAATGGTCCAGTGCTTACTCACACTTTCTTCACTGATGACTCTCTGCTATATATGAATGCAAGTAGGGAAGACCGTAATTATTTAGCTCAAATGCTACAAAGCTACTATGATGCATCCGGCCAAACCATTAATTTGGACAAGTCCAGCATTTTCTACTCCTCCAACACTCCTGCTGGAATCAGAAATATGGTTGGAGGTATTTTGGGTATTTCTGCTGCTGTTGATCCGGGGAAATATCTTGGTATCCCAAGCATCTGGGGGAAGTCAAAACATCAAGCTTTGACCTATGTTAGGGAGAGAGTTGCTTGTAAGCTGCAGAATTGGGGGCTCTCCTTTCTATCGTTTCCAGGATGTGAGGTAATGATTAAAGCCGTAATTCAAACTATTCCTATCTTTCCTATGAACTGCTTTAAATTTCCAAACAAAACTTGCAAGGAAATTCATAGCTTGATTGCTAATTTTTGGTGGGACGGAAATGCCTTCGGTCACCGCACCCATTGGAAAGCTTGGGTTTTTCTTACATCTAGTAAAGAACAAGGAGGGATGGGATTCAAAGATCTATGTGTGCTAAATGATTCCATGTTAGCTAAATCAGCCTGGCGATTACTGACAAGGCCGAATGACTTGTGGGCAAGAGTGTTAAAAAGTATCTACTTCCAGGGAAAAAATTTTCTGACTGCCACCAAAGGACATAAGGCTTCCTGGTGCTGGTCAAGCCTTATTGAAGGCCGAAACACACTTATGAAGGATCTTCAATGGGATGTGGGCTCAGGTTCTTTAATTGGTATATGGGGGGAGCCGTGGATCCCAGGCGGCATTATTCTTGAACAGCCTCTGGACTGTGATGCTGAGGTCAAAAAAGGGCGAGTAAGTGATCTAATAGTAGAGGGTGCTTGGGAACTTGGCAATGTCTCACAATTCTTGTCAGAGGAGATTAAGGATGCAATCTATAATATCCCTATTAATTCAAATGGCCTAGATGACAAGCTGGTTTGGAAAAAAGCCAAAAATGGGGAATATGCTGTAAAGTTGGGGTATGCAGCAGAAATGGCCAATTATGGATCTGAAGCAACAAAAGCGGGATCTTCTGTGGTTGTGCCTCCATCAAGTTGGAAATCAGTGTGGAAGATCAAGGTAACTCCACGGGTTCAGCAATTTGTCTGGCGAATGCTGAACAGGGCCCTAGCCACTAATGAAGCTTTATTTAAAAGACACAGATCACAGCTGAATGTCTGCCCCATCTGTGAGAATGAGGAGGAAAGTCTGGAACACTTATTCTTTAAATGTCCATGGACTCGATGTGTATGGTTTGGCTGTCAACTAGGAGCTAAACTGGACCCTACAAGGGTGAATAACTTTATCAGCTGGTGGCTTCAAGTTGAAGGTATGCCATCCTTGACCTCTCATGACATATCTTTAATTTGTTGGGTTCTCTGGTACATCTGGAAATAGAGGAATGCAAAAGTGTTTAATTTTATTGAGCCCAATCCCCTTATGGTTATTGAGATGGCTAAAAATAGTAACTCGGAATTTTTTAATTGCTGCATTAATTCGAAATCAGTTGGGGATGGGACTGAAAATTCTGTAGTAGGGCCAATTGGTTGGTGTCGGCCTAATTTTGATAGTGTCAAAATCAATGTAGATGGGGCATTTAAGTTTGATTCAAGGGAAGCTTCTATCGGTGTGTGTTGCAGGAATCATTATGGCCTTTTTGTCTGGGGGTTTGTTGAAAAAGTGAAGTCCATATCAGCTTTCATGACTGAGGCACTTGCCCTCAAAAAGGCGTTGCTGATTGCGGTGGATTTGGGGATTGACAAAGCAGTATTTGAGTCTGATTGTTTATTTCTAGTGAAGTGTATTTCTGCTAAGTCTCCTTCTGCATATGACTGGTGTTGTAGAAGTATAATACATGACATTATTAGTCTCTTTTCCTCCAATGTTGGGTTCTCTTATTCCTTTACTCCTCGTGAAGGAAACCATGTTGCTGACCATCTTGCAGCAATTGCATATAGGGGGTGTGCCCATTTGGGTGGATGTCACAGCCGCCACCCTCTTTGATTCCGTTGCTAACATTGGATGTGAATCAGGCTTCTACTGTCATGGACGATGCTGCTGCTTCCCAAAACTGAAGAGGGTGACAGCTTTTGGTTTCGTTGATTTATCATCTAGTTATGTCTGTGTATTTAGTTTCCTAGTTAATCTTTTAGTGTCATTTGGCTTCGACGCTGTGGTTGTATGGCTTCTAGTAGTAACGATGTTTGTGCTAGTAGTATGCTGTGTTATTAGAACTCTGATGTAATAGCCAAGTTATCTAAAGAGGCAATAGATTATCACTTCCAGCAAAAAAAAAAAAAAAAAAAAACTTCCATAGCACTCGGTTAAACTCAAGCCGGCCACTAAATTGATTAGAATATTAGGTTAAAAGTTAGTAAGTTAAATTAGAATAAATTAGAGCCAATATGTGGGAGAAGTTAAAAATTTTAGGGTTATTAATGTAAAATCTAGAGAAAATTAAAAAAAAAAAATTGATTGTAAAAAATATGTATAGTAAACAGGGTTGATGTCCAGACTGAATTGGTTGACTAGTTTCCAGGCGTTGGCCGCTCTCTGATTGAGGTTTCAAAACCAGCCCATTTCCAAATGAAGAAAAATACTGTGTACTTCTAGAAATTTGTTACTTACTACCGATCTCTTTTATTTTTATTTTAAAACATCCCTAATAATCTCACCAAAATTAAAGAAATATAATTAAAATATTAAGTTTATCTTGAAATAAATAATTAAAATTTACCTATATTTAAAAAATGAATTGCATGTTAAGGAGTCATAAAAGAAAATTGTATCATGGTGACAATCTACAATTAATGTAATTAACACCCACTTTATGATTATAATAATGACACTAACCTTTTAGTTGAACCTTTTAGAATATGTCTTACAAGTTACACTGAGTGTTGATATTTTATCTACAATAACAATTCACACAAAAAGATACTCCTCTTGCTCCTTGGTATAATAGACAATGTTGTTAAACTCACAAATTTAAATAAACTCGTCATATGGATATAAATTTGAGTTGTAAACTTATAAGAGTTTACATGTACCAATAAATAGCTATTAAAAGTATATAATTGTGAACACCCTATTTTGTCCAAGTCCCAATCAAAAATAATAAAAAAAGGAAAAAAAAATCCTCCTTAATAATACTAGCACCCCTAAATCAGTAAGCATAGAACATTGATGGTGATTGAATTGTAATTGAAAAATGATCATCCTTAATGGTAATTGTCTTACAGTTGAGGATTGTAATAAGTGACAACAAATTTAAAAATCATTTATCCCATTGACGTTGATTGAGGTTTAGATTAGGAAATTTATTGTGGAGTCATTATGTTGGGGGGGGGGGGGGGGAATGAAAAGAAACAAAAATATTTCTCATTTATTTTGATAGGTTTAAATCAGGAAATTGCTTGTGGGCAAAATTAAAAAAATACAAAACAAAAATACAAAAAATATCTCTCATTTTTATAGTTTTAAATTAGGAAATTACTCATGGGGAAAATGTAAAAAAAAAACGAAAAAAAAAACTCTCTCATGGAGGGTGATTTGATCAACACATTAAGACAATAAATAGGGGAGCAAGGGTTAAAAGCTGTTAGATATGATTATTTTTTATGATGTCTTATATAGATACCATTAGTAAGAACAAAAAGATTGTATACTATATTTATTTTCTTCATTAACAAATTCTTAAATTTAATGTAGAATCAAAAATGTGAAGTTCATTTATGAAGAATGATCAAGAAGAAGATAAATAAAGAAGTATTGCATGACAGAAAGAAGAATCTGCAAAGAAGCAAGAAGTTATCAAAGGGTATTGGGGATAATCAAGAATAAGAGGAAGGATTGAAGAAGAAATAATTTATTGAATGGAACATCTTTATTCAAAATTTAGTTCAAATATATTTGTGAAGAATGTTCAAAAGAATTGAAAGAAAGAAAGAGTTGAATTATGGAGAATGATCAAGAGATGAGATTTCAGAAAGAAGAAATTGAAGAAGAGGAAATATTGAAGAAGGTAGAAGCTGCAAAGAATGATGAGCTGAAGTTAAATGATGAAAATTGATCAAGATGGAAGATGGAAGAACTTGATGAATGGAATGAAAATGTCATTATACAAGTTCCAAAATTGATTTTAGAAGTCTCCATGATCAAGTGGAAGTTAGAATGGCTCAATCTAGAATTAAAACAAGCAAATATCAAGTTCTGGATGAGAAAACTTGAGTTTGAGAGTCAAAACTCGAGTTTGGAACTTAATGACTTGAGTTTGTAGTGTCTTCAACATCTCTGGCGTCTCTGGACTAAGAAAACTCGAGTTTCCAAGTCAAAACTCAAGTTTTCAGTGCTGATCAGCAACTCTGTTCTACTCTGTTTAACGTTTAGATTGGGCAAGGTCTGGTAATTTCATTATATCTCCTAAATTAGATTTGGATTGAGGTGAAACCAATTTTGGATGAAACTAGACATCCAATACGTCATTATGACCAAGTTTCAAACCTAAAGAAGATCATATGAGAGAGTTATAAATTGTAGAAGTTAGAACATGAATTCATGCCACACAGCAGACCAAGTTTCAATGTTTTGAGTATAACTCACAATCTACACATCGGAATGAGCTGAAATTAGTAGCATATGAAAGTAGACTCACAAGGCTTTCCATCAAGAGTTTAATGAACCAAAATGAAGCTTAGACCAGATAGATATGGCCTTCAAAAGTTGACAGTCAGTTCAGGACGTTGCAAAAACGCTATAAAAAAACAACCTTCATTCATCGGATTATAACGAACAAAATACAACAAGTTTGGAGCTGATTATTTTTGCATTAGAAAGAAGACTCAAAGAGCTATACAGGTATAATTAGTTTTCCAAATTTGGAGCTATATCAATTCAGAGAGCAACCAAGGCCAGAATAACTTAAAAACTCAAGTTTACAAGTTAAAACTCGAGTTTAGCTCAGACAGAGAGCAACGAACATCAGAGGATCTTCAAAACTTGAGTTTATGAGACAAAACTCGAGTTCCAATCAGACAGAGAGGAATCTAGATTAATGCAACAAACTCAAAACTTGAGTTTCCAAATGAAAACTCGAGTTTACATCTATGCTTCAGAAAAATCAATGTGTGATTTTGATCAAGAACATCCAGATGATTACCTAAGTAATTTATAATACTTCTTAACATCATTTATATCATTTGTGTACATGTTTCAAATGATCAAAGGGTGTTAAACTAAAAACCAAAGATGAAGTGAATGTTGATGTCACAGTTGGTTCAGAAAACGAAGTTCTAACGGCTAGTTTCCAACTGATCTCTAGCGGTTCTATTCATATCGGTCAAATTCTCAACGTTCAGATCATCTTCATTTATAAGTAAGGCCACATTCAAAATGCACAAAGAGGAAGACAAGAGATCATGTTGTCAAAATGTCCAAAAATTATGAATCTCATACATACTCTGTTTTTCAAATGTTTACATAGTTTATCATAGAAAGAGTGAAATGATTTCTATTGTACTTTAGTGATTATATATTCACTTCTTAAAGAGAAGATTCATTGTAAATCATTCTATTTGAGAGTTACTCAAGATTGGGTGATCTTGAGAGGGAAATTGAGTGTATCCTTACAGTGTGTAAGGGGGAGAATTTCAATGAGAGATTTGGCTTCACAAGTGCCTGTGTGAACTTGTGGGTTTGTAAAAGGCTTCTCTTATGCTCGGATAAACAAGAGAATAGTGGATTGAAAATCTCAAGTAGAGCTTAAAGACTGGACGTAGGTCAAAGATTAGGCCGAATCAGTATAAATGACAGTTTGCAATTCTCTTCTTTAATCTTCTTTATTTCTAATATATATGTTTGAATGATTGTCTATAGCTTTATAACTCTTCACTGTCATACAAACTGATTTTACCGAATTGCAAAAAGATTTTCAAAAGTCTTAAGTTTTTATCTTCACCCAATTCACCCCCTCTTAGGTTCAGCTAAGTCTTACAAAAGCAAGACACAAAGACAAAAGAAAATTAGGAGAGAAAATAGGAATATAGTGAAATATATTATTCATCTTTTTTATCTTATTTTTCCTCATACCCCAAGGAAAGCCAATACTCTAATGGTTGTTGTCACATATGTGATGCTTGAACATCAATGGCTAGAGGGAAAAATTCAATATGATAAGGATTGATTCATTTTCTTTTCTTTTCTTTTTTTCATTTTCCTTCTCTTATATTTTCCTTTTCTTATCTATTTTTTTTATTAAAAAAACAAGGAAAGCCTATACTCTTGTGGTGATTATCACATATGAAAGCTTAAGCATCACTGGCTAGAGGGTATAATTAAATATATATAATTTTGACTGATCTACTTTATTTATATTCGGTTCTTATTACACTCCTTCTCTTTTGTCTATTTGTAAATAATAGTCTCACCTTTTGGTTTATATATATACTCACCTTAATATTTTTCTCTCATTTGTTGTCTTTGTGGCATCATCAACATGCTCTCTTCATCTTTAAAACCAATGCTAAGCATCAAAATGTTTTTGTTATATGATACTTGCTAACACCATAGTTACCATCGGATTTGGATGGATATTTGGCATATGGAACGTGAATGGTAAAATAAGTTTGACCAATAACTCTCTTTTACTCCATAAAATATATTATGATGTGTGATGGGTGATGGTAGTTTGGTTATGGTTTTGTTGGGTTTAAATTGCTAAATGTTTTCCTTCAATGTCTCCTTCCATTATTTTAGTGTTAAGATGCAAAAAGACATGTGAGCTTTTCTTCAAAGTACACCAAACACCAAATGTTTTCTTTAGTGAAAAAAATACCTGTGAGCTTTCAAAAACAAAGAAAAAAAAATACCAGGAACATTAGATTGCATTAGCAGACATTACTTTTTGATGTGGGGCCTACACTATTAAAAATAAGAATGCCTAAATTTTCTAATTTACTTTAAGGGTTAAGGTGCAAGAATGCGCATGTGTTTTATCCCGAGGAGTGTCTAACACCAAGTGTTTTTTTAAGATGCAAAAATACAGATGTGGTTATAAATAAAATATAAAAATATCGGTTGACCGTTAAGTTTAACCTTTTTTTTTTTTTTTGCTTTTAAAGGTGTAAAAATACATATGTGGTTTGGAAAAAAGAACACCCAACACCAAGGTTTTTTTAAATTTAATAATTTTATTTCAATTAAAGAAAAATTATTATTTTTCTAGGTATAATTCTTGGGAGGCCAAATTTTTTCTTCTGATTTATCATTTTGGGATGGATAATTTATTCAATAAGTAAAAACGGTAAAAAAATTATTTCCATTATTTAGTTTAAAATTAAATAATATTGTTCGGTTTTGATTGAAAAATTATTTACATAATTTATGGTTCAATTTGTTAGATCAAAAAATTAAAATTATTTTTAATTAAATATAGTATTTATAATATCAAATTTCAAATGAATAAATACTCATTTATTAATTATTAATTTTAAAATTTAATAAGGATTTTTTAAAAAAATAAAATAAAATATGAAAATAAAAAATTTGGCCTTCGAGGAATTATATCTAGAAAAATAATAATTTTCATTTAATTGAAATAAAATTATTAAATTAAAAAAAAAAGAACTTGGTGTTGGACACTTTTTTTGTCAAAGCACATGTTTATTTTTACACCTTTGAAAACAAAAAAAAATATCAAACTTAACGATTAAATGATATTTTTACATCTAATTTGTAACCACATGTGCACTTTTACACCTAAAAAAAATATTTAGTGTTGAGCGCTCATTAGAAAAGCACATATGCATTTTTACACCTTAACCTTTTCCTTTAATACCTTCTTGATGTGTCACTAACCCCCCTTTGCTTCATCTATCATTTTCATCTCAGATTCTAGCGAAAACTTCCTCCACCATTGATGTCGGTAATTCTCTACCTCCATCCACTTTGCCAATCTAAATCAGTAAATTCGTTCTCTACGAGCTCTTCTTCCAAATCCACCATTATTAGACAAACGCCGATGTCATGCCCTACCTCTCTCAGCCTAGTATCTTTACTTCCTCCCTCCCTCAGTTCGATTACTTGCGTTCTTGTGCCTTTGGTCATGAGTTGAAGCCACTAGATTTAGAGAAAGTTTTGCATTGTTTGGGTTTTACTAATTGGATTCCAGTGGAAGCCACTAGGTTTGCAGCTGAGAACTAGATTTTGTTGAATAGTCGTGAAGTTTCGATAGATTATTTCTTTTCTTCTATATATATAGCTCATTCATTGTAAAATTTGAAATAAAAAATCTGATGATATTGTCTTTACTTCTTTCATATATGGTGAGATGATTGTTAGTTGGAGTTGGCTTTTTTTTTTTTGTTCTTCGAAGACAGGAATCAAATTGGTGAGGACGACGAGGTAGCACCTGACATGACGACTGGTGAGGATGGTGGCGATAGCAACCGTGTTAGTAGATTTGGCATTAAATTCTGACTACTGCGATGGGAATTCAGGTTGGACTTTTTTTTTTTTTTTTTTTCCTCCAGATACGGGAATCAAATTGATGAAATCTGATGCATTAAATTCAAGGGCATTTTGGCATTTTTCACGTTGCAACAAAACAAACTGACATTTTGTAGCGGTTAAAATTGCATATTTGTAGTGGTTTTAACCACTACAAAGGACAGTAGTAGCGGTTCAAAGAACCACTACAAAATACAACATTGCAAGATGTTTTGTAGAACCACTAAATGACAAACTTCAAAACAAAAATTGGTGCCAAATTAAAACCGCTATAAATATTGGATATAATTTTATAAACAGCACCAAATATTTAAGCCAAATTTGAATTAAAATTTGTGGCAATTTTAAAACTGTTACAAAATATTGCAATTTTTTTTTAAAAAAAAACTATAATTTGAGTCTATTGTTACAATGTTGAATATCGTATTATTTAAGTGAAAAACAAAATAATAATAGTTCATATTTTAAAAAAATATTTACTTAAGTTAAATAAGTATAAATATTAAGTAAGTATAATACTGATAATGTGTAAATAATAAGGACTTTATGTTATCCACCTCTGAGCAAAAAAATTATTTCTGCATTAGATAATATTTGATTATGGAAAGAATGTTGAAGATGATAGAAGGAATGTCGAGGAAATATCCTTAAAATTTTGGATAAGAAAAAAAAATTAGTATCAATATTATAAGAAGGAAAAATCTAAAACATTGAAATCAAATATTTTATAGGGGTGGGAAGAAATAAGAAAAAATGAGAGGGAAGGGCGTGGGAAAAAAATGAAGGAGTGTGTGAAATGGAGTGTGATGAGGATATTTATAGGGATATGTGTAACCATTGTAATGGTTGATGTAAAGGATTTTGTAGCGGTGTTCATTTATGGCGGTTTTTGTTTGTAGCTGTTACAAAACCGCTACAAAAAATTCATTGGTATTTTTTAAAAAAAAATCAAAAATTCATATTTTGAAATGGATATATTAAAAACAGCAACAAATTAATGAATGCTAGCGGGATTCAAAATATTCAAATTTTAAAATGAAAAATTTTGTAGCAGTTTATCTACTAAAACTACTACAAACTTTATAATTGTTGTCAGAATATGAAATATTCAAATTTCAATATTACATGCTTTGTAGCGGTTTGTGTGACAGTTTTTGTAGCGGTTTTACGTTTGTAGTAGTTATAAAAACCGCTACAAAAATTCGTTAATATTTAAAAAATAAAAAAAAAAATTTATATTTTGTAACGGTTATACTAAAAACCACTACAAATTAATGAACGTTGGTAGGTTTCAAAATATTCAGATTTCAAAACTACACACTTTATAGTGAAAATCACTTAGAAGGGGGGTGAATAGGTGATGTTATTTAACTTAGAAAATTTTTGTGCAATGTAAACTTAAAGCTAAAGTAAGAAGAGGAAGATAAAACTTTGCACACGCGATATATCCTGGTTCGGTCACAAACTTGACCTACATCCCTTCCCCAGAACTCCTGGGATTTCCACTAAATCACTTGACACAATTACACCGTAATCTAGGAAGATTTCACTATCGTTCCCCCTTACAAGCTGTAATTGTTACCCAATCACTTGAGGTCCTAACCTCAAGATTTTACAATACAATCAAGTAAGAAATGCAAAGACTCCTAAAGAGTAAATAAGATAATCAATAAAGTGCATTGATTATAACTGTCACAGAAACAGAGTAGAATAAATGCTATTGAATTTTTGCAGTGTAACAGTAACTTCGGTGGTTGGCGCTATTGAATGCTTCTTCAATTTATAGGTTTGCCATTAAATGCCGTTGTAATTTAGCCGTTGTCTCTGGTGTGTAATTCTGGTAAATCATCGTTGATAATATGATTGTTGGAGCTCATTAAATGCTGGTGGTTGGCCTTGGGCAGATAACCATGCACAAACGTTTGTTTCATAGAGGAATGTCTTTGGCTCATTCTTCCTTAATCGACCGTTGTAGTAGAAGTAGAAGGAATGTAGAAGTCTTATCAATCCAGATGCTTTATCAGATATTTTCGTGCAATATTTAGTTTAGCATTGAATGTTGTTGACATCACAATCTGCTTTTTATCTCAGAGCATCAATCTCTTGTTGGAATTCATCATAACCAAAACTTTAAAGTATAATTAGTGATGATAATTAAAATACAGCATGGAACAGTAGAAACAGATAGTTTAGAAACAGATCGAGGCTTAAGCATTTTAAACGATCACATATCAGTTTAAAGCCCTTTAACCTCGAGTCATGGATGCAACCTCGAGTTTCTCAGCAAACTCGAGTTAAGTGAACTACCTCAAGGTTATGATACAAGCTCAGCGCCAGAAAAATATAACCTCGAGTTTCGTGGGAAACCTCGAGTTTAGCAATAACCTCGAGGTTCATTTTCCTACCTCGAGGTTTTGTATGTCCAATTCGAAACTCAGCCTCGAGTTAAGAATCTAGCCTCGAGTTTTGGTCTAACCTTGAGGTTAATTTTTCAGACTCAAGGTTGTGAAGAGGATCATCCAGAAGAGCTAAAACTTGAAACCTCGAGTTCACTTTATAACCTCGATTTTTGGCATAACCTCGAGGTACAATACTCAGCCTTGAGGTTATTTGACAGCAAAACTCTGAATTCCATTTTTCTCTGTTTTTGACAGAAAAGATCGATTATATTTTTCCTTATAATGTTGAGTCATCATCAAAACATGAGAGCTAACATATAGCGGTTTATCTATTAAAAGCATTACAAACTTCATGATTATTGGCAGGATACGAAATATTCAGTTTTCAATATTACACTCTTTGTAGCGGTTTAACTAAATAATCACTACAAATATAAGCATATTTTTCTAAAAATAAATATATTTTTATTTTTTTTTGTATAACTTCTATTTAATTGGTGACATGTCTAAGGACTTTACATTTGTAGTGGTTTAACTAAAAAACCACTACCTCAACCACTACAAATAAAAAAAGTTTATCTTGTGCGTTGTGAAACTTTATAGCGGTTTTCTATAACCGCTACAAAAGTTCAGACTCATGGTATTTTGTAACTGTTTTTCATATAAACCACTACAAAAAATTCGTCACTAATGGCGTGCCATAAGTCGCCAAACTGGTGCCACATTTTGCGGCGGTTTGTGTAAATAAATCGCTACAAAATAAACGCCACAAATTTAGAACAAGTTGGTGTCATATTTTGCAACAATTAGTTTGTGATAACCTCTACAAATGTTGTTCACAAACTAGCGCGCCACTTAGCTCGAGTCACCCGTTGCAAATTTATAGTGGTTTCGGTATAAATTGCTACAAATTCTCATATTTGTAGCGGTTTATTTTGACAACTACAAATTAACCGTTACAAATTGACATTTTTTTTGTAGTGTTGTAAGTAGCGTTAGTTAAGGTAATCTAATAGTCATAGTATTTTTGCTTTGCCTTTGAAAGCTAATGAGTATTTTTTTTTTCACTAAAAAGAAGTATTTGGTATTGGGTGCACTTTAGAGAAAAACTCATCAATATTTTTGTACCTTAACCCCTCATTTTATTATATGGTTCAATCACTTCGTCTCTTTTGCATCAAGACTCAAAGCACTAGAGATACATGCTCTCACTATATATACTTTTGAATAATATGTTGATTATACTACTAGTGCTTGTCTTTGCTTGCTCACTAATAATTAGGAATCCACTTTTCTTATAACTTAAACCTAAAAATAAAAATAATTCTTTTGATAAAAATAAATAAAACTATTTCAAAAGGAACTTATACAATGTGAGGTTTTTAGAGCCTCCTCAGGCAAAATCAATGATTCTTCTGTGTGAGATTATGTAAATCTCCACAGAAAGTTTAATCCAAAAGCCTTTCAAAAATATTTTCTAAATAAAAATAAAGAAATTTCTTTCGCAAATAAAAAATATAAACCAACAAAAAATCACTTGCTCAAATAAATTAAAGGAACTTTTTTCTTAAAAAACACAAACCCATTGACATATATTTCTATATGAACTATATGGGTTTTGATTCTTCTAAAGGGTACCTTGGCCATAAGTCATCTTTCTAGGTTTAGTCCAATTTTGTAAATAAAAATATTTTCTGTTATTTTCCTTTTTGTAAATAAACATTCTCTTTTTTCCTTTTTTTTCATTTTATTTATTTTTGTAAATATTTTATTATTTATTTATTTTTTGGGTAATTTAATAAAATTAAAGATGATATTTATTTTTAAATAATTGATTAGGGTAACCATTCTTATGAATGGGTGCTGTTGGTGCTTAACATCTTCCCCCACACACAATCAATTCTCAAAACCTATGTGGTTTTTGTAGACCAATTTTTCATTTTTAAAAATATTTTCAAAATTATCCTGTCTTAAAATTTTGATCGCAGCTCCATATTTTTCAATATTTTGGGCACTACAATAATCAAATAATTAGAATACAAGAAAAAAAACATTCTGGTTTAAATATATTTTAAATCCAAGTCATTAAAATTAAACTTAATAATATTCATAATTTGTCATTTTCAATAGAGAAATTTTTATGCACTTCATATCTGAAGGGAATAATTAATTATTAAAAAAGACTTCAAATCTATTACTCACGTCACATAAGTTTAATGATGTGATTAAAAATTAAAATTATAAAATATAATCCAAAAAACATGATTCTCCAACTATTATTCTAGAAGATAATAATGATTCAATTTAAATAATAAAAAATTAATCAGAATACAAACCTACTAAATTATTGTGTCCAACAATAGAATTATACAACAATTTTTGATAATACAAGGGAAAGATTTCATTATATAGACTCCATGCATTTATACAAACCTAGATTTGAATTTTGATAATTTAAATAAAAATAAAGTATATTAAGATATTTATATTAAATAAATAAAATTTTTGAAAATTGAATTTTTTTAATAATATTATTATAATAACTCATATAATAATAATAATAATAAATTGAATGTTAGTTAAAAAAAAAAAATCCTTTAAAAAGGGAAGATATTACTGAAAAATAAAGAAATATTTTTGAAAAATTCTTTGTTTATGATCATGTTTGAGACTCTGAAAAGTGTTTATTCACATAAATCATAATTGGAAGGTTTATTTTAAAGGCTCTATTTCTTTTTGAAGGTGCCACTTTGATGCTAAGTTTGAAAAATCAAAGAGTGTGCATATGATATGAGAGAAGTTGGAAATGCTACAGTGTTATTATACATAAACTCGCCAATTCATGAAGAAACTCCCAATTCTACGTATATTTCCCTTTCATGCACAAGTTAACAAGAAATCATTCGAGCAAAAAAAAAAAAAAAAAACCAAGAAATCATTAGATAGTACTCGGAAGTTGGATTACAAAATCGTGCGTTTGTAAAGTACGTTTTTAAAACGTAATTTACTTAATTACAAGCGTCACTGGTTGAATGTTGGTTCATTATTTTACTGCTACTAACAAATTAAAAATTAGTCTAATTTATAATTTCAAAGGTAATTGACAATTTTCCCAAGAAATTGTAACTAACAAACAAACCATTTATTGAAGAAGAGTAATAAAAATTGTTATTATGTAAATAAAGTTTTTGGCACGTCATCCTATGCTTGGAAGTTGGTCCAAAAACAAAGATAATGTATGCTATAAATTATCAAAAATTCTTTTTTATTGATATCTCGGGGGAGAAATAAAAAGTAAAAGTATCTTCAACTTCAACGGGTAAAATATTAGGTGTGTTTAAAGCGCAACTTTTTGAGTTTTTTTCTGCGGTCATTTTAAAAAAAATCAGTTAACGTTGCCAGCTGATTTTAGGTCTGTTTGGATTAAGCTTAAATTCACTTAATTTAAAAGTTTAAAAAGCTCATTAAGATAAAAACTCAACTTCTGAGCTTTTTTCAAAAAACTCTCAGCTTTTTGATATGGGGTCCGTCACTTTTACTACTATCAATCCAAACACAAATCATTATCTATAACCTGACTTTTGTCTTATCGAGCTTTTTTCTAAAGTCAGATAACTTTTAAACCATCGCTCCTATCATCAATCCAAACAGACCCATGATCGATTATAAAAATCCAAGGAGTCCTAACATTTCCTAACGCCCACGCAAAGGATGACGTAATAGAAATTGTTGCTTTCTTAGTTGCAGATTCTCAAACAAAACTGTAAAAACAAAGTTAAAGTTTTATGAAGGGGATAGGGGTGTTTGGTTTTAGTTGGAGGGAGATAAAAATTTTACCTCATTTTGATCAAATTGTTCATAAAAAAATTTCAATATTTTAAAAATACACACTTTTTAAGAAAATATTCTTTTCATTAATGACAATTTTGATAAAAGTATGTTCTCTCTCCCCTCCTCTTAAACCAAACACCCTTGTTTCCTTCATAAAACTTTAACTTTGTTTTTACCGTTTTATTTGAGAATTAGTAAATAAGAAAGCAACAATTTCTATTATATATGTAACTTTGTAATTAAATGGATCAGGATTATCGCAGGGAAAGCTCAGGTATAGTGGACGATACTTGTCTACTTGTCGCTATTTGTTTTCTCTATCTGTCTTTACATAAAAGGTCTTTTTAATTGATATTCTAAAATACAGTTAAAATTAGTTTAAAGTTGTAATAATAAATATATAGGAAATATAATTTTTTAAAAAGAATATCCTTATTTATAAATAAGAGATAGAGTAATAGTGAGGAAATGAAGAAAGAAAATGTTTAAGGAATAAATGATATGGGAGTAATTGAAGGAAAAATGAATAAAAAATATATTTATTATTCAGATAAACCCTAATTGAATCTAATTAAACCTATTGTTACTCCTTCCTATTGTTACTATTACATATATTTACCTTATTACATATATTTACCTAATTTCTATAAAAGGACAACTAACAAGAATGTTTGGTTTGAGGGGAAGGGAATAGAATTCTTTACTTTATATTAATTAAATTGTTTACAATTTTTTTTAATATTTTAAAAATTCCTGGTAAAAAAGAGTAATGTTTTTTTTAATTAATGATAATTTGATAAAAACCCTCCCTCACTTCCTCTCCCCACAAACCAAAGACTTAAATTTACCATACAATTGCAATTTTACTACCACTATCTGATGACCCCTTTTTTGGGGTCCCACCAAGCCTTACATGTGTCAACCTTAGAGACCCCACGTTCTCTCTCTTCCCCTTCAATTCTCTCCCGCAACTACCCTCCTTCTCTCTTCCCCCTCAATATCGCTAGATCTCAGAACTAGATTCTCTCAAAATCCGGTTCCTCAGTACCTTTCTCCTTGCTTTATCTTCAATCTTTTGCTTCACCGCATGCGGTAATTTTTTTAAAAAAAAATGAGTGTCTCTATCTATATCGTTAAATTCATTTTTGGATTGTCAGGATTAGAAGATTTTGAGAGATACTGAGAGAAGGGTTCTTGAGAGAATCCTAATCCCCAGATCTCATCAGAGTCGAGAGAAGAAAGAAGAAAGTTGGGGGAGATGAGTTTAAGGGGAGGAGAGAGAGAATGTGGGTTTTTTGAAGGTCAAATAAGACTCACAGAAAATGTAATGTCCTTTCAGATCACCTAAGGGTCTGTTTGGGAGTTTCATTTTAGAGGGAAATAAAGGATTTTGATAGTCTCTTCCCTTGTTTGCAAGTTTTAAAAATAAGAGGGGGGAAATCAAAGATTTTTACAAATCCCCTAAAACCCTCATTCTTCTAAAAAATAAAATTCCCCCAATATAAGGAGTTTTAAGAGGAAAATAGATTAATTACTTTTTTACCCTAATCAAATAAAACACTCTCGTTATTTTTTATTCCTTTTTTCTTTTCTGTTGTTCGAATGCACACGAAAATATTGTTTAGAGAGAGAAACTACTTTTTAGAGAAAGAAAATATTTTTAGGGGAAAATACATTTTAGAGAGAGAAAATATTTTTTAGAGAGAGAAATATTTTTTTAGGGACAAATATTTTTTATGGGAAAATATTTTAGAGAGAGAAAATAGTTTTGTAGGGGAAAATATTTTTTGAATATAAAAATTAAATAAATAATTTTTTAAAAAAATTTAAATTTATTTGTAAAGTATAATAATTACATTAATTTTTAAAGAAAATGACAAAATAGTTAAAATAATTCATTAATCCTCCATCTTCCTCCTTTACTATTTTTTTAACTCTCAAACAAGGGGAGGAAATATCCTCCATTTCCCTTCTTTCTCCTCTCCTCCAAACTCCCTGCATCACTTTCTTTTTCTTTCCCTCCAAACCCCCAAACAAAACCTAAAGGTAGTGGTAAAATTGAACATTTTGAGTTTAACTTTATAGTTTCATATTTTTCTTAAATAAAATTTTGTTGATAAAATTACATTATTACCCTTGATAGATGGAAATGGGAAAAATATTTTGAATTTATATTTCTTATAAATTATAAAAAAATTATAAAAAACTGACTTACACTTTAATTTAAAAAATAGTTGAAATTTTCACCCCAAAAAATGTTGAAATTTAAGATGGGTACCTTCACAAATCTTTGATATGAGTATATGACTTCCTAATGTTTTAGTAGACATTGTAATATATTCAACCAAAAAAAGAAAAAATTATAATGACCACCCATTTCAATTTCTATTGAACACGTAGCTAACAAAATCTGAAAACATGAAACCGGGTCAATCTTTTTTTAATTTAACATATAAGTTGATTTAATCAAGCCTAAAATATGAAGTGATTATTAAGAAATCTAATCTTACATATAGGTAAGTTACAATAATATTTCATTGCGTTAGAAACTGTCATTGAGTATATCTTAGTCTATCTTTCATATTTTACATCATATTACCCAACCATATCTACCCAGAACCAATTAGAAGTGATTGAGTTATTTGAATACCAAGTTTTGCATAACAAAAATAGCTTAGTGAATGACAAGTAATTATGTGGTTTACAACAAGTGCTTGTGAAAATAGTGGTTACTTTGTTTAAATGGTACGTAGTACAATTATTTACTAGTCATATTGTTGTTATTCACCATTCTGTTATAGTTATTTGATAGATATTTTATATTATTATTTTACAATATATAGTTACCGCATCCTTTTAGAACCAAAAGTTTGTGGGTGGGATCAAATCCCATCTTTACCAAAAATGCTCTAACTATACATCATCGTCAAAAATTTGAAAGCCAACAAAGGTGGGAGTTTATTTCATTTGAGGGGCAGTAACATCATTTCACCAAATTCTAAAATTTGGTCCCAGAGGCTTATGTATCATTGATGCATTTCTCAGACGATACTTATCCCCCCCCCCCCTAATTTTTTTTTTGGGGGGGGGGGGGGGGGGGGGATGGAAAATTCTAATTTTAAAAAGAAAAAAAAAAAAGAAAGTGGGGGCAAGGTAGCCAATATAAATAAATTTCTTCAAAAATATTTCTTATTAAATTTTTCAGGGAATAAAAATAATTTATATTTTTTAATTTATCATATTCTTAATTAAGTAAAAGAAAATAGCTAAAATATACTTTTAATCATTTAAATCTTACGTGAGGTATATTTTTTTGTCCTTTAACTTCATAAAATATAATTTTAGTCCTATATTTTTAACACTGTTAATATTGTTAATAGAAAATGTTAATATTACAAACTTAATTGATGACTATGCAGTTGACAAAATATTTTTAATTTTTTTAATATAATATATTTAGGTCGTGAAAATAAAATAAAGTGACAAATCCTTGCTAATGAAATCGAGATTTTGATATTTAGATTATTAAATTAATATATATAGATCATTAAACTAATTTTTTTTAATATAATCAAAGTTTTGATAATTATTTCTTCATTAAGGATTTAGGTATTTTTCAATTTATGTATATTTTAAATTTAAAATGAATTAATTTTAACTACTCAATCAATATTTAAGTTTATATAGTCATCAGTTGAATTTGTTGCAGTCAATATTTTCAGTCAATAACATTAATGGTGTTATAATTACAGGACTAAAGTTATATTTTATAAAATTAAGAGATTAAAAGTATACCTCATGAACACTTAAAAGACTAAAAATATATTTTAACAGAAAAAATTAAACTAACTAAAAAAAATTAAACGCAACTTTGAGAGATAAGTCTTACTTTCACACGGGTCTCCATGGGCTCCACTTGGTCCTTTACTTTTAACGTCTTTCTAGAAAGATATTTGACCGTTTAAAATAAAAGAATTTTTGTTTTCAACCCAAGGTCGAAACTGAAAAGGACAGAAAAATTTTGCCCCTTAATTTTCATTTAATTTAAATCTTATGAGACAAAAATTCAAACACGCCATTGAAGACATGATTTCTAGAAGGCGAAATTTAATTTTTCTTTTCTGAAAATGAAATTAAATTCTAAGTTTATGTTGCTTCCTAGCATTATCTATGATTTCTAGAAGGCGAAAATTTATAAAAATGGAATTAAATTATAATTTTAGGCTTTTTTCCCTGTAATGTTTACACATTGATTATGATGCTCTTTTTGGTGATGGAAGGAGATATTCTCCTTATTTCCCTTCTCTTTTTTTTCTCATTGACTAAATCTGGGCCATTAATTGAAAAAGTAAGAAAAAAATAAAAATAGTATTGTATTGATTGGATGGATGTAATTTAGAGATTATGAAGGATAATGAAAAAATGATGTGGAGTGGAAAATCCTTCGAGTAAGTCCACATTCTCTTTTTTTTTTTAGATAAATTGACGAATCCGCTTTCTTTTTGTTTGAGATTTTCGAGCCAACGAAAGCCTTTTTTCTAAATTGATGTAGGAAAAGCAACCTCCCTTGGTAGGCGGCACGCATTCCTCGTATGGAATCCTTTGTTGGGGCATACAAGTGAAGATGGAATCCCTGTTCCTTTCCCTTCAGCATATATGACCTTGTCAAAATCTGTATTGGTTTCATTCTTACATATACAGTACCCCTTCAGTACTAAAAGTATGATTTAATTGAGGGTAAATTTCTGAGGGAAAAAAAAATTGAGGGTAAATTTTCATCTTAAATGTAAGATTTTTTTTTTTTCAATTTTATATGTTATATTATCATTTTTTTTACAAACTAATTTATCCCATTTATAAATTGATATATAATGTAATGTTAAAAAATTAATTTAAGGAGATTATGTCATATATGTTATTATTAAGTAATTTATTTAACTTTATTAATTTTCTTAAATTAAATAAATAAGTTTTATACTAAATACTAGAAATGAAGTATAGTGTATAAAATAATAAATGATATTTACCCTACTTATTATTTAAATTTAAATACACGATAAAGTACTTATTCTTTTTCTTTTAACAAGTTGCGCTAGTTATTCTAATATCCACAAACAATAAAGTAGTTTTTTAATGTGTACAATACGTGAGTTTACAACAAGAATTATCTCGACTACATTAATCACACAATATTATCTGTAAATTAATATTATTATTCTCTACCAACAACCAAATGTTTAGATAAATTTTTAATTAAGAATTCATGTTTGATAACTTTATTGAGTGTTATCGCCAGTCTTATTCTACCTTGTTCTTGAAAGTTTCATGTTGCTTGATGTACTCTTCTCATTAGCATGTCTAATAAATGTATCTATACATATTCAAACCATCTAAATGAATTTTACCATTTTGTCTTCAACAGACGCTGCCCCAACTCTTCTCCATATATGTTAATTATGAGTCTTATACTTTCATATATGACCATGTGCATCTCTATCACAACTAACCTCATGCACATGAAATGACATCATTTTAAGTTACAAAAAATCCCAACACCATACATGCCAAAATCAATTACAAATCTTAATTAATTTAAATACCTAATTGTAAGAGTCACACCCATAATTTTCTTTAAGAAAATCTAAACATCTTTATACATGTCAAAATCAAGTGTGAATTCAAAACCAAACATCCCTATATATGTCAAGATCAATTATGAATCGAAATCATGTTATCTCATAAATTGCCCAACACTTTATATATGTCAAAATCAATTATGAAAAGAAAGAAAGAAAGAAACTAAAATAATGGCTTATGCGATAACTATGATTTTGGCACATACTAAGGTGTTTAGTAACTTATGAGATAACAATAATTTTGTATTCATAGTTGATTTTGGCTTGCATAAGAATATTTGATTTTAATTTAATTATAATAAATTTTGGCATGTATAAGGGTTTTATTGTCTTTTCCTTAGAAAATTATGCTTTTGGTTCTCATACTTGATTGTCCAGTTCTAGTCAACTACTGTTATTGCTATGGTGTTATAGTCATTTATGATTGAACTTGTGAATAAATTGAACAAGTGCTTGTGAAAATAGGACTCCATTTCCCTGCCTAAAATAAAAAATAAAAATGAAAATGAAAAATAAAAAATATATATATCTCGACCGTCCAAATCTAAATCTGAATGGCTAGAAGCTCGTCCGTACCCTTGCCTATTGTAACATTATTAAAAATATATAAAAAAAAAATCTAAAAAATATTATATATATATATACACTTTTTGTGGCAGGTACACTGCCACATTTGGAAGTGGCAGCGTCCTGCCACTAATTAATGCAGAGGGGTATTATCATTATTATTATATTAACAAAAATTGATTGATTCAAATCCACTGCCTTCAATCCTATTATATATATGTGTATGTACGGTGCTTAATTGTAATAAAGCTTGTGAGTTAATTAGAAGAGTGTGAGTGAGAGAGAGACGACATAGACAAGGGATTGGAAGAAAAAGGGGAAAAGAGCTTATTTAAGGTACGTTATTTATTTTATAGGATCATTTAGGCAGTTAGATTATTTTCTTTTCAATAAACTTCCTTTATGAAAGTTGGTTTACTTATTTTTCTCTTTCTAAAGAGGATAAAATAGTATTGATTATTGAAAATTTTAGGATTAGACCACTAATAAAATTTTGAGTTTTGATAATAAAAGGCTATATACATGTCAAGCATGAATAGTAAATAACTTTAATCGGTTAGTTTTACTAAATCTTTGAACTACATGAAATTATGAATTGGGATCTGAGATTTTAAATTAGAGATTGGTGTGATTTTGAGATAAATTGTTATTTTATTTTAGGAAAACTAAAATGAGATAATAGTTTAATTAAATTTTTTATTAAGATGTTAGTAATCTGTAATACCCGGATAACTATTATCTGGAATATTATGTCATAATAATGAAAATGCCCATTTATGAAAATTTTGGTCTCAACATGTTATGTGATTAGTATATGTTCAAAGGAAAACATTAAGAAAATTAAAGGAAATTTAATATCGGAAATGTGAAAAATGTGTCTTAAGGCCATAAAACATCCTGAGAAGAATTAGGAAAAATTCTAAAAGGCATGGAATAATTATTAAAAATTTAGAAAGCATATTATTCTTAAATTAGACAATTTAATAAATTATTTCCTATGAAAATAAAAAGAAGGAAAATTAAAAAGTATTCTGAGACTAAAATTGACTTTATGATTTTTGATAAATTGCAGGGAGCTTGAATTATTAATGTCAATAAAATTGTTGTGAGAAAATGATTGGTTTTAATTAAGAAAATTATTAGAAAGTATTAAGGGATTAATTAAGTAATTTTTGGGAATTTTATAAGATTATAGAAATTTAGGAGACATGAAAAATAAAATAAATATAAATAATTATTATTAAGGGCCGAAATTTTTGGCCAAATTAAATAAATAATAAGGGTTAAGATGTAACCTTGAAAAACCAAGATCAAAGGCTTAGGATTTTTCAAGAAATTCTAGAAGCCTAAATCCATGTAATTACTTATGGACCAATAGGAAAATTTTGGGAAAAATAAATACAAGATAAATAGGATATTATGGTAAATGGGAAAAAATAATAAATATATATATATGTGTGAGCTGGCCGAAAATTTGGGGAGGGATAAAGATGATTTGGATATTTGTATATAATAATAATAATATAAGATAAGGCATGTGGTAATTAAGTAATATTATATTAATAAAAGGTGAACAGGATAAATGACCACGGATAGAAATAAAATCCTATCTAGAAAACCTTGAACAAAGTTATTAGAGTCAAAGTATATTATTGATCAGTGAATTTTTATCCAGAAATTGGTGCCGACTGGCGATATTTCTGTACCCAGTAACGATTACCGAGGATTTTTGGCAGGTAACGAAATGTCCTGAATAAGGATATAAGGTTAGGAAAACCCAGTATTCTCAAAGAGGAAGAAAAGACTTTCAGCGTGTTGTTCCCGGAATTTTAAGATTTTACAAAAAATTTCGTGATAAGGACACCGAACCAGGAATTTCATCTGATAAAGCAAGATGACACCAGCATGATGATGTCATCAATTTTGTCTCCTTGTGGGGGGGGGGGGAGGTCGGCCAAATAGGTGTAGGGCCAAGATCAAGCCACTTCAAAAAAATGCGATCCGACGGTCAGAATTCAACCAGACAAAGTTCAATGAAATTACGAAAATGCCATTGGATTTTTCTATAAATAGCCTTTCATTTCTCTTCATTCTTCACCAATTCACTCACAATCCTAAAGAGAAGTTAGAGAGAGAAGCTCTAGAAGAGGAGTAAGAAGTTCATAGCAAAGCTTTGAGTAAGTTTCTCAGTCCTTAGTTTTTAGTTTCAGTAGTTCTTTCGGTAGTTATAGTAGAATTGCTAAAGTAGTCTCTAATTTTTTTTCAAGTTAGTTTAGATATCATGTTTAGGAGTAAATATGATATTTATCTCAGAAATAGGTTAGAAGAAAAGTTATAGCAAAATTTTGAGAGTTTAAAGTCAAAATAGTGAAGCTCTAGCAAAATTCCACCAAGTAATCAAACTAGGGGCAAAATGGTATTTTGTACCTAAAATGCTTGTTATGATCTTAAATATTCATATCGGTGATATTATCCTTCTAGGATATCCGAAATCACGAACCGCTGCTTCCGTTGTCACCGTTGTCATACCGCCGTCGTCCCGCTGTCAAACGTACCATAATTCGACAAACGTGCCAAGAATCATCAATGAAGGTACGGACGCGTATTGTAACCTTAACACTTATGCTACTCATATACGTATATGTGATAGACATGTTTATATACTGAGGCTCTGTCTAGGGTTGTCAGTTATACATACAGCTTTATACAGGTTATAGTCTTGATAACGTCGTTGGGTTTTCCTAGCACTGAGGACACGATGGGCTGTCGTGGCACTGGTTATGTGCAGACATGTTGTGAGACTTTACATACTGCTTTGTGCTTATGTTCTGTCAATGTTGTGATCATGCATCTGCTGTGTGCTTATGTAATGATTTACTATTGTTATGAGTTGTGAATAACTGTTGTCCATATACTGTTTATTTGAGCATAAGGTTAACCGTTACCTGAGATCCAAATGGTAATTGGATCTCAGCTGTAGCTTCAGGTTCGGGAAAACCAAGGGGTTGAAGATAGGGGCAAGCGACTGGCGTAGGATGGCAGAAGGAATTTTATGGTTGTAGTTTATATGCCTAGTTAGGTGCTGTTTCCTTTTGGATAGTAGATAACTGTACAAGTACACTTACACTGTGGTTATGTAATATAAAGGTTCAGTTACTCGTTTTGCGAAATTGCTCTACTCTGATCAACGTTTTTTTTTAAAAAAAAAGTTCTGTTGTTTTTAAGGTGGGATATTACAATCAGTTTTAATTCTATTAACATATGATTATGTATTTATTTTTAAAAAAGACTAATTTCTCTCACGGTTAAGGTTGTGTCAAGAACTTGAGGTAACCACTTTCCAATTTATCTTGTATACTTGTTGAGGTAATTATAAGTGCATGCTTATATATATTTAAATGATATAAATATATTACAGTTTATGTTACCTTTGAAAATGTATCCATGTGTGAGATATTTGTTTGAAGGTAAATTTTTAGTTAAGGGGGCTTAAACTGTTTTATATTGTTATAATTAAAATTGTTTGTTTTGAAATCATGGAAATTTATGCATGATGTTGAATATTGAACATAACTGTGAATCATTGATGCTGAAAATTGTGATGCACTACATATTGAGGTGTTCTGGGTTGAGATGAGATGAGATGTGATTGTAGGAGATTGATTTTATACCATGTGGTATTGCCCCTACTGAGCGTGCAGTAAATGGCCGGATATTGCCCTTGGTATCATCCAAATCCTTTGGTCGGGATTAGTCAGCCCTTGGGATAATGACACTTTCTATGTTCGAGAGAAAGGGAACCCATGGTCCGATATGAGTTCTATAGCCTTTAGTCGGGCTACACCTCATCATTGGAGAGCTTGGAATAATTTCGTCATAGAGATTAAACCTATTATATTATAGCCCATGGGTTCTATCAGCAGTTATAAGGAGGTTATAAGGAGGGTTGAGGAAGTTAAATGCATATTGAAAAATTTGAAATTTACTAATTGGTTTAGTGAATTGTTCAGAATTATTCATATGTAATGGATACTTAGTTTGCTTAACTATCTTGTAATCATTCCCTGTGTACCTTTTAAATTGGATATATGGTTATTGAGTCTTTGTGACCAAGGTTGTGAAAACGTAGTTTTTACGTAAAAACAGAAGGGGAATAAAAAAGCGTAAAACGTAAAATCATAATATAAAACGTAGTTTTTACCTGTATATATAAATAAAAAATATTTTGTAAAATAAGGCACTTGCCATTATCCATATACATACAATATCAATCAAAATATCAAACATTGTCACCAAATACATATCCAACATTGTCCATAGTTCCATACATATACTAATCAATGCAAAATCAATCAAAATATCCAACATTGTCACCAAATACCATTCAAATAAAGGCAATTAACATCAATACAATTCAAAATTCAAGTTTAATTTAAATTTAGTACCACACTACCACTCATTATCTAACTGAAACATAAATTTAAATTTAGTACCACACTACCACTCACACTCTAAGCTAACAAATCATTCAAGTCATTATCATCAAAGTCATTATGCTCCAAATGCTCCACATGATGTTCAACTACATCATGATGCATGACAACTTCTCTTTCTCTTCTATCAACCTCATTGTCAAACTCAACATTAGAAATCACCATATCATCCACAAAGGCACCAACATCATCAGCATCATCCTCTCCTCCAACTTGAGCCAAGTTTTCTTCAATTAAAGTATCTAAATTAAAATCAAAATTTTCTTCATCTAAGATATTTTAGAAGCACTCAAGCACCTAAGAACAAGCAACTCAAGGCAATTCCAAATGGCAAATACAGAAACAGAACAGAAACAGAGATAGAAACATAAACGAAAACAGAGATAGAGATAGAGAATCCTGGTCAATTGGAAAGTCATTAAATTTCCCCACTAAACAAAACAGAAACAGAGACAGAAACAAAAACAAAAACAAAAATAGAGATAGAGAATCCTAGGCAATTGCAAAGTCATTAAATTTCCCCACAAAGCAACAAGAACCGTACACTTAGACATGAAAACAATACATCATGGAGCAACATTCCAGTATCCAGTGTCTAAGTACTAACTCAATTCACACACATATATCTCAACCAATAGCAAGACCAATTTCATATGATTTCCCAGCAAAGCAACAAGAACTGGGAACCAATAATGATCAAGACAGTACTATTATTCAAGGAAGAAAATTGCCCAGGAAAAAATATTGAATCAGAGACAGTATTATTATGCATTGAGAAGAAAGTTGCAGAAATAAGAAGAAAATGAAGAATCAAAGAAGAAAAGAGGAAAAAACATTGAATGCCTCACTTATCATTTCTTATCGCAAGTGAGCCTGTACCTGTTTGTTGTCGCCGACACTAGCAACTCAAAACCAAGCTTGTTTTTCCGACTTCGTTGTAGTGGGAACTGGGAAAAATCAATCAATTGGGTCTAAGTGTTGGCAATAGAACCTAGGGCAAGGGGGAACCTAAATCAGCTTAGAAAAAATCGATGAGAGCAAACTTACCGGAGGAGGAGTGAGGATTGAGGAAGACGAGAGATGAGAGCACGGATGGAGACGACGAGATCTGAGACAGCCACAAGCGACGATGACGGTGCAAGTGAAGTGAATGTGAGAAAGTGAAGTGAATGTGAGAGACTGTGAATCAATGATTTCATGGGCACCATTGAGAATCAGTAAGAAAGACAGTGAGAGTGTTTTGTTTTTTTTTGCTCAAGGAGATTGTGCGATTGGACTTGGGCTGGCGATGGATTGGGCCTTTTTTCCTGTGTCTTATGAGAGTGAGACCTGTCTGTTTTTTCAAAAAAATGCCCGCTTTTACGATTCACATTTTATAGATGCGTTTTTTACATTTTTACCCTCTATACGTTTTTTTCCCAAACGAAACTCGTTTTGCTTAATTTAAAACGTAAAAACGCGTCTTTACCATTTTAAAACGCGTTTTTAATAACCATGTTTGTGACTCACCCCATCATTTTTATTTGTTTTCAGGCGAGAGTACCAAGGGGAAGAAGGCATCTGAGACTTGATCAAAATTATCAATCTTGTATGTCTTATTTTGTTACATGAGCATAATTTGATGTATATTGCCAAACTTTAGTGTCTCTTTTGGTACGTTGCATATTTTGATTATTTTGCTGCATATTAGAACTTATGATATAAATAGTGACCGTTGATATGAATTTTACTATGGAATGATTTATTTTGACTGGAATTAAGTACGTTTAGGTATAAAATAATTATTTAAATGGTAATTTTGGGAGGATGTTACACCTATCTCAAATATAGGCAGCGAATCTGATTCAGTGAAAATAGTGGTTACTTTGCTTAATGATACGTAGTACAATATTTACTAGTCATATTGTTGTTATTCACCATTCTGTTATAGTTATTTCATATTCCATAGGTATCTTATATATTATTTTTATAATGACTATATCCTTTTAGAACCAAAAGTTTGTTGGTGGGATCAAATCCCATGTTTACCAAAACATTCTCTAACCGTACGTCATCGTCAAAAAATTGAAAGCCAACAAAGGGTGGAGTTTTACTCCCTCCGATCCTAATTATAAGACAACATTTGAGAGTTGGTTTTAGTCCTAATTATAGGATAATTTCAATTTTTACCAATTTCTTCCTAAAACACCCCTATTTTATTCACTCAAGTGTGTTTGGTTTTTAGTGAGTATATGCATGTGAGTGCAAAGACTCTTATAGTTGGTAAAACTTTTAAATTATTGGATTTTAATTTGTTTATTGATCAACTAATGTTAATTTGCAAACACACACACACACTCACACTCTGTGTGTGTGTGTGTGTGTGTGTGTGTGTGTGTGTGTGTGTAAACACACACACATATATATGTGTATGTGTCTATATACATATATATCTGTGTGTTTGTATATGTGTGTAGATACACACACATATTTATATATCTATATGTGTATATAGACACACACACACACACACATAAAAAAAATATGTGTGTGCATTTGTGTATATGTGTGTGTGAGGGGAGGGGTCTGTGTGTATAGATATATGCATATATAAATAAATACTTACATGTGTGTGTGTGTATACATACACATACATATATGTATATATAGTAAGACCATTATTTCAATAGGAAAATTTTATGTTAGAAAGGTATATATGTCGTAAGTGTTGTAAATTGACTTTTATTGATGTCATTTAAAATTTACATAAGGGCATTTTAGGAAAATGAGTAAAATTAACTAATTTAACTCATCTCCTTAATCTCCCCAAAATCGATTAAATATGTCCTATAATTAGCACCGAAGGGAGTATTTTATTTGAGGGGCAGTAAGATCATTTTACCCAATTCTAAAATTTCATTTTAGTCCAAGAGGTTTATGTATCATTGATGCATTTCTTAGAGGTACCTACTTTCCCCCCCCCCCCTCATGTAATTTTGAAAAAACATGGAAAATTCTAATTTGAAAAAGAAAAAGTGAGAGGCAGCGTAGCCAATATAAATAAATTTCTTCATAAATATTTCTTATTATAAATTATTTTTTGTTCCGTAGTTGAATAATAAAGGAGTTGGACTTGGCCTGGGGTGAAATCCCAAGGTCCTACGTACCACAGTGGTGGATCAAAGTCCACGTAGTTCGAGGTTAAATCGTTTGGCCTAAGATAGCCAAAGGGGGTGGGGTGTGTGTTTTGTGTGAATAGAAAAGGTAGGGTTTCGAGAGTGTGTGTACCTGATAACTGCACATTGGTATTTAAAGAGTGTACCTGGGGGGTCATGATCCGATATTCTCTCTGCACGTGGTTCCACTTGTAACTACTCCGTTATATGCACGACTAACGGCGGTTAGCGAGATAATGGGATAATACCTTATCAGGTATCTCTATTTTCATGGCTGGATAGCTGGCTTTGGGCCTAGCGAAGCCCAATTCGCCCATCCATAACAGATGCCCCCAAGCTCGGTATTTCAGGCCTCTGACATGCCGAGCTTTATTGGGTCAGAACTACCCTCGGTCGTATCTCGGATGAAATCTTTGACTCCTCGTTCTTTACTCATAACCCGGCTCGATTTCATCTTATTCTCCAACTTACTTTGATCGCCTCCTTTTCACTCGTACCCCAGTTCCATCACCGTGTTATGTCGAGTTACGTTTGTATGCCACGTGTTTCCCCGACCGCCCTTAATTCGGAGCGCTATCTGTAACTGACTTAGAGATACGCGTGCTCTTGCCCATTGGCGTGCGTAGCGTCGCGTTGGTTTGTTTGATGCGAGAACACGTAGCGTCGTATTGGGACCGGTGCCAACAACTCCACTGTCAACCGTTCTCGGCTTTCGCGCTTCTTTAAATGCTCGCGACTTTCCGAGACTCATGATGGCCATCTACTTTAGGGCTTTGCCAGCTGTACCTGTCTTCTCGTATTCCCCTGACGTCACGGGTCCCATCGTTTCGCATTCGCGCCTGCTGGGATCTTTCAAATCTGCCTCTTCAAACCACTTCTTTATAACTTTGAATGTCGCGGTGTTCTCCGTTTTTATGCTCTGAGTTTCCAGTTTTCAAAAGAAAATACTCACAACCCAGGTGTTCCAAATCCAAGTCTCGACCCTCTCTTTTACCCAGTTCCCTCTCAGGTACATCTTCATCGTCAGTTTCTGTTTCAAGTGTTTACCGTTTTTCCCTTTCTTCTATGTTTTTTCTTTCGTAGTTAAGTGCGTTTCGCGTCACTTGCATGTCTGGGTTCTTCTGGTTTCAATCTTGGGATTCCGTATACTAAACCTTACAATTCTGGGTTTTCTTAGGAAGTTCTTGAGTATTTCATGGATAAGGACAAAGATATACCTGTAGACATATATGGTAGGCCTATTCCGGAAGAGGATTGGGAAGATATTAGGAACATGCCTGAGAAAACTGCTTTTTGGCTGTATGGTGCTCGTCGATCTTCTGCAGCCATGGCTGCAGATGTTCTTAGACCTTCTGGAAGCGGTGACCGTAGGAGTGACCCTAGGGTTCCGCCTCCCCTTCTGAAAGCTTCTCGACCTCCACTACCTCGGCCTCCCCCTCCCAAGCTAGCCATTAGGCCTTCGTTTCCTGTTAGGGCGGTTCCTATTTCGATCGTTCAACCTTTGTCTGTTAGCGAATCCCAGCCTAATCTGGTTAGCCCTTGTGAGACCTGTCAACACGAGGCTATCGCCTTTGTCAATCTTGGCCGGGAGGTGGTTGCCGAGACAGTGCTTAGGAGTTGCACTCACGGATCTGTTCCCATCCTAACATCGAAGCGTGCGTTGCATCATATGCCTTCTTCCCGAGGTAGATTTCTATCTAACTCGTCTTTGCTTTTGTATTTATATAGGTATAGATGGCCTCTTCTTCTCAAAGTAGCGAAAAGTCGGTTGCTGAGGAGTCATGTTCTACCAATGCCACACATAGTGCCGAAAATAACCCATGTCGTTTCGTTATATGCCCTCAAGTGTCCCGGATACAAAACAAGATGACCTTTGAAGAGTTTAGGGGGCCCGTCCTTAGAGACGGAGAGGGGTATACGGTTAGGTTACCTTTAGATGGAGAGTCGGTAGCATCATGGCGTGGTAGAGATTCCCCTCATTTCTTCTTTATGTATAGAGATGTGGTTACCGTCCTAGGTGCTTCATTCCCTTTCTTGGATTTCACCACAGAAATCTTGAACCATTTGTATTTAGCCCCCACACAATTACACCCGAACAGTAGGGCTTACGTCCTCTGTTTCGAGAATTTCTGCAAGGAACAAGAGATACCTTGTACCCTACCATTGTTTTTCCACTTCTTTTCCCCAGTAAACACCTACAAAACCAAAGAAGAGCCCCTAGAGTTTGAGTGGACCCATCTTCGGGGTATCCGTAATAAGAAATTGTTTAATCCGTTTACCGAGTCATTCAAGGGCTTTAAGTCAACATATTTTAAAGTAGAGGCCATTCCTGGCCAGGTTCAGTGGTTCCTTCGTTTGAATGAATAGGGAGAGTTGGAGGAGAGATTCCCCCTTTATTGGACTCCCAAAACCACCACCACTTTGGAAATAGGGCCTTTAACTCGAAGGTGTTTAAGCTTTCCCCCGAAGAAGAGAAAGTTGAAGAGCTATTGAAAGACCTCGGCCAGGCGATGGGGCCTTTTGATGCCGGGATGTATTTATCTGTTCCTTTAAAGAAACATAAAAGAAAAACAAGTATGCTGTGTCTGTAGCAATTTATTCCTGTTGTCTTATTTTATCACGCTACTGATTGTTTTTTATTGTGCAGAGACAACCATGCCACCAAAGTCTACAACTCCAGCAGTGCATTGTGCAGAGACAACCATGCCGCCAAAGTCTACAACTTCAGCAGTGCCGGCTTTCATGAGGAAATTCAGCGGAAAGCGGAAGGCAGTTGAGGCCGAGAAGACGGGCCCTACCAAGAAGTCTTCTGTCACTCCCGCACAACCAATTACCAAGGTGGCTAAACCAATCACCAAGGTGACTGCACCTTCATCTTCTCCCAATGTAAGAGCTACCTTTTCTCCTACCGCGGCCGTTCTCTCTCCTAGCCGGTATACTTCACCGTCCTTCATGTTCGAAAATCCGGTTGACTCTGAGGTCCGGAATAGCATCCGCCCTCCTTTGAGCTGGTTCACACCTTCGCCGCCTTCCGCTGAAGAAAAGAGCATGCTGATAAATATCGAACATTTTGCTCTTCGAGCCGCCGGGCTTTCTCAAGCTGTGGCCTATTTCAAGGCTCAATGGGTTGAGTCGGATGCGAAACTCAAGGCCGCCGCATCCGAATGAGCCGAGGCTATTAACTCGGCGGTAAAGAGCGCGGTTAAGTCGGCAGAGGATGCCAAGAATAAGGCTGTTTCTGAGGTGGAGAAGGTGAAAAAGGCGGCTGATGAGAAGATTAGGACTGCGCAGCTAGAGTTGGAGGGTGCGAGGCGAAAACATTCTGAAGACGTCACCGAAATATCCTGACTCAACTCCAGCCTACAGAGCCTACAAGATCAGACAACCTCCGATGCTGCCTACATTGCTAACCTGGAAAGAGGCGTGGAGGAGTCTTTCAATAACGCTTTGGCGCAGGTTATTTTCCTCAATCCTAACGTCACGCTGAACCTCGAGGACGCCCGTGTTGATGGGATTGTGAAGGATGGGAAGATTGTGCCTGCAAGCGCTCTGGAAGAGTTGGCTGGGGAGGGCCCATCTAGAGTGGGAAGGGATACTACTGACAATACTGAATCTCGGCCTCCTACCCTTCTAGATGGTGCCGCGATTGTCTGATTTGTCGGTGTTGTTTGATAGGCCGTTTTTGTTTTCCAGCGTTAGTTTTTCTTTTTCCATTTGTAATCAACTTTGACAATGAATAAAATTCTTCCTTTCTGAATTTCCATGTGCACTGTGATTTTGTTAGCAAATTTAATTGCTTTATCGCCTAGTGTTCTACCCAGCGTTAATAATAACCTTACAGCTTAAACTTGGTTAAACCAAATCTTAACCAGGCCAGATTGATCAGGTCCGGCCTTAAATGGCCTTATTTCGGGTGTATTTTCATCGGCCTTGCCTATGATTTCCTCGTAGGTTTAGCACGGTCTTTCGGGCTATAAAGATGGCACCGAGGAATTGTCGAAAACGGGTTATGGATTCCTTTTCGTAATTCCTTGTCGTGGAATTCGGGATATCCTTATGCTTTTAATGGGCCTATCGTTTTAATACGGCCTTGTGGAATTCATTTGAAAATAGGTTTCAGAACTCTTTTTCGTGAATTCGTGTGGTTTCGACGGTGCGATCTCTTTCGCGACTTTTATGAAGCTATCATATAGTCGAAATATTTTGATAAAAGCTAACATTCCTCAATCAATTAAAATGGCAACTATGTCGCTAACAAACATACTTGCATAGACCATGCTAAAACATTAAAACGAAACTTAACTATAGTAGCTTCTCAATTTGTCGGCATTCCAGGTTCTCTTTACTGGTTTTCGGACCAAGGTTTCAAGTTCGTATGCCCCGTGCTTTAGTACCTCCCTAATTCGGTAAGGTCCTTCCCAATTGGGTGCTAGCTTCCCTTCTCGTGCATTCTTGTTGCCTATGTCGGCTCTCCTTAGTACTAGGTCGCCTTTGCTGAAAGAACGGGGTTTGACCTTTTTATTGAACTTCGCCGTGGCGAACTATTTCGCTGTTAAGTCTCGGTAATGTGCTATGGCTCTTACCTCGTCTATGAGATCTAACTCAGCCTTAATGGCCTCGTTGTTCTCAGTTTCAGACAAGGCCTTTTCCCTTCTCCATGATGGTTCCCCGACTTCGACGGGTATCATGGCTTCACATCCGTACGTGAGTCTATAAGGCGTTTCTCCTGTGGCGGATTGAATACTAGTCCGATATCCCCATAACACAGCGTACAGTTGTTCACCTTGTTTGCCGACTCGGCCTGTCCGTTAGATTGCGGGTGCTCTACCGATGCAAAATGCTAAGGATCTAGAAGTCGGTCATCATTTTTCGAAATCCTTTGTCTGCAAATTGTGTCCCGTTGTCGGTAATGACTTGCGCCGGGATTCCAAAACGGGCGATGATATTTCTCGCCACAAACTTTTGTACTCTAGCCGATGTTATGGAAGATAGCGGTTCAGCCTCGATCCATTTAGTGAAATAATCCACCGCGACTATCAACCACCGGAATTGCCCCGGTGCCCTCTGAAAAGGTCCCAAAAGATCTAGCCCCCATTTGTAGAACGGCCAAGGTGCGAAGATATACTTCAGCTCAGGTGGGGGAATTCTGATGATTTTAACGTGTTTCTGGCAACTGTCGCATTTCCAAACATGATTCTTTGCATCTGTTGATAGCATCGGCCAGTAGTACCCGGCCCTTATAGCCTTCCGGGCTAGTGCCTTGGCTCCCATGTGTTGTCCATTGATACCTTCATGTATTTCAGCTAATACATATTCCGCCTCTTCGGAACTGAGGCACTTTGCCATTGGCGCGTGTAGCCCTTTCCTGTACAGTTGGTCATCTACCATTGCATAAGATGCCGCCATTCGTATCAGTTTTTTGGCATCTTTGGGTTCATCCGGTATAATTCCTCATTCTAGGTAATCTGCGATGGGTTTCCTCCAATCGTTTTTGTTGGTTATGATCATCACGCATGTTGGGGCTTCCAATCTTTGTTGCACTATTGTTCGGTTGTTGGTCCCTTGGGTGCTAGCCAGCTTGGACAATACGTCTGCTCTGGTGTCATTTCCACGCGATATGTGCCTTACTCTACTTCATCAAATTCATCCATTATAGACTTAACCTTTCCGAGATACTTAACCAGTAAAGGTCCTTTAGCTTGATACGTCCCATTTATATGTGATGCCACCAGTTGGGAATCAGTAGATACCAGTACTTTTCGAGCTCCGTTTTCCTTTGCTTGGATCAAACCCACTATCAAGGCCTCGTATTCGGCTTGATTGTTGGAAGTTTTAAACCCGAGACTCAAGGAGTACTTAATAGACACACCCTCCAGGTTCTCGAGAATTACTCCGGCCCCGCTTCCTGTCGAGTTAAAAGAGCCGTCTACAAACAGCTTCCACTGTGTGGCGTGCCCTTTTATTGGGGCGAGTTATACAACAAAGTCGGCTAAGGCCTGATATTTTATCGCTTGCCGGGCTTCGTAACTAATGTCAAACTCGGATAATTCTATGGCCCAGCTAGTCATTCTTCCTGCTAGGTCGGGTTTATGCAGTATCTGCCCGATGGGTTGATTAGTTCAAACTACAATAGGATGGCTCTGAAAATACTAACATAGCCGTCAGGCCGCGATTAGCAATGCGAAAGCTATTTTCTCAAGCTTTTGATATCGTATCTCAGCTCCCTGGAGAACCCGACTTATAAAGTATATCGGCATTTGACCTTCATTTGCTTCTCGCACCAGGGCCGCGCTTACTGCCTCATTAGTTACCGCCAGATAAAGGATCAAGACTTCACCCGTTATAGGCCTGGTTAATACTGGCGGGGCTACCAGGCATTACTTAATCTTTTCGAAGGCTGCCTCGTATTCAGTACTCCATTCGTGAACAGCTTCCTTTTTAAGCAACCTGAAGAAAGGAAGCGACTTTTCGGCCAACTTTGGTAGGAACCGAGTTAATGCGGCAAGTCTTCCTGTGAGTTGTTGGACCTCCTTTCGGCACGCAGAGGCCTTCATTTCTAAAATGGCTCGGCATTTATCGGGATTGGCCTCTATACCTCGATGGGTTAACATGAAACCCAAGAATTTCCCTGACGGGACTCCGAAAGCACATTTGGCCGGATTAAGCCTGATTCTGTGTGCTTGTAACTTATCGAAAATCTGTTGTAAATCCTGAACATGTTGCCCCTGGTCTCTCGACTTAACGATCATGTCGTCGATGTAAACCTTGACATTTTTTCCCAACTGATCTTCAAACACTTTTGTCATCATTCGTTGATATGTTGCTCCGGCATTTTTTAACCCGAAAGGCATTACGTTGTAATAGTAATTCGCCCTTTCCATGATAAACGCTGTTTTTTCTTGGTCCTCGGGGTGCATAGCAATTTGATTGTATCCGGAGTATGCATCCATGAAGGATAAGAGTTTAAAACCTGACACGTTATCTACTAATTAATCCACATTAGGCATGGGGAAAGCGTCTTTGGGGCATACCTTGTTCAGGTCTTTGTAGTCCGTACATACTCTCCACTTGCCATTGGATTTCTTTACTAGCACGACGTTTGACAGCCAAGTAGTATACTGGACCTCTCGTATAAAGTCGGCCTCCAGAAGCTCCTTAACGTGCTCTTCAAGAGCGGCTACTCTGTCTGGGCCCATCCTCCTTTTCTTTTGCGCGACTGGGATCGAACCTGATCGAATTGCCAACTTATGGCAACAAAATGTTGGATCTATGCCTGGTAGATCGGCAGGTCCCCAAGCAAATATGTCAGCGTTCTTCAATAGGCATTCCTCAAAGCATGACGAACCTCGGCACTTAACTTGCTTCCGATCTTCGTGGCTTGTTCCGGCCTACCGCCCAGGATGAAGTCTCGCAACTCTCCATTAGGCTCAGGCCTTTGGATTTTTTCCTCCGCTCTCATGTCCATCTCAACCAGATGAACACCTTTTTCTTCCCAAGTTTGTGACGAGGTTGCGTTCTCTCTGTTTCCCTTCACCGAATCGTAGTAGCATTTCCGCGAATCTCTTTGGTCTCCTCGGACAACCACTATCTTGTTCTTTCTACCGAGCATTTTTGCCTTTTGATGCTTAGTGGATACTAACATATCCCAATTGTGGATTATTGACCTTCCAAGAATGACGTTGTAAGGGGATGGGAAGTCGGCAACTACAAATTTGACCACATCAGATTTAAAAGCTTCTTTAGTACCCAAGGTCAGTTTCAAGTCTATACAACCTTTAGGTCTAGTATCTTGGCCATTAAAACCGGTTAAGGTTGTTTTGCATGGCTTTAACTCATCCGGGTTCAACTTCATTTTTCGAAATGCCTCCCACAGAAGGATGTCCACCGAGCTTCCATTATCGATGATGATTTTTTGGACTCTACAATCCAGAATCATGCCTGTTATCACTAGGCCATCGTAATGATCGGGGACCACGTCGTCCAGGTCGGCCTCGGTGAAACTGAGTATCGGTCTATCTCGCTCCTTTGTTTCCTTCTTAAATTGTGGGCGGCCTTGGATGGTCAAGACTTCCTTCAAATATTTGCGACGCTGATTTTGTGAATCTCCTCCACCACCGGGTCCCCCACTAATGACACAACAGTCATACTTTGCTTCGGGAAACTCATCATCACTTTCTTCCTTCCTTTTCTTCTTCTCCGGACTTTTATTTCGTCCCACCCCAGGGCGTTTATTACTTGAACGTCCCTGCGTTTGAATCACATATCTCTACAACTTCCCTTCTCGCACAAACCTTTCTATTGCATCCCTCAGATCCCAACATTGGTCCGTTGTATGGCCTGGTTGGTCATGAAATTCGCAATACCGAGATTTGTCCAGGACGGCTTTGTGCCGAACAGGCCGCGGTCGCTCTGCTTTTCTCATCTCGGTTAATCCGACCTCTCTCCATATCCGTTCTTTGGACACCTTTAAAGGCGTGTACTGGCTGTATTTTCCTTCTGCCTTGTTTCCCTGGTGCTGGTTATCCATTGACCATCTCCTGATGTCCGACTTCGAACCACCGTGATAGTCTTTATTCCTCGGAGATGGGCTCCTATTTCGTCCCAAGTTACTTCGGCTGGCCATCTCTAACTGTTCGAGTTCCAGGTGCTTCTTCGATCGATCTCTAAATTCGGCTAGTGTTGTAACATTGTCTTTTACTGTCGACCTTTTGAGACGGGAATCGTCATGTAAATCGGAGATTGCCAGATGCAAGTACACGTCCTCCTTCAAGTTTGGTACTTGAAGGGTGGCATCTTTAAAACGCTCGAGGTATTGCTGCAATGTCTCGTTTGGGCCTTGCCATATGTTTCCCAATTGGAATTGAGTTTTGGGTTGCTTTCTGCTTGTCGCGAAATCCAGTAAGAACTTTTGGCCGAAACTCTCCATATCTCAGACTGATTTCCATGGTAAAGAATGGAACCATAACTGGGTTGCCCCTCGCAAAGTTCCTGCGAATAATTGGGGCACTATTAGTCCTTCAAACCCTTTCACCATTATTTCCATGTTGAAGTTGTTGAGGTGGACCTACGGGTCTTGAGTTCCATCGTATTTTGGCAAATCCCTTGAGTCGAAACCCTTTGGGTATTTTGCCATCCGTATCTCATCAACAAAAGGCCCTTGCACTCCGCCGCCATGACTTTTCTCTGATACTTCGACGTTAGCCCGGGTGGTTTCCGAAGTCCCCTTATCTCGGATTTTCTCAGTGCGTGGCGCATCCATATCTATAATACTTCGAGGCGTTGATGCATCAGCCTGCCGTGTTGCTACGGCGGCATTTGGATTTTCTTCTCAGTCATTACTCTACTCCACCTCCGCTAAGCTTCCTTGCCGAGTTTGCGTTGCCATTCGACTTGGGTCCTCCTTATCCCGACAAGCATTATGATTGCTGTTCTCTTCTCTCCCTAACCTCTCGTCCAAAATCTGCTGGAGTCTCCGACCTTCCTCTAGCCGCTATAAAGCATCCCTGCGCTCCATATCCTCTTGCAGATGCTTAACGTCGGCCTCCCTTTGTAGAGCATGTCGTTTTTCCATGTCCTCCATCCGCTTGAACATAGCTTCTATTACTTACTGTAATCTTCGAACGTCGGGATCCTCAATTTGAAATTCTTGTGAAGAGTGTTGAAGTACGGGTGACGGCTGTACCGGCCGCGAAATTTGGTTATCAAGGGCCTGAGCTGTTTCTACTAGCTCGTGTTCTGCGTCCATTAGCACTGCATTATCTTCCAGTGTTACTAACCCGTCTCACATTCCCACCTTAGGATTCGCATGCGGAATCGACTCTGGTTGTTCCTGCCGGGGTGCCTGATTCCGGCCCCTGGTATTTGCCATTCTCAGCTGCTTCGTAGGTCGGGGAATCGTAATTTAACGGTCCCCACAGACGGCGCCAATGTTCCGTAGTTGAATAATAAAGGAGTTGGACTTGGCCTGGGGTGAAATCCCAAGGTCTTACGTACCACAGTAATGGATCAAAGTCCACGTAGTTCGAAGGTAAACCATTTGGCCTAAGATAGCCAGAGGGGGTGGGGTGTGTGTTCTGTGTGAATAGAAAAGGTAGGGTTTCGAGAGCGTGCGTACCTGATGACTGCACATTGGTATTTAAAGAGTGTACCTGGGGGGTCATGATCTGATATTCTCTCTGCACGCGGTCCCACTTGTAACTACTCCGTTATCTGCACGACTGACGGCGGTTAACGAGATAATGGGATAATACCTTATCAGGTATCTCTATTTTCATGGTTGGATAGCTGGCTTTGGGCCTAGCGAAGCCCAATTCGCCCGTCCGTAACATTTTTTATTAATTTTTTCAGGGAATAAAAATAATTTATATTTTTTAATTTCTCATATTCTTAATTAAGTAAAAGAAAAATTAAACTAACTAAAGAAAATTAATGGCAATTTGGAGAGACAAGTTTTAGTTTACGTGGGTCTCTATGGGCTCCACTCGTTCCTTTTACTTTTAACCTCTTTCTAGAAAGATATTTGACCGTTTGAAATTCTAAGTTTATGGTGCTTTCCTTGTAATTAATGTTCTTACATATACAGTACCCCTTTAGCCCTAAAATTAAGATTTAACGTGTGGTAAATTTTGATCTTAAAAATGTAAGTTTTTTTTTCTTTTTTTTTTTCATTTTATCTATTATATTATCATTTCTTAAAAACTAATTTGTTCAACTTATAAATTAATATATAGTGTAGTGTTAAGAAATTAATTTAAGAATATCGTGTCATATATGTTATCATTAAGTAATTTATTTAGTTTTTTAAATTAGATAAATAAATCTTATATTAAATACCATAAAAAAAGTATTGTATATAAACAATAAATGATATTTAGCCAACTTGTTATTTAACTGAAGTTTGCCAAAAATTAGAGTTTGTTAAAACAAACTAAAGTTTCAAAGTGAGTAAAAACTTGAAAACTCTCTGTTAAGCCCAAACTCGAGTTTACAAGGATAAACTCAAGTTTTTTCAAAACTATGAAAAACTTATAAAACTTTTGGCCAAGTGCAAATTGGAGTTTATTATAACAAACTAGAGTTTATCTTACTTCAAAAAATATTGAAGGTTCTTTGTTTAGTGCAAACTTGAGTTTATAAAACAAAACTCGAGTTTGTCTTAATGTGAAAAACTTGGAGTGTTTTCTGTATCTCACAAACTCGAGCTTGCTTTAATTTCTAAAAATTGAGCTATTCTCTGTCAAATTCAAACTCGAGTTTGATATCCAAAACTCGAGTTTGCCTTTAACAGTAAGTTCTTCAACTTACTGAAGACAAACTTCATCTTAAGTTTACAATTGTCAGTTATAATAAAAAACACATAGAAAACTAACACAGATACGTCTCTATTTGGGGGGAAAAAAACCACTTATACAATCATCAATCTAAGTACAAATCATATTTACAACCTAACTTTTTTTCTATCTTATTTCTACAAAAGTTAAACAGAAAATAAGTTATCGCTCTCACTGCTAACTCAAACGGGCACTAAGTTCTAACTACCTTTTTCCAATTTGACCTTTGTCAAGCTTTAAAACACTCATTTCAAGATTATGAAAATTACTGTGTACTTCTAGAAATTTGTTGATTAATACAGATCTCTTTTATTTTTATTTTAAAACATCCCTAATAATCTCACAAAGATTAAAGAAATATAATTAAAACATTAAGTTTATCTTAAAATAAAAAAATAAAATTTACCTATATTTAAAACAATGAATTGCATCTTAATGAGTCATAAAAGAAAATTGTATCATTGTGATTGTGACAGTATAAAATTAAGGGACAATTACAATTGGACCCCAAGAACTAGAATTAATTATAAAAAGGTCCCACCCCAAATTCCTATTACAAAAAAGTCCCAAAAATGTCCCTGTGACTTTTTTGTAATTAATTTCCTAATATGAAAGAATCTTTTAACAACTGGAAATGTTATATTAACAACAAAAATTCGCAATTGTTAATATGGTATTTTAAATTATTAATACAACTTTTCAAATTTTTAATACGGCTTTTCAAGTGGTGATAATTTTTGTTGTTAACGAAGCATTTTCAGTTGTTAATATAACATTTCCAATTGTTAAAGGCTTTTGTCATCTTGACAATTAATTACAAAAAAGTCCCAAGGGACTTTTTGTAATGAGATTCTGGTGTGAGACTTTTTTATAATTAATTATAGTTCTTAGGACCAAGTGTAATTTTGCCTAAAATTAATGTAATTAACACCCACTTTATGATTTATAATAACGACATTAACCTTTTAGATGAACCTTTTAGAATATGTCTTACAATGAGTGTTGATTTTATATCTACAATAACAATTAACACAAAAATATACTCCTCTAGGTCCTTAGTATAATAGGTAATGTTGTTAAACTCCCAAATTTAAATAAAATCGTCATATTGATATAAATTCAAGTTGTAAACTTATAAGAGTTTACATATATCAATAAATAGCTATTAAAAGTATATAATTGTGAACACCCTATTTTGTCTGGGTCCCAATCAAGAATAATAAAAAATTAAAAAAATTAAAAATCTTGCTTAATAGTGGCACCCATGGTAGTTAAAAAATTTCGATGTATCACTGCGAGTTTACGTTTTTACGATTTTTTTATTAAAATAATTTTACTAATTTTTCAAACACTTTTATGCTTTTACAAAGGTCAAGTGGGGCTCACTAAAAATGTTACGTCCTTTTAGATCACCTATAGGTAGTGGTAAAATTAAACATTTTGAGTTTAGGTATATTTTAGCCCTTTACAAGAACTTAATAGTTTCATATTTTTCTTACATAAAATTTTGTTGTTAAAATTTTATTATTACCCTTGATAGTTGGAACTTGGAAAAATATTTTCACTTTATATTCCTAATAAATTTAAAAAATTATAAAAATACTTACAATTTAATTTAAATAGTTGAAATTTAAGATGAGTATCTTTCACATATATGAGTATATATGACTTCCTAATATTTTGGTCGACATTGTAATATATTCAACCAAAAATAAAAAATTATAATGACCACCCATTTCAGTTTCTATTGAACAAGTAGCTAACAAAGTCTGAAAACATAAAACTGGGTCAATCATTTTTTAATTTAAAAAATAGGTTGATTGCATCAAGCCTAAAATTTGAAGTGATTATTAAGAAATATAATCTTACATTTACAATAATATTTTCATTGTTTTAGCAACTGTCATCGAGTATATATTATTCTATCTTTCATATTTTACATCATATTCCCCAACCATCTACCCAGAAACAATTAGAAGTGATTGATTGTTTGAATACCAAGTTTTGCATAACAAGAATGAATAGCTTAGTGAATGACCAGTAATTACGTGGTTTACAAGTTTTAAATGGGGAATAATGGTCAATCGCTTCAATGGTATGATAATTAATTTTCCAGTCAACTACTGTTATTGCTATGTTGTTATAGTCATTTATGATTGAACTAGTGAATAAATTCAACAAGTGTGCTTGTGAAAATAGTGGTCACTTTGCTTAAATGGTACGTAGTACAATTATTTCCTAGTCATATTGTTGTTATTCACCATTCTTTTATAGTTATTTCATATTCGATAGGTATTTTATATATTATTTTATAATGACTATATCTTTTTAGAACCAAAAGTTTGTTGGTGGGATCAAATCCCATGTTTAATTACCAAAAATTCTCTAACCGTATGTCATCGTCAAAAAGTTGAAAGCCAACAAAGGTGGGAGTTTAATTTTATTTGAGGGGCAGTAAGATCATTTTACCAAGTTTTAAAGTTTCATTTTAGTCCAAGAGGCTTATGTATCATTGACGCATTTCTCAGAGGTACCTACTTATTTTTCACCCCCCCCCCCCCCCCCAAAACACACACACACACACAATTTAATTTAGAAAAAAATTGAAAATTCTAATTTAAAAAAAGAAAGAAAGAAAATGAGAGGCGGCGTAGCCGATATAAATAAATTTATTCAAAAATATTTCTTAGTATAAATTAGTTTTTATTAATTTTTCAGGGAATAAAATATGTATATTTTTAAATTTATCATATTCTTAATTCAGTAAAAGAAAAATGACTAAAGTATACTTTTAGTCCTTTAATTATCACATAAGGTATACTTTTAGTTTCTTAACTTCATAAAGTATAATTTTGGTCCTATATTTCTAATATCGTTAATGTTGCTAACAGAGAATATTAACACTACAAACTCAACTGATGAATTTGCAGCTAACAGAGCATATTTAAGTTTTAATTTTTTAATATAATATATTTAGATTGTAAAACTAAAATAAACAGACAAATCATTGTTAATGAAATCGAAATTTTGATATTTAAATTATTAAATTAATATATTTATATCATTAAACTAAATTTTTTTAATATAATCAAGGTTTTGATAATGACTGCTTCATTAAGGATTTAGATATTTTCAATTTATACATATTTTAAATTTTAAATTTATTGATTTTAATTACATAGTCAATACTTAAACTTATATAGTGATCAGTTTATTTTGTTGCGTTAGTATTTTTCGTTAGTAAAATTAACAGTATTAGAATTATAGGATTACAAGTATATTTTATAAAGTTAAAGGATAAAAAATACACTTCATATAAACTTAAAGGATAAAAGTATACTTTAGAAACAAAAAGTAAACTAACTTAAAAAAAAAAAAAAATCAAAGGCAACTTGGAGAGGTGAGTTTTATTTCACTTGGGTCTCCATGGGCTCCACTCGGTCCTTTGACTTTTAACCTATTTCTAGAAAGATATTTGACCGTTTAAAATTAAAGAATTTTTGCTTTCAAACCAAGGTTGAAACTGAAAAGGGCAGAAAAGTTTTGCCCCTTAATTTTCATTTAATTTAAAATTTATGAGATGAAAATTCAAACACGCCATTGAAGCACATGATTTCCAGAAGGCGAAAATTTTTCTTTTCTGAAAATGAAATTAAATTCTAAGTTCATGTTGCTTTCTAGCATTATCTATGCTTTCTCGCATTAATTATGATGCTCTTTTTGGTAAGCAGAAAATGAGATGTAGGAAAAGCAACCTCTCTTTCCCTTCTTTTTCCGTGTTTGGTAGGCGGCATGCATTCCTCGTATGGAATCCTTTGTTGGGGCATACAAGGGAAGATGGAATCCCTGTCCCTTTCCCTTCAGCATATATGACTTTGTTATAATCTGTATTGGTTTCATTCTTACATATACAGATACAGTACCCCTTCAGTACTGAAAGTATGATTTAATTATGGGTAAATTTTCATCTTAAATGTAAGATTTTTTTTTTCAATTTTATTTGTTATATTATCATTTTTTATAAACTAATTTGTTTAATTTATAAATTGATATATAATGTAATGTTAAAAAAATAAATTTAAGGAGATTATGTCATATATGTTATTATTAAGTAATTTATTTAAATTTATTAATTTTTTAAATTAGATAAATAAGTTTTATATTAAATACTAGAAAAGAAGTATAGTATATGTAATACCCCGGATTATTATTATTATTATTGTTAATAATAATAATAATAATAGTAATAATATAGATATTAAAATTAAAATTAAAATTTATAGTAGTAAAACCTCATCTAATCAATAGGATGTTGCACTTTGATCATTTAAGCATAAGGTTTTAAATTTATATTTGTGTGAATGTACTATAAAACACTTTTGGAAAAAAAAAATGGAAAAATAAAAAGATTTGCTTTCATTAGATTATGGTATTACCAACGTAAATCATCCGGTATAAAGAGCTTGTTTCATTTGGTGATAAAATGCAGGAAAATAAATGTCATTATTAATTGTTTGATATTAATTATATTCCTTTGAAATTTGAAAATTATTTTATAGTTTTATATGTAAATTACTATTAAAGTGATAATTAAGAGTATAATATTTATTATATATATCTTTAAAATCCTAGGTGTTAGTTGTATACAATTCATTTATTGTTATATATAGTGTTCCCACCTAGATTATTATAGTAATAATATAGTAAAAAAATATATAAAATAATAATAATAATAAATGGATAGATAAAAGTAATTTTAAATTAGAATCTAATAAATGATTTGTCATTATTTTATTAAACTAGTAATTGTTAAAGGCCAAACCCATAAAGCTCAGCTAATAACTAAACCCTAAGAGCCTAATTATAAATTATGTTTAGCCGCCTAACTTTAGTCACCGTTCATTAGCTCTCTCTTTGAAAAATCCCTTGCGGCAGAGTTTCCCTTCTAGGAGTTTAACAAACACGGAGACCAAGTAATCCTAATCCCTAGAACAATAAAAATCTATTTCTACATGTCATAATCCTTTAGAAAACTGTCCCCACTGATTATTTCTCATCTCATTATCTCTATGGTATTTTCTCTTTGATATTGTAAGTTACGTTCTGGGATTTTGAATATTGAGTACCTAGGGAATATGAATAATCGAACTTGCTCAAATTATTGTATCATCTGCCTCTTGAGTTTTCAAAGTAATGTTGTACGAATAAAAAAAAAATTTCTCGTTACATGTATCGGCCAACTCAATTATATATCATGACATTTGCGTCTTGCTTGTTATCTGTACAATCTATTTTATATAAACATATAATATCACATATATATAAATATCACTTTTTCATATTGCAATTTGTACAAAGCAGGGATATATATCCACTAAATCACCTCAATTTGCGTGCTGGAGTATTGCAATGCGTTATGCCTTGCGCGTTTTGTCTTTCTGTGTGATTATTTTATATTTGATTTTGATATATATATATATATATATATATGGGCTTTGGTTTTCTCATGTTACATGAGAAAAAAAAAAGTTTCCTACACACACATGAGATGGTGGGACCCACAAATACATATATGAATTAATATATGTATATGTGGGTCCCACCATTTCATATGTATGTAATATGAGAAAATAGTTTTCCTACAACATGAGAAAATGTTTTCCCATATATATATATATATAGGGTTTAAATGATAGAGTTAGGAATTTCCTGTGAACATTTTATAGGAATCATGAGTATTTACTTTATAAGTTCAAAAAGGGATTATAGGTAGAAGTTGAGATTAAAAGATAGTCTTGGGAATTTCCCATGAAAAACCCATGAGTATTTATTTTATAAGTTCAAAAAGGGATGATGAGTAGAAGTTGAAATTAAATGATAGTCCTGGAAATTTCCCATGAAACCCAACAGGTATTTACTTTATAGTTCCAAATTGGGAAATCTTATAATAAAATAGAGACATTTTAATGATTGTATTTGAGAAAACTCACGAGTTCCCATGAAGAGTTATAATTGTGAAATTAAGATCAACCATTTCTTGTAGGAGTAAAGTATTTTATTATTATTTTGTTACAAATATCTTAATGCACCTTAAAAATGATTTTAGGAATTTTATTATGAGTCTAAATTATTTAAAATAACTTAATTGTGGAAGGATAGCTTTAGGATGGTACCTCCTAAAGTGATGAACACACTTTTAAGACTTTATGCCTTCGATATGTTATTTGATGTGAATCGATATATCCGTTCTTCCCAAAGTAGTGTCTAGTAGGGTTTCCCGGGTCTAAGTAAATTTAAAAAAATAATGATTAATGTTTGATGCAAATACCGCATGATTATATATATATTTGCTTTGATTAATATGTTTGTGCTATTTAAAATTATAAATATATATGTCATTTTTATTTTTATTTTATTTTGTAATTATTTGTGATTATTTTATTTTATTTCAAATCATTTCAAATGTATTTATTTACTTATTTATTTTATTTTATTTTATATTACCTTTACATAATTAGGATTACCAGCGTTTGCTGATGTCTGTGTTTTTTGGGCTGCGATAATCCTTCGGGGGAGCAAAATTTCAGTGAATAGGTTTCAAAGATTGGGGCTAACAGTGAGAAGTGAGGAAAACGTCAAATTTTAATTTTGATTTCATTTAGTCATTTTATTTTATTATCTTATTTTATTTTGTTTTGGTGTTCCATAAAACTATTTAGATTTAGATTTATTTAATGTAGTTTGTAGCCTTACACTTGTCCCAGTACAAGTGCGGCGGTAACACTCTTCGGAAGTTAATTATTTTGGATTTTTATTATTATTTATGAAAACCATTGGAATTTTTAGAGTTCAAATAACATAAATGATATTTACCCTACTTCTTATTTAAAATTAAATACACGATAAAGTACTTATTCTTTTTAATATAACAAGTTGCGCTAGTTATTCTAATATCCACAAACGATACAGTAGTTTTTTTTATAGGTACAATACGTGAGTTTACAACAAGAATTATCATGATCTACCAACAACCAATTTTTAAATAAATTTTTAATTAAGAATTCATGTTTGATAACTTTATCAAGTGTTATCGCCGGTCTTATTCTACCTTTTTCTTGAAAATTTCGCACTGCTTGATGTACTCTTCTCATTGGCGTATCTAATAACTGTATTTGTACATATTCAAACCATCTAAAATGAATTTTACCATTTTGTTTTCAACGATGCTACGCCAACTCTTCTCCATATATGTTAATTATGAGTCTTATACTTTAATATATGACCATATGCATATCTATCACAACTAACCCCATATTTTGCTTTTTTTGTTGCTTTAAAGCCCAACAAGTGATGACCTAACACAACTCTCCTCCTTTATTTCAATTTAGGCATGACTATAAACATAAGCAGAGTTGCAATATACAATATCTACATTGATTATATAATATAAAGCGTGATATTGCTTATACCAATGAATTAGTGAACTAGTTATTTAACTACTTTGATCAAGAGTTTTAGATGAGACTAACTTGAAATGATTTTATACTTTTTTTTCTTATTGAGCATGAAATGACATCATTTTAAGTTTTTTAAAAAAAAAATCCCAACACCATACATGCCAAAATCAATTACGAATCTTAATTAATTTAAATACCTGATTGTAAGAGTCAACCCCATAATTTTCTTTAAAAAAATCCAAACATCTTTATCCATGTCAAAATCAATTGTAAATTCAAAATCAAACATCCCTATATATGTCAAGATCAATTATAAATCCAAATCATGTTACTTCATAAATTTCCCAACACTTTATATGTGTGTGTGTGTGTGAAAATCAATTATGAAAAGCTCAAATAGTGTTGAAAGAAAAAAGAAAGAAAGAAAGAAACTAAACTAATGGCTTATGAGATAACCATGATTTTGGCACATACTAAGGTGTTTAGTAACTTATGATATAACAATAGTTTTTAATTTTTTATCCTAAATTATCACATTTTGTACAACACATATATGTGTGTGAATTTGATTCATACCATTTTTTGTCATTTTTTATTTTATCTATCTTTTTCAAAGCTATGTCAAACAAGTGTCCATTAGAAACAAAAGTCACTTCTTCCATAGCTATCACAAACACAAATCACATTAAAAAAAGTCCATTAGAAACAAAAATCACTTCTATCAAAGCTATCCCAAATAGGCCCTTTGTATTCAAAGTTGATTTTGGCTTGCATAAGAATATTTGATTTTAATTTAATTATAATTAATTTTGGTATGTACAAGGGTTTTATTATCTTTTCCTAAGAAAATTATGCTTCTGGTTCTCATAATTGATTGTCCAGTTCTAGTCAACTATTGTTATTGCTATGTTGTTATAGGCCTGTTTGGATTATCAGCTTTTTATGCGATAACTTTAAAAAAAAAAATTAGTTAACGTTGCTAGCTGATTTTAGTTCTGTTTGGGTTGGGCTTAAATTTACTTAACTTAAAGCTAAAAAAGCCTGTGAAAGAAAAAACTCCACTTCTTAACTTTTTCCAAAAAGCTCTTAGCTTTTTGACATGGGTCCTGCTACTTCTACCACCATTAATCCAGACACAAATCATTATCAATAACCTGACTTTTTTTCTGATCGAGCTTTTTTTAAAATCAGATAGTTTTTAAGCCACCGTTCATACCGCCAACTCAAACAGGCCCATAGTCATTTATGATTGAACTTGTGAATAAATTGAACAAGTGCTTGTGAAAATAGTGGTTACTTTGCTTAAATGGTACGTAGTACAATTATTTACTAGTCATATTGTTGTTATTCACCATTCTGTTATAGTTATTTCATATTCCATAGGCATCTTATATATTATTTTATAATGACTATATCTTTTTAGAACCAAAAGTTTGTTGGTGGGATCAAATCCCATGTTTACCAAAAAATTCTCTAACCGTACGTCATCGTCAAAAAATTAAAAGCCAACAAAGGGTGGAGTTTTATTTTATTTGAGGGGCAGTGAGATCATTTTACCAAATTCTAAAATTTCATTTTAGTCCAAGAGGTTTATGTATCATTGATGCATTTCTCAGAGGTACCTACTAATTCCTACGCCCCCCCCCCCCCCTCTTTTTTCCATGTAATTTAGAAAAATCATGGAAAATCCTAATTAAAAAAAAAGGGTGAGAGGCAGCGTAGCCAATATAAATAAATTTCTTCATACATAAAAATTAAACTAACTAAAGAAAATTAAAGGCAATTTGGAGAGACAAGTATTAGTTTACGTGGGTCTCTATGGGCTCCACTCGTTCCTTTTACTTTTAACCTCTTTCTAGAAAGATATTTGACCGTTTGAAATTAAATAATTTTTGTTTTCAACCTAAGGTTGAAACTGAAAAAGGCAGAAAAGTTTTGCCCCTTAATTTTCATTTAATTTAAATTTTATGAGATAAAAATTCAAACACGCCGTTCAAACACATGATTTCTAGAAGGCGAAAATTTTTCTTTTCTGAAAATGGAATTAAATTCTAAGTTTATGGTGCTTTCCTTGTAATTAATGTTCTTACTTATACAGTACCCCTTCAGCCCTAAAAGTAAGATTTAATTTGTGGTAAATTTTGATCTTAAATTTGTGGTAATTTTCATTTAATTTAAATTTTATGAGATAAAAATTCAAACACGCCATTCAAACACATGATTTCTAGAAGGCGAAAATTTTTCTTTTCTGAAAATGGAATTAAATTCTAAGTTTATGGTGCTTTCCTTGTAATTAATGTTCTTACTTATACAGCACCCCTTCAGCCCTAGGAGTAAGTAAGATTTAATTTGTGGTAAATTTTGATCTTAAAAATGTAGGTCCCCCCCAAAAAAAAAAAACTTTATCTGTTATATTATCATTTCTTACAAACTAATTTGTTTAATTTATAAATTGATATATAGTGTAATGTTAAGAAATTAATTTAAGAAGATCATATCATATATGTTATCATTAAGTAGTTTATTTTATTTTTCTTTTATTTTGTTAAATTGGATAAATAAGTCTCATATTAAAGACCATAAAAGAAGTATTGTATATAAACAATAAATGATATTTAGTCAACTTGTTATTTAAATTTAAATACACTATAAACTACTTATTCTTTTTCTTACAATAAGTTGCACTATTTATTCCAATATCCACAAACAATATGGTTAGTAATTTTTTTTTATATGTACAATACTTGAGTCTACAACATCTCATTATAGATACATTAATTGCACATTGTATTCTACCAAGAACCAAATTTTTAGATAAATTGTTAATTAAAAGTTCATGTTTAATAATGTTATTGAGTGTTATTGCTAGTCTTATTCTACCATTTTTTTAATGGCTTTATGCTGCTTAATGTACTTTTCTCATTGGTGTATCTAATGACTTTATTTATACATATTCAAACCATTTAAAATGAATTTTACCATTTTGTCTTTAATAAACACTACCTCATCTCTTCTCTATATATGTTAATTATGAGTCTTATACTTTATGACTATTTGCATATCTATCCCACCTAACCCCATTTTTTGCTTTTGTTGTTGCTTTAAAGCCTTGCAAGTTGATGACACCTACCACAACTCTTCCTATATTTCAGCTTAAGTTTGACTATAAACATATTGCAATATGCGAGATCTACATTGGTTATATAATATAAAGCTTGATATTAACAACTAATTTGAGTTTGCCAATTATACTAATGAATCAGTGAACTACTCCCTTAAGTCCTAATTATAAGACATAATTGATTTTTTTTGAAAAGATTAAGGAAGTTAATTAAATTATTTTAGAGTATTTTTATTTTTTTTTTCTTCAAATTAATTAGTTTGACTAATAAACTAATATATAATCTAAGAATACACAATATATGAAATGATTAAGTAACTTAATTAGCTTCCTTAATCTCTTCAAAAAAAGTCAACTTTGTCTTATAATTAAGATCGGAGGTAATATTTATTTAACTAATTTGGTCAAGAGTTTTGGACAATGCTAACTTGAATTTTATACTTTTTTCTTGGGTTAAGGTGTAATTTTACCAATAAACTATTGGCTCAGGAGCAATTTAACCAATAAACTCTCTAATGGACCAAAATTGCTAACAAACTCTTGGATCTGGACCAATTTGGCCAACGCCGTTAATTTAAGCTGACGCCGTTAATATGCCTTGATGCAAAATTTACATAATAGGACCCAAATGTTTATGAGACTATATTTAAGCCCCAAAAAATTTAAAATTTTTTATTTTAGTCCTTCCACGTACTTTATATGGAGGGATTAAAGTGAAAATTATAAAAAAAAATTTGGGGTAGCAAGATAATTTTCTAAAATTTTGGGTTCTTTTTTGTAATTTTGTGGGGCTACCCCTACCCCTTAAAATTACAGGTCTCTTTAATAGGCCACAGGCTAGGTCATGCTAAGGTTCAAAAAAAGGCCTGTAACCAGAGGCGGACTTCGGCCCATAAAATTTTTATAATTTTCACTTTAGTCCCTCCATATAAAGTACGTAGAGGGACTAAAATAAAAAAAATTAAATTTTTTGGGGTTTAAATATAATTTCATAAATATCTGGGTCCTATTCTGTAATTTTTGCATCAAGGCATATTAACAGCGTCAGCTTAAATTAACGGCGTTGGCCAAATTGGTCCAGATCCAAGAGTTTGTTGGCAATTTTGGTCCATCAAAGAGTTTATTGGTTAAATTGCTCCTGAGCCAATAGTTCATTGGTAAAATTGCACCTTAACCCTTTTTTCTTTATTGTGCATGATATGACATCATTTTAAGGTTTTTTTTTTTTAAAAAATCCCAACACCATAATGCCAAAATCAATTAAGAATTTTAATTAATTTAAATACCTAATTGTAAGAATCAAACCCATAATTTTCTTTTAAAAAAAACCCAAACATTTTTATACATGTCAAAATCAACTGTGAATCCAAAACCAAACATCACTATATATGCCAAGATCAATTATGAATCCAAACCATGTTATCTCATAAATTGCCTAACACTTTATATATGTCAAAATCAATTATGAAAAGCTAAAATAGTGTTGAAAGCAACAAAAAAAGAAGAAGAAAGAAACTAAAATAATGACTTATGAGATAACCATGATTCTGGCACATACTAAGTCTTTGGTAACTTATGAGATAACAATAGTTTTGTATTCATAGTTGATTTTAGCTTGCATAAGAATATTTAATTTTAGTTTATAATTAATTTTGGCACGTACGAGGGTTTTATTATATTTTCCTAAGAAAATTATGTTTCTGGTTCTCAAAGTTGATTATCCAGTTGTCCAAAGGTACAGTAATAACTCAGAAAACAAAGGAACAAAGCATCCGGAAAACGAAACTGTTGGCCTTTTGTTTTCTCATCTGAACAAACGGAGCTAACTCTGCTTTCACACTACAAAAAGTTGACCTAAGAAAGAGACACACACAAAAAAGTCTCAGTTTATTATTATTATTATTTTTATCATTTTTAATTTATTAGCTAATACTCCTCTCAATTTTAATTATAAGATATAGTTAATTTTTTTAAAAAAAATTAAGGAAACTAATTAAATTATTTTAAAATATTTTTATTTTTATTTTTTTCTTTCAAACTAATTAGTTTGACTAATAAACTAATATATAATCTAAGAATATACAATATATAAAATTATTAAATAACTTATTTAACTTCCTTAATCCCTTTAAAAAAAATCAACTATGTTTTATAATTAAGACACCGTACGTAATAGCAATTAATGGGATATGGTGCGGTTCTGAAAGAGTATACCACTTGTCAACTCTTTAACCGAGTCTTACATGTTTATCCCAAATCTTACGTGGCACCATACTCCATCTTGTCTATACCAAGTGCGTGCGTATCCATTACCCCTTACGTTTATTGAAAATAACCTTTTTACCATTATATATATATATATATATATATATATATATATATATATATATATATGTATTCAAAGTACTCGTATTTTTGCTGGAAAAGAAAAGCACTTGTTGTATTTTATTTAATGCTAAAATTTAATGACGTTCACTAAATAACAGTAAATTTCAAGTGATTTGCCATTTATCTTTTAGATAAAATTTGGATTATTATACATTTATTTCGTAATCATTGATATATTATCGCTCTTAATGAATGATTATATTAGAAGTAATCTAGTGATTCTAGTCCTCATATTTCTTAAGTAAAAAATTAAGTCATCAATATCATCTTTCTATTTGGAGTTGATTTGAATCTGATTAATTAACTCATAATATCTAAAATTTGTTTTTCCCCTTCTTAAAAAATTTATCATAGTGTGATGAGTTGCTAATACTATGAAATATTATTGTAACACACCTATATGTAAGATTATATTTATTAAATAATCACTTCATATTTTAGGCTTGATGAAATCAACTTAAATTTTAAATTAAAAAATGATTGACACAGTTTTATGTTTTCAGATTTTTTTAGCTACGTGTTCAATAGAAATTGAGATGGGTGGTCATTATAATTTTTTCTTTTTGGTTGAATATATTACAATGTCGACCAAAATATTACGAAGTCGTATACTCATATATTACATAATCTCAAAGATACTCATCTTAAATTTCAACTATTTAAATTAAATTGTAAGTCAATTTTTTATAATTTTTGTTTTTAATTTATTAGGAATATAAAGTGAAAATGTTTTTCCAAGTTCCAACTATCAAGTTAAAGTTTCTATGAGACTTTTTTTTTAATCATGATATGCGTTGTTGGAACTAATGTTTTGTGTAAAATAACTTCAGGGTTATGGAACAATTTTGCCCTGAATGTTTTTTGGAGGGCAATCTGGCACTAGAAGTGTAAAAAACAGGAGCAATTTTACTTTGACGGTTATCCAATTAATTTTAACCACTATCGATGAAATATACTAAGTATTTTTGTTAAGGTACAAATTTACATTCAAAGTTGAGGTGCCATATATTTCATTTTTTTTAAAAGTTAGATTTAAAACTTTTAGTGTAAATTTTTGCACATTAACAAAAATGACTTGGATAACATGTTACGGTTAACTTAACATATTTGGTCAACTAACAATTAAAATTTACTAAGATAATGATCAAGGCAAAATTATTCTATTTTTTATACTTCTCAGGTAAAATTGTTCTTGAAAAACTTTCTCGACAAAATTGTCCCTAATGAAAATTTTTAGAACAAAAATACCCCTTAACCCTAAGTTAAAGACGATGGGGGAGATTCTCCCAATAATTTATTTCTCCTTAATAAAGCTAATAATTTTTTTTTTTAAATCTCCTTGCTCTAACATTTATATAAATAATTCCCCTATTATTGATTTTGTTTATTACTTATTTGCACGTAGCTTGAATTTTAAATGAGTTACATGCATATAACTTGAAAATATGTGGGAGTTATACACACACAAAAATAAAGATAAATAATTGTTGGTTGAGAACTATCCACACAAATTAAGAAAATTAGGATAATTTAGTGTCAACTTCTTAAATTTTAAAGGACTAAATTATAATTTCAATTTTTTAAGTTTTACATGAGGTATAATTTTAATCATTTAACTTTATAGAGTATATTTTTAGTTATATATATCTAACATCATTAATGTCATTAATGAAAATGTTGGCACAATAACCTCAAGTGATGGTTGTGTAACTAACAAAGTATATTTAAATTTTAATTTTTTAATATAATATATTTAGATTATTAAATTAAAATAAATTGATAAATCGTTGCAAATAAAATCAAGGTTTTCATTTTTAGATTATTAAACTAATTTTTTTAATACAATCAAGATTTTGATATTGACTGTTTCATTAAGTTTTAAAATATTTTGTAATTTACATATATTTTAAATTTAATATTTATAACATTTAATTACATAGGGGCCACTTTAGTTTTTACATTGTCATCTTGAGTAGGTTTTCCACAATTAATGGTGTTAAAATTGTAGGATCAAAAGTATATTTTATAAAGTAGAAGGATTAAAAATATATATCATATAAACTTAAAAAATTAAAAGTATATTTTAACCAATTTTAAAGAGATTATTTGTACATATCCAAATTTTGGGAGAGTGTTTGTGTAATAATATGTAATATTTGCGTGGATGCCTATTTCTAATCCATTATCTGCCAATATCTCACATATTTTCGTTATCTCATTATCTCACATATCCCAAAATTATTTTCTTTTATTATCAAATCAACATATCCGGATAAAATTGAAGTGGTAAAATTGTGCCTATAAATATTCTCACTACTTTGTACTGGTCTCTTTTCTCTTATGTTTCTTTTATCTTCATAGCAGGTTAAAAAATAAAAAACGCCAAATAATTAAAGATCAATAATGCGATCACATATGGCTATTATCCACTAAAAAACTGGTGAACATGTCGGATTCACTGACTTTTCATGACACGAAGAGATCAATAATGAGATCACATATGGCTATTATCCACTTAAAAACGGCATTGATTTGTCTGGTGAATATGTCGGATTCACTGACTTTTCATGGCACGAATCCAAAATCAAAATTTGAAGAAATGCTAGAAACTCATCCATTTAATTTAACTTAAAAAAAACTACTACTACTACTACAAATTTAAAATTGAAATTAAAATAAAGGACTAACAATGAAAAAAGAAGCATCCTAGAAGACTCAAAATTATCCTGTACAAGACAACACAATTCTGAGAACAGAATATACAGCTAACATATATATATAAATAACTAATTGTCAATTCCAGCTTCATTATGCATCCGGCGGACTCGAGAAGCCCATGACTGAGATCTATTGCCATACTTGTAAGTTCTGTTATTCAGCCCTGCTAGCTGAACCTCCCAACAAGCTCTCCATTCTTTCTTTATTTCAGCAATCTGGTAAAGCAATGCAAACCCAGATTAGCTTTTGATGATTATGATGTAAAAGAGAAGGATTCATTCAAATCAACATCATCATCCTAAGAACAAGAAGCAAAGGAATCTTGTTGCAGTATCTGACTGAGTAACTATAGCCCATATAATTAGATTAGTCTTTTCTTTCTATGCATGTAACTGCTAAAAATGCAGACACTTTTTCTTTTTCTTAAAAAAAAAAGAAAGAAACCTTTGGGCCACCCGGTATGGTTAGGATCCTATTACATGCAATCCAAGCAATCCACTTATCGGGGATGTTTAACAAAGGTGGAATTTGAACTCAGTGATGATTTCTCCCCTTTTGTGTTATTTTTTATCGCAAGGAAAAGCCATATGAGGATTTTTCCAGGAAAAGAAAATTCAGAGTAGAAACCAGAACAAGGATTTTCACTTTGTTTCATAAAGAACTGTTGTTTTTAGACTCGGGTTTATGAAACAGAACAACACTCAAAGGCAACAGACTTTTGTGAAGCATGCCAAGGACTATAAATCAATTAGGACGATAAAGTCGTTGTTGTTTGAGGCAAACATATAAGCAAGCGTTTATAAGATGACTTTAATTTAATTTCTCAACCGACCAAGAAAGGTCTGAAATAGACAAACAGTTATAACAAGAAATTAATAAAATGTTGACTGATAAAGGAACAGACAAAACCTGAGAACAGGAAACCCAGGAAAGAAGGTAAAAAGATAGTAACAATTAAGATGAAATAATCATATCATCATCAATCATCTAAAGAAAATAAGAAAAAGACTCAGGATGAAACTACGAAGCACCTGTATTGACAATTCTGAACATGAAAAGATATATACGATATTTATATAAACAGAGTCATAAATTCAAGAGGAAATCCATTCACAGAAAATCAATTTAAAGAAGCACAAAAAACGACTCACTGAAAACCAGAGTTTCAATGTGATCTGAATTCGCAGATCTTAGATCAGGAGGAAAAAAGAATCTTACGGAAAATCAAATTGCAAAGCCGGAAACTGAGAATCAAGCACAAAAAATACCTCATCGTCGTAGCCAGCAGAGTAGCCCAAGTGAATGGCTCTATCGTACATAGCTCTCCGTTGAGGATCAGACAAGGTCTCATAGGCTTCATGAACCAGAATGAATATCTTGGTGAACTCATCGGTCCGATCCGGCGGAGATACATCCGGGTGGTACTTGCGCGCGAGCTGCTTGTAGGCTTGCTTGATTTCGAGTAAGGATCCGGATTCGGGGATACCGAGAAGCTCGTAGAAGCTCAATTTAGAGGGCTCGGAGGAAGACGGCGACGAGAAGTAGGGCTCGGCGACAGACAGAGCTCTCGGTTTAAACGAAGAGGAACGAGAAAACGGAACTCGAATTGAGGAAAATTTCAAGGATTTGAGGGAAGGAATTGGTGGTTTTGAAAGGCTGAAGAAGCGAGAATCGCTTCCTGAGATTGTTGATAATCCATTGCACGCCATGATCACTCTGTGAAAACTTTCTCTTCTTTCTTTTTCTTGTTCTTAGTTTTTTTCTGTGGGCTCTGCCTTCGTTTGTGTTCGTCTCTTTATATAGAGGGAAGGCGGAGAAGAAAAAGAAGGTTCGTTTCGTTAATGGTTTTTGGTAATTCCGGGGAGGCTCTGGTTTTTCATTTTTGTAATTTAATTTATTAAATTTCGGTAACTGTATTACGTGGCAGTTCCTTATCCCCTGTACGCGGTTATTTAATTCCAGGGAAAACATCTTCACACAACAAATATTTTATTTTATTTTACCTAAAGGGGGAAAAAACCTATACTAGGAGGCTGCTACACACGGGTAAGCTACGTCACATTATTTCCTGAGTTACTTATAATAATAAATTATATTTTTACGTATATATTTTGCCACTTTTTTTTTTTTTTTTTTTATACGTGTGTGTGTTGATGGGAAAATTATTGATATGGATATTGATTACGAAAAAGTTGCGTCTCCCAATCTTTAGTTGAGGTAGCATATATATATATCTGAATCTTTTGCATTTTTCCATTTTTCCAAGTCCTTCTAGAAGGTGAAAAATGCTAATTAGCAACTGTAATTTAATTTACTAAATATATAATTCTATTTATATAAAGGTTATTAATCATGTCTACTTTGGGAGCATTTATTTCTAACGGAAATTATAATAAAACCATCTAGAATCCCACAAAAAACAAAAGCTCTAGAAGGGGAAATTGCTGAATAGGTAAAAAGACTTTTATAATTGAAGTCTTACATGTTTTTTGGGGGGGGAGCAAATTGAAGTCTTATAATTAACTATGCTAAAATTAATCTTAAATATTATTTTTCTTCAGATGAAAAAAATCTTAAACATTATAATTTTAATAATGTGTATTGATTTTTTATCAAAAAAATAATATGCATTAATTTTATTGATATAACTTGTATTTAATTAAGATTTGTGTGTGTATATGTATAATTTATGCGAACAGATATATCAAAAACATGTTATAAAATAAATTTGACTAGTATATGAAAATGGATATTCCAATTATAATTAATGTGATTAAATTAAATATTATATACAATATAAATATTTAATAATAAAATTATAAAACATAGACATAAAATTAACATTTGTTGAAAACCTACTATGGGCCCTATATATATATATATATATATATATATATATATAATTGATGATTTTATTAAAAAACAGTATATAATCTCTTCATCTCTTGAGTTGAAAATTTGAGATAACATATCTAAGTTTTTTTTTTGTTCGCTTACCAATTTTGCATTCCTTCTTGATGGTGGGAGCTTCTAAGGAGCGCCTATAACAATTTCATTTAATAAGCATATATTATATTTATTTTTTTGGCCATAATTGAAGTCTTATAATTAACTATGCTAAAATTACTCTTAAATATTACTCCCTTTGTCCTTATTATAAGGCACCAACTACTTTTTCTCACAAACCAAGGAATGAAAGTTAACTCATTAATTAGGTCCAAAATTAATAAATCTTTCCAACTTTACCCCTAATTTAATGATGTAGATTTAATGAGTTAGTTAAAAATAAGTGCATAATGAGAAAAAAAAGTAATAAATGAGGTAGTTAAAGAAGTTGGTGCCTTATAATAAGGACCAAAAAATGTTGGTGGTTGATACCTTATAATAAGGACCAGAGGGAGTATTTTTCTTCGAATGGAAAACTCTTAAATATTATAAATTTATAAGATGTGTTAATTTTTTACCAAAAAAATAATATGCATTAATTTTTATTGATATAACTTGTATTTAATTAAGATTTGTGTGTGTATATGTATAATTTAGGCGAGCAGAAATAGCAAAAACGTGTTATAAAATAAATTTGACTAGTATATAAAAATGGATATTCCAATTATAATTAATGTGATTAAATTAAATATTATATACAATATAATTATTTACAATAAAATTAGGGTTTAATGTTTCTGCTTTTGTTGTAGAAATATTTTTTCTGTTTCACTCACATAAAAGTAAGTGAGTCCCACTAATATTTTCTCTCTCTTGTCTTTATAATAGGACTCACTCACTTTTATGTGAGTGATGCAAAAAAAATATTTTTACAACAAAGACAGAAACATTAAACCCATAAAATTATAAAACATAGACATAAAATTAACATTTGTTGAAAACCTACTGTGGGCCCTTTCCATTATACCGCGAATTTAAGTATAATTCAGTAGTTCGCATACCTATGTTTTTTCTTGCTTACCAATTTTGCATTCCTTCTAGATGGTGGGAACTTCTAAGGAGCGCGGAGCGCCTATAACAATTGCATTTAATAAGCATATCTTCGAATGGAAAAATCTTAAATATTATAAATTTTATAAGATGTAATTTTTCATCAAGAAAATAATACGCATTAATTTTTATTAATATAAATTGTATTTAATAAGATTTGTGTGTGTATATGTATAATTTATGCGAAAAGATATAGCAAAAACATGTTATAAAATAAATTTGAATAATATAAAAAAAATGGATATTCCAATTATAATTAATGTGATTAGATTAAATATTATATAAATTATAATTATTTAATAGTAAAATTCTATAACATTGATATAAAATTAACATTTATTTTTGAAAATCTACTACGGGCCCTTTTACATTATACCGCGAGTTTGAATATAATTCAGCAATTCGCATAATCTATGACTTTTTTTTTGTTTTATATATAATTGATGATTTTATTAAAAAAAACAGTATATAATCTCTTCATTTCTTCAGTTGAGAATTTGGGATAACATATCTAAGGTGTTTTTTTTTTGGTCTTTTTTTTTTGTTTTTTTTATGCTTACCAATTTTGCATTCCTTCTAGATGGTGGGAACTTTTAAGGAGCGCCTATAACAATTTCATTTAATAAGCATATATTAACTAGGTGTACGATGGAAGCATTTATAGTTTCGATGGAAATGATAAGACCTCTAGAATGCCACCGAAAAATAAAACCTCTAGAAGGTGGAAAATTCTAAGTATACTTTCAAAATTTATGATAAAATGCATTAAACTAATCATGTTTAAATGTAATCTTTGATATTAAAATTTTAATAATATAAATCAAAATTTATTGATACAAATCGGCAAAAAAAAAAATAAAAATCAATCAATCAATATTATGATTGGTCCAGGACATTTGTAAAATTCTTTGAATCATTATTGATTAAATCACAAATCATTGCTCTGGGCAAAAGGGGGAAAAAGACCAGAAAAATCATTGCTGATTCAGCACATGGAGATTGAATGTTTGCATCATTAAGGTTTAGTGGGTTTTCTGGGTTCGATGGGTCTTTCGTTTTGTTTTCATTGTTGCTTGATCACGTGCGACCGTATGGTGTAGTAGTGATTTATGCTATACAAATAAATTTAAAATCAAATAGTGCATAAATTATGCTATAATAACAACGGACAACTTTACAGAATACCTTTTGTCATTGCTAAACTTTAACATTCGAGAGAATTTAGGAACTCTATAAAAGAGGGTATTGCAAAATAAAAATGTCAAAAGATAATTGATTGGTCACTCTTGTGATTGATTGCAAGGTACAACGATGACAACTGATTTATAAGTTGTTACCAGGGAGAGAATCTCAAAAAGTAGTTTAGGTTTTTCTTATGTTCGTGTATTACTCAACCATAAACTTAAGTTTGTTATTCCACCATAAGAGATATCATATTAATAGTCAATCAATAGGTTACGCTAATCCTAAAGATGGGCTTACCCTAATCCTAAAAATGAGCTTGGATCTGACTTACGAGTCACAATCAATATATTTTAATTATTCACCTAATGAATAATAATTATATTATATTAAATAAAAAATATCATATTCTCCCACTTGGCTCGTAACTATATGTCAATTGCCCTGTCGAAATTAATTAAGGCTATGCCACAAGAATCATAGCCATATGTTATTACCTTCCATATATTACATGCAACACCTTAATTAATGGGTATAACATTATGAATAAACATCTATGTTTATTTGGTTCAAAAATGAGTGTCTATTAATGTCATCAACAAAATGTATACAAAAGAATGATAGAGATAATAAACCACATAATTAATTTCATTGTGTAACGTCTCTTCAGGCATACATTATACATCACGTCATATAGCGGAATTAAGTGTATAATATCATTTGGACGTAGAATACTGATTGCGATAATAAAACTACCCTGGCTATATACTAGAAACAACTCCTCAGGATCATTAATATTACAATAATCCAAAATAGAATTTCAATTATTGTCTAAAATCTCCCAACCAAACTAAATAATACAATACAAATACCACTCCAGATTCATCACCTACCATTCTTTAGCTATGCTCCATGTCCACCTTCTTGCCCCTAGAGCTTCGTTCACCGCTGTGACTCCTTTTTGAACTTTTAGCCTGGTGTAGGATTCAAGTTGAATTTTAGAATAACAGGTTAATCTCATATTTAAAGTATATTCAATATATCTACCAAAATCAAGACCAAACAACACGACATTCAGCAAACAACACGTGCAAAAACATCAAAAGCATATTAACACATGTAACGTTGACTGTGAAATGCAGGACCATACAAGTCCCATATCCGCAGCGCTAGGAACCAACACAACAATTGGGCCTTGAACCTAAAATAACTGAATGCAATAAACGTATGTCTTAGACACAGATGACAACCATGGTACAAACATGCATACACAAATATACAGGGTATAGGAGATTAAAGTTACTACATGTTTGCTCAATAACAAAAATATGTTCAGATAGTTGGACCGCTCCTGGGCACTTGCAAAATCCCTATAATTACACAATGGTGGACAATTGGTGGACAATTGTTCTTTACTTATACCATCCCTCCATAACTCTAGAATATCAAGTTTATCATTCTCAATTATAGCAAAAGGGTTCTCATTATCATTTAGGACTCACTAAAACCCTTGAATTATAAGTGGTGACTTTTAACTAAAGTTTAATTCATTTTCAGATCTTAACAAAAAATTTTCAGAATTTTCACCAAACTTTAAAAATTTATATCTAATTACACAAGTGCCTAATTTAAGTGATTCCAAAGACTATGGAACCCTCAATATGTCTATTTCAAAGGCAAAATACCATTGGCAATAAGATAGATTTGTAGTATTCCAGAATAAATAGAATAGTACCTCTATACAGAATAAAACTCCAAAATCATAGGTCATTTTCAATAAATCATAACTTTTTGTATACAAGTTCAAAATAAGCAAATAAAATATAAAGTTAAAGCTCTCTATGTCTACTTTGATGTTGAAAAATTTTGTAGCTATTAGATACCATTTACTTATACAAAAATACATTACAATCTGACTGCCTCGCCAAAACTCTTCACTGGATAGTTTTGAGGTTTTCACAATTTAGTCATTATGTTTCCAACATCACTATCTAACCTTCATCTTACACAATTTTTCATTTTAAGCATATTGGAAGCATCAAAATAGACAAAATCCTACTATTTCCCTATATCTTGTTCTGACTGAAAATGAGACATGAAGAAAACAAAAAGGACTTTGCAAATTTTACCTCAAAAACATCTTGTATTAGCCTTATATTACCTTCTAACTTATCATCTAGGCTTTAAACAAGCTTTAACTCATTTTTAACAGAATGGGTAGCACCTCCCCTTAAAGTTTAGGGATTCCCATAATTTCAAGAAACAAGAAGGAAAGGGATTCCAACCACTACAACATCAAGAGCAAGTTCAAGAAGGCTAGAAATACTTACTTAGCTTGCTTCTTGAGTGTCTTGCACTTGCTTCTCTTTCTTGAAACACTTAGGGTTTCAGCCCTCTCTTCTAAACATAATAAACAAGAGCTTTTTAAGAAGCTAGAGGTTGATAGGTGAAGAACTAGAAGAGATGGAAACATAGACAACATAGCAAAGAGCTCTTTAAAATTTCTTCATTTAAACAAGAACTCCAAAGTTGAAGAACTAGAAAAGGAAGCTCCGGTTGAAAAAACAAGCATTACACATACTCCTAGCATATGGGAAAGAGGAGAGTGTCATCCAAGTCACAAGAAAATGATCAAGTTAGTCCTACTATGGAGCAAGAATGAGTGGGTGAAACAAAATTTATGGATTGGGTCTATTTCAAACAAGATTTATAGATCATCTTTCAATAAATATAACTATGTATACACATTAAGTTTATTTTTATGATGCTCAAATGAAATATTATAGTTTCAGAGTTTATTCCAATGTACGAAAAACTAAAGGTAAAATACAATTTTTACATGTAGTTTAACTTGTTGTACTTGGTTGATTCTAAAAACTATACATTCTTAATTAAAAAATGATTGGTTTTTCTGACTCCTATTTACTTAGATAACTATTTTCAATAGGCATTATTTTCTTTTTCCTATTATACTCTTAAATTGTCGCTCCTTGAAATGTTATCTTATAATTGATTGGGTCATTACGCACACATTAGGACTAGGCAAACAATTTTGAAATTTTTCAAAAAAAAAAAAAAAGCATATGATATAATTTTCAAAGTTAAACTTGATACAATATATTATTCCGTGCAATGCAAGGAAATAAATTCTATATGTTATAGTGTACAACAAAAAGCATCAAATTTTTTCCCCCAAAAATAAAGCATCAAAATGGAAATATACTCAGTAGGTCATATGCAATCATTTTATTGTTTTTTGTTTTAATTTCACATCTCCGTACTTTTTTGATAGGACCCATTATGGGACATGGCAGGACTAAATGTCGGGGCGGCTTCAGATCATGATACTTTGTTGTCTTGTAATACCAGATATATTTGTTAAATGTCTTTGATGCTTAGATTGAGGAGATAGACATGCAGTTTTTTTTTTCCAAAAATAAATTAATTCCTCAGTATCTCATTATTTTTAGTAAGGTGTTTCTAATTATTTTTACTAAGCCCTTAATCCTTATAATTTCCTCAACTGTAACTATTAGTTTCTAATGAAAATCTCACCTGGTCCCAAAGACCCCCCCAAACACACACACACACACATATCAAAAAAAGCTCCATTGTATATTCCCCTATAAACAAAGTTCATAAGGATTTTAGGGACTTCAGCGATATAGATTCTAAATGTGAACATACAGTATTGATAACTATGTGTAACTATATTGACAAAACATAGATTGACCATTGACAAGTTCATCTAAGTTAATCAAACTAACTCCCGTTGCCAAGTGTGTGTCATTATATTGACAAGTTATATAGTAGTCATTGTCAAGCTCATCTATGTTAACTAAAACAACTTTCATTGACAAATATATATTGACTAGTTATAGAGTGACCATTGACAAGCCTATTTATGTCAACAAGATAATTAGAGATTTTTTTTGATAGAGGAATCTACATTGAAACTTAATATTTTTCTAGTCCTTGGCACCTGAGTGAGCCTTTCCTTAATTTCTATACCCATAATATATTAATTAAGGTTGATACTTGATATGGTGCTCACTATGTTACATATATGCTCCCACAAAATACAAAACACATAATGTAACATCCGCTTTAAATATACCCTTTTAAATATATAAATACGTATGCGGAAGCGTATTTTCAAAATTAATACGGAAGTCACTATTCACGTATACGGTACTATTCACTATTCACTTATACTGTGTATGAAAGATAGACAACACTCTCTTTGCATACACACAAAATACTTACATTCTATAAATAAATTTGACGGAAATAAAATCCCTCTCTGTCTTGATCTATACACCCTTGATCACCATTATCCTTATACTTCTTGTATCAGCTGCAAATAAACTATTTCGGAAATATTTCTAGGATTCAAATGAATCCCAGTAGTAACGTTAATAAACACTCACATAAAATGCACACACAAAACATGCAAGATATCCACCATATATATACATTCAACACATACCACAATCAACATTCATACAATATATAATTTACATAACAATGGTAAATACAAGCATATAAAGGTACACAAAGTATGTGAGAGTAGAGTTACTACCTTGTGACCTTATCAACTCCTGATCTGGTTCTCGATTATTTGATTGTCCCGGATAAATATCGACTCCTATATTTAATATTCATGGGCAGTCGAATTATTATTTATCCAAATCTCATATTTTCTTATTTCTAACTAAGCTCTATAAAATGGCAGAATTTTTAATTAACTTTGAAAATTCATAACTAATTCCATAGGACTCTGATTGGGGTGTTTCGAATTTCTATTTAAATCTCTTTAAGACTATTTTAAGGGAAAAATAATCACCAAACTAAATTATGGGTAAATTATTCCCAGAAATTCGAAATATAGCTATTGTTCAGAATAAGTTCCAGAAAACGTTCAGATTCATTGTCTAACTTCAAAAATCCATATCTGAAGTTCTAGACATCGGTTTTAAATGATTCAAAAATATATGAACTCCTTATTAAGTCTAGTTTCTAGGAAAATTGGTTTTAGAATTTTATCAAATGCCAATAATTCCCAGAATTTCAGTTTATCATAACTGTTCCAGAAAACATTCCAAATCCAAGCTTAACTTCAAAAATTCATATCTCCCTAATTATAAATCCGAATTAGGATTGTTACCTATCAAATTAAAGCTCTATAAGTCTACTATAAATCTGGAAATTTTCACAATTTTTAGAATTTATTTACCAGGTCAAAAAGTCAACGTCATTTTGACTATTCCAAAAACTTTCAAAAACGTTCTCTGTTTTGTAACTCAACTTCCGAAAATCATAACGGGAGTTACAGACATCCATTTGAGATGAACCAAAGCTCATGTTAAAGCTTAAGAAGAGTGCTATCTCCTGTAAAAATTTCAGAGAAAAACTAAACCTTTAACCTATAAAAACGAATCATACAATGGGATTTGTTTCCAAATGATGTAGTAGAGGTGTAAAACAACATATACAACCATAAATCTTATGCCTTAGCTTTTGGAAATCTGATGAGAAAAATATTTTATATACTTACCTATATCTAAAAATAGGCTTGCACGTGAAATTCGATAGCCTCTTCTTCCTCTTCTTGCCCCTTAGCCGATACAAAATTAGTTTTGGAGAGAAAAATGATCTCGGTTCGAAAGAGAATAAGAGGTCCTTGTGGAGGAGAGTGTTTAAGAGAGAAATTCATATCTTTATGTGTCTATGATTGTCGTGAGACGGAGATGAGTGCCTAATTTGGATTGCCGACACTTGAATAGTTTAATCACTTTCCACTTTACACATCCAAACAAATAAGCACTTATATAAGCAATATCATAATATAAAAGTCATTTTAATATTCAATAAGTAGTGATTATAATACTAATACAGTGCTTCCCGTGATGCCTACTACAACAACAACAACAACAACAACAACAACAACAACGGATATTACACAGAAGATGTTTTTTTCCTAAAAAAAATAAAACAACAACAATGGATATTACACAGACAACAACAACAACGGATATTACACAGAAGATGTTTTTTCCCTAAAAAAAATAAATAGATGAAATAAAATTTATTTAATACCAAAATAACAATTGTTATAAATTTTCTAATCTTGTTAATTCTCAATTAGATACATGTGTCAAAATTAATACATGTATAATTTCTGTGAGAGTTACATCATCGACTAGTAACATTTTTTTCCTTAATAAATTAAAGAAAGATTTTTAAAATTGGTTGATTAAGATCAGACCTAAACTTGATTTAAAAAGTCAATTTCAACCTTTCTAGATTTTTTTTAAATTATTATTATAGTGAAGGTTCCAATCTCCCAAAAATACCTAATAAGAAAAACAAAGCAAAACAGAAAAGACCGTCCAGAAGAGAAAAAATCATGCTTCCTGTTGATCACCAAATACGTCAGCTTCAGAGAAGCAAAAGAGTGAAAATTTATGCTTCCGTGAACAAGGATTCCCTGTAGTGCATATTTTTCTCAATTGCTCACCTGTGGCATATTAAAAAGGGATAGAATTATTTTACATAAAATAATTTTATAAACATAACAAATATTTTAACTTTTACACTGCACTTAACAGATCTAAATCCTGCTTCGGTAAAGCCATGGAACCATGTTGCATGTGGAGGGATTTTTACCCGGAAACATATACTCTATTCATACAGATCTCCAACTGAGAAAAGAGCATAGCTACAAGAAAGTGAACATCTTACAATGACTCAAGGGGTAAGAGGTATTTTTGTCTTGGAAGTTTTTATCGAGGGACAATTTTACCTCAGAATCGGAGGTATAAAAAAGAGAGCGATTTTTCATGACCTTTTCCCGGTTAATTTTCACTATTAGTTGACTAAATATACTAAGCTGACTGTCCACATGTCATTTGTATCATTTTTGTTAAAGTGTAAATTTACATTAGATCCACATGTCATTTACTTCATCTTTTTTCAGAGTTAGATTTAGAACTTTTAAGAAAAAATTTTCACTTTAACAAAAATAACGTGGATGACATATGGACTGATAGCTCCACATATTTGGTCACCTATGGGCAAAATTAATTGGGATAACAGTCAGAAAAAAAATTACTTTATTTTTTATACAATGCAAAAATACCCTTTAACCTATGATTCAATTGAAGCTCTCAACTTAGTTTAATTTTGAGAGCTGTCCAAATTTCCATCCTGCAAAAGAACCAATTGAGCAAACCAGAATAATGTTTTGGGCAATGTTATCAAACTCGTGAGTTTAAGTAAATTTGTGAAAGGGACGTTAACTCAGAAACGTAAACTCGTATCATAAAATTGTAAGAGTTTACCTATGTTAATAAATAATAATTAAAATTATATAACAAATAGTAATTAAAATACTAAAAAAGTCAGCAATTTAGTTTGAATATATTTTAAATCCAAATAAATGAAATTAAATTCATTAACATTCATAATTTATCATACTTAATATAAAAAATTATTTGAAATTCATGTACTAATTTAAAGTCACTAAACATAATTAAATAAGAATAATTATAAATTCAACAAAGATCTTCAAATGTTAGATTATCATTGTCTTCATTGTCTTCAAATTCTTTGCCTTCACCATTATAATCTTCATTTGCATCGCCCGCATCATCATTATCATTATAATTTGCCCTAACATCATCAATGTTAAAATCAACATTAAGGTCAACACCAAATAATGTATTACCCATATTCTCAATAATTTCATGAGGTTGAAGAAACTCATCATCATCTTCCTCCACATTGTCTCCATCTATCCTTCCTTCAGTAATCCACTCATCATCAGAATATATATCATCAAAATCATAATTGAAAGCTCTACTCTTTTGCTTCCTTGCGAGTTTCAAATTGCACATGACAAATGCCAAATCATTCATCTTTTTGAAAACAGAGCAAATCACCAAGAGGGGGGGGTGAATTGGGGATTTGAAAATTCTTTTTCTCAATTCTGGAAATTAATCGCAGGATTAGAATAGTGCAGAGGATGAGAGAAGGACAAGACACAACAAGATTTATACTGGTTCAGTCTAACTCCTTGACCTACGTCCAGTCCTCAGACTCTCTGGGATTTTCACTATCACTCACAATCAGTTACACACTCTGTACTCGAAAGTTATCCTCTCACTATGATACACTCCCCCTTACAAGTTGTACACTGATATTCCCAATCTCCAAGTCCCTTGACTTGAGATTCTTACAGCAAGTGATCAGAAATGAAAGCAAACTCTCTCGAAGAGCATATAATGATAAACACTGAAGCTCAAATGAATCTTTCAAGATATTACAGAAGATAAGAAGTGAAAAATGTAAGGTAGTAAATAACAGCTTCTATTATCTTGTTCTTGGATTCTGAATAGTATTTATAGCTGTTGATGTTCATTTTGAATGAAGAACATAGCTGTTGGAGGTCCACTTCGAATTTGACTGTTGGAGCTCCACTTCCACAACTAGCTGTTGATAATCCACTGAATATAATCTTCATGGGAGGATTCAGCCTTTGTCTAGATTGTTCAAGACATTCTTGCATTGTGGGATATTAATTAATATGAAGATAATGTTAATACCCCTGTGTAGAATGGGTTGTGATTAAAGATGTATTAATTTAATCAAAGTTGAAGTACTTTATAAGACAACATATTCTTTCTCTCTCTTGCTTTACAGCTCATGCTCTAAATCTTCTCTGTTTACTTCAATAAGTCATCTGAAACTTGCTAACAGACTGGTTAAAAGACGTTAGGAATAGTAGCAATTAAAGATATGAAGTATTAAGATCATTCAAATGGTTTTCGCAAATTTGCGCCTTCTAGTTTTACAAATCTGTGTGATACAAACTCGAGTTTACAAACCTAGACTCGAGTTTGGAGTTCATCCAGAGAGCATCTTGTTTTGAAAGACTTCCTAAACTTGAGTTGATTAGTGACTGACTCGAGTTTGGTTCTTTCAAAAAGGAAAATTGTGAATGGCTCTTGGATGAAGTTTTGAGGCCATGCCTAAACTCGAGTCTTTTAGTGACTGACTCGAGTTTGAAGCTTTTATGAAAATCTTGAGTTTAAGTTAAGAGCTTCAAAACTGGAGTTTAGAAAACGCAAACTGGAGTTTACAAAATCTGAAATATTGTTTAGTTCTCTGTATAGCCTAGACTCGAGTTTTGATATCCAAAAACTCGAGTTTCAGTGTAAACTGAAACTTTTGAAAAATCTCTTCACATGTAAACTGGAGTTTCCATTTTTAAGACTGGAGTTTAGAAATCATGTAATAGTTCAAGTGTTTTCAAAACAGTCCTAAACTCGAGTTTCCAGAAATCTGACTCGAGTTTCAGTGAGTATTCAAACTTTGAAAAACCTTTCATTAAAGTGCAGACTGGAGTCACTGAAACCAAAACTGGAGTTTACAAAGCAAGTAATAACATAAGTGTCTCTGTTTATCCTAAACTCGATTTTGCTTAAAACAGACTCGAGTTTACGAATCTTTAGCTCTTAAACTTTTCTTGTAAACTGGAGTTTGGAAGGATCAAATGTAGAGTTTGAAAATTTGATAAAACGTTGAAGCTTCTGTTTGATCCCGAACTCGAGTTTCTAAGACATAGACTCGAGTTTACAAGTCTTTGAAACTTTTGGCCTTTAAACTTTCTTGTAAACTGGAGTTTCTCAGAATCAAAGGTAGAGTTTGGAAATAAGTTGAAATTCGAATGTCACTGCCTTTGATCTAAACTCGAGTTTATAAATACAGACTCGAGTTTACAACTCTTAGAAACTTTGATTGCTTTCTGTAACTCTGCAAACTCGAGTTTGCCTATGCAAACTCGAGTTTGACTTTCTTTGTTAAAAACTGAGCTTCTGTCTATCAAGTCCAAACTCGAGTTTAGCTACCTAAACTCGAGTTTAGCTACCTAAACTCGAGTTTGCCTTAAACAGAAAGTTTTACAACTTTCAAAGACAAACTTCAAATTAAGTTTACAATTATTAGTTATCATCAAAACACCTAGAAAACTAACACTTTTGATGCAAACGGTTTCTCTCTCTCTTTTTTTTTTTTTTGTATGAATCTACAAAAAAATGAAGAAAAAAAAACTTCATTATTATTCTAACATTTAAGAAAAGTTACATTGATCTTTTTAAAAAATAAAAAGTAAAAAACTTACCATCTCAAAAGCACTCCAATTACGTTCACAGCCAAAAGAGCTACAACATAAGCTAAGAATATGTATTGTAATTCTTTTAAGTTCTGGACATCCATCTCCATAAGAATCCTACCATTCTACTGTAGGTAGTTTTTTTCTTAATGCTTGTGCATTTTCACGCCCAAACATATCTCTTGCATTATGAAAGTTAGTCAATTGAAACTCAATTTTGTTAAGCTCATCTTGATCCCCAACCATCCTTGACAAACAATCATATAACCCTTGTTTAATCATATTATGAGGCTTGAAATTAGTGTCATAATGGAAATGAGGATTGAGGTAGTATGCCGCTACATGTAAAGGCTTATGTTGAGCTTCCCACCTTTCATCAATTATATTCCATATAAGCTCATAACTATCACAAATCACAGTCAATAAAAAAAATGTCATTCCATCAAAAAAAAAAAATTCAAATTATAAAAAACATAAAAGTTGCATAATAAAATTAAGTACAAAAGTTTAAATTAATACTTGCCTTTTTTTAACACTATTAAAATTTTGTTTGATCTTTTCCTTCGCACTTTCCATGGCTTCATATATGAATCCCATAGCTGGCTTATCTTTTGAACCTATTAAGAGAAGAACTTTAACAAGAGGAGCAGCAAATTTAAAGCATGCCACAATATTCTTCCACAAAATATTGTCCATAACACTTTTTGCTACTTCTTTTCCATCTTTGGTAGATGAAAATTTGCTATCCTTCCAATGTTGAGAATTAAACAAATTTACCAAGGGTTCTCTATGCTCATTAAGACATGACAAAGTCATATATGAAGTAGCAAATCGAGTTGCAGCAGGCCTAATTAAGTCTTTTCCATTCGTGTATTTTCTCAAAAGGCTAATGAGCATTGATCTAGCATAAATATATGTTGTGATTTTTCTACCCCTGCTAATGGTTTTTCCATGCAATATAATTTTTTTTGTCAAAGTCCTCCAACATTAAGTCAATACAATGGGCTGCACATGGAGTCCAATATATATGTTTTCTTTTCTCCATTATTTTTTGCTCAGCTGCTTTATATTTGCAGCATTGTCGGTTACTATCTATACCACATTTTTGTCACCTACTTTTTCCACAACCTCGTTAAGCATCTCAAATACTTTATCAGTCGTCTTAGAAATCTCAGAAGTATCTAATGAATATAAAAATACTCTCCCTTTAGGATTATTCACTAGAAAATTGCAAATTGAACGCCTTTTTCTATCACTCTACCCATAAGACATTATGGAACAACCTGTTGTTGTCCATTCACTCTTAAAGTTCTCAAGCAAGGCCTATATGTTTTTTAATTCCAAGTTTAAATATTTTTTTCTAATCTCATGGTAAGAAGGAGGCTTAAATCCTTGACCAAATCTTCCTATAACTTCACACATCTTTGTAAATTTAGGATTTTTTATACAATTAAAAGGTATAGCACTTGTATAAAAAAAATCGAGCTACTTGTTGACAAGCCTCTTCCCTCAGGTCTCTCTTAAACATTAGATTAATGGTTGATTGTGTTTTGCCTACCCCTATGCTATTATTTTTTGTATGTCTCAAGAAATTCATCAACTATTTCTCTAAACTTTGAGACTCAACTTGTGCATGTACACCTTGTTTATCTTCATCACCGATATCAACCCATTGATTTTTCCTTTTAGATGAAGCACATTTTGCATCATAAACAAGTTGCAGTATTGCGCTCTTTACTTCTTCATGAACATTGATATAAGTGCATGCTAGATGATTTTTGAATTTATAAATACCCCCATTAACAATTTTTTCACAATAATTGCACTTCACTTTTTTGCCATTCCTATCAACATCATCTCATGTTTCCATCCTATATTAGATCTATTACTTGGATAATTTTTTCTTGCAGTAATAACTTTTTTTTTCCAGTATTTTCCTTTGCACTTGAAGACATCCTCAATTTAATCTACTACCTAATTAATATACAGTAAGAAGAAATTCTCAAATTAAGAAAAAAAAATGCAACCAAAGAAGACATCTAATATCTCAAAGTAAAAAGATAAATTTAATCGAAATACCTTCAATGAGAACTGTAGTGTGGGTCAATTGATTCACAATACTATAAGGCTTTAGCCTTGCAAGTCAAACCTACACCCAAATCAAGAACAATTCTTAATAAAAAAATTTTAAAAAGGGAGCCTTTGAAGCTTCACCCCCAAACCCTTCACCTAGTTAGTATATTGATGTGCTAGTCTATGAATACTCCTACGCTAATCCATGAATGCCCCAGCTTCTACCCTTACAATTATGATGATGTAAATTAAGAATATTTGGTATGCCAGAGGAAAAGAGATAAAAGCCACATCTCCACCGTGAAAGTCAATTTGTGATCTAGACCATATATTTGGATCAAAACTTTTATTTACCTTGCTTCACACCCCAAAAGCCCAAACCATGTCTTGAATAAACTTTTTGTTAGCTTTACATTCATTGCTAATAGGATGGCGAACCAGTGTCAGTGAGTAGGTTTTTAGCTTTTAGCCACTCCTTACAATTACAATTATGGTGATGTAACAAGGAGAACCTGTGTCACAGTGTGCAATAACTTCTTACCAGAGATCGATCCGTACCACACTACCCACTACCCTCTTTATTTGGAAAAAATAAATAAAAACTCAACGCACCTTTGATGTTTTACTTTACTAAGTCCCTAGGTCTCCTAATGCCACAAGCTTTTTTTTTTTTTATTATTTTCTCTCTTCTTCGTCGTCCCTTCCTCTTCTTTATTCTCTCTCTCTCTCTCTCTTCTTCTTCTTCGACACTTTCTCTCAAGTCTTCAGTTCAAGGAGAAACAAAGAACACGACAAGTAGACTAGCAGAGTCACAAGCAGAGGCTCGAAGAAGAACAAAAACCAAAGGTGTGAATTTGGAAAAAATTTGAAGATGGCGACCGCGACAATGTTCCAAGATAAAAATAAGGCAGCAAAATAAGTAATATTTAGCTTCTTTTTAACCTTATATGTTTTTTATTCTTCCTTCCAAGCGATTTTTAGCCTTTCTCTACCCATATCTAAAACTCACTTGACTCGGTTTCAAATCATTGAGTCTAATGAGTTTGACCGAGTTTGAGCCTACAACAATATTGTATCCGAGTTGACACGTTTTCATGAGGTAAAAACACCAACTTGTTAAACTCGGCGAGTTGACTCACGAGTTTAACAACACTAGTTCTGGGGCCATAGGGAAGTGTCCTTAAGTAATAGCTACAGAGAGGATTTTCATGTACTGATTTATTTACAGAACTCAGGAATTTTATTGTCAAGCCTAAGTTTGAATTTTTTCCTTATTTCAAGGCACTTTACTTTCAATTCCAGGAAAATAAACATAAGAAAAATATAGACCTCTAACAGAAAAAGCCATGCATATAAATAAGACAATAGAATGAAGTAATTAGATTAAATTTAGAGGCTATGATTCTGAATTCTTAATTAATATAATTATGAGAATGGGCCCAATTTAATGACTTAGGCCCATAGGCTAAATAGTCCATGTGAGGAATGCCCAGGAAAGATAGCCCAATAAATACGGCCCAAGATTATGCTTAGCCACTCCATCAAAATACCTAGTCAAGTTTAGAAAGTTAGTAATGCACATTTGACACAGAATAAAGGTGCAACTGCCCCCAATCCACGTAGATAAAAAAAAAGCTGACCAACCTATTAGTAGATTCGAAAAAGGCGGACTTACCTACCGGATCGCTTTGCTATAAATAGGGATAGTTAAGTTAAGGCGCAAGGGGATCAATCTAAGGCTCTTCATATGCTCTCTCCAAGTGAAATTATTCTTTCCCATTGCTTTATATCACGCTTACTATATAGCAATTCATCTTTTATTCTTGATCATTAAACTTGTAATAACTTTGTAATTTCTATTTTGTATCATGCTAAGATTCTACGTTGTCGATGACCCTTACAAAATCTTTAATACAAAATTTTGGTTCTACAATTTGGTGTCGTTTGTAGGGACCTGACAACGAATATAATGATTTCTTTTGTTGAATCTTAAGGGGAAATTATTCCTTTTCGTGCATTTTTAACTAGCCACCATGACAAGCGCACTTACCATGACAGATGCACCTACTAACCTTTAGGAGCGTCTTAACGAACTAACTGTTTTTTGCAGGAACAAACCCAACAAATTTCCACCTAGGCTAGATTGGTCATACATCAGTAGGAATGACTCTAACACTTGGAAGAAGAAAATAATGCCTTATGAGAGCAACTAATCTCACAGTCTTTGAAATTCACTCCTCTTCCTAATTCACAGAACTAGGAATTCTTATATTAACTCTATAGTGGATCATGACTCTTCATGATCACTTGTTGTGTCCACAGACTCTTGATTTAATTAGAAACTATCCAAACTCTATCAGTCTTGTGAATGACTAATTTCTTGTAGGGGATTGTGAGTCCTCTTGGCATATCCATCTATACTCATGTATTAAAGTTATACCCAAGAGTACACTGTTCTCCCCTTTTTCAAGTAGATATAGTTGTAAGGTCAAGGTATAACCCTAGAATATAGTGTTCAATGACATCCTTAAGTTTAGGAAATCCGCACTACTAAATGATGACTATTGTGATTTAAACCATTTTGAGTTGTCCCTTATTCTATTTTTTTAATGATTTGTTATGAACTGGATAGTAGGCTAGCCGCCACCAACTCCCATACATTGTGACATCACAAAACCCCTTCCCCTAATCGGCCCCACACCAACCCCCACTTTCCTCAAAGTAAATATCATCTCTTTCTCTCTCACCAGTTTCACTCTTCTCCAAATAGTCCTCAATTCGATTTACCTTTTCATTCAAAAGTGAAAATTTGGGGCTAAGAAAGTAATGGAGGAGTCTATTTGGGTCAGCGGTAGGAGAAGTAACTTATATTCTATATGACTTTTGCATAAGGAAGATAGGAAAAAAAAGTCAGATTATAAATATAATTTAACTCGTTTTGAGCCAACCCTTTTGTTTTTTGTAATGATTTCTTATAGACTAGATAACAGGTTAGTTGCTACCTAATTCCATATGTTCTGACATCACAAAACCCCATCCCTGAATGGCCTAACACCATCTCCCTTTTCCCTTAAAGTAAATATCATCTCCCTCCCTTTCATTTGTGTGACTCTTCCCAAAACAAGCCTTTCTCAATCCTCAATTTGATTTACTTTTTCATTCAAAAGCGAAAAGATTGAGGCTGAGAAAGGAATGAGGAGAGCTTGTTTGGTTAGCAATTTGAGAAGTAACTTATTTCTATCTAAATTTTGCAAACATAAGATAGGGAAAAAAATCATATTATAAATGTGATTTAACTCATTTTGAGCTAACCCTCATTCTTTTTTTAATGATTTTTTATGGACTACATAGTATGCTAGCTACCACTTACTCCTATCCGTTCTGACATAATAAAACCCCCTTCCCAAATTGGCCGTACACCACCCCCCACTTCCCTCAAAGTAAATACTATCTCTTTCTCTCTCATCTACATCACTCTCCCCGTAACACACCTCACTCAATCCTTAATTTGATTTACATTTTCATTTAAAAGTGAAAAGTTTGAGACTGAGAAAGCAATGGGTAAAGCTTGTTTCACTTAGAGGTGGGAGAAGCAACTTATTTTCAATTTGACTTTTATAGAAGTAAGATAGGAAAAAAGTTAGATTATAAATGTGATTTAACTTGTTCTGAGTTATCTCTCATTATGGTTTCTTTAATGATTTCTTATAGACTGCATAGTAGGCTAGCTGGCACCTACTCCTATACCTTCTCTCATCACAAAACTACCCCTCCTATAATCAGCCCCCACTTCCCTCAAAGGAAATACAATATCCTTCTCTTTCATCTGTGCTACTCTTCCTGAAACACTCCTCTCAATCCTCAATTTGATAAAGTTTAAGGTTGAGAAAGCAATAAGGCTCACGCCCGTTTGGATTAGCGATAGGAGAAGTTACTTATTTTCTATTTGACTTTTGCATAAGTAAAATAGGAAAAAAGTTAGATTATAAATGTGATTTAACTCAATATGAGCCATCCCTCATTCAATTTTTTTTTTCATTAATGATTTTTATAGACTAGATAGTAGTTTAGCTACTACCTACTCCCATACCTGCTCACATATTGGCCCCACACCAGCCTCCACTTCCCTCAAAGTAAATACCATCCCTTCTCTTTCAATTGCATCACTCTTCCTGAAACACTCCTATCTCAATCCCAATTTTGATTTACCTTTTCATTCAAAAGTTAAAAGTTCGAGGCTAAGAAAGCTACAAGACCGTTTGGGGTGGTGGGAGAAGTAACTTATTTTATATTTGATTTTTGTAGAAATAAGGTAAGAAAAAAGTCATATTATAAATGTGATTTAACTTGTTCTGAGTTGTCGCTCATTCTGCTTTTTTTTTTTTTTTTAATGATTTTTTAGAAATTAGATAGCATGGTACCTTCCACTTACTCCCATACCTTGTCACATCACATAACCCCCTCCCCTAATCGGCCCCACTGGACCCCACTTTCCTTAAAGTAATTACTATCTTCTTTTCTCTCATCCGTGTCACTCTTCTCGAAACACTCCTTTCAATCTTCAATTTGATCTACCTTTTCATTCAAAAGTGAAAAGTTTGAGTCTGAGAAAGCAATGGTCTGAGCACATTTGGGTTAGCGGTGAGAGAAATAACCTATATTCTATTTGACTTTTGCAGAAGTACGATAGGAAAAAACTCATATTATAAATGTGATTCAGCCTGTTTTGATTTGTCCCTTATTCTATTCTCTTAATGATTTCTTATAGACTGGATAGTAGGTTGGCTGTCACCTACTCCTATACCTTCTCACATCACAAAACCCCCTCCCATAATCCGCCCCACACCAACCCCCACTTCCCTCAAATTAAATACCATCTCCTTCTCTATTACTGTGTCACTCTTCCCGAAACACTCCTCTATCAATCCTTAATTTGATTTACCTTTTCATTTAAAAGTGAAAAGTTTGAGGTTGAGAAATCAATGCGGAAAGTGGCAAGGAAATTATTTTTAAGAAAATTATTTTTTTAATTATTTAATGTATGTTTTAACTTCGTGAATCCTAACTATTATTCCTATTTTATCTCCTATGCACTGTATAGTGTTTTTTCTTAATACGAGTTGTTAAATTATGAAACATAAAATTTTCAAACTTTCTCGATTTGTTTTAGATATTTAGATTTCTTTATTGTTCATATTTCAGATTTCAATTTTTTAATTACCTCTTAGCTTGTCATTATCATCCCTATTTTGTCCCTTATAGGTAATCGTTTTTATGGGAGTTATCAAAATAAATATCATAAAATTATCAAATTTTTTCTAGGAAATTGTTTTAGAAATATTATATTTTTGAGATTTTTTATTTTGCATATTTTAGATTTTAGATTTTGAATTAGTTTATAATCTACACACAGTTATTTTGTACATTTTCAAGATCGTCCCTATCTAAAGTATGACGTAATTGTTCTCTTTTTATTCCTAAACGTGTAATTCATTATTCTGAATATGGATATATTTAGAAATTTTAAATTTTCAAATAAATTTCATTACTTAACCACTCATCCTTATCATGGCAAAGTAGTTGAAAATGCCTTATGAAAACTGTAGGGAGTACATTGTAACATAATAATAATAAAAAAAAAGAGTGACAATCATGTTTTGAAGTCTTGGCGTTATAAGGAGATGCAGAGTGATACTTAAAAAAAGAGTGATACTTAAAGAAGCAATCCAGATCTTCAAATAAATGATTTAAGGGAAGATGTGGTCTTATAAAGAATAATCCATATAGCAGTAATTTATAATTCGGGTGAAAAAACATAGTAGTGTTATGAATATACTTATTATGTGGATGTCTATTGACTCCCGGTCTTCAAATACTACAAGATGACATGGGACCCACACATAGTACAATGCATAGTGATTTACTATTTGGTGAGACCCGCACACAATTATACACACACCCACGGGAAGGAAATCCATGAGTGTATAGTTTATGTTTTAGGGGAAAACTACACCAAATGACCCTGAGGTGTAAATTACACTAAAGACTCATTTTTTTTTCTATAAATAAAGGTCTTCTGTAACTATTCTTTATACAGTTGAAATGAGAATTTCTCTCTCTACTTTCTCTCTCTATAATCTCTTCTCTTATTCTTATCAGTTTTATAACACGTTATTAGCACGATGGTTCTTATAACCATCTGAGCATTCTGCAATTTTTCAAATTTTGAGTCTGTGTCGTTTAAGCTCTCTATTCTTTCTCCAGTTCCATCTTCGTTCTTCACTCCGATTTTCATCTTTGTGCTCCTCTCTATATGATGTTCATCATTTTCTCCTTCCCCACCTTCAATCTCCTTTAGATCTAAAACTCCAGTCCTTCCTTATTCATTTTTCTCGATCTGGTCTTTCTTTCTTATTATGTTGGTCATTGGCTTAGTATTTTTCGAACCCGCTTTTGACCACCTGCCTGGATGAGCCTGTTGATTTCCCTGCTTGTTTTTGCAAATCCGTCAAGCTTTTGCAGATTGCTTCAAGTTTGGTGTCAATAGACAAGATAAAGAAAAAAAAAATCAATGGAGTGGAGACAAGAGGGAAGAAAAAGAGAGAAGAAAATAAAAAAAAAAAAGAGAAAAAGGAAGGAGACAAGAGGGAAGAAAAAGAGAGAGTCGTAAATGTGTGTTGAAATGTTTCTATGTGTCCCACCACCAGGAAGTGATATGCATTCACGGGTGAAGAACAAAGTAAAAAAAAAAAATATGAAGTTAAACAAATAGAAGTGAAAAAAAAAACGAATACAATTAAAGGGTAAGATATATATCATGATCGAGTAGGTAAATGATTTGCCCATATTCTATAATACATTATATTATTATTTTTAATTTAATTTATTATTATTATTAATTTGACTCCATATTGGAAGTCTTGAATTAATCTTTTATTTTAATTGTTTAAATATTTTATTATTGTTACTAATTTTACTAACATTTATTTTACACATTTATTTTTATGTTCCTAACATTTATTTATTCTTTATGGAGGCAACACTATTTATTAGTGGACTCCATTTATTTATTTTATTTTACATTTATTTATTCTTCATGGAGGCAACACTATTTATTAGTGGGCTCCATTTATTTATTTTACTATACATTTATTTATTCTTCATAGAGGCGCACTAGTATCTATTAGTAGGCTCTATTTATTTATTTATTTTATTTAGCGTTGATTTATCTTTTATGGTAGTGACACTTTGTGGGCCCCATTTATTTTATTTTAATTCTTTACTGCTTTATTTATTTTTCATGGTAACAACACTAGTATAGTGGGCACCATTTATTTTATTATTTACTGCTTTATTTATTTTTCATGGTGGTGACACTAGTATAGTGGACTCCATTTATTTATTATTTACTGCTTTAAATCCCCTTCCCTTTTATTTTCATTTATTTATTTACTGCCTTATATATCCCCTTCCCATTTATTATTTACTGCTTTAAATCCCCTTCCCTTTTATTTTCATTTATTTATTTACTACATTATATATCCCCTTCCCATTTATTATTTACTGCTTTAAATCCCCTTCCCTTTTATTTTCATTTATTTATTTACTGCATTATATATCCCCTTCCCATTTTTATTATTTATGGCAATGACACTAATACATGTATATTAGTGGGTTCCATATATTTATTTTATTATTCTTATATTTTATATTTATCCTGATGAAAAATTGTTAAAGGCCATGAGATCAAAATGCCATGGTAATATGAGGTATAAATTGGTTTGAGAGATATGAGGCATAAATTGGCTTCAGACCATGAGATAAATTAGCTTAAAGCTAAGAGGCAAGTTAGTTTGAAGTCAAGAGGCAAGTTAGCCTGAATTCAAGAGACATTATAAAATAAGGCTTAATCCATAAATTTTGTATGCCATCAATTGTATAAAGGCCTCAATATTGTATATTTGACATTTAATACTCCCTTAAATTATGAGACAAGGGATTATATGATCATGGTTGATTGTAAATAAATATATCCAATTTGCTCTTGCAGTAGCAAAATTGTGATTAAGTCAAGAAATATTGTGGATTAATTTCTTGCCATGATCAAACAAATCTGTGAATTATGGATCATGAATTTTATCCAACTTCATTCCCCGAAGTGAATGAAGCAAATATATTATTATGGTTGTTTTGTGTTTTCTATGATTATAATAATTGTTGTGAATATAAGAGAAGAATATTCATAAACAAAATGATTAAACAAAAAGCAATATTATTTCAACAAAGTTTAATAGCGAGTGGCTCAACTCCATTACAAACCTTAATCATCTCATTTTGAAGATATTTAATGTTTTCTTCTTTTGCTTCTCTTGAGATGGGATCCAGATGAGGCAAAGCTCTTCGTAATATCGAGATTTGCATCATAAGTTTCTTAAGCTTTTTGTGTGGCCACTCAGTTAACCCTCCTTTTTTATAGATCTTTTGTATGATGTGAGTAGACATATTTAATTGTTTACTCGCATCATCTAGGGTTAAGTGAAAATAATCACTTAAATCATGATGCGTTGTTTTCTTTATTCTTTCTCGTTGCTCCATTGTTAATTTATATAATTCACCCTGATTAAGGGATGATATATCATATGGAATATTAACCGCAGGCTGTTTTCCTTTATCTAATGGATTTTCAATGTTGGTTTGAAATGAACTTCGTGGTAGTTCATTTGGATTTTTAGCCCATTCCGAACCAACACAAAGGACGTCATGATAGTCCAATACAGGATCACGCATCAAGTTATATCCTGATGCTTGTAAATCTATAAAATACTGTGTCAGAAAATGTTTGATTTCTCCAAAATTTTTATTACTAAAATCAAACATTGGAAGCCTGTCAGTATTGTAAGATTTATCCTGTACATTTTCAAATAAAATAGTATGGGAAATCATACCTATCTTCCTTCCGTGAACTTCAAGTTTATGATATTGAAGTCCGTTGGTATGTATAATTTCCCGTAAAACATGACAGCAACTACATTCCAATAAGCTAGTAGTTGCTAATTGGCTTGTCGTTGTTGGCTGGATGATTGTTGCTGGCTGGCTAGTTGTTGATGGGTGGCTGGTGGTTGTTTGCTGGCTTGTGAGTTCTGGCTCATTGATTGTTGTGACTATTGGTTGAACTTGACTGGTAGACTCCATTAGTTCGGCCATAGTTCTACACCTTTTAACAGGCCTTCTTGATGAACCTGCTTCAGTTGTACCTTCAATCCTTGTAGATTGAGGAAGAACACTTGTTCTTGGGGGAGAAGTAGGTACATTTGAAGCAGAAAGAGGAATAGTAGAAGGAGGAATAAACATCTCAAAAGGATTAGGAGATAACAAAGAAGTAAATGACATGTTGGGCTAATCATCATACAACAAAGCATCAAGTAATGTTGTTTCAGATGCATCAGAAACTGGGATAAAATTGCTAGGTCCTGCTATGACAATAGAATTTAGAGAAATATGTGAGTATCTGGTAATTGATATTATCAGATGCTTGTGTGTTTGTGAGGCATGTTCGTTTGCCTTCTTCTATTTATAGCTGAATTAAATCCTATTGAATCTCTGCAGATTTGCGCAGTCCTGTTAAATCTCTACAGATCTGCTCCCTATAAAGCACGAGCTTAGAACCTTTTTGACTTTAAATGCATACGACAATTCGAGTTGTTGCACCTGTGATTCCATCGTGATGCATCTATGATTACACAGTATTGCACTCGTGAATCTGCAGTGATCCATTTGATGATTTTGTATTTAATATATATTTGTTTGTCGATTCTGGAAAATGAAAATTTTGTTACCAGAAGTAACAAAATTATGCATTGATAATGCATTAAGAAATCTGTGGAATTTTAATGAGATAGATATCATATGTGCTATTATTATGGAATATTATATGGAAATTTCATGAATTAATTTTTAAGGTCTCACACTTGAGGGGGAGAATGATATATATCAAGTGTGAATATTTATGTGATAATTCTTTGTAAATGTTTCTGTGTTGATTCCTCCAAAATGAATATTAGATTTGATGATAAATCATATGGAAAGTTGACATGACTTGTTTGATCATCCGAGTCATATATTATGTGCTGCTTGTTCTCAAATAGAAATAATTATTGGAAATGGATCTCTGGAAATATATCAAATTGAAAGATTAGATGTGAGATTATAAGTCTGCAAAGTTTGCAGTGATGTTTGCAACTAGAAATTTGCAATATATTATGTGCGCAATTTTTCCAGATTGAATGATCCAGAAATAATATATGAGTAGATCAATGATTATGAGAACATTGTTTATATATATTTGCAGCAATTATATAAGCCAACAAAATTCTCCCTGTAAAATTGGCTTTTGGTCAGGAGCCAGATAAATTCCATCTTAATAGTTTTGAATGTGCAATGATCCACTATAATGCACACAGATGGATATATACTGCACGATTTGATTAGGGGGAGAAAAATAAGCAAATTGGGTAAAAGAGATAAAGTAGAATGAATTATCATTGACTCATGTTGATCCTTGTACAAATAAATGTGTACTAAGAGTTTAAAATGATAATTCAGTTGTAGAGTTTAGTTAATCGAATGCCATAAGCATTCACTGACCTAAAGAAAGTGACAAAGTCACATGTCCCAACTGCAAATGCTCCTATATGAATTGTTATAAAGCACACCAGAAGTGTTGCAGGTCCATCGATTTTAAAGATAAAAATCCTCGAATGAGAAAAGGAGCTATAAGAATATAGATGATCAAATCGATGATAATTAAGAAAAGCTTCAGAAGAGCCATCTCCTGAAGAAATGTTATCTCCAGAAGAGATGTTATTTCCATAATTGAATATTATGGTCCTAGAAGAGACCCAGGTACCTAATATATGTGATTATAAAGAGATCTCAATAAATGAAACCCGATGAGACCGAAAAATAAAGTCGACATTGATGATATTTATATTTATATGATAGCATATGCTGTAATGAATGATAATGAGAATCATGAGCCATAATATATTTGTGTGTGCCAAAAGCACATAAGGCGCCAAAAAATACAAAAGTCCCAGAAGGACTCAAGATGCTATGAGTATCATATTCTCGATAATAATCAATTAAATAAATTCATGAAGCTAAAATAGTACATATAGTATTATTATGAACATTTATTAAAAGTTATATATGCACATATATGTTTATGAAAAAATCTAGATGTATTTTATTATGATTTTACTTGAAAGATTTAGATTTTGCAGGTATACAATGAACAATCAGACTGGGCGTTTCTATTGTTCCAAAGCGAACCAATTTTTGATGACAGAATGAAAGATATACACAGAAAGACATTAAAGCAATGTAGTCATCAGGGGGAGCAACACTAATGTAATCAAGAGGGGGAGACTATACACGTTGTACTCTTTTTCCCTTATCTAGGTTTTGTCTCACTGGGTTTTCCTAAAAAGTTTTTTTTAATGAGGCAGCACTGGATAGTGTATCAATGAATGATGTACTCTTTTCTTTGGCTAGGTTTTTATCCCACTGGGTTTTTCCTAGTTAAAATTTTTAACGAGGCACATTCATAAATGGACATCCAAAGGGGAGTGTTATAAATATATTTATTATGTGGATGTCCATTGACTCCCGGTCTCCAAATACTACAAGATGACATGGGATCCACGCATAGTACCATGCATAGTGATTTACTATTTAGTGGGACCCGCACACAATTATACACACACCCACGGGAAGGAAATCCGTGAGTGTACAGTTTATGTTTTAGGGGAAAACTACACCAAATGACCCTGAGGTGTAAATTACACTAAAGACCAATTTTTCTTCTATAAATAAAGGTCTTCTATAACTATTCTTTATACAGTTGAAATGAGAATTTCTCTCTCTACTTTCTCTCTCTATAATCTCTTCTCTTATTCTTATCAGTTTTATAACAAGTTGCAATTTGTTTAAATGAGAAAAGGCTTGATTTAGGGATAATCCTTGATGGAAGCCAACAAAAAAACATCACTCTTCCAAACTAATCCTTTTGTTTCTTTCACTAAAGTATAACTTCTAAATCATGAAACCTGACAAATTTATAGTCTACGCATGCTAAAGAAAATGATGATTTACAACTCCAGAGCCACAAAACACTTACTTGCAGAAAATGTGAGATATCTTGACAGTTATTTACAGTTTTGTTCTTTTTCATGTGACCATACATACAGATCAATCATAAATAATGTTCAACTCTGCACTGCAAGGACCTGCAAGTGGTCTAGAAAAACTTGCAGGCTCAAGTCATCCGTAAAGATTATGTCTGACCCTTCACAGTATGTTGACTCTTGAGTTACAGATGGATTCAACTTGGCAAGAAGAAACCTAGCCTGACTACCATGCTGATCACATTTTACAAGCTTTGGCACTGGAACCCGGTCAGCGACCAGTTGTTCAGCATCTAGTTCTACAGCTTCCAGCAGCTTTCTAAAGTTTTCATGGTTTGGGTCCTTGTCATAACCGAGTTTCCTCCACTGAGCAATCTTGGATCCATAATGAATCACAACATGGAAGTAAGAATCAAAGAGCAAGATAACATCAGGATAAATGGAGCGAACATCAAGAAGTACTGGTACAGGGGGCCCATCAAGTGAATATTGGAAAAGTGTAGGCTGGATCATTATAAGAGAGCCCACTACTCCCTCACGATTTAGCATCAGCCGGAAAAATGCAGTTTCATCAGGAGTGGTGTTGAAAACATCAATAAATTGGGATCGTCTTAAATGGAACATGAATTGGGGAAAAAGGGAAAAGTTGGAAGATAGGCGGAAGGAAGAAGGATCTTCTGGAACATAATCTCCAAACTTCGAAGTAAAACGGATAAGCGAGTCATCTAGCCATCTAATGACATCACGGGCATAGCATGTCTGAGCCCGTAGAATGGCAAGTCTTGCCATTACTGAGGCAGCTGCTTCTTGATCAAACCCAGCAGTAATCTCTGCAGATTGGTTCCCCTGCCACCGTCTAGCAGCAGTTGTCACTCTTTTCCTGAATCCCATGTTCCCTTGTCTGTATTTTGTTATAAACTGGATGAAAAATGCAGATCCCGGCTGAGCTTTATGTTCATCATTCACTTGGAAGAAAAAATCAATGCAAGTTTTGTCAGTCAGTGTATTTAACTTCCACATATAGGTTCCACCTTCTCCAACCTCAGCTTCACTAACTAAATTGTTTCTTTTCCCAAGGGACACACAAGGACCAAGAGCTCCACAGATTTTCACATCTTTGGTGGTTACTAGTTCAATAGTTGCATCAAAATTCATCTTCACACAGCCGTCATCATCACATTTAAAGATGTGCCTCAGACATTTCTTGAATTGGTCTGATTCAAATGACTCAGCAAGCATCACAAATCCGCCTGAAAGTTCAACAGGTTCTCGCAATTCAGCTACTCCAACTTGATCAAGGGAACAAGCAAACAGATCAAGGACAACAGACGCATCAGAGAGCCTCTTTGACACTTGCTTGTAGAAGGTGCAAGATTTTCCATGGTGTGGTGCTTGGCCATTGATGATGTCCTGGTGGGTTCTGATGGTGTGGCCAAAATCAGAATCAACTACCAGCCCTGGTCCTATGGTTGCTGGTCCAGATGTGAACACCATAATCCTTGATCCTGTATTTATCAGGCAACACTCTAAGAGTGCAAGTGCAACTGATATGGCTGCCCCTGTAGCCCTTAGAGGGCGTCTGCGTGAAACAAGATTCCTTGTGGAATGGATCTCCTCAACTGCATTAGTTATGTTAAACTCACAATCTGAAATTGGCAATATATATCCCTGCTTAGAGATGACTGGTGTTTTTCCAAGTTGCATTTGTGAATTGTGGCGAATATTGAGAAATTGCATGGCCTGAGTACAAAGAGAACAAGCTAAAAATAGAAACATGTAAACTTTATCTGTTCTTCAACCAAACACATCCATTTCTTCCGTTCAGCAAGAAGTAAATGGGATATGACAGACAGATTAGGACATAAAATATGGATACACAGGCATAGTTTGAGTCAGCAACTTAGAATGGGTACCAGTAAATGTCTCCAATGAAATAGCCACGAGAACAAAAAGGGAAAGATTTGAATTTGTGAACATTATCTACAGTAGACTTCTATGAATAACAAAAGAGACTACAAATGTTTTGGTATGATTCTATGAATCTTAAATTTATTATGTTAACAAGAGTACTAAGACAACCAACTTAATCAAGCCACCAGTTGTATACGGAAACCAGTAACATTTCTAGATTAAATTATGCAACACATAGCCTCCGAAGCATTGAATTAGGAACAAAGTAATTCAAAATCACAAATGCAGCTTAATCTCGATTATATAACAATGGAAACCAAACTGAGTTGAGTACCTGATTCGATGAAACTGCACGCTCCCCGTGAAACAATACCATTCTTGAACACTCTGAATATCCCAGATCATAGAGATAGACCATCGAATCAAATGTAATCAATCCCACCAAAGCATTCTCAGGCAACTTCTCCAGAACCAGCAATAGCTCATTCTTCAGGGCTTGGAGCTCCTCAGAAGAAGAACTGACATCCACAACAAACACAAATGCTGGTCCAGTCCCACGCGAATCACCACCAGTAAGAAGCGAAGAAGAGGAGAATGACGAGACCAGCGAAGAAGAAGAAACCACAGACGATAAAGATTTGGAAGAAGACGACAACTCATTGCCCCATGTACGATTTAAGTTGATATTGGATCCATTATTCGCTTTAGGGCTCATGATTTTCTTGCCGGGTGCATACTCAACAGTGCTATAGGTAGGAAAAAGCTCAGCAGGAAGATTGGTCTCACCGATACCCGAGTATGAACGAGGAAAGGGATTCCTATGGAAACAGAAGGGGCAGTGCCAAATCCGAGATTGGTAATCGACACGAGCATACGGGTTCAAAACGGCGTTGCATCGAGTACAAACGAGAGGATCGTAGGGGAGCACAGGAAGCTCAGTGGCCTGCATCAATGGCGCGCACATGATACTAAGAGGGATGATCAGAGCAGTGGCTTCCGATTTGGAAGTAGGCCAGGTGTTCCATGACCATCGGAGACCTTCGACGGCCTCCAACTCGAGAAAATCCATAGATTTGAGATGAAGAAAACTTGTTCAGTGGGGTTTCATTGATAGAGATGGAGAAAAAAGGGGTTGATCAAATCGAATCGAAGTAAGAGGGAAGGGTTTTGGGAGGTGCGAAAGCGGGGGGAATCGAACATAGCTTGCGAGAGAAGGCGAGCGTGAGGGAGAAGAAGGAGGATCTCTCCCTGCACATTGACGAGAGAGGCATCGAGAACAGAAGAGATGGAGTGACGGACTTCTATAATTAGCCTTGTCTTAACCTCCTTAGTGAATAATTAACCCTTTAGAATCATCTAGAGGGAAATTTGCCAAAAATATGGGTTATTTTTTAAAAAAATTGTCAAATTGGACACAATTGAAATATTTTGCTAAAATATGGCAGTTAGTGACGCCACTCTATAAGTGGTGCTGCCACGTGCGATGCAAGTACACCTGGCGCCACATAGGTGGCGCTAGCTCTCCCTGCACCACATTAAAGTTGCCCCTTAAGGCAACAAATTTCAGAGCAGGGCACGCCCTCTGCTCTGAAATTTTTTAAAAAGATTAAAAAAAAAAAGAATTACAAAGGCATAGAAAAAAGAAAGGAATTTTTTTTCTTTGCAGCAATTGCAGCATAAGGCAGGGGCGCTGAGCACGCCCTTGCCTTTATTAAAAAAAAAAAAATCATTTTTCTACTCCTATTTGAACACACTGAACACGCAAAAAATTTTCACTCACATTTCCTCTACGGGAGATTGAGAGCATAGTGTGAAGAAAAAAGGAAAAGAGAATACAACTCTTGGAAGTTATTTTAAGGTATGTTATTTATTGTATAAGATTATTTAGGTAGCTAAACTAGAATCTTTTCAACAAGTTTTCTGTATAAAATGTTTTGTATATATTTGTGTCTCTGCAATGATGATGGTATTGTGTTGGTTAGAAAAAATGTTAGAGTTAGAATTTTTTAGAAGTTGTAACTTTTGAAAATAGAAGACTGTATCTATGTAGTGAATTTAAAAATGTTAGATGTATTTTTTCTTTGTTTGAGAAATTTAAAACTAATTTTTAAATTTAAGAAGTTTATGATTGTTGTATTATAGGATATTTTTACCGATTAAATGTTGTGCAAATAGTATATTTGGTTAATAGAGATATTATGAAAATTTTAATCGGTTTAGTTTTTAAATTATTTAGTAGTACATAAGAGAAAAACACTAAAGTAAGATGAGAAAATTAAATTACAAATAATAATTCATTATATATAATTATATTTAATTTTACTTATTATATATATATATATATATATATATATATGATGATTTTTGTTCTTTTAATTTTCGTTCTTATTAGTTAATTTTGATTTATTTTACTTACACCATTTTTGTTTGTTGAATAATTTTCATTATTATAATATAATTTTCATTATTTTGGTTATTATTATATGTTATGAATTTTAATTTTTTAATGAATTTTCGTTGTTAGTATTATATTATTTTCATTATTAATAAATGGTTTTGAATAATTTTACTTATTATGAATTTTGATTTTTTTATATTAATTTTTATGATTATTATATAAATTTTGTTATTTTTATTTTTATTATATATTATAAATTTTAATTTTTTTGATAATTTTCATTAGATTATATTATATATGTTATTTTAATTATTATTATGATTAGTTATTATGAATTTTCATTTTTTTTATTAATTTTTTTATTATCAAATAAGTTTGAATAATTTTTCAAATTATGAATTTTGATTTTTTATGAATTTTAATTATTATTATATAAAATTTGCTATTTTTATTATTATTATATATTATGAATGTTAATTTTTAGATTAATTTTTGTTAGATTATATTATATATGTTATTTTGATTATTATTATTATATATTATGAATTTTCATTTTTTTCATTAATTTTTGTTATTATTAAATAATTTTGAATAATTTTACATATTATGATTTTTTGATTTTTTTATGAATTTTAATTATTATTATATAATTTTTTTTATTTTTATTATTATAATATATTATGAATTTTATTGTTTAGATTAATTTTTGTTAGATTATATTATATATGTTATTTTGAATATTATTATTACATATTATGAGTTTTCATTTTTTTATTAATTTTCTTTATTATTATTATTATATAATTTTGAATAATTGTATTTATGAAGAATTTTGAATTTTTTTAATTTATTTTCATTATTATTATATAAATTTTTGTTAATTTTATTATTATTATTATTATTATTATTATTATTATTATTATTATTATTATTATATATTATGAATTTTAATTTTGTGATTAATTTTCGTTACATTATATTATATATGTTATTTTGATTATTATTATTATATATTATGAATTTTCATTTTTGATTAATTTTTGTAATTATTATTATATATTATGAATTTTCATTGTTTGATTAATTTTTCGTTATTATTATATAATTTTGATTTGTATTTATTTATTTATTTTTTAGAGAATAAATAATTAGTTACTTACTAATGTGTTGTGTGAGGGTAAATTGTTAGTTATATGGCTCATCAACGCGACCGCACAATTCATCCCGGCCTCAAAGAGTGGGGAGTTCTTAATGAGGAAGTGCAGCGGTCACACTGATCACAAGTTGTTTGGAACGAAGGAGATTGTGATGCCTTGAGGGTGAGATGAGCCTCACAAGGGCCGGGAGATGTCCATAACCTAGATGACATCCCACCACAGTTGCAGGAGCACCTTATCTAGACAGGTTTTTGGCACGTGTCTCACATGAAGAAACTCTTGGTATGCTTTATTCTTAATGCAATTAATTATATGTATCTAGTTATTTGTACATGGTACAGATGATATAGACAATTACATATTTGTTCTCTACTTTTATGTTGGTACAGACTGACAGAGACCTTATTTTTGTTTTGGTTGAGAGGTGGAGGCCTGTAACACCCCCAAATTTCTAGAGTTATAATAACATAAAATTTTGATGGTTTCTATAAATAATAACTAAAATTCCAAAATAATCAAATTCGGGAAGTGTTACCACCGCACTTGTACTGGGACAAATGCAAGGCTACGTATTACATTAATATAAACCTAAACCTAAATTGAAATATTTTACATGGAATATAAAAATTAAAAAGGAAATAAATAAAATTTTATTGGAAGTCTTACTCACTTCTCACTGCTAGCCCCAGCCCTTGACACCTGTTTCACTGAAATTCTGCTCCCCCGAAGGATCATCACAGCCCAAGAACATAAACATCAGCAAAGCTGGTAATCCTAATAAAACACAAATTAAATGACACAAATATATTAATCAAAGCAAATAAATATATAATCATGCGGTAATTGCATCAAACATTAATCATTATCTTTTTAAATTTATTTAGACCCGGGAAACCTTGCCAGTCTATTTAGTGGGAAGAGAACCATGGTAGACCTGGATATCCTGCCAGTCTACCCTGTGACCCGAGAAACCCTGTCAATCACAAATCATCAATTTGGCCATAACATTTCTTTCTAGTGTGCACACCTCTTCCCAAAGTTGCTACTAGTGTCCTGGAATTCCTGCCAGACATCGCTTTGGAAAGAACGGATACTATTGATTCACATCAAATAATATTTTAGAGGCATAAAGCCTAAAGGTGTGTTTATCACTTTAGGAGGTACTATCTCAAAGCTATCCTCCCACTGTTAATTTATTTTAAATAATTTAGACTCATAATAAAATTCCTAAAATTATTTTTATTATGTGTAAGCAGATATTTATAATTATAATAATAAAATCCTTAATCTTACAAGAAAGTGTTGATCTTAATTTCACCAACCCAAGTACTATAACTCTTTTACGAGAGCTCGTGAGTTTTCCTAAATATAGTCATTAAAATGTTATCTCTATTTTATCGTGGGGTTTCCCAAATTAAACTATAATGTAAATATAATGATTCCTATAAGATATTCAGAGAAAATTCCCAGCACTATCACATAGGTGCAGACATGAGGTTTCAAGTGAATTAGATTATTGTGATACTTGACATCTGAAAAAAAAAAATTTATATATAAACCTATAAAGAAACATAACACACGTGAACCGAGAAGGAGGAAGGTAACAAACCATTCAATATCCAATGGAATTGAAGGAATACTTGCGTAGGTTGTACAGAAAAGTTAAAACGAAAGAGCAATGTATGCATGTGATATCATATATATATATATAACCTGTGGTACAGAGAAAGCAAAACGAAAAAGTATTACATATATAAGTGTTATTATATATATATATATATATATATATATATATATATATATATATATATATATAGGGTTTAGCTATGTGCTGGCCTCTTTAACTATTAACAATTAATAATTTATAAAACAATACAAACATTATTAAATTATATCAAATCAATCAATCTAAACTTAATAAGATCAAATCTATCTAAACTAATTAAATTAATCAAATCAATCTAAATTAATAAAATTAAAATAATACTATATTACTACTACTACTACTACTACTACTACTATTACTACTACTACTACTACTACTACTACTTTTATTTTATTTTTATCTTTATCATTATCATTTACATTATTATCTGGGATATTACAAGGCCGAAGACTCACGCCTTCCATATACCGGTTGGTGAGATGACCATTACACTACAAGATGTTGAGGCCATTTTAGGTTGGTCCACTGAGGGTTGAGTAGTTTCTGGTAGGACGCATGGGAACTGAGCAGCAGTCATGCAGGAATACATGGGTTCGACTCCCCTCCCAGAGTACTTGATTGGCAGAAACATGAAGATGAGATGGTTTACCACACATTGGGGCCACTGGGAGGAGCACTCAACTACTCTCCCTGGTCAGCTTTTGTACACACATGCCTACCTCATGCGCCTATTCGGTGGATTTTTGTTGTGTGACAAGTCCTGCCATGAGGTACCTTACCGATATATACAATAACTGGGCGGTGACCTTACCGAGACTGCTACTTACAGTTGGGGGTCTACTGTACTTGCTACACTGTTTCGCGAGCTATGTCAGGCTACATCAGCTTCAGCCAAAGACATTGGGGGTTGTTTGTTGTTGTTGCAGATATGGGTATGGTCCATATTTCCTCTCATATCATTTCACATTCCAGAGCCCAGTGTCGATGACGATCATTATGGACGCAGGTATGGAAGCAATATATTTATACTAAATATTTTTGATTGAGTGTAGTAGTTGATCTACTATGTTCTTATTTGAAAGTCATTTCACTAATGTTGTTGACCTCCTCATCGCAGGTTCAATAGTGTACACGTGCGGTCAGTGCGCCGTGATCTAAAGACATACCGCATAGAGCTTGACCAGATGGGGTGTGATGATGTATGTATAATAAATTTGAGCTTATGAAAAAGCATAAAGATTAAACTAATTCGTGTTATATATGTGACCATTTGTTTACATGTACAAGTGAGATGGGAGCCATATTTAGACACCGGGTATGAGTTTATGGGTGCAGATGGTGCCATGCAGGACATGTGGAGGGCGGTGACACCCGTAATTGCTTTCCACATTGTCAAGATGCACCAGTCTGATTGATGCATGCGACAATTTGGCATGCGACAATACATCCCTGATGTGCCCGCACAACTTAGAGTTGCACACGATCTTACCTTACGCGGTAAGTCCATTGAAGATTGGGAGGTGAAGTTGGATGGATTTATTCAGTATTGGAACATGTGGTATGAGCACATCATGATTACAGATCCACAGGAGGGGCCGATTTCCCTGAACTTGGAGTACATGACTCGGTACTTCACCCACACTCAACGGTTTATGACGAGGCAGGTTGCATGACTCGAGCATGTGGTACATAATTATCTTGCTCCCCTATTTTTTGTGTGCCACATATTTCATATTATAGTAATGTTATTTACTTTATTGTATAACTGCAGGTAGAAAATATAGAGTGGATTTGGTGGATCTGTTCTCCACAATTTGAAGCCGACTTCAATAAGATGGAGGTACAGGTGGTCTATTTACAATTGCTCACTTCATTTAAAGAGTTTGGAAGGGTAGCCGAGCCTGGTCTCAATGCATCGATTGGAGTATTAGCTAGTATACTCGATGACACTATAGAGGTCCCGGCTCGTGCGAGGGAGGGACATGGACTTGCGAAACGACGAGTACAACACCCGGCACAGGCATATGAGATACCCCAGCCAGGTCCACATGGTGGAGGTGTATATAGGCCACCATTAGGATTCAATATGTCATATACGCCAGTTTCGTGGTACCCAGAGCACTTTTCAAGGGAGACGACACCACAGGAGCCTCCAGAGACTACGGTACAGGGATCTCCAGAGATGCCAACGCATGGGTCTCCATATAAGCCTTCCGACACACAGGTGCCATCGGCAATGCATGCACCCATTCCTTTTTACCCACCGGTGCCACCAGTAATGTATGCATCAATGCCGGTTTACCCACCACCAGAGACGATGTTTGTGGGCCAAACACAGGTTCCTTACACGTATCATTGGCCGTCGCACAGCCCACAGACCGACTTCACTAGGTTCAATGCCTACCAGCGATCATATAGTCAGGGTTTTACTAATACTGGTGCATTCCAACCATATAAGCATGGACAGTGTAGCAGTGATATGGGGAGCACGGGCTTAAGTCATAGTCCATATCAATCCGGTCTACGTGAGTACACGCCAGTTGATGCACCGGGATCGAGCTGGAGTCCGTATCAGTCAAGGTACCGCATCGATGATGACAGGGGTGACACTGCAGATGACTTCATACAGGCAGCTGTCGAAGATTTCGGCCATCACCAAAATCCTGACGCATCGCGTGCACCTACTGGTTTGCGTAGCAACCCGGATCGTGATGCGCGGTCAAGACCATGGCCTGCTTATACTCCTCCATCATGAGTGCACTTATTTTATGTTATATTTGCTACACTTTTTAAATCACTTTATTGTATTTGTTTCCATATTTTAAAAGTTTGTAAACTTTATTTTTCAGACCATATTATAAGTTAAAAAAAATCAATAAATGGAGAAGGTAAATCAAATCAAATAACTTTATTTTTCACAATATTAGGTTATTTTGGAATCAAATGAGAAAATAATGTAAAATAATAAATGAAGTAATAAAAATGGATTAAGAAAAAATCATGTAAAAATGGGATTAAGAAGAAATAGCTATTATTTATTAAAATAGGAGAAGGTAACTTAATATATTCAAAAGACTTGTTCACCATTACCTTCCAAGCAAATTGTAAATAGTAAGAGCTAAAAATGTGATCACTAGAGGTGTTAATTTTTCCTCTAAAAAATAAAACATAGAGCAATTTCATCTTAAAATCCCAACATTGTTTATTATTTTAATAATAACATTTAACTTCAAATCTACCACCTTTGAATAAGGACCAGGGACAATTAAATTTTTACATTCAAAAAATGTATGAACAATGTAATATAAATATTATTGTTTTTAATCAACTACATGCCTTGTAGGACATGCACGCCTATTATGTCCAGCCTGTTTACATATAATAAATCTAGCTCAATTGGAGCTAGGTTGGACTCATCCATCTCATTTCGAATGCAGGTAGATTTAGGACACCCCGTACCACGCAATTTTGATTCATCGGGGATAATCTTGGGTCCGGTAGCGGGCGGTATTCCGTGTTCACTATTGATCGACTGAAATGATGAAGAGTAAACCTGCATAAAATAGTAGATCGAGAATACTGGATCCACGTACTATTGTGCATCATAGGCTACAGCTGAACATGCAGCAATTACATGACTACAAGGGAATTTGAATGCTTGAAACTTCCCACATTGGCATTTCCCCTCGGTCAAGTTCACGGAGTATGTATCGCCTTGATCATCGACTTCAAACGTGGTCCGTGCCACATTGAACGCCCGAACATGCATCGATGTTGCTCTCTCTCCATTCTCAGTCAAGGCTTCTCCAATAACACTCGAAAAATACTTTCCGCTCACTATGTCTTATTGTACTTTCATCCCTCTTTTAACCCAGTAACTAGCAAGTTGACTGTAGGTGCATTTCACCAACGATGTTATTGGCATGTTCCTAGCTCCCCGGAAAACCTTATTGATTGATTTGGATAGGTTGGTTGTCATATGACCATATCTTCGTCCGTCCTTATCATAACTCCGACACCATTGGTCTTTTGGAATTCTCTCAATCCATGCAACCACTTCAATACTATGACTGCAGAACTCCTCATACAAGGCATCAAAGTGTATTTTGCTTGGCTCATATGCTGTAAAGAAGACAGAAAGACATAATGTAATTGGTAACATACAGTAAAGGAGAAAATGAAAGTCACTCCACATCACTAGGAGTATATTACCTAGCCTCTTTAATGATTTCTTTAACTCCTTGTTCTTTAAAGGAATGTTATTTATGTTGACTAACAAACAAGAATAAATTCACTTTAGGATAAATGGAATTGTGCATCGTACCAGTTATAGCCTCAGATATTATTTTAGAATCAAGTTGTGTGTAATCCTGGGAGAGAGTTGTGCTCACACAACTGTGGTTCCCAACCCATTTAGTCACCTTCCAAGCGTTGTCATTCTTCAGCTTAATTGCTCTTACTCTCCAAGGGCAACCTTGTTCATGATTCCGACATTTCATTGAGAAGATGGTTGTAGAACTCTCAACCACTGTTCCTTTATGATGCACCTTCATGCAATAATGTTTTATTGCGGCCTGGACATCACTCTTGGACTCGAATTCTTGTTTCACATATAATGCATCCCCTCTCGCCCACGGTCCCCGGCCCAAGCCTTCAACATCCAACATATCTTTATGCGGGTAATCATCATGAACAGCCTCATAATGTAGAATGTGGCTCCAAAATGGTGTAATATCTATAAATTCACAAATAATACAATTTATGTGAAAACATGTTAACTAATAAAAAATTAAAATATACAGTAATACAGCTCTTTAACTAACCTGATGCTTGTAACATGCTAATCTGTTATGGCATGACATTACCATGGTCTTCATCATCTGTATCACTATCATTATGATCAACGTCATTTGCCAATAATGTGTCTTCATCTTCTTCCTCTTGCACGTCCTCATTGTCAGGTTCATCTACCAGATAGTCGCTTTCTTCTCCATGCGCAATGGTAGATTGTGTTGGATGACGTGTACCGGAATAAGCCATATAATATGACTCATTACCAAGGTGGAGTCCATCAAACAGTATTGGTACACCCTCCTTTGATGTTTTAATATCTACATAGAACTCAACAAATTTGTTTGTAGGACTTTCCTCAAATGTTTCAAAAAATATTTCCAAATCCTTATCATCGGCTATCTCAATATCGTCATATTTGTGGTTTCCAATAGGAACTCTAACCATCACTGAAGATATTACCTGCTCTTGTTGCAGCTTTAGCTCCCAATGGATCTTTTCATTTAAATCTACAAATGACATGCCTCGAACAATATATATTGCTTTGATAAAAAAACAATATACATTGTTCGTTTTTCACCTTCAAAGGTCAATCTGTTTGCACCTATACTTTTAGAACCATTATAATATACAATTGAACGAATCTGATTCTTTTTTTTTTTTTTGCTTATATTATAGAATGAAAAAGAAGAAAAAAGTACAGATAAAACAAATCACAACACAAATTGCAACTAATCAGAAGAAGAAACACAATGTATATAAGCAATGAAACAAAGAAATGAAGAAACATAGTGTGATTAAAAGAACAAATGAAAGTGCAAGAAGTGGATGAAGATTAAAATTATGGAGATTGATTTTCTCTTGTTTCTCCTTCTGCTTCTATTGATGTATATGTATGTGAATTTGTATGTGTGTTCGAAGTGTGGGTTCGGAGCCTTTATATAGAAGTAATTTTTTTTTTTAAAAAAATAAAAACTTACTGTAGGGCCATGAATTTTTCACTCCCTACATGCTCTGAAATTTCAAAGCAGGGGGTGTCCCCCCTGCTCTGAAATTCATTAAAGCTGCCCTGAGGTAGCTTTATTACAGGGTGCGTCAGCGTCCTGCAATAATATATATATATATATATATATATATATATATATATATATATATATATTCTGATTATGTGAGTTGGCGCCACATACGTGACGTGAGCTATGCTCACGCTACAGGTGGTGTCGCCACTAGTGGCATCACACGTGCCAACGCCACGTGCTCAGTGGCGCCACTAACTACCGTACTTTGGCAAATTGTTTTAGTAGTGCATTTTTTTGACAATTTTTTTAAATATATTATATTTTGACAAATTTCCCATCATTTAGATGCTTCTCTTAATTAGAAAAAGGGAGGATTTTGCCCTCGCTGTTATACCAGATAATTTTGATGGTTAGTTAATTAAATATACAAATTTGACAGTCTATATGACATCTACGTCATTTATATTAAGTTGCAAATTTGTCATAGAAGTTTAAGTGTCATCTATTTCTTTTTTTCCCCCTCAAAGTTAGAAAATTTCTATCTTAACAAAAATGATGTGCATACATGAGGACTATCAATTCAATATATTTGATTAACTAATAGTCAAAATTAACTAGATAATAATTAGAGCAAAATTACTTCTTTTTTGACACTACCGGGACAAATTTGTCCCATGATGTAAATTTTCAGAGCAAAATTACTCATTAACCCTACTTTTATGAAGAACAACTTTCGAAGGCTATTCAAAATATTAATATTAAAAATAATAAATGTGTTTTCCCCTAGGAAGACAAAAAGAAAATAGAGAAAATCTCAAGAAAATGTCACTTAAGTTTCAAAATCATAAATATGTGTTTTCCCAACAAAATGAATTATTAATTGCTTTAATGTTCTTGGTAATTTTATTACTATTGTTGTTGACATAATTTTAAAGTTCAAATGATGTTTTTCTATTATTTTCCCAAGAAAATAAATGTGTACGATGCACATTTTATCTTTCTAATTATACTCTTGTTTTAGAAAGAGAGTGCATAAGAGACGACAACAAAAAATTTATTGAAAAAAAATAATAGGCGACATATATTTAATGGTAGTAAAAATGAAAGAATTAGTTTGAAATTTTAAACAAAAATGATTTGTTTATTACATTAATAGCCTTCTCTATGAAAAACTTGTTTCTTATAAAAAGCACAGGAGGATTATTGAACAATTTGAAATCAACAAATCAAAACCTGGTACTCAACTTCCTAGTTAATTAATTAATTAATTAGAAAGGTATCATTGCTTAAGCATAACTAATAGTAATGTTTTCTCTTTTTAAGTTTATAAATATTGATTATTGTTGGCTAAAAAAGTTTATAATGTTGTAAATAATGTTGAAGCTTTGAAATATTAGAGGAAGTAAATATAAAGAACAAGGATGCACACCTAGGGGAGGGTGAAAAGATAGACAGAGAGTAAGAAGGAGAGAATACGAGAAATGATTTTTTTTTTAAGATTTAAAATATATTTTGATTGATCAAATACACTTGAGAAGCCTTAGACATATGTTTGCATCTCTACCATAGTAAAAAAATCTATAGTTGTACGATAATGGATAATATATAAAGGTATCATGAGATAATCAAGATATTCAGAGATGTTATGAAACATGAAGTGGGATTATGGATATTGATAATGATATAACATTCATAACAGTCCTCTTAAATGCTTTTTAATAAATATTGTTGTTACAGACCTAATAATGAGGCCCACTTATAATACGGCTCAACAAGGAGCAATCTGTATCAGAATCCATATTAGATCTTAACCAACTTCAAATCAAGGAGATTCTAACTAATCAAGCTACAATCAAGGATCTCGATCATAAGTGGCGGCACCAAGCTTAGAACATACCACTCTGGTCCTATTTATAAATCCACTTTGACTAAAAAAATTTGGTCATATTTATAAGTCCACTTTCATGTAATAAATGAGATTGTGACAATTTTATCCATATTAATTATACCCATAAAGATAGAGACAAAACAAAGAGTAGAAAAATAGTCAATCACAAATGAGGGTAAAGTAGAAAATTTACTCTTATAATCATTGAGTTAATTGTTGACTTTAAATGTTGTTTTGATGATAATAAATGTAAAAGTTTTGATTTAACAAAGATTGATAATTAAACTATTTATTGACTCTCGATAATAGATGGGAAATTTTTGAGAATGGGTTACAAGAAGTCTTTTGTGTTTAAATCCAACGTTACTATAATTCTCAAGAATGGAATGATGATTCTCGAGTATGCTGAATCAAGGATTATATGCAAAACTACTCCTTACACAACCTTCTCGTGGATTCTCGAGAATGAGATAAAGATTCTCGAGAATGACTTAATCCAACCATCATGCATATATCCTCCACTTGATTCTTGAGAATTGAAGATTAACTCTCGAGAATACTAGAGCAAAGCCTATCCGTTAATAATGTCTTCTTGTTTGATTCTTGAGAATCAGAATTTTATTCTTGAGAATGAACTTCTCAAGAATTGTTAGGAGATTGTTGAGAATCTTAGCTCATGAACAAGAGAATATGCAACAACATAAAACTCGACAATTCTCGAGAACTAGTCTATGATTCTCGAGAATTCAATGGTATATGGCATAATGAATTGAGGATGCTACATGTCAATTCTCGAGAATGAATACAAGATTCTCGAGAATGGTTCTTCCTCGGCAAGATAATAGGCTTAACTTGAAATTGCTTAATCTATACAGTTTTCGAGTATTGGAACTAATTCTTGTCAATACATTGAGTTCACAATACATCAACGCTAATATCATTATCAACTTTATTCCAGTTACTACTCATTATTAAATCCAATGGGTCATCATTTAATCACTCTCAAACACGTTTATATTATGTCTAATCAGTATTTCAAGTGTTTTGCAGTTGATATATTAACTTTGATTGATGATCCAAGAAAAGGCAATTCGACGTGGATTAAGTATTAATTATTGACAGAGAAACAAAGCAACAATCGCAATTAACCCCTGAGTCAGCAACAAATATTCTTTTGAGCATCACTTATTCTGACTACTTCTCTGAAACAAGTATAGAACAACGGGAAACACATTTAATAAAAATTGCGAGTGCATTTAATGAGACAACGGTTGATTGGGCTCTACGAAAGATTGAACCTAACGGAAATTCAAATAGAGATAACGGCTATATTAAACAAGAGACGATGAAGCATTATAGAGCCGTCATATAAAAAGACCAGAGCATTCAATATCGCAACTACCGAAACACTGAGCATTCAATTCGAAGTTAATACAGTTCACTATTCCATTAGCTTTTCATTCAATATCTCTCTTTGTACTTCAGTGCTTAGCATTTATCTACTCAGTAAGGAGTGAAAATCAATTTCATTGTTTGTTTATCTATGAAGCTTAAGGTTGTGGAACCTTAAGTAAGGGTGTATGATTACAATCAGTAAGGGGGAGTGAGTCTAGAGTGATTGGAATGTCTCGAGAAATACTGAGTATGTAATTGTAATTAGGTTGAGGATTAGTGAAATACCCATAGTGTTTTGGGGACTGGACGTAGGTCACTTGATTTGACCGAACCAGTATAATTTCTTATGTGTAATTTATTTTTCAGTTTTACATCTTTAGTTTATCTTGTGACTCAAAAAAAAAAAATCGATATCACCTATTCACCCCCTTTAGGCGATATTATCCTTTCATTAACCACATTTCCTTGGTATGTGAGATTTAGCCAAAATGGACTTATAAATAGGATCAGAGTGGTAAGACACATAGGGCCCATGGATCCAAGTCCCTAGGTAACTCTATAAATAAGGGATAAACCCTAGAGGTACGCACACATTCCCTCTCAGTTATTATTCAGTTGTTACTGTGCACGCACACCACTTTTCGGCGAAAGCCATATTGTTTGCGTAATTATCCACGTCACTCACTACTATCTGACCCATAGATATCTGGTACAACTTACTGATCTAATATCAACCTACTAGTCTATTGTCTAGACATCTGTGTTCTTATACAACGATAGTTAACACCAGAAGCAATAGCCAGATGCCCATGTAAGGGCAAAACTAAGAACACTGTGACTAGGGTTACCAATAGTAGGAAGGCGGACCAAACCATGACGATGTGCATGCTGAGGACGTATTAGACATGGCCTCTTCTTCGCCACCTGCAGTCGACCCTCACAATATGGCGATTAAACAAGCTGATTAGCCAAGCCCTTCTCAGCAGTTTCTAATTGAGAACCTAAATATTCGCCTTCTACATAACACATTGGGATCGCTGTTGAGAGGATAAAGACAATGGAGTAGTGCAACCACCTCCAAAGGCAAGAAAACGCCTAAATAACGCGGATGTTAGAGGAACATTTGAAGCAAACGTTAGACCTGGCTATCACCCAAAGGGGGTGAATTGGGTGTCTGATAAGACTTTAGGTAATTTAGAAAATATTTTCGCAACTTATTGGAGGCTATTCATATGACGGTAATAATCTATAAAGCAATTGTCAGTTATTCAAATATATATGCTAGGGATATACGAGTTTAGGGAAGAGAATATGCAAACTATGATTTATTCTGGTTCGGCTGAATCCTTGACCTACGTCCAATCCCCAATCTCCACTTGAGATTTTCAATCCATTATCCTCTTGTTTAATCTGAGCACAAGAGAAGCCTTTACAATTCCACAAGTTCACTCAAGCACTTGTGAAGCCAAATCTCTCACTGAGATACTCCTCCTTACACATCATAAGGTTACAATCTGTTTCCACTCAAGATCACCCAATCTTGAGTAACTCTCAGATCATCAGATGAATTGATTATAGTGAATCTTCTCTCTTAGAAATGAATATGATAAAGACTGAAGTACACTACAAATTATCTCACTCTAAATTATATGATCATTGTGATAATCGAAGAGTAAGTGATATAGACATCAGAGTGTTGGCATTTTGACGATGAAGTTGTAATCTCGTATATCTAAGTCTATTTTGAATTCTTCTCCTTTTATAGTTGATGAAGAGCATTCGACTGTTGAACAATTCCTCCCATTGAGAATATGATGGTTGGATGTCCGTTGGAAGTAGTTGTTGGAATATAGCCGTTAGACTTGTCGTTTAGCTCGTTTTGTCAAGTGCTTCGCTGGATAAAGTGTTGAGCTGTATAAGCACTAAAAGCTACTAACACATGAATTTTCTTTTCGGCTAATCAATGTTTAAACATTCGTTAATCATCTGAAATCCACTCAAGAAGATAATCAGTAATAGCATAAATAAGTTTGAGTAAGATTTAAACATAAACAAATGATAACTCAAAATAATCATATTCACAAATTCATGTTTATTATACATTCTGTCAGTTAGTGATCCATGATAAAATCATTTGAAACTCATTAGCAAACTTATTAAAAGCAATTAGCAATAGTAATAAGTAATGATATATGGAAATGAAGTTATACTTGACAATTTAAGATTTTCAAGGATCGAGATTTGAAAACAGGGGTGATCATGCTCGAGTATGATTATATGTATGCTCAGCCATCAGTTAAAAAAAATGTATTGAAGGCTAGAGATCACCTTATGCTCGAGCATCAATCTAAGCTTGCTCAGGCAAGCTTTTTTAAAAGATATTCATGTCTTTGTTGCTCAAGCAAGAAGGACTCTATGCTTGGGCAACAGAACGCTAGTGCTTGAGCAAGCCATAAGCCATGCTCGAGCATGGCGACAAACAGAGGAGGAGACACATGCTTTTATTTCACTACTCGAGCATGCTTTTCTTCTGCTCGAGCATGATGTTTTCATGCTTGGTCACAAGTCATCCAGAGGTTAAGATGGGAATAGAGTGATGCTGCTCGAGCACTCATTTGCCTATGCTCGAGCATGCCCTTTTACTCTACTCAAGCATGACTCTTCAAGTTTGCACAAGTGTTGCTCAACTCACTGATGCTCGAGCATGCCACATTCCTTGCTCGAGCATGACTCCCCAATTTCCACTTCTTCGCTTTGAGCCTGATGATGGTCAGGCATTCTAACTGCTATTCTCAGGCATGCCTCTCTAAAACAATTAGCAAGCCATACTCTACCATACTTGAGTAATGCCAAAGTGTACTCTAGTATGCTTCATGATTCATCATCAAGCCTTTACTCGATTTCAAGGATTAATCTCCACAATGTAGTAAATCTCAAAGCGTAAGAGTACTTGCGGCATGAAGGTCAACTTTCAGTAAGCTTAACGTCTTCTCTATATAGCTTCAAACCTGACAAACCACCCATACCCAAAAAGCTCTTCAAGTCTTCTTTCCAATGCAATAATAATAAGCTTCAAACTCATTGTATGTAGAGCATTATGATCAGATTAATACAAGTTGTTTACAATGAACAGTTTTGCAAAACCTTGAACAGACTATAAACTTCCAAAAATCATATCTCTCTCATTTGATCTTTGTTTTCTGTGATGTTGATATTTTTGGAAAAGTATGTGAACATAGTTTCATATGCAACCAATTTCAGCTCATTCTGATGTGTAGTTTGTGAGATACATCCAAATTACCGAAGCTTGGTCTGATGTGTGATGTTAATTTCTGTGTCAGCTTCAGAAATTCATATTTATTTCATTTGATATTCTTTGGACTTGAATTTTTGTCAAGATGACACATTGGGTGCCTAGTTTCATAAAAAAATTTATTTCACTTCAATCCAATCTCTGGTTTGAGAGATATCATCAAGTAACTAGGCCTCACTTAGGTGAAATTTGAAACAGAGTCGAACAAAGTTGTAGAAACACTAGCTTACTCGAGCAGACCAAATTTTGTGCTCGAGTATGCATATTTTTCTGCTCAAGTAAGGTGGAAATAAGAAGGAAAATCATTATATTCAACGTGGAGCTTCAACTTGCTTATTTTAACTCCGAATTGAGTCATTCCAACTTCCATTTGATCATAGTGACCCAAATATTGATATTATCATAATATTTGACAATTTGTTCTTTCTTCAATCTCCTCTCTTGATCATTCTCTATAATTCAACTTTAGACTAACCTATATTAAACAAGGTAGAGTCAATGTAGGAGATGAATAGATTATGTAAAACTTTTTGCTCTTAATAATACCATCTATATAAGACATTATCAAAACTAATCATATCCAACAAAAAATAGAGATCTCGACTCGCAAGGAAAATCGAGATAAACAGGCGAGTGATGACCAACACGCAAGGGAAGGAAATGCAAATCAATAGGCAATTGATCCTCCTTGGATTGAGAAACTAAGATCCGTGCAGGATGATCCACCAACCAATAATGAGCGAAACATAGCCAGTCAAGATTGGGCTCAAATCCTTCAAACTCGAAACTCGGACCAATCACAAGCGAAAGATAAGTAGGTTGCGAGCAACCGGGACACCGAGGATCAAAAGACTACTAGGAAATATAGAAGAAAGTATGGCGAAAGACTGAATAACAATAGTCCTTTCTCGAACAAAATTGTGGGTGCACCTTATCCGAAAAACTTTGACGCATTCGAACTGCCAAAGTATGATAGAAGTCAGGATCTCCAAACCCATCTCAACACCTTTGACATGGAAATGCTCGTCCGGGGATACCAGGAGCGCATCATTTCTCCTTTATTTGCTGCAACTTTGCTAAGGGTTGCACAAGTATGGTTTCGCACCTTACCTCCTAGAACAATCCCATATTTTGATGAATTGGGAGACAAGTTCTTATTTAATTTCGCAACAAGCAAAAAACAACTGAAGTCTGTATTCACTCTTAATAGGGTCAAGTAGCATCCCGACGAGACGCTCCAGAAACATTCGGATCGCTTTAAAGTGGCCGCATTGCAAATATAAGGATTGTAGGAAAGTGTGCATGTACACTTGCTCATATCCGGTCTGGATGGCAAAACTCGGATGGCAAGATCAATCTACAAGGCTAACGTCAAGACCTTAGAAGACTTCAACACTCAAGCAAAAAAGTATCTGGAGCTGGAGTAGATGGAGATAGCCAATGCCATGAGAAAGGGAAGAGTCCGCCCCTGAAAGGAAAGGACTAGCCTAGAAACCAAAGGCAGGATTCTCGCTTAAGATACCCAAATCGTAAGCCTCGAGCTGGCAAGTATGAAGGGAAATATGAAAAATACACTCCTGGGCATTAAAATTTCTGAGATGTTGTTTCAAAAGTCTGTTACCAATATCACTGGAATGATACCTTAGCACTCGAGTGATATTACATCTTACTAAAGAGGTACTAGCTAGTTATTTTGAAAATCTATATAAGTTTATGGATCACTATCGGGTAACTTCTTATTGAAGTATTGTTCCACTTGAGTGGTCTGTTACTAGAGTGGCTCTCCCTTTAGTGCAAAACATGCTTGATCACTAGCTTGTTATTGAGAAGTGATGACTCATATTTATAAGTATCACTCGATTGACTTTGTTGCACTAGAGTGATTCCTTAATTTTCAAAAGTGAGCTTAAGTCATCATTGTCCAGTTACTAGATGATAAATCAACATTTTTTTAGCATCAATTATATTTCTCACTCGAGTGTTTGGCCAAATTTTCTCAAAATTTTTGAGTTACTATTAGGTGCCTTTGATGGTGCTTGGTTAAAAAATAAAGTCATAACTCTAGTAACTTAGCTATACTTGAGTGGCCTTTATCTTTTTACAACAGAGATAATTTGATCATTAGCTGGTACCTAGGCAGTGTTTATAAGAATTCAATGTTATCACTCGAGTGACACTACAAACACTTGAGTGCTTCAACAAGTTTTTACAAAATTACTCATTCACTAGCTGATTACTTACTTGTGGCAAATTTAACAGCCATCACTCTAGTGACACCATCCTCACTTGAGTGGTCTATATCAACAGATTTTCAAATCCATTTTAATTATTCAAAAACAATATTCTTGAGATTTGTTATCATCAAAATAAGAGTTTTAACAACCTCCACATATCAAAATCCTAAATCCACTTGGCTAAAACCCGGACACAAATCCCACAATAATCAACATGAATACCAATAATTGACTTTCCTCCACAACCAAACCCCATCCTAACATTAGAATAAAATGTAGACACCCCAAACAAATTGGGAACAGGGGCCAAACAATGCTAATATGATTGAAGAGGACAATGTCATTTCAGTTAAGAACATTGTAAGAATGTTGCAGAACCATAAAATGAAGCAGCAGATGATCAATTATTAAGGGTGACATAAATATAATTTTCACATAAGACAACAGCAAAAATTTGTAGATATTATAATTTGAAAGAAAAATAAGACTTCATAAAGCTCATATTTAAAGAGTAAACATCAAAACACATTAGATTCGAGCTATATAGTGAAACATATAAAATGACAGTGACTACATAGGTTCTATTGATCTCCCAAAAAATAAAAAAAGCCAATACATATCAAATATCAATGACAAATAGTCCCCAAGATCAATTCAAATTAGTAAAGTCAATATCACACTTCAAAACCCTAACTAAAAAAAAACACTAAACATACCATTCATCGCTCATCATTATCTCCAAGATCCATGTCACCCAATTTATCATCATTCTCCATTAACAATATCACTTTCTCTTCCTCCTCCCCCAATCTTCATGATTTTCTTCATTCCCATTCTCTTGTCCTATTATAAATTTCCCTTTGCTATTGGTTTTGACATTCAATTTTTTTGGACCTATAAAAAAACAATTTAACACGCATGATGGTATATATTTTAAGTTTAAACCAAAATCAACCTCATCAAGAATGATTGTTATTTAGTATTTGAATTTTGAATTTACTGTAATGTGATCTTATCTTATCATATGTTGTGATTTGTTAAGCTATGATAAGATACTAAGGCTAAGGTTAGTAATTCTGGTTCTGTAGAGAGGCCTATGATGTATAGGCTTTGATTATAGAAATAATATATATAACAAGAGGGGCACTTTTGGTCGAAACAAGAGGGGCACTTCACCACTGCTTCCACAGTTACAAAAGGGCATTCAAAATATATGTATTGATTACCAAGAGACATTTGTTCTTGTGGCAAAGCCAAACAAATATTCGAATAAACAGTGTCCCAAAGCAGCAAATGTGGACTTAGCCCTACATAAAGGTGATGTGAATAATGCTTTTCTTAATAGTGACTTAGAGGAAGAGGTGCTTATGGATGTACAATATCCTTGGAATGGCATGATAATCTTCGAATCACTCTATAACGTAAAATGGATGTTTTATATGATAATATCTTAACAAGTGACAACACAATTGAAATAGCGACAACACTAGAGATTTGAACAAAAATGGATTTTAATTGGAATTTCTTTACAAAAGACTAGTTCTTTTAGTTAGTGGATGTAAAATCTTGTATGCTATGAAGCACCGATGATTCTGATACGGTGTTTTCAATACGTTCCCGATACACGTATCTAATACGTTACTTCAAAAATACTAATATTTGGATACGTTCCGATATGTCTTAGCATTAAATAATATTTTTAATATAGATAGTACATTTACATTAACAAAATATAATAAAAGGAAAATTATTAGCACATATCAGTTGCATCTTCACTAATAACATTTACCTCCAACCCTGGCTCATATGGGAAAGGGCAACAACATCTAAAGCTCCAATATCATTAAAGGTAATTTATATTAAAACCATAAATATACAAGGAGGATAGCAGAAAAAATACTCACAATGACCAATTCAATTAATAGCTAAATTCTCAGTTCAAAAATGCCTTTCATTTTGAAACAAATCACTGAACTGCCACTTGATTGTATCCCATAATTTTGACTTTTTTCTGATACGCGTATTTAGGTATCCGGAGAGTATTCGTCTGATACGCGTATCGGATACGTAAATTGTAAAAAAATCCAAGTATCCATGCTTCATAGCTTGTATCCACTTCTTCAACTCTTCCTCTCGTTTTTATGGGCATCACCTAGTGTTTGCCTCGTCAATGCTCTTTTTTCTGTTTTTTTAATAAATTAATGGCATTGCCTAACCGAGAACCAATTAACATAAATGATTTTCTTAATTTGTTTTTTTAAAATTTTTTGTCTATTTTTATTAATAACATTTCCTAATTTAAAAGTCAAATCAATTTATATTTATATTTTAATTTATTTTTTCCTTAATGACCAAGGTGACACTTCCTATTCTGGCACCAAATTGTCATCAATTCAGGACTTTTTTTCTCCTTAATGACTCTGCGCTACATTTCCTAATCAGAGGCTAGTCATCATAAATGACATTTCTTCTTTGCATTTCGTACTTCTATTCGTATTTATTGCAAAGAAGCCAAGGAGTCCGGTTTCTTTGCCCGGCGGACCCCTCTCCCCATCCCTCACAGTCCCATCTCGGCCGTCTAAATCTGGATCCAACGGCTGAGAATAGTTTTTTTTTTTAAAAAAAATTATTTATTTATTTTTTTTAAAAAAAAACCATTATCAGCCGTTAGATCCAGATTTGGACGGCCGAGATGGGACTGTGAGGGATGGGGAGAGGGGTCTGTCGGGCAGAGATTCTATTTCCGAAGCCAAGCATCATCAATGATATGATTTTTTAACTCAGGAGATTTCCCTATATTGTAAAACTCGAGAAGGAATTTTTTTTTTGTTTATTATGTTTAATCTGTATTATTGTTGCTTCTATTGATTTTTGTTAGTCTCCAACAAAATAGAATGTTTACAATTGCTACAAGTTTATTTTAGTGATATCCAAATAAAATATTATAATCCCAATAAGAGAATTTGGTCTCAACTTTTATGGGAAAATCAAAAGAAGGAAAATCTAGTTTTTCATGCTACTTGTTTTACATGGTTGGTTTCATAAATTTTATCTTCTTATTTACTTTTCTTATTCCTATTTGCTTTAACAACTATTATCATTAGGCATTTTTCTCTTTTCCTTACTAAACTTTTTTGTTGCAAGTGAGATTGTATAATAAGTTTTTAAGACATAATGTAGAGTTATAAATAAGTTTGAAAGGTTATATATAAATTTAGAGGCACAAACTCTTAAACCTATTTAAATACTTACATCTTAAGTTAATCTTTAAGTTGGCGTCTCAAGCCTAAGCCTCTGTGTGTGTGTGTAGAGAGAGGGGGGGGGGGGCTTAGACCCAAACTTTAACTCTCTATTCATACTCTGGCATTTTTGGCTAAAGTCTAATGTATTTTCAGTCTGTTCAGCAAATTTTAATTTGTTATACAATCTTGTGATTTGAACTACTCAAAATTAAAAAAGACCCAATGTTCATTCCATTTTTTTTTTTTTTGTTAGGAGAGGCAAAACTAACTTCAGTGATCTCTACCTCTACTAAGGGTTAGCCTTTATCTTTCGGTTGAAAATACCGCCTAGATCCTTAAAAAAAAAAAAAAAGGTTCATTCCAGTTTAATCTGCGACACAGGTCACAGCTCCTGTAGGAATGGTTGGTGGCTGGTTATTATCAGTCACGTCTATAGGCCGGAAACCAAGCTGCTGATCAACTTGCGTTCATATCTCTCTCTCTCTCTCTCTCTCTCTCTCTCTCTCTCTCTCTCTCGCCAAAAAAAAGGAAAAGCATCAAATTAGAAGGTTAGATCAAAGAGGTGGATAAAATCCTGATGCAAATTGTTTTTAGTGCACTTGGTCAACGAGAATCGGGGCCTCAGCCCCAGCCCTGTTAGGGGCGAAGAAAGAAGCGTTTTGTTTCAAGCGGTCTACAGTCTGACCTGTTTAAAGCCTGATTAGACCTGACTTATTTGTTAAAAAGGCTAGGCCAAGACCTATTTAACAATCTAAATATGTAAGTAGGCTAAGCCTATTTTGTTAAGGCCTGGTCTTACATATTAAATAAATATAATTAAATGTATATCATATAAATAACATAATATTTATTATTTTTCATTCTTATATTTTAATTTCAAATCATATTTATATAGATTTTGATAGGTTCAAAGTATATAAAGCCTATTTATGACCTCCAAGGTCTACAATATGAGACATTTTTAAAGGCCTACATTGTAAGTAAGCTTTTAAAAAAGCTTCAAGTCCGACCAGGCCTTATGAAGGCTCAAGCCTAAGCTTAAATTCAGGCTCAAGCTTAGGTTCAGGCTTTCTACCCCTACTACAGGCTCAGGCCTATTTAGCCAAAGCCTGACCAGACCTATTTCCATGCCCATTTGACATCAATGATGGTAGAAGCAACCAGAGTTCATGATGTCAAGAACATACTCTCCACTAAACAAGAGACATACAGACCAGAACTCAATAAGCTTTCTACAGCACAAAATTTCAGAATACACAAAATATTTACATTCATTGAAGGAAACGTTCTAATCAGCATATGTCCATGTCATAAATGTTGACAAAAAGAATAGGAAAGTCCTGTAATGTTACATGTAAATTTATGAATGAGAAACTACCCAGTTATGATAATTTTTGTATGCTTCCACAATCCAATGGCCTAGATCCTAATCTGACCGAACCCTTTTGAGGATCGATCACCTGAAAAGTGAACGAATGATTTTAAACAAGATAAAACACAGTGATGCCAAAATTCTCAAGCTGGCTCAGGCATCTTTTTCTAGGGGGAGAAACCCAAACTTCAGGCATGTGAAGTAATGAATCCACTAAAATATCGAGTAATCACAACACCGGGGTCAACGAAAGCTGGATAGCTTTACTCCGCTGAAGTACGATTCAAATGAAATGATAAGAGAGGGTGAAGTAAAGCCCGCCGTTTCTCTGGATTCCATAGATGTAGGATCCACTTCTGCCCCTCTTAAAAGGTGACTTCAGAAGAAAATTTTCCATTAAACAAATTGCAAACAGGTGCCATTGCCAAGTCAGGAAGCCGAAGGTAAACGTCATATCATAGCGGCTTCACAAGGTCTATCTTCACAATAGGGTTTAACGGGAGTAGCTACTATGAGATGGCAGAGAACTCCCGTTTTCTGGGCATCACAACAGCCAGTTGCAGCAAACCTTGCTGGCATAACTTCACTGGATCTTTGAATATTGTAATCCTAGCAACATTGTCTTTCATTATTTCTACATGCGCAATACTAAAAGATTCACCTTTATCAGCCGCAAACTGCCATTCTCTCACTGTCATATTGAACCAGTCTTTCCTTGAATATCTTGTTGCTTTAACTTCTATGAACTGTATATTGGGCTCCTCCCCAACGACTAAGTCAAATGGAAGCCCCGTTTCTTTAGTTTCATTAACCCACTTTACAGCAGCCTTACCAACTTTCCCGACGAAGTATTTATGTGAAAGAAGCTCACCTAGTCTGCCTGTTGCCCTTGCTTGTGCTGCATCAGGTGTGCCAGTTATGAGCTGGTCTCTTTTATTAAAAGCAGAACTCATGCCAGGTTCATAAAAAGCCTCTTCTATACTAACAGTGTCAGATCCAGTATGAGGAATAGAAGCGGTCTGATAGCTGTCTTGGCAGGACTGATCTTCCAAGTTGTCACTTTCATACAACACTAATGCTACTGTACTTTCAGCTGGCCCATCTTCAATAGTCCAGTCAGCATCAATTGATTCTGGATCTGCACTAACAGTTAAAAAATTATTACTCTCAAAAACATCGTTCTTCATTTCTATGCAGCCACCAGTCTGGGCAGCCTGTGTCTTGAATCCATTGGCACGGGCATAACTAAAATCTGGTGCAGTTTTCCAGTCAACAGGGGGCCAGTTTGAGTTTACTCCAGTCTTCCTTTTTGGAAAGATCTGTTCACTTGTTATAGGTACATGATCAGATGGTTGTAAATTATCAGTGTCCACAAATGATGATGAAGAGAGAGTCCAAACTGATTCTTCATCAGGAATTTCAGGCACATTTTGGCTCTTTGATATGAAAAATTCTATTTGCTCCTTTGTGGAGGCAGATTCTGCCATTGTTGTTATGATATGGAGGAAATTGGCCAAGTGCAACTCAGGAGTGCCATCAAATAACAGACGAGAAAGCTCCATAAACAAAGAATGATGATCTGCAGCTTGGGTGGTGTACAAAATGTTTTCCTGTAATAAAATAGACCATGATATATAAAAATAAAGTTTGTGGAGAGAAAAAATTAAAACATAAATAATTAGTATAGTTGTAATACAGAAAATGCTTGAAAAGTGTGGGTGCTTGTGTGTGTACACGTATAGGAAGAAATGGTAGATTTTAACACATACTTGCAGAAGACAACTACATTCAACTCGCTGTTTTGATACACTCCAACCCTTTATGACATTCCTGTAAAACAGCTTCTCAACAACAATGATTTTAAGGTGATTCAGAAAATCAAATCCAGACTGCTTCAATTGAAAATATTTGTCATTATGAACTTTGTGCATGTAGCGCTGAGCATATGGAAGAGCCCAGTTTATCAATGATGCTTTCACGCCACAATCAGCAAGACCATAATATATTGCTTCACGAGTTACGATCTGCACATAATGCAAAGAAGTAATATTTTTTTGGTAAAAATGCAAAGAAGTAATATTTAAAACGACCAAACATACTAATAATTCTTTCTAAAGTAAACAGATTCATGATAATATCATTTTAACAGATATGTGAGTATTAAATTTATATCCAAGCCACTGCTCAGCTTTTCAAGCCAGTGCCTTGTGAAGACCTGTAAGCTCAAAATAATTGTAGTTTTAGAAAGAAAAAAAAAACAAACAAACAAAGAAAAGTAAACCTTCAGGAAAGGGTTTTCAGGGGAAAAAATTTGTTTTTTGACAATTGAAAACGACTTTAGATATACATTCTAGACATACAGTAACTTTTCTCGTGAGAAAAATGGTGACAACTCAAGCAAATTCCAAATACCCAAGACTCTACTCAGATAACATTGTATGCATAACAACCTAATTAGAGGAACTGAGATGTCCAGACTAGATGGATCTAATGAGGAAGCGGAGTGATCATACCTGTGACACAGATGAAATGCCCAAAGTTTTCATCAGGATTGGAAGTTTTTGTTGAACAATTTCCTGATCCTCATCATCAGTGTGTTCTCCAAAGTAGAGAAAGTCAAGTTTATCTAAATGCTTAAATTCTTTTTTTAAATTTTTATCATCACACCAACACACGAGACCAAAGGAAGGATGCAATGAGACCCACTTATCTTGGATCGTTGGAAGCACTGGAAATTCCAATGTTGAAAGGCATTCTTTCAAATATATGACATCCCCAATACTCATTTGCCCTGATTTCAATCCATCTGCCCACTTGAGGAAAACATTGAGAACCTGAAAAAGGGATTAGATAATTCAGGGAATCAAGACAATCCGCAATAAAACTAAGGAAGACAATACTTCGTCTTGAGAACATACTTTATTGGCTGCTTGTGAAGGTAAAGTGACAGTTGAGAGCTGCAGCAAAATATGAATGTAGCTGCGCATAGGAGGTGCCTCATTTACTCCACATTCATCAACAAAGAATCCACGAAGGCCAGGGTATATTTTACATAAAGACTTGTTGATAGAGTAGCAAGCTCTCTCAATTGAAGCACTTTTAGGACCAATGCCATTCATTTGATCGACAGAGCCAGTTAAATCATTCCAATAGACTTCAGAAGGAGACACTAAAATCCCACATACAACATCATCATGCCTAGAGATGGATGAGTTAGGAATAAATATAAAAGGTCCAGACATCAATTCCTCCATCGTTTTCTGTCTTGACGGTGTCATTTCATTCCAGATGAATGCGTACAATTTGGACATCTGTGTTACACTGGCATAACAAATACAAAAAACGTATCACCAAAAACAAAATACATAAACAAATTAGTTCCATGTATAAGGGTAGGTTGCCTGCCAATGCAAGAAGTCAGCAAAATTCAGTATAAGAGAAAAAGTCACATGGAAACTCTTGCAGAAACACTTGCCACACCCACAAAAGCGCCTTAATTATCACATAATTGTACATTGCTGAAAAAGATTAACTCATAGATAAACTCCTAAAATCATTGCTAGCACATTAAACAGTTAATAAAGACCATAGGTAACGACACAGACCTTAAAAATTATAAACTCCTAAATCATTATGCCTCGACTGGTAGATGGAATTGGGAAGAGAGAAGTGGGGGTGGAAATGGAATTGAGGTTTTTTGTGATTGATAGGTTGGAAGCCACTTCTATGGGAGCCCACTTTCATTTCCATCTCACCCCCTAGGAACTGGCCTTACTTCTTTGTAACCCATTTTCTTTTCCTGTTTTGCCCTCAAGCTCTTAAGCGTAACTTTCAAACTGCCAGATTCTCCGGTGTCTGCTGCGTCCTTTTGAAACTTGTTCACCCTCGTTCTCTAATTTCAAATCCCAACCACAACACAGCGCTAGACCACCAAGAGACCTCAACCCTCCTTCCGAGACTCACGAGCCCCTGAAGAAGTGTCGCATCTGGCTAGACACTTTTGCCACTCCAGAAATGGCCACTTGAACCATGCCACTGCCGTGGTCATTTTGACATCATGCAACCATCAAAGGTGCCCAGGTCGGAGTCGGAATTGCTTGAGCCCACGTCGTCGCTGCTATCATGGGATTTAGAAGATTGCTGGTTTTTGAAGGTAGCTGAAGTGTTTGGAATCTGATTTTAACTTTAATTTCTCTGGTTCTTTATTCAAAGGTTCTCATTTTGAAGGTATTTGAAGACTCCATCCATTTTGATTTCTCCGATTCTTTATCATGTTCACCTACATGAGCATTGATTTCTTTTTTTTTTTGAGCCAATGAAATCTAGTACGATAAATGGGAAGCAATGATGGGTGTGACCTATGGCAACATTGGTGATCACATGAAGGTGGTGAATGGCAGATCCGTTGGTTGTGGATGTGAGGAGTGGAAGAAATTGTTTTTGGTCTATGGGCATTTTGGTATTTTCATATTATAAATACATATTTCAATTAAAAATTATATCTCACTTCCACCCTCCAATCAAACAGGTTTTAAAACCCACTTCCACTTCCAGTTCCACTTCAATAAAAACTCTTCCATGATTACCAAAAGGGGCATTATCAGTTCTTCTTAGATAGGCTTCTCAATAGAACGGTAGAAAATTGTTTTATATTTACTTCCCTTCTGCCACTCTCTTTGGTGCAAATACTGCAATCTACGATATCATATAGGGTATATTAGACTTCAGCCCCCCTGTAGTTTGACCCAAATTTCAACTTGTCATATTATGGTATCGCCCCCCCACCCCCACAAAAAAAAATAAATAAATAAATATAAATAAATATATATATATATATATATATATATATATATATATATATATAATGAAACAAGAAAGTCTGTTAAAAAATGAGAAAACTCTTGTTGAGAGTATGTTTTACTTCTATCACAAAAAGTTCTATATTCTTCCAAAGCCATCACTAACATTAAGTTGACATTCCAAAATTAAACTTGTAAAACAGAGAATGCTGAAAAAGAGACGTTGACTTCTTACATTGCCGGGCACCTATTGTCTTCATTTATAGTTGTCAATTAGGTCAAGTACAAGAGATAATACATGTAGCAAAAGCCCAACCCAATTGTCAATAACACAATGATGGAGAATAAAAAGAAAATTAGGAAAAATGATATTAATCTATAGTTATCAACAGGGTATTTAATTTCGACATCAGACACGCTATAAAAATCTCTTGCAGAGAATCAACTCATAATTCTAGAAGCTGCTTGTCATCTTGGCTAAAAATGTCATCAGAAAGGATGCTAGTTGCTTAAATATTTAACTAAAAATCGACTTTAATTACTTGAGTTGGTGGTCGTTCTTTGTTTTCCTTAAAGCTGAGTTTTATTTGTAACAAGTTGCACAATTTGCAAACTTGAGCTCCAGGGCTATTCCTTAATATAAGACATATTTACCTAATTTGATTAGATTAAGGAACTTAATTAAGTTGACTAATATGAAATATATCTTCTAAAACATCCTAATCATTTTTCTTAATTCCGTCATTTCCTCTCCTCCTTGATTATTGTTGAAGGAGCATCATCAACAAGGGTAAATTAAGAAAAAATTTACAAAGATGCAAGCTTTATCCTATATTTAGACCAAGATCAACTCTTTAAATATGTCTTATATGGACCAGATGAGTATTAAATAACTAAGAGGTACTAATAGTTACCAAAGTTATTGCAGGTTACAGCAACAATAACTCAGATGACAAACACAAAGGATGCAGGTCATTTTGTAGTTATAATATGCATACCATCTTTCAGTCTCGATAATATATTTGCTTTAATTATTTCCTTTCCCCTTTGCCTATCCCCATTTTCTCAACCAACAGTCATGGACAAATTAAGTACTTTACTAAAGGTCTTGAAGCGCCCCCCCCCCCCCCCCCCCCCCCCCCGCCCCCGGGTTCAAAAAAAAGCAAAAGCAAAACAGGGAAAAAAAAAAATGCAACCACACACACTCCTAGAGTGTCACAGCCTTGAAATCCTCCTTCACTTGGACTTCATATAGTTTCCCTTCACCCTCATGCAATGAAGAATGAGCAGGTGCTCTTATATTTCACTGAAACTCTTAAATAAATCAAGTCTAAGGCAGATGAAGAAACTGAGGTTGGAAGTTGTAAACTCAATTTTGGAATTAACAACCTGCACTATGTATCTACCTAGTCTCAGGCAGCTGACATTCTGACCAAGGCCCTATAATGGGTGAAATTTGAAGAACTAGGCGGGGAGTACTGAACAAGCATTCACTAACTTGGGGAGGAGTAACTCTGATCTGGATTCCAGGTGTAACACATGCCTAGTTAGTTGCTGGTTTAATATTTGAAGTTATCTGTTATTTTTTTATTTTTAATATCTTTTATACGTTGTTAGTTACGTGATTCCTACTTTTCAGGCCTGGGATTATTCATGATATCGTGGATATATCATCCCTGGAAAATATCTTATTTGTATTCTTATTCTGCCATCAATGAAGAATTAAACAGGAGGCACAAATGAATGCTCCCCAAAATTTTCTTCTAAATTAATCTTCAGTTAAGTATCTTAATATTCATAGCTATTTCATTGAAGTTCAAAAGCGGATAGGAACATACCTGGCCTTGAATGGAGTCTCAAACTTTCTCCAGACTCTAAGAATCTCCAAAATATCAGCAAGGGTAACTCTAGTTTTAAATCCAATATCATTTACCAGCCTTTCGCTTCTCACCTGATTTAATGTGTAGAATATGATCATATAAATTTATGTCCACAGAAATTGTCGTTTGAAATACCACTGACAGGATATCATGTGATTATGAACAAATTACCAATTCAAAACACAAACCTTTGGAACAGCATATGGCGCAGAAGCTCCCAAGATCATTCGGACTGCTTCACAATCATAAAATAATTCTTTAGGATAGTGAAGCTCATCATCCATTGTTGACGCTACCCACTGCATATCACATATGTTGTGCATAAAATTAGACTTAAAGGGATAATTATCCCCACCAGAGTTACAGAAGTAACTTTTGGTTTTATCGCTATAACAAGAATCCCATAATGTGTCAAGGATCTCCAAGAGATGTTTACAACTTTTTTTGCTGCCACTTTTAGACAACAGGGTTAGCAACTGTACTAGCTCTGGGGATTCCCAGTCTTTCACTGATAATTCAAGAGATATTAGACCCTTATCCAACATCACATGCTTGAAAGTAAAATCAGATACATCAGCTACACTCTTATCCACCTGAACTATTTGAGCAAAATCTGTGATGCCAATTTTCTCAAAAAACTCCCTCCAATTTTCCAGTCCACATGAAAGTGACTCAGTAACCGGGTGCTTTAGATAGTTGATGTCAATCTCAAGCCAATTCACATCTACAACATCAGCCAACATTTTTGCATTAACTGGATTTCCATAATCTTTGCTGAAATGAATTGGAACATCACCAGGATGTTTAAAACCATAATTTGTCAGTAACAAAGATTTGCATTGTAACTCCGAAATTATAAGCTCCCTCTCAATTAAACATTCAGAGCAAGTAGATCTCAGGTGCAGCATTACAAAACATATGTATTCAATCAGCAACATTCTGCATTGGTCAGCCCTTTTTACCTCAGACATAGATGGCAAGATATGCAGCTTTACTATATCATGAGCAGATAATTGTTGAACTCCAATTCTTTGAAGCAACCTGGTAATATTGTCCAGAACAGCCAAATTCAAGCCTGAAGTATCAGCAGAACATGAAGAAAGAAGGGAAGGAGATACAGTTCGAAGATTAGAACATATATTAGGGAAGGCTTCAATTTTATGAACACCATCAAATCCTGTGCTCAAAGTGTTTGCGTGCATCCATATGGTGCCTTCACTAACTGAACTGTATGTACCATCTGAAAGCGGAATAAATGGAATTTTTTGTAGACTTTCTAGAATATCTTCTCTTGTTTCAAAGATTCCTGACATTTTACCAGATGAGTTAAATAGTGTTACCTGGATCATATCAAGAAAAGAAGCCAACCAACTCATACCCATTGATATTATCCCACTACTTCTGCGACATATCTTTGACATCACTTCTACAAGAATGTTAACTCCAAATTCCTTAATGCCTAGTGCCTTAGATAGTGCATCAGATAATTCTACATCTTTATCCAAGTATCTCAGTCCAAGATATTCATAAAGTAATTCATCAGTAAGAAGACTGCGCACTTGTTCAGTCCAACCTCTAAGGACCTTGCATGGAGGGGCCCATTGATTGTTGCCACTGTCCACAAGTAAGCAGTTTGCCAAACGTAGATTATTAATCATCAAACGGGGAAGACTAGAGAAAAAACCATGCACTTCCCCAATTACAGGAACAAAACTCATGAAAGCAGACAATGCTTTTCCTGGATTGCTCCTGAAACAAGGAAGTTCACAAAACTCTCTTTGTGCTCTGACAAACAAGCTAGGGTACTCTGACAATAACCACTGATTCCAGGGACTATCTCCATCAACTTCCTCTCTAGATGAGGGTAGGACAAAATCACCTTGAAGAATAAATTTCAGGCCATATGTTCTTAAAGGGAGAAATGCAAAAACTGGCTGCTGATCCAAACATGGACTGTAACTATTATCTGATTCCTGCAGAGTAAACGCCAAAGAGATTTCAGTTGTTTGCACATCCAAACGAAGAGAATTTGCCTGCAACTTCTGAGGTACCTGCAACTTCTGAGGTACTACAAACCATGTCATTTTTTCTTTCCCATACAAAACCCTGACGATACCATCTCCTAAAATCTCTTTTCTCATATCAATAAATGTATCATTGAGAAAGTTTCTTAACTTGAGACACTTTAGGCGGTGAAGGAATAATAACAATGAAGGATGAAGATCACAAAACATAGACATAATGTTATTCATGATACTTCCTTCAGAGAGATGAGACCTGAATGGAAGTACAATACATGTTTTCCAATGATTAGCATCAAATGAATCAATATCAGTACATGCCATCCTACTGAAGAGATCAATGTTGCAAGGTGGTATTACTGTAGGCAAAATAAAGCCAATCTGGTCTTCACTGATGTCAAACTTGACATGAAATCCATTAGAGTGAATCTCCGGAGCATCTGTAACCTGCAGTAAAACCAATCGAAGTGAGACAAATTGTTAGCAGAACACGACCATGCGCTGGAAAGGGACATATTCTCTAGCTTCCAATAACCACTACACACAGCCTTGACATTTACCCAAGCAAATCAATACATCTCACATTAGAAACAAAGTCAGTTTATACTTGTGACAGCCTAACAAGCAACACTATGCAATATGGAAATAAGAGAACAAGTTGAATAGAAGGTAGATTAGGGTAAAAGAATAGAGCATTCTGAAAAGGATAAACCCAAAAAAAAAAAAAAAACTAGCATAAATCTTGACGTATCCAGTAATGCAAGCCAACATAAGGTGACATGACCATAATCCTTTCTGTGGGGCTCAAATCTCAAAGTTAATAGATGCCCTTACAAATGATAACAGCAACAAACCCCTCAATATACAACTCTTGGCACATATAATGTTGTACTTAGAAAGCTACAGTATTAGTAACAGTAATATGGTTAATTGCTTTAAACAAAGTCTCAATTCATGCAAGGTGAATATACCCAGATTGAGAATGTCCATACTAGACTACTAGAGGACTTGTGTTTGATCTCTTTCTGAACCATGATCTTTGCACCAGATATAACACTGCTGACGCATTACTAATGATTAGCCAGCACGTAGAAAACGATGCAAGCAAATCACAAAACCATTCCCAGAACTTGACAGGGAAGAAAACAACTGACAAGACCAATTAGTAACTAAATGGTAGAAAAGAAGCAAAATACTACCTAATGTTGGAGAGAGGGGGGCGGGGGGGGGGGGGAAGATCAGTTAAAAATTACAAAAAGTTGCATAGTTGAGGGAAAAGTATAGTTTATGAAATATATCCCGCAACAATAAAGGTGATGAAGCAATTATACACCTTCAGCAACATCAAAACATCTTTTTGGATAGTTTGGTTTCCAGGCATTCATATTTAAATTGGCATATTAATATTTGGACAAGTTCAATAAAATGAAACATTTTTTAACATACTCGGAAAACAGACTTGAAACCAATGCCTTTCTGTCCTATATACCCAGCATTAGACCCTTTCTTTGTTGAATTTCCAACATCACAAAGTGCTCTCATATTTTCTGCAGAGAAACCTTGCTCATTATTCATAACAATAATACCAGAATCTCGAAGAATAAACGTCAGTGTTGGTTCCACGTTCTCTGGATAATTATTATCATCTGCATTCTGAACCTGAGCCAACATGAGAAATAATTAGATCAATGAACAGAATATTAACCAGCAGATACTAGCACAATAAACTGAATTTTCAACACTCAGAATTAAGTTACAAATGAAAAACTTCATTGTAATCAAACCATTCATAAACAATGCAAAGTGAAAGTTAAAACCAGAGATATATACCATATTCCTCAAAAATAATTGCTGTCTCCATCACAAGCATGTTCAGAATACAAGTCTAAAACAAACAATTGAATGGGAAATGTTTATCAATAACATGAGACAAAGCAAGATCGTATTCTATGAGAAAAGAAGGTTAGGAGTTGAAGTACACAAAAAATTTGGATTGGGCAGGTTCAATTACAGACAAAAATTTCTACAATAAGATACTACACCCATGTGTAGAGAAACCTTGTTGCTTGGAGCTTTATATAGACAAATTTTTTTCAGAAAATCAATTGAGGCTAGTGTTGGAGAGTTAAATTGTATTACTTGGTTAAACCACTAGGCTCTATAAATAGAGAGGACTTAGTATGAGATTTAGAGGTGTGAAGGAGAGTCCAATCCTCATCCAAAGGAGAAGGGTTAATGAAAGGACTCTATTCCAAGGTAAGACCTATTCTAGGAGACCTAAGACCTAGGGAGACAAAACTAGCACAACCAAGGAGCAGGATACTTTTTATGGTTGCAGGGTTTACCTTCTATCTTAGTGTAAACGTAGGCTACTAGCTGTCATGTAGGGTGGTTGTTGGGTACTGGGAAAGGTGTTTGTCTTTCCTATATTGGCCATTAGGAATATTGGGGAAGGTATGTATTATTTTGTACGAAAGTTGTGTAAGGAGAGGGAATCAGGTTAAGCTTATAAACCTGAAGCTTTCTTGGCTGAGAGGGTATTTTCAATCTTTTCAGATTATTGTAACCTTTTGGGCATCAGTTAATCCATCTGATTTACCACTATTTCCTGAAGTTCTTCCTGATTCCTAACAGTTAACAAAGGTCCCTACCTCATAAAACATCCAAGAAGTCTTGAGGTTTAGTAATGACTTCCGAGAAGGAAGAATTCATTGTATTCATTCAAAATCTTTGTAAATAAGATTAGTTCTAGTACAAGGCGTATGTCTAGGAAAGTGGATTAAAAAGCTGTTGACTAAACAAAAAATAAGTGTTTAATCTCCAATTAAAGTATTATGCAAAACTTAAATAAGTGTTTAATCTCCAATTAAAGTATTATGCAAAACTTGGCAACTATTGGCATTGCTAAAATTCCTATACACCATAATAGACCCAACTAGTGGAAATAGATCGCCCCTATATGAATGAGAAGATAAACTAAAGATTAATTGACATGATGCATGTAACCACCGGCAAACAAGTTGCAGATTACCCCACCTAGATACTTACAAGGACAGCACTTGAAGAATTGAATTGCGAGTTAGGAATGATAAGCGTCTATTCTCCCTCTTGAGGGGGTGTTAGTGAGATACAACTTTATTTAATTAGCTAATTTTGTCATCATATTCCTTTATTGTTTTATTAAAGATTTAATATTCTGTTATTATCGTATGACTGTCTCAAAATCCTTCCCTTTTCAGATTAGAATGAGATAGCTAAAAGACCTATAAGGTTCTTCAGCCTATTCCATAAATAATAACAAGACTTATTCTCAGAAACTGCTCAATAACATAATGTTATGGACAACAACAAAAAGCCTTATCCTACAAGGTGGGGTGCATAATGTTATGAAATTAAATAAAAATGTTTTCCTATTTGTTATCACCACCTGCTGTTACTTTAAATATAAATAATGCAAAACTGAGTGCAATTTCAGATCCATGTCATATGATTTTTTTCTTTTGGGGGTATTAGACACCACTAATAATAGTATCAGCTTGCCATTCTTTTCGATCTTATATTTTAGCCATGGACAAACTAATGCAGAGGAACTTCTAAATTTTCAAGTTATTGTCGAGAAGATTTTGAGCATGACTTATGAAACTGGAAAAATTTTGTGCTCATAAAGATGAAAGACAAAGAAACAGCTATGGAGAGACAAAAAGCTGAATCAAAATTTTCTGGCATGAAGAGGAGTTTCTAATTCTACAAATCAATAAAAATTGTATGCATTTTTATAAAGTGATCTTATAGCATTCTCTTTTATTCCAAAACATTCACTCCCAAACATTCTTCTTTATATTGAAATGCAGATTCCAGAGAGAGAGAGAGAGAGAGAGAGAGAGAGAGGGACAGACAGAAAAGCTTTGGAGGTGGAAAAGGATGAGATTCTGGATGGTCTCAATTGAGGATTTTAGAGAGTATAGGAATTGCCAAGAGAAGGCTGAAATTTAAATAGAACATATGGTTACGATTGACAGTTGACACACAATGAGTATGAATTGATGCCCCGTACAGATCTCAATTGTTTCGGAATTTTTTTTATTATGATGTTTATTAATACATTAAAGAAGTTCTACTATATTAGTATTTACTCCTTCCTATTGTAAAACACACCTCACCAATATATCCATGTTTCACCCAAAGGAACATTCTGAAGCACAAGTTACTAATTTACCAAGATAAACCATAAAAGTTCACAAATGAGAAGTCTTCATTGAAAATAAGCAGAGAACAGGAAGAAAAACACTATACTCACCAGTTCAAGAATAAAATGTGAATCTTGAGAATACAGTTCTTGTGAAAGACAATGAAGTGCTCTTCCTAACCGAGCATGTTGCTTCCTCAACATGTTGCTTTCAGTATTAGAAAGACTAGAATCAAGACCAAATTCATCCCGCCTAATAGATTCAATGACCAAAGATGCATCCTTTTCTTCAACAAGCCTGGATTCATCTTGCAGGCCATCATAAACAGGTTCATCAAAATTGGATTTTCCTGCTTGACTTATTTCACTACAGACTTTGGTAAACCCACTTTCTGTGGATGATTCAAAAGTATTTTCTTCAGGCGCAGGAAATTTATGTTCAACATTTTGGTCAATCTTCTGGCCTACGCTTACATTAGTTTTACCAGCATCCAAGCATGAATCACCACCACAAAGCGGGTTATAACTGTCGCTTGAAATAAATGCATGATAATCATTAATCCATTCCAAAACACCTAGAGATAGTCCTACTTCATGAAGCATGAGACGTTCGTCCTTCTTGTTGCATTCATGTAAAATAGCAGAAGCAGCTTCCTTGAAAACAGATTGCATTCCCGAAAGCAACACATCAGCAGCAAAACTTTGAAATTCAGCAGGTAGGCAACCAACACAATCAAGGACAAACCTTGATAGGATTGGCACTGCATTATTTGTTTTCTGTATATGTTTGCAAAACTCAATTCTCATATTAGTCGTTGAAACGTCAGCAAAATTTGTCATATTACTTAATGCTTCCCCAGGCAGCAGAGAATGCTTGCCACCACTGACTTCCATATTTTCCATAGTGTTTCTCATCATGACTTCAAACGCCTGATGAGCATGGCATTTTAGAAGGGACAATGGAACATACTTCTCTCCCCCAAATAGACAGGACAAAGATATCAAATTCACAGCTGTTTGAAAAGAATATCCTTGAACTGCAGCCTCAAGGAAAGAGTCCAAAGAAGCAGAGGGATCTAAACGCAACACTTTTCCATCTTTGGCCACTAAACACAACAACTCTTTGGTATTTACTTCTAACAACCATGATATAAGAGAGCCAAGGGAAGGAGCAAACATAAGATCCCAATGAGACCACTTGCTTAAGTCAGACAACATTGGTGCCCGAAGTAAAATTTCAATTGCATTTCTAGATGTAACAGTTCCAGAGCTTTTTAATTTCTTGCCCATATCAACCCTATCAGTAGTAGGTTCAGACAAATTATCATCTCCATGGCTTAATGAATCTGGGAAATGGCACTTTTCTATCATTGTTGCAGAAAATAGAACACATTTTGATGTTACACTGGCTTCATGCTTTCGCAAAGTATCTAGAAAATCTTCCAGAGAATTATTTCCCATTAGTTCAAAACCAATTGCTGGAAACTGCTTCATGAGGAGTAAGTAAATCATATGTTTGTTTACGGTTTGATTCTCCCACAAACTAGAAAGAGCTTGTAACACTAGAGCAGCCAAATGATTTGAAGGCATACAGGCCTCCAAGGAGGATTTTTCACATGTGGCACCAGTTAACCAATTGAGCAGCTCATGAGGTAGCTGAGAAACATACTTGTCAAGGAAGAATAAGAAATCCCCGTAACCAAGAGAACCAAAGTTCTGTACACAAAGCTGCTTTGTCACCCAAATTTCACAGCTTAGAAGTTTCCTCAACAATGCAATTTTATTTTGTACAGATGAATGACTATATTTATGTACATCACTATCAACGTCAAAATAGGCTTCAATTTTTCTGATGATGTCTTCAGTAGAATAGCCTGTCAAATTAGCTAAAACTTTTCACAAGCCGAGATAATTGTGAACACAACTTTCTATTACAGGTGGAGACATAAAGAGGAAGAACAGTAATATACAAGTCATGAAAAATCATGCTCATCTCTTTTAAAGCCCAAAAAATCCTTCTATAAAAGCCTCTAAATCAAGAAACAAATAATAAATGAAACGAAGTCCAAAAAGGTGTTAAATAATTCAGAAGTCTACTGTCACCCAAAGTTGTATAGCCCAGAGACAGTTGTCAAAAGGCACTCGAGCTCAAGCTATTAATTGAAAGCCTACCATCAGTTTTATTAATATCTAGGAATCTTCCTTCGATAAAAGCCTCTAAATTGAGAAACAAATAATAAATGAAACAAAGTTAAAAAAGGTGTTAAATTATTCAGAAGTCTACTGTCATCCAAAGTAGTATAGCCCCCATAGGCAAATGTCAAAAGGCACTTGAGCTCAAGCTATTAATTCAAAGCCTCCCATCATTTTTATTAATATCTAGCATATAGCTATAAGGGATAGAAGAGATTTCAAAAGCAGCTGGTCAGGTTCTCCCAAATATAGGGGGTCTACATCAGCTTTGATGTTTTTCAAAGATTTTTCTGTCAGCTGCATATGTTATAGGCTTTATTTTTTTACCATTGAATTGATTTTCTCTCACTTTTTTTTTCTCATTTTAATTCTTTTTTCAAAAAGAAAATAACATAAATTTGTAAAAGACCAAGACAAAATTATTCAGCCAAAGCCTGTTTTGAAGGTTTAACTCACAATTTATATTCTCTGTGTTGTCCTTTGTTATAGCTGGTACAATTTTGTCGCTTGGTCCAATATCAATGGTCTCACATTCAGAATCCTTGTTGCCATGAGAGTTGTCTAGTTCGCTATTGCCAATAGCTTGAAAGGAATCATATATGCTATTCCATAATCCAGATTTAATGGAGTAAACCTGCAGCGTGATAAGGTCAAAAGAATCTTATTGATCAATGGCAAAGCTATCAAAAAATACCTATAAGGAAAAATATTTGAGCCATTGATTATAAGACAACCAAATTAACCAGTAGAATATAAAATCAAACAAAAACATAAACAATAGTATAACATAAATTTAATTTCCATGAAGAGGCGCATTAATAAGAAAAGAATACCATACAGAACTAAACAATACTACGCCCTCTCCAACAACTAAACATAAAAAGAATAAATATTGCACAACTGAACATTTGTTCATTCAGCATAACACAAATCCATTGCTCAAATCAGACAGAGACAGAAAACAATAAGTTTAAAGACAATTGACCAAAGAGCAATATATGAAAAAGAACTCTCTGAATTAAAAAAGCACTCCAGAAATATATCAGGTAAGAGCATAAAAATAAAGAGTCCTAAAACAAAGTGAAAATATCAAAGAAACAGAGATAGCTAGAGCTGCTAGTTATTGGGCCTTCTATGGACCCAACACTTACCAGCCCAACATTCATCAAACTAAGTAACATAGATAACAAAGGATTAGAAACCAAACTGGAAATACCATCGGTTGACCCTTTTTTCCCTTAGGGGAAGAAACAAGAAATATTTTGTGGACTGAGACACTTGAGGAAGACAGGACCAGATAAGCACGAAACATTTCTGCCGAACCTATCTGCTCACCCAACAAGGGTGGTAAAACAAAGTGCACAGCATAATAGAGACCACCTAAAGAAAACAGAAAAGAAAATCATCGTACCACATAAGATACTCAATGGGTGGGAGATAGTCTTGAATAAACAATCAGTCATGATGGAGCAAGCTAAAAATATGGAATTAAAATCAGGATATGTTGCCAGAGGCAAAGAATAACCTTTAGCAGCTGAATACAGCTTCTAGCCATAAGGGAATATGCCCATCATAGCATCTGTTAGAAGGGAGAAAAGGGGAACTGGGCCTGGTTGTCAGTTAAGGGGTAAAAAAGGCCATAGAGGAGTGTAACTACCTCTAGCCATCAGAGGTAAGAGAAGGAAGGATAGGAAAAAGAATATAGTATGGGGACCAGAAGGAGAAGGCAAGGAATTAGTGTCTGGTGAGAGTGGCAACCCAATCTTGTCTGCAGAATAAAAGAGAATATCCACAAATTTACCCAAAAATTGCTCTAAAATGGAACAATATCATCCACAAGACCACAAGCATAAGGTGAGGAACCAAAATCACTTCCAAACCAGTAAGATCTAGGAGACACCTTTACCAAAAGCTCTCATAACTATTCTACATGAATTTGGCTTCCCATAAAAAAGTGCAGCATAAGCAGTAGAAATTATAACACCTAGTACCAACATCTTTTCATTAAAAGAGCATGGAGGGTCATAGGGCTTCTCAATGATAGCATAAAGACCAAACCATAAATTTCCTTCTCCTAACATTTTCTATGACTTCATTGTCTACCTAAGCAGAACCAGAATCTGGCTGCCCAAAATAGATTCACTTCAATATGAGATGATTCGAAAGCAAGGCAACAACAATACATTAAACAAAAGAAGCAACTCAGTTAAGAGCTTGTACACATTATTCCACAAATAAACTAAATGGCCTATAATCCTTAACTCCAAGAGATTATTCTTTTTTGGCACTAAGCGAAAAAAGTACAATCCACACTTATCCTAATCTTACCACCACAGAAAGTCTTCAAACAGGTGAAAAAAACAGGACAAAATTGATATATCTTGGGATAAGAAATTTGACCAACCATAAAAGAAACAACATTAAATTACATATGGAACGGTACTGTGACATGATTGACAAAAGGAAGCTTACAGCAACGTTTAGTAGCCCAACTAGAGGATAAGATGAAAACATCTTCTTTCTCCGTAAAGACTTTATTCCATAAAATTGAAGCATCCTCTCCAATACCTACATTGAAAATGTCCTTTAAGAAAATTGTTCATCATTGTTAAAAACAAGCATAAAAGAGTTTTATGACTACTACTGGCATAACAAAAAATAACAAAAGAATAATAATTTATTGTAGGATTTCTTATCCTCCGTTTTTGCAGTTCTCTCTCTCTCCATTGACATTAATTTTTGAAAAAATATGTAAATAAATTTAGTAGTTGTCAATAAAAATTTACTTTACTGCATCAGCCTATTGTGGGCCCTAGTAAAGGGCTATAATCTGAATACTTTGCAGAAAAATCAGCATGGCACCAAAACAGGGAAACATGCGAAATGCAGGCAAAACAAAATACATTGTAACCAAAATAGTACATTTCATCATTGATTTTCTATCTCTTCAACCTGATCTTTTACTTTTCATTTTCGAAAGACAAAATCCGTTTTGACAAGTTAATATACTAATCTTGCACACCTGGAACCCATTAATAAGTAATTAAAATTAAAATGTCTCTATGATGATTAATACACGAGGTGTAAACAAATAAGCTAGATCTCTGAATTATTAGGCCGATTTCATTTCAGTTCACAAAAATTGGAACATGCATGACTTCGTCCTCAAAAATAATAGACTCAGCACATAAGTCATATGTTTCATGTGATCCAATGATGCCAAAAACAGTAAAGTGCAACAAGTTTGTTAGTTTTTGGGAGAGAGTAAAGATTATAAGAACCACCCAAATATTAGTTTAATCAAGATTGAGACGTGAGCAAATAGTGAAGAGTACAAGAAATGTTCAAAAACAAGGTACTTTTATATCCAAGGCATCCCCCAAAGCTACTGAGGATACGCCTATCAAGATATGAGTCTACCTCAGTGACATTTTGCCCCAAACATGCTTCCTTCCACGTTGTGACAAACATCTGCAAAGATTCATCAGTAATTGAAAAATTGTTATTAGTGTTGCTCACCACCTTGGCATTGTCCTCACTCTCAAGTGAAATTGCGTCAACTTCTCTCTTTTGTCTTTTGACCAACTCAGAAGGAGTAGATTTTTTACTGGTTACGTTTTCATATTTTCTTTTCTTTTTGGGTGATTCGGTAACTACTTTTCTAAGGTTGGCATGAACGGGAGAATGCCCTAGCCTATCACCTTGCAACCCAAGCCGTTTCATCTCCTCAGTAGCAGATGGGTAAGGGCAGCTACTAACTCTATCTGTATCTTTTCCAAGTTGTGATGATGATGAACTTAACTGACTACCTGCAACAGCATTATTATTTTGACCTCCATCTGAAGAACCATCACTACCGTCATCTTCTGAGCTAGATGTAAATCTTATGTGCATGCCACTAAAATCCTTTTCTGCAGAAGAAAATGTCTCAACACGCTGAGAAATGGTACTGAAACGTTCATCTAGCTGCTTCTTCAATGAGGAAAAAAGTGGACGCTTCTTCCTGCCTCCACTTTTCAATCTTGACATCTTCAAGCATTTTTTTAAGGTGGATTGCTCTGAATTCCTAGCTTCCCGTATGGCAGATATATAAATACTAAAATAATAAAATGAGCAAGTTAGATCAGAAAGCCTATCCTGGTATAATTACCTCTGTTATGGATCAAACAAAAAACGTAATAATAACATCCAGACAATAAGAACAATTATCTTCTTCCCACATACTAAGGATGTGCTTGGTTTGAGGGGAGGGGATGGGACTAATGTTTGGGGCTCATATTAGTCCCACCCCCTCCCCTCAAACCAAACACCATAAAAGTACAGCATTTCAATATGTGCTATAAGAAATTTGTCTTTGGAGCCAAAAGGTGTGAGAAAATTGAATAATGCATTCAGCCACTACTTTAAAAAAGGGGTTAAACTTTTTAATTAACAAAATGTTAAAAGAAAGTAAAGCATTCAAGGAGTAAAATTAAGGGAAAGATGTATGTGGGTGGATTTTTCGTTGTTGTTCTTTTTTTGGGTTTTTTTTTTTTTTTTTGGGGGGGGGGGGGGGGATACTGCTCTTAATCATGAGCTAGCACCGATATTTTCAAGTTTAAAACTATATCGTGACAGAAGCAAGTTCATCCAACAGCTTCAAGTATAGTATAAGTATAAAAAAGGATATTAAAAACCAAACAAATTGAATAAAGAGGATTGCAGAGAAATCAAGAGCGGTAAATAATGGAAGAAAGCTTCCCAGATATTCTTCAAGCAATTCTAGGACAGTATCCCTCCTCCACCCCACTGTTCCACTCTCTGTGTACACATGCACAATCCTACGTACTAAACAGTGCCTAAATCAAGCAATGTTCACAGTTGAAATTGTTCAATTGAATGCATCTCCCTTAAGAATATTAATTCAAAACCAAATCTTCTCTCTTTTCAGCCAAGAAATTTAATAAGGAAGCTTATCTAATCATAGTTGCGCAAAAATTCAAATTTATACATCAATATACAATATATTTTATGAAAATGTACAAATAAGAGAACATACCCAAAGTTCTGAACTCGAATTCCAAGCAATTCCCTGGATTTGACTAATTTTTTATTGGCAATAAAATCCAAAAACTCTTCAACCCTTATTTCTTTTTTTTCAGAAGCATCTAATAACTCAATAAGGAAGTATATTATCTCCTTGCTAGTTATCTTAAACACCTCAGTAACAAGAGAAGGAACTGAGAAGTAATGCATCACCAGAGGATGCTGTAAATAAGGTCCCAACCCAAGTGCTTCAAAATCATCAACACCCTCGTGCTTGCAAATTGCCACTTCCAAATCATATAATGAAGTGATTCTTTGAACCCCAACAAAGCAATGGATAAATGCATTTACCTGTGACAAATAAAAGAAATCAGAAAAACTATTTCTCATTGTAAACTTCAGCAGTTGAGCACAGGGGAAAATCATCTGATCAGAAGCTGATTTTCACCCACTGTTAACATTCAGAAGCGGACAAAAATTATATCTCACTAAAAAGCAAAAATTTCCAATATTGCATACTCTCCAAGTGTAAAACAGTTTAAAATGTAACATGGATGGGGAGATTTGGCTAGGGAAACATCATAAAATAAAGGGTCAAGGTGCACCCAGCACCTGAACTATTTTCTCAAGTGCCTCTAGCATCCCAAAGTATTTTGTTGTGTATCCAACACTTTAAAGTATTTTTCTAAATGCACCCAACACCCTAAAATATTTTTTTGCCTTGGTGCTAGATGCACAAAAAAATAATTAAGGGTGCTAGAGACACCTGAAAAAATTATATTAGAGTGCTGGATGCACCAACACTTTAATGTGGTGGATGCTTGAAATTTTGCAGGTGCTGGATGCATACAAAATACTTTAATATACTGGACGCGGCTGGGAAAATACTCCAGAGTGATGTACCATATCCTTAAAAAATTGTTGTTTCTGCTCAAGGCTAATTCCACCGACTAATCTTCCAATATTCTAGACTACTGATGTTCAGTAGGTATGACTAGGTTTAAAGCATTAGCAGACAGCACAATGACTTTCAGTTTCAGTGGTTTCAATTTCAAAGTTAATGTTGCTTTTTAAACAAACAGTAAATTGCGTATAAAAAGGCTTTACAATATTTCAAAAAGAAACAGTGAGTTTAAATTAATTACTATACCTTCCCTTCAATCATCATTAAGTGGTGAAGAGACGGAACTTGCTGCATTTTGATCCCCAAGGTTCCCCATGAATCAACTTGGAGCATCAGCAATGCTTCCTGAGACACCTTCCAAGAGGAGACAGACTCCCCAGCCTTAAGAAGATCATCACGAGCCTTAGCAACAGCATGGTCAATCTTCTCTATAAGTTCTTTCGGATTCACAGAAGAACTTGGCGTTTGTACCGAACTAGAAGACAACTGCTGAGGAGGAAAACCACATGCGTTTTGAACAGGAAAAGCAGGGTTTTGCTGGAAAGGCCAAATAGGGTTTTGGAAGTGAAAACCATGGTTTTGAACTTGAGGGTGAGGTGAGTAAGGTACTGTTTGGGAAAAGATGTTGGGGTTCGGGGTGTGAGTTGGGTAAGTTGGGACTGCTTGGGAGAAGATGTTATGGTTTTGGAAGTTAACGCCACCGCACGGTGGCGCCACAGGCGGTGGAGGGCCGCCGCCGCGAGGGCGTAGACGGTTGGGTCGTCTGGACATTCGCGGGAAAAAGAAGATTATTGATACGGAATGAAGGGGCCAACAAGTTTTTAAATTGAGAGTTTTCTTTTAATCTTTTTGTTTGGAAGCCAAATTGAAAATACTATGTAGTGTGAACTTAATGACAAGGAATTGTTATTTCAATTACTATTTCTAAATGGTCTATGAAAACGGGCTTTTTTATTTTATAGAAAAAAATTTCTTTAAAAAAATAAAGTGCATTTTTTATATATAAACTTTAAATATATAATTTTTTTTTATTTGGTTAGGGGTCAAATAAAAAAAAGTTTAAAGATATGATAATAAATGGCTTTTGTTATGAATATACTGATTATGTGGATGTTCATTGACTCCCGGTCTCCAAATATTACAAGATGACATGAGACCCGCGCATAGTACCATGCATAGTAGTTTACTATTTGGTGGGACCCACACACAAAATTATACAACTCACGGGAATACATTCCCGTGAGTGTACAGTTATGTAATTAGGGGAATATTGCATCAAATGACCCAAAGTAGAAATTATACTAAAGGCTCATTTTCCTTCTATAAATAGAGGCCTTCTGTAAACATTCAAAATACACTGAAATGAGAACTTCTCTCTACTCTCTCTCTCTCTAAAATCTCTTGTTCTTGTATTTACTTTTCATCAGTTTTATATTACGTTATCAGTACGAAGACTCTACCAAGCTCATGGATATTTCAAATATTGCACACAAGAATGACAATATATGTCTCATTGATAATGCAACGACACATACAATTCTTAAAGATAAGAAATATTTTTCACATCTAACAAATTTTAGTACAAGCATCAATACCATAGTGGGTAATACAAGACTGATTGAAGGCTCTGGAAGAGCAATAATAATATTACCCAATGGTACGAAATTTGTTATTAATGATGCTTTGTATTCCTCCAAGTCTCATAGAAATTTGTTAAGCTTTAAAGATATCCGCCGGAATGGATATCATATTGAGACTATAAATGAGGAGAATAAAGAATATCTACAAATTGTTACTGTTAGATATGGTGAAAAATATGTTCTGGAGAAATTACCAATGTTATCTTCTGGTTTGTACTATTCACATATTAGTACAATTGAAATAAATGTTATGGAAAACCAGAAGCATGCTGATAAAGGCATATTTAATGTTTGGCATGACCGGTTAGGCCATCTCGGGTCAATTATGATGCGATGTATAATAGAGAATTCATGCGGACATAATTTGAAACAGAAACAAATACCAAAATCCCATGATTTCTCATGTGATGCATGTTCCAAGGGAAAATTAATTATCCGGCCATCACCAAGCAAAGTAGAAAGTGAGTCTCTCACATTTCTAGAACGAATACAAGGAGATATTTGTGGGCCAATACACCCACCAAGCGGACCATTTAGATATTATATGGTTTTAATTGATGAATCAACTAAATGGTCGCATGTGTGCTTACTATCTTCTCGAAACCTGGCATTTGCGAGATTACTTGCTCAATTGACAAGATTAAGAGCATATTACCCTGATTATCCTATCAAGAAAATACGTCTTAATAATGCTGGTGAATTTACTTCACAGACTTTTAATGAATATTGTATGTCCCTTAGAATTGATGTTGAACATCCTGTAGCACATGTTCATACGCAAAATGGACTTGCAAAATCATTGGTAAAACATTTACAACTTATTGCAAGACCTTTACTTTTGAAATCTAATTTACCAATTTATGCTTGGGGCCATGCCATTTTGCATGCAGCAATGTTAATTCGGATCAGGCCAATTAGTTATTTAAAAGTTTCCCCCTTACAAATGGTTTTTGGTGAAGAACCTAATATTTCCCATATTCGGACCTTTGGATGTGCAGTATATGTGCCTATAGCACCTCCACAACGTACTAAAATGGGTCCTCAAAGAAGAATGAGAATTTATGTTGGGTATAAATCTCCTTCAATTATAAAATATTTAGAACCATCTATAAGAGATTTATTTACTGCACGATTTGAAGATTGTCATTTTGATGGATCAGTCTACCCAACATTAGGGGGAGAAAATAAGCAGTTGAATAAAGAGATTAGCTAGAATGAATTATCATTGGCTCATTTTGATCCTCGTACAAAACAATGTGAACTAGAAGTTCAAAAGATAATTCATTTACAGAATTCAGCTAATCGAATGCCAGAAGCATTCACTGACCCAAAGAAAGTGACAAAGTCACATATTCCAGCTGCTAATGCTCCTATTCGAATTGATGTCCCTGTAGGACAGCCGATTATAAATGAATCAAAAGCACGCCTGAAGCGTGGTAGGCCTATCGGTTCCAAAGATAAAAATCCTCGAAAAAGAAAAGGAACTAAGATTATAGATGGCCAAGTCGAGGATAATCAAGAAAAAAGTGTTGCTCTGGATGAGCCACTTCATGAAGAGAAATTATCTCCAGAGGAGAATATTGAAGCCCCAGAAGAGATCCAGGTACCTGAAATGTATGAAAATAATGAGATCTCAATAAATTATGTCACAAATAATATCAAATGGAATCGTAATGAAGTCAACGTTGACGACATTTTTGCTAATCATATAGCATATGATGTGATGAATGAAGAAGAGGATCATGAGCCAAAATCCATTAAAGAGTGCCAACAGTGAAAGGATTGGCCTCTATGGAAAGATGCCATAAATGCAGAATTAAAATCACTAGCAAAACGAAAAGTATTTGGACCTATAGTCCATACACCTAAAGATGTAAAGCCAGTTGGATATAAATGGGTTTTTGTACGGAAAAGAAATGAAAAGGGTGAAATTACAAGGTATAAAGCACGCCTTGTAGCCCAAGGCTTTATACAAAGACCTGGCATTGATTTTGAAGAAATATATTCATCAGTAGTGGATGCAACTACTTTTCGTTATTTAATTAGCCTAGCAGCAAATGAAGGGCTTGATTTGCATCTAATGGATGTTGTGACTGCCTATTTATATGGCTCACTTGATAGTGATATCTATATGAAAGTTCCTGAAGGACTCAAGATGCCAAAGGCATTTAATTCAAATTCACGAGAACAATACTCGATCAAATTAAATAAGTCCCTATATGGCTTGAAACAATCAGGGCGCATGTGGTATAATTGTCTTAAAGAATATTTGTTGAAAGAAGGGTATAAAAATGACCCGATATGCCCATGCATTTTTATAAAAAGATCGAGAAACGAATTTGCTATAATTGCTGTTTATGTTGATGATATCAACATTATTGGAACTCCTGAAGAGATTTCAAAAGCAATTAATTGTTTAAAGAAAGAATTTGAATTGAAAGATTTGGGTAGGACAAAATTTTGTCTTGGATTACAAATTGAGTACCTGAATGATGGGATTTTTGTATATCAAGAAACTTATACAAAGAAGGTCCTAAAACGATTTTATATGGATAAGTTACATCCATTTTGTACTCCAATGGTTGTAAGGTCTTTGATAAAAGAAAAAGATCCATTCTAACCCCAAGTAATTAACGAAAAAGGTGTAGAACAATTACTTGGTCTAGAAGTACCATATCTTAGTGCTATTGGGGCACTAATGTATCTTGCTAATCACACAAGACTTGATATAACATTTGCTATTAATTTATTAGCAAGATATAGTTCTGCACCAACACAAAGGCATTGGAATGGTGTAAAGCGTATTTTTCATTACCTCAGAGGTACTATGCATATGGGGTTATATTATTCAAATGTATCTAAACATGAACTGATTGGTTATTCAGATGCTGGATTTATGTCTGATCCACATGATGGAAAATCACAAACAGGTTATGTATTTACATGTGGAGGTACAACAATTTCATGGCGATCTATGAAACAAACTATATCAGCCACTTTATCTAATAATGCAGAAATCCTAGCAATGCATGAAACAAGTCGAGAATGTATGTGGTTGAGGTCAGTAATTCATCATATACGAACTACTTGTCATTTATCTTCTGGTAAAATGGTTCCAACAGTTCTATATGAGGATAATACTGCATGTATTGCCCAACTTAAAGAAGGATACATCAAGGGCGATAGAACGAAGCATATTTCACCAAAATTTTTCTTTACTCGTGATCTTCAACAGAATGGTGAAATAGATATCCAGCAAATCAGTTCAAGTGAAAATTTGGCACATTTATTTACCAAGTCACTTCCAGAAGCAATCTTTGAGAAGCTTGTCTATGGTATTGGTCTTCGAAGACTCAAAGATCTCAACTGATGTTATCAGGGGGAGTAATACTGATGTTGTCAATAAAGGGAGTTGATACACGTTGTACTCTTTTTCCCTTATCTAGGTTTTGTCCCACTGGGTTTTCCTAGAAAGGTTTTTAATGAGGCAGCATTGGATAGTGTATCAATGAATGATGTACTCTTTTCTTTGGCTAGGTTTTTATCCCACTGGGTTTTTCCTAGTTAAAGTTTTTAATGAGGCACATTCATAAATGGACATCCAAGGGGGAATGTTATGAATATACTGATTATGTGGATGTCCATTGACTCCCGATCTCCAAATATTACAAGATGACATGAGACCCACGCATGGTACCATACATAGTAGTTTACTATTTGGTGGGACTCACACACAAAATTATACAACTCACGGGAATGCATTCCCGTGAGTGTACAGTTATGTAATTAGGGGAATATTGCATCAAATGACCCAAAGTGGAAATTACACTAAAGGCCCATTTTCCTTCTATAAATAGAGGCCTTCTGTAAACATTCAAAATACACTGAAATGAGAACTTCTCTCTACTCTCTCTCTCTCTCTAAAATCTCTTATTTTTGTATTTACTTTTCATCAGTTTTATATTAGCTTTTTAATTATCGAAGGTAAATCAAAGGAGAATCCTTGTTTTTATATGACTACTAAATCTAAAAGTGATATATCCGTTAGATTTTTTAATACTCCCTCTGGTCCTTATTATAAGACACCAACTACCAAAATATTTTGATCCTTATTATAAGGCACTAACTACTTTTAACCAACTTATTTATTATTATTTTCCAATTATACCCTCATTTTTAACTAACTCTTTAAATTCACATTATTAAAGTAGGGGATAAATTGGAAATATTTATTATTTCTGAACCAATTTAATGACTTAATTCCATTTCTTGGTTTGTGAGAAATGGTGGTTGGTGTCTTGTAATAAGGACCAGAAGGAGTAGTTATATATCCTAGAGATGTGTTTACATCTTCTAGTTTGATTAAACATAATCAACTATCTTGAACATATATATAATGTTTATAAGATTGCATGATGATTTTTTTATCAAAGGATTATAGGATTATTTTCTTGTCCACGGATTAATGATTATTAATCACTTCCTAAACTGGCAAACTTAACATTATAATAAATTTATTTTTTTGTTTCAATATTTCATATCGATAATAAAATATTAAAATTAAACTAATACCACACTAGTTCTTGATTATTGACCGAAGCCAAGGTAATTGAGGGACCTCAATTCTATGGTTCAAAGCTAAATTGTTAATATTTTAGGGTTTCTAAAGGTTACATCCAAGTCAAATGATTAATGATAAATTCAAGCTAGCAATATATTTTTCGAGATATATCTACCTAAATTGGTTAACGCTTCATTTTAAAAGACCTTAAATATATCTATCAAGATATTATATTTATACATATAGAATTAGAATAATAAATGTGACACTAATTTGCGAATGTGGACAAGTCTTTCAATTGTGGCCTCCAAATTTGTTTGATTTACAAAGAGTTAGGGTGTGAAAGTACATATAAAATTTAGGTTTAATGTTTCACTTTTATTGTAAAAATATTTTTTCTGATTACTCACATAAAGTAGGTCCCATTATAATTACATAAAGTAGGTCCCATTATAAAAAAAAGAAAGAGAAGCAATATATTTTTTCTACTTTAGCTTGAAACCTTTACTCTTTTGGCAACGTATAACTCACGTTTTGGTGTGGGAGGAAGCCATCTCTTCCAGATCTACAATCACGTCACTCCCTGGTGCCTTTAATTGGTCTGTTGAAGTCTAATGGAAAACTTGTGTTGGTGGGTGCACCTGAAAAGTTTTTGGAAATTTAACTTCGTCCTTTTCAAATAATATATCAATCATTTCAATTTTATTTTCTCACAATTAATTTTAATTTTTTATTATTTTTTTCATAACAAAATTAAAATATGAAATAAAAACATATTTTAAACTAAATATTTTTAAAATAAATAGAAAATATAAACAGTTCAAATAAACTGAACGATATTAATGACGTGTTATTTTGACTCTCTCTTTTTGTTAATTACTCAAATTAATAAGGATAAAAATATGAGAAATTAATGTATTATTTTATAAATAATTTGATCTATAAAATATATTTAATTAAGGTTTTTATTGTTTATTTTTTTGATAATATTTATTTTTTTTCTAAATTAAAATTTCCATTAACTCAATATATACAACTATTATGTATATGTAGTTTCAATATGATTCATGTCCTTTTCAGTCATTTCCCATCTCAACTGACTTTTCAAATAATAATTCAAACGCACCTCAGTTAAAAAAAAAAAAACCACTTTTGCAAAAAGTCAAATAGGCAATTCAAACACACATCAGTTAGCTTAATCTAACTTTTTTCTTATATGGCTTTTATAAAAGTCAGATAGCTTTTAAGCCACCACACCTACCGCCAACCCAAACAGGCCTATTGTATCCATTTTTAGGTGGAAAATCAAAGCTGGGAGGATTTTCCTTGCATGCCAAAATATTGTGATCTCACTCACTCCTTTGTCAGTGCAGGATGAGATAAGAGTTTAAACTTTAAACTCTAAAATTTATCTATAACCTATGAGACCGTTTGATGGATTTGTGTGTGTGTGTGTGTGATCTCACTCACTCCTTTGTCAGTGCAGGATGAGATAAGAGTTTAAACTTTAAACTCTAAAATTTATCTATAACCTATGAGACCGTTTGATGGATTTGTGTGTGTGTGTGGGGGGGGGGGAACACTTCTCATGTTATAGGATAAGTGTATTCTCATGTCACATATATGAAATAGTGGACCCGCATATACATATATATATATATATATACACATGAAATGGTGAGAAGTGAGAGAAAATAAAGAAGAATCCTCATTTTTTTATGACTTGTAGATCTAAAAGTCATAGTTATATACCTAGAGATGTGTGTACATCTTTTAGTTTGATTAAACATAATTAACTATTTGAAACATATATCTAATGTCTATTGGATTACATAATGATTTTTTTATCAAAGGGATTATATGATTATTTTCTTACCCTCGGATTAATGATTCTTAATTGCTAACTAAACCAGCAAACTTAATTATAATAAATTTTATTATTTTGTTACAATATTTCATATCGATCATAAAGCTATTAAAATTAAACTCAATGCAGTAGTTCTTGATTATTAGCCGAAGCCAAGGTAATTGAGGGACCGCAATTCTACGGTTCAGAGCTAAGTTGTTAATATTTTAGGATTTCTAAAAGTTACATCCAAATCAATGATTAATGATAATATTCAAGCTAGTAATATATTTTTTGAGATATATGACCTTAAATATATCTATCGAGATATTATATTTATACATATAAAATTAGAATAATAAATGTGGCTCTAATTTGTGTATGTGGATAAGCCTTTCAATTGTGGCCTCCAAATTTGTTGAAGTGTGAAAATATATATAAAATTTTTGTCAAAGTGCACCAACGTTAAATACCTTTTACAGGGGTAAAAGTAACTATAAATTTTGAAAAATGGAGCACAAGTAAATATGATAGCGAACTTTAAAAAACTGGAGCACAAGTAAACATAACCGTCAAAGTTAACATAATACCCTTATTTCTTGTGGTGAGGTCCACAGTATTATTCTAAATATACCAAAGTGCCCCCAAATAGAAAAACCTCATCCTCCCAACCTCTGATTCTTCAATCTAAATAGTTCTTTTTTAACAACATCAAGAAACCTAATGGCCAAATTATACCTTGCAATTTGAATGCCAAAATGATTGTATAAATGACTTTTCTTTTTTACAATTTGACTTTTGTAAAGTTAAGATTGGGTAAAAGTTATATTGTATTATATGTGATTTATATTTGAATTGGTAATAATATGAGTGACTTTTCTAAAACCGAAACCTATTTTGATGATTATTTTGAAAAGTAAGTTTAGAAGAAAAATAACCAAGAAAATGAGGTGAATATTATTAAATAATACTATATATTATATGTATATATATTGTGATAATTATGAGATAAAAAGTAAAATTATAATTATAAAAAAGTGAAATAAGTTAACTTGGAAAATGTGACAATGCTAAAATACATAATTAAATATAGTTAATGATTAAAAAATTTCATATATAAGGATTTATAATAATGACTAGAATAGAATTTAAATTAAAAAAATAAGACCCATCATCTTTATTTCATAAATTACTTTTGTCTCTCCATAGTGAAAAAACCAAAAGCAAAAAATTTGGCTTATTTTTTAAATTGTATGGTTTTCAAAAGTCCAATTAAAAAAAAAAAGAAAGTCATGCCAAACACTTAAAAGAAAAAACGAAAGCATCTAATTTGACTTTTGCCGCTTGTGGCTTAAGAATCCGTTTGGATGAGTTTTTTCTATAAAAAAAATCATTTTTTTCAAAAAATAAGGTTTTTTTTTTGTTAATTTATGTGTTTTGATGAAAGCTTTGAAAAAAGAAAAAAGAAAAATTAAAGTAACAAAAAAGCCCAAAATTCTCTTTTTCTTTTAAGTTTCAATTTGAAGCTTGAAAAAAAGCAACTACTAAAGAAGAGAGAGAAAAAAAAAATATAAAGATCAATTTTTTGATTTTCCACAAAATAACAACCAATACCCTTGTCTATACTCCTTCTCCTTTGCTACTCCCTCTTCTTGGCACCATCATGGTCTACATGAGCCCTATTGGATGGGTTTTTACAAAAAGGACTTTTTCGGTAAGTATTGCTTTTTAAAAAAGTTCTTTAATTAAAAATTAAAACTATTTTACATTGGATGCACCATTTAAAAAATGCTTTTAAATAAAAAAAAGTTGTTCTGGTGTTAAAATAGAAAAACACTTTTTTTTTTATTAGTAAAATTATTGAAGTTGACATATAAAAACACTTCCTAACCATTTTTTTTTTGGACAAACACTTCTTAACCATATGAATTATATAATAATGGTCCTGTTTGGGTAGACGGTAGGAGTGGTGACTTAAAAGCTATCTGACTTTAAAAAAAACTCGGTAGGAAAAAGTCAGGTTATTGATAATGATGTGTGTTTGGATTGATAGTAGTAGAAGTGACGTGACCCATATCAAAAAGTTAAGAACTTTTTAGGAAAAGCAAAGAAGTGAAGTTTTTTCTTTAACGGGCTTTTTGAGCTTTAAGTTAAGTAAATTTAAGCTCAACCCAAAAGGACCCAAAATTAGTTAGCAATGTTAATTAACTTTTTTTTCAAAATTATCACAAAAAAAAAAAAACTCAAAAAGCTTGTAATCCAAACACGTTGATTTATTGGTGGCGTTAAAAAAATCATTTTAGAGATGCATTAGATGGAATGGATTTCAACATGTGGTAATTTAATGGTGCTACAAATGTCAAAATCTATTGCACCTACTTTATAAGTATGCTAGAGGATGCTTTTCTTAGTTGCATGTAGAAGTCAGCAGAGACGCAGTTTTTGTTTTTATGATCAAAATCCTTCTTATAATATATACCTAAGTAATAAAAAGGAATGAGTTTTTTTTCCCAAAGTGCCCCTTTTTAGGAAACTATTTATCAAAATGCCCCTACTTTCAAACTATTTCCCATTATGCCCTTCCCTGGAAACATATTCCCTGTCTACCCCCATTTAGTCGACTAAAATGGGGGTTTAATTTTTTTTTTTGAAAACTATTGACATTTAGTTGACTAAATCCCAGGATTTAGTCGACTAAATGTCGACAGTTCAAATTTTTTTTCAATGAGCTCGACATTTAGTCGACTAATGGATAAAAATAGTAGATAGTAGATTAATTATAAAAGAATAATAATAATAATAATAATAATAACAATATTAGGAAAGCAATAATGAGGTGAATAAAATATATTAGAGATTATAGGATTTGATATAAGGTATCCCTAAATAATAGGATCTAACCAATTAACAGGTAGGGAATATATGTATATGTTATATTATTATCATATAATAATAATAATAATAATAATGATGATGGATAATAATGATAATAATAAAAGTCGTGGGCATTCAAAAAAAATTGAGGCCTCGACATTTATTTAATCTCTTTTCTTATTTATTATCACTATCTTTTATTTATCCATTTTATTTTGCCATCAATATTATAAATTAAATAATATTAGAATTAGTTAGTGTTATGTTTGTAGAACACAAATGTGTAGCCCTAGGTGGACTATCATATTGATATAGGATCTGATAGCTCTCCTCTAGGTATCCATGGATGAGATACCAAGAAGGATAGGAGATTACAGAGCACAAACATATGGGGGTGGGGTGTGTGCTCTGTATCTGCTGAAAGTAAAGAGATAGGGAGAAGAGCTTGTGTACCTTAGGGTTTTAGTCCTATTTGAAAAATAGGAACAAATCACCAAAAGGGGGGTGAATTGGGGATTTGAAAAATTCTTTTGCAAGATTTTGGAAATTAATCGCAGGAGTGCATAAGTGCAGAGAATGTGAGAGAAGAACAAGACACAACAAGATTTATACTGGTTCGATCTAATTCCTTGACCTACGTCCAGTCCCCAGACTCTCTGGGATTTTCACTATCACTTTCAATCAGTTACACACTCTGTACTCGAAAGTTATCCTCTCACTAGGATACACTCCCCCTTACAAGTTGTACACTGATATCACAACTACACACTCTGTACTCAGGATGATCCTTTCTCTAGGACTCACTCCCCATTACAAGTTGTAGTTGTACAACCAATCTCCAAGTCCCCCGACTTGAGATTCTTTACAATCAAATGATTAATAGAAACAAACTCTCTCTAAGAGCAGATATTGATAAACACTGAAGCTCAAATCTCTCAGATAATTTACAGAAGAATGAATACTAAAATCTCAATGTTGCTCACTGTAAATGTCTTGTATATTGTCTATGTATGTTCTTCTTCGAATCCGAGTCATATTTATAGCTGTTGAAGTTCATTTTGAATGAAGAACATAGCTGTTGGAAGAGCACTATGAATTTTGACCGTTTAAGCTCCACTCTCAGAAACTAGTTGTTGAGAATCCACTAAAATCTTCTTGATGGATGGATTCTGCTTTTGTCTAATCTGTTGTAGACATTCTTGCAATGTGGGACTTAATTAATATGAAGATAATGTTGATGTCCCTGTGTTGTAATGAGTTGTGCTTAAAGTTGTAATTATTTAATCCAAGTTGGAGCACTTTATAAGACAACATATTCTCTCTCTCTCTTGCTTTACAGCTCATTGTCTGAATCTTCATTGTTTCCTTCAATAAACCATCTGAAACTTGCTAACAAACTGGTTAAAAGACGTTAGGAATAATAGCAATTAAAGATATGAAGTATTAAGATCATTCAAATGGTTTTCACAAATTCACGCCATCTGATTTTTCAAATCTGTGTGTTACAAACTCGAGTTTACAAGCCCAGACTCGAGTTTGGAGTTCATCTAGAGAGCATCTTGTTTTGAAAAGGTTCCTAAACTCGAGTTGATTAGTGACTGACTCGAGTTTGGTTCTTACAAAGAGGAAAGTCGTGAGTTGCTCTTGAATGAAGTTTTGAACACAATGCTAAACTCGAGTCATTTAGTGACTGACTTGAGTTTGAAGCTTTTATGAAAATCTTGAGTTTAAGTTCAGAGCTTCAAAACTGGAGTTTAGAAAACGCAAACTGGAGTTTACAAAACCTGAAATGTTACTTAGCTCTTTGTATAGTCCAGACTCGAGTTTTGATATACAAAACTCGAGTTTCAGTATAAACTGAAACTTTTGAAAAATCTTTATAAGTGTAAACTGGATTTTTCAAAATAGTCATTTACTCGAGTGCTTTCTGTTTGAGCTAAACTCGAGTCTCCAAAACCTAGACTCGAGTTTCAGTGAAAACTAAAACATTGAAATAACTTTGAAGGCTCAAACTGGAGTTTTCATTTTCAAGACTGGAGTTTAGAAATCATGTAATAGCTCGAGTATTTTCAAATAATCCTAAACTCGAGTTTCCAGAAATTTGACTCGAGTTTCAGTGTACATTGAAACTTTGAAAACTTTTCATTTAAGTACAAACTGGAGTCACTGAAACTTAAACTGGAGTTTAGAAAACAAGTATCAACTCGAGTATCTTTGTTTATGCCAAAACTCGAGTCTACATAATCTAGACTCGAGTTTCCAGTGAAAACTGAAAACAGAAAGGCTATTCAATTTGGTAAACTGGAGTTTGAAACTGGAGTTTAGAAAACTTGATAAAACGTTGAAGCTTTTGTTTGGTCTTAAAACTCGAGTTTCCAAAACATAGACTCGAGTTTACAAGTCTTTTGAACTTTTTAGCATTTAAACTTTCTTGTAAACTGGAGTTTCTCAGAATCAAAGGTAGAGTTTGGAAACAAGTTGAAATTCGAATGTCACTGCCTTTGATCTAAACTCGAGTTTATAAATACAGACTCGAGTTTACAACTTTTAGAAACTTTGATTGCTCTCTGTAACTCTGCAAACTCGAGTTTGCCTATGCAAACTGGAGTTTGGCTTTCTTTGTTAAAAACTGAGCTTCTGTCTATCAAGTCCAAACTCGAGTTTAGCTACCTAAACTCGAGTTTGCCTTAAACAGAAAGTTTTACAACTTTCAAAGACAAACTTCAAATTAAGTTTACAATTGTCAGTTATCATCAAAACACCTAGAGAACTAACACTATTTATAGAAATACCTTAGGGTTAGGGTTTGAGCAGTTGGGCCTCATGTGCCTCTAAGCCCAATTGCTTAGCCTCCACCTGTGAGCCATATTCTGGGTTCGTAATAGTTGCCCCAGCCCAGTAGTTCAGGTATCCGAGCTGCCAGAATGTATTAATTGTGTTGTTTGCTTTTTTAGCGATTTTCCTCGGGATAATTAGCCGATCTATGTTCCTGCATTTACACTATGTAAGTAAATCACAATTAATGAAAAAGCTTACTATTATGCTTTTTGAATATTTGTCGGAGTTCGATTTCCGTTCTGGTTTGCATCAATTCTAGTTATTGATAATCATACTTTCCATTAATTCCTCGTTGTCCACATTTTGTTGCCCCCCAGCCTGGTAGTTCAGATCTCTGAGTTGCCAGTATGTGGTTGTCGTAATTACTTTCATGCTTATCCGAGATTCCGGGTTCACATGCTCTAACACTGAGATTCCGGCTTTATATACTTTGATCCTGAGATTCCGGGTTAATATATTTTATTCCCGAGATTCCGGGTTAATACACTTTAATCCCGAGATTTCGGGTTACTATTCTTTAATCCCGAGATTTCGGGTTTATGATTTTGTAAGGCTGAGATTTCAGGTTTATATTCTAAGCCCGAGATTCCGGGTTGATATTCTTTACTTGTTTGCCTTGATCTTGGTTATTGAGAACATGTTAATTCAATAACAACATTCAAAAAACCAAGATAGCATTTGGAAATTCATGTACACCACAAAGGCTTTCATTTCCTCATTTCATATCATCATGACAACTTAAATGTTAGAACGCTCAAAAAACCAAGATAGTATTATTCGCCTTGATCTTGGTTATTGAGAGCGTGTTTTTTCAATAACAACGTTTAAAATACCAAGATAGCATTTGGAAATTCATGTATACCACACAGGCTTTCATTTCCTCATTTCATATTGTCGTGGCAACTTAACAGCTGTCCACATTCTGCCCCCTAGCCTGGTAGTCCAATTTTTTGGGCTGTCAGGGTGCATTGATTTTAAAATCGGATCTCATGTCCGAATTTTATTTTCATTCCAACAATAAGTTGATTATGAACTCAAACATACGTTTAAAGTTCCTATTTATTGACTTGGCCAAAGTCAAAAATATGCTCGCAGTCTGCTAATGTTCGTTTGGTATTAAAACCAGGTAAAATATTTTGTGCATACTTTATTTAATCTGCCACATTACATTCCGGTATTCCAGAATTCAAACCGGAGTAAAGGCAATCCGTCACATGCTCAAGCTCAGCTTTTAGCCGACGTTTTGAACAAATCGACCTGATCAGGGTCAGCATGATAGTCCGCTTCATTACCCCAGAATACAAAATTGTGATGCATCATACTTTATCCGAGGTCCAATTAAGGAGTACAGATTTAACTGTTCATTCATATGAACATTAATTGACCTGATTCATGAAAACGGGTTTGTTTACCCGGAATTCAGTCATTTCAAATAGGCTTAGCGGCATTACCATAACAATATGGTTTATGAAAACGAGCTTATTTACCCGAATTCCACCACTTAAATGGACTTGGCGGTATTGTCATCGCAACATGATTTCTGAAGACGGGTTTGCTTACTCGAATTCAATCATTTAAATAGACTTGGCGACATTGTCGTCGCATATATTGCCATAGCAATTGACTCCACCGGAGCTTGTATAGACTCGTGACCATGTTGCCTCATATATTTACATGGAGCCTGGATTTTAACTAGATTAAGTTAATCCGAGGTCCGCCTTCAATAACTTTCACGGAGCCCGGCTTTTAACGAGATTCCGTTTAACCCAGGTCCGTCTTTAAACCCAATCCAGTGGAGGATCTCCTGCACCCTAGGCTTTCTTTTAACATATAAAATTGCATAAAATGCTATTATCAGATAAATATTTCAAGCAGTGTTTGATGTACCCCATTTAGTGATTGATAAGTTGAACATCATGTAGTGTTCATGAGAAGAAGGTTTCTAATCATCATAATAACCATATTAATGAAATTCTGTATATTGAATGCATCTATCCTTTGTTATGCCGAGAAGAAAGAAGCATTCATCATAAAAGTAGTAAGGATTTTCTTGCATCCATTGAAAAATTTGCACCAGCATGCCCATAAGAGCAATCAGATGCTTTCAAGATAATATTCAGCAGAAGAAGAAGAAAAATCAACTTTGCAGAAAATGCAATTATGCCCCGCAAAAATATTAAAAAATCGCACTTTGGTCCCCCAAAGCAACTTTTTGACTTTACAGAAAGGTCCCTGGTCAAAACTTCTGTTTTGATCAAGTTTATTCAGTTCCAGAGGCTACAACGAGATGGGGAACAGATGCATACCTCGGCATAAACGACCTCGGCATCTCACAGCTTCATGGTCTCAGCATAGCCGCATTTGGGACCTTTCGAAAGCTTGGCATCTCGATCTTTTTACATCTCAGACCAGGATTCATGTTGGCATTTCGGAATTTGATCAATCTCGATCATAGAGCCGAGATTACAGTTCATCGATGCATCCAAGCATCTCGGCATCTTGGAGTCCCAGAAACTTGGCACCTTGACTTCTTGGGATCTCGACACCTTGGCACACCCCGTCAAACACTCTGCATGCAGGAAAGCTTGACAGGAATATGGAACGAAGTTGGTTCTGCTGTCTTTGCTTCGATGAGTATAATGCCATTATCCTGATGGGTACTTCTCTTCATCTGATCCCTCTGGAAAACTCCTGAGATCCGAAATTGATCCCTCTTAGAAACTTCACTTGCGCTTTCAATATTGCCTCTCTTCGAATACATAGTACCAAGGGCATGACTTACACATAAAGCATTATCTAGTCTCATTTTAATTGCATAAGCTTGGAATTGCTTTCCTTGTTCGACTGATGCTAATGAAGAAGCACAAGCATTAATGATACTAGAAAAGGTAAACTCATTTGGCTTAATCCCTTCCCTTAACAGCTGGAGGAAGACTTTAGCATTTTCTTCAATCTCACCTGTTTGTGCCTATCCTGCATAAGCATCTAGAAGGTTGTTCTCATGCAAAACCTGCATTTTGCATTGCACTTGCAACCCTGAAATGCCTTTTAGCTTTTACGGGTCACTTCCTTCCCCTTAATATCATTCTTCCATCTATCTAGATTTTGAATACTCTCTCCGGTCCTAATTATAGGACATATTTAACCGATTTTGGGGAGATTAAGGAGAGGAGTTAAATTAGTTAATTTTACTTATTTGCCTAAAATGCCCTCATGTAAATTTTAAATGACATCAATAAAAGTAAATTTACAATACTTAGGACATATATGTGTGTGTGTCTATATACATATGTGTGTGTGTATACACACACACATGTAAGTATTTATTTATATATGCATATAACTATACACACAGACCCCCTGTGACATATACACAAATGCACACACATATTTTTTTATATATATGTATATATTTGTGTGTGTGTGTGACAAACCCCCCTCCCGGTGCACATATACACAAATGCACACACATATTTTTTTATATGTATTTATATATTTGTGTGTATGTGTCTATATACACATATAGATATATGTGTGTGTTTATATATATATATATGTATATGTATATATATAGTGTGTGTGTGTACATATATATACATATCTTTGGGTGTGTTTGTGTATATGTATATATGTGTGTGTATTTACAAATTAACGTTAGCTAATCGATAAACAAATTAAAATCTAATAATTAGAAGTTTCACTAACTATAAGAGTCTTCGCACCCACGTGCATATACTCACAAAAAACTCAACATACTTGAGTGAATAAAATAGGGGTGTTTTAGGAAGAAATTGTCAAAAATTAAAATTTTGTCCTATAATAAGGACCAAATTCAACTCCCAAATGTTGTCTTATAATTAGGACCGGAGGGAGTACATATTGACAAAGGTTGTCTTCAAAACTACATTCATTACATTCATTTCAACACCGAATATGAATATATGTGTATGTAGTATCTTCCCATAACTCAAACCAATAAAACAAGAGGCACTTAAGAGTGTAATGAAAATGAACTCATTTGAATAAGTTGATGCTTCAGTCATTTGAATGTAACCAGGATTGGTAAGCCTCTCAGAGAAGTCGATCTGTTTAGCAGCCTTGACATGCTTTGAAGCAACCGCTTGCCCCATTCATTTTCACAGCCATGGCATTTAGATGCACGAAGGAAATAGCGAAAGACATACCCCAAGTCCTCGTCGGAGAGAAGGAGATCGGGGGTGAGCTTAGGTCTGTATCTTGGGAGCTTCTTAAACTTGCCGGCCATCTTGCAAATAGAAGATGCACCAGACCTTGGAACCTCGGTCCTCATAGCATCTCGACATCTCGACATTTATGCATCTATGAATCTCGGCATCTCGTGTCGGGAATGTGCAAGTTTCCCAGAGTGCTGCCTAGGTGTCGTTCACACTGGATGGTCTCTCGGCATCTCAACGTCTCAGCATTCCTAGAGGCATTTCGACCTTGGCTTATACTGGAGCATCTCGGTTCTGCCTCTGCCGGATTTGAGCATAACAAGGCATCTCACTATGCCAACCTCCACCCAGGACCATCTCAAACTATGATCTCGGATCTCGGCGCTATATCTCGTTCTTGTGACAGCATCTCGATGATTCACGTGCATGCAGAAACTCGGTAGTTATCATCTCAGATTTGCAACTTGGCCTATATGCTTTTTTGCCTTTGGTTGTTTTCCGAACATAGTGTATCTGCCAAAGCCCTTGCTTCCAATCAGGATGTAGCTCGACCAGGCTATAGAACTTGATCTCCCCTCATTACGTTATACTTTTAACAGATTTTCTAAACCCAGTTCTCCCAAGCCAATCAATCCAGAGAGTGTTTTAACTCAAAAGGGTTGTGAACAAAGTATTGTTTGACTCATATATCTCAGCCTTAACTGAGACGCAAGTCTTGAGGATAAAAGAGATAGAGAATACAAACGTTGACTATTGATCTCGGGCTGAATGCTGGCGACTTCACAGCCATGCATGTCGACTTCAATTAACTCGACGGAGTTTGTAAGATTTACCTCAGCTCTGAAGCTTCACATTTGGTACAACAAATCACCTCCTAGTCATGCTAAAAGATGAAATGCCGGATTCCATTTGCTGCTGTGAGCATCTCAGGCATCTCCCATCTTGGTTATTTCATATAGATGATCTCGACCATTGCATGAAGGCCGAATTTGATCCCGGGCAACAACTTCTGGGCAACTTCTTACATTTAGAGGTGGAATTAATAAACACCATAGTCTATTATTCTCTCCCTAGCCGTCACCGTGACAATGAGAGAGCACCAAATGAAGACCATACGAACACAAAAAATGAAGAGTCAGCCTGCCATAGAATCAAAGCCGCAATGCCAACTTTGCTGATTGCAATAGCCTCCATTCTCCACAGAGAAAATTGAAAACTTCTCAAAATCCTCATGCTGCTTCGCAACTTTATTAGATTTCAAGCATGAACCCGGTTGTGCGAAGCGATTGGGTTAAGGCGATTTTTAAGACTAGTAAGGTCAGCTTGAAGATCAGTCGCCAAGGTTTTGGGATGGGAAATCCAGGCACAGGCCTCCATTACACAACGTTACTGCTTCGCTACGCATCCAGTGAATCAAAGGGGAAAGTTTGCTTCACAAACCTTGACTGTAAATCTCTGTGATTGCTCATTTGGTTGCGAGAATCAGAAATTTACCGAATCCCCTACCTGGCGCGCCAATGTTCTGTTTGTCGAACACAAATGTGTAGCCCTGATGGACTAGAATATTATATAGGATCTGGTAGCTCTCCTCTAGGTATCTATCGATGAGATACCAAAAAGGATAGAAGATCACAGAGCACAAATATAAGGGGGTGGGGTGTGTGCTCTGTGTCTGTTGAAAGTAAAGAGGTCAGGAGAAGAGTTTGTGTACCTTAGGGTTTTAGGTCCTATTTATAGAGGTACCTTAGGGTTAGGGTTTGAGCAGTTGGGCCTCATGTGCCTCCAAGCCTAATTGTTTAGCCTCCACCTGTGAGCCATATTCTGGGTCCGTAACAGTTAGTCAGATCCTACTATTTAGGAACAAATTAATTCAAATCTTATTATTTAGGAATAAGTTGGATCATATCATTATCTTCTTGATTTCATGATTTCATAATAATAATAATAATAATCCATTATTATTATTATTATTATTATTATTATATGATAATAATATAACATATACATATATTCCCTACCTGTTAATTGGTTAGATCCTATTATTTAGGGATACCTTAGATTAAATCTTATAATCTCTAATATATTTTATTCATTTCATTATTGCTCTCCTAATATTGTTATTATTATTATTATTATTCTTTTATAATTAATCTACTATCCACTATTTTTATCCATTAGTCGACTAAATGTCAGGCTCATTGAAAAAAAATGATAGGTTTGGATATTATTATCAAAATAGCTTTTTGAGGGTAAAATTTACCAAAAAGGACATTAGTTTTGGTAAAATTACAGATAAAGGATAAAGTTGTATTTTAAATATTATAAACATTAAATTTTATAATAAATACCAAAAATTACATAAAATTGTTAGAAAAAAATATTTCTATCATTAATAAATCATTTAACATGATAAAAATTAGATTTAACATTTATATTAATAAATTATATAAACAAAAATAATTTTAACATATAAAAATTAATTAATTAATCAATCAATTTTTGGCCTAACTTGATTTTTAATTATTAGTTAATTACCAAAGGCCTATAGCTATTCTTATTTACGATTTTTAATTCTTATTCATCATCATCTTCTTCCCTTTTTAGCTCTCCTTTTCTCTCATCCTCCGAAAAGCTTCATTCTCATAATCATATCAAAATCATCTCTTTCATATCTTACCAAAACGTTGATGTCCCGTCCAAGACTAGCAAAGAAGCTTCAACCGGCAAAGAAGGCATGAAGGAGCTTCTCTAATAGAATCCAATCCAAAGTCAATGAGCTCAATATTCACAGAGCAATCAGTAGTACAATTCAATGCCTGGTTTCAACATTCTATTCTTTCCGACACTTTTTATCTCCACCAAAGTTCATCGTCCTCGTCCTCTTCCCACTAGACCTTACTCTTATTATAACTCCTCCTCTACTAACTACCATGTTCAGCAACACGAGAACTTCAATGCCATACGTATAGATGACCTTTTTGCAGAGCCTTCAGCTTCTTCATCTTCATCTTCTTTAATTTTTCTTTATCTGCTTCTTCTGAGTATGTGGCTAGAGGGGAAATGAGAAGCAGAGGCAAAATAGAGATGGGAAATCAAGATTTGGTTGGCAAGGGAGAAAGCAGCAAGGGGTTAGATACTTTAGAAGATGAGAAGAGAGGATGAAGATTAGCAGAGAAGGAGTCACGAATCTGAAGAGAAGGAGAGTCACAGATCTGTGAGAGGAAGAAGACGCAGGAGAGTTATGGACGATGTGTCGGGAGAGAGAAAGAAAAGCTGCTTCTAAGGATATAATTGGAGGGCTTTTTTGGGTTTTTGTTTTCAGGTGGGTCCCACTTCTGCAAAGACACTCTGAAAATTGAAAAAAAGTTGGTTTTTTGGAAAACCTAGGTTTTGAAGCGAAAACCTAGGATTTGGATTCAGAATTGATTTTGAAAAAAAGAGAGGTGTTTATCAAACTTTTGCCAAAACCTAGGTTTTGTTATTTGCCAAACACCCTCTAAACATAACGGTCAAAGTTAACATAATACCCTTATTTCTTGTGGTGAGGTCCACACTATTATTCTAAATATACCAAAGTGCCCCCAACTAGAAAAACCTCCTCCTCTCAACCTCTGATTCTTTAATCTAAATAGTTCTTTTTTAACAACATCAAGAAACCTAATGGCCAAATCAGACCCTGCAATTTGAATGCCAAAATGATCGTATAAGTGACTTTTTTTACAATATGAAATTTTTTACAATTTGACTTTTGTAAAGTTAAGATTGGGTAAAAGTTATATTGTATTATGTGTGATTTATATTTGAATTGGTAATAGTATAAGTGACTTTTCTAAAACTGAAACCTATTTTGATGATTAATTTGAAAAGTAAGTTTAGAAGAAAAATAACCAAGAAAATGGGGTGAATATTATTAAATAATACTATATATTATATGTATATATATTATGATAATTATGAGATAAAAAGTAAACTTATAATTATAAAAAAGTGAAATAAGTTAACTTGGAAAATGTGGCAATGCTAAAATACATAATTAAATATAGTTAATGATTAAAAAAAATTCATATATAAGGATTTATAATAATGACTAGAATAGAATTTCAATTAAAAAAAATAAGACCCATCATCTTTATTTCATAAATTACTTTTGTCTCTCCATAGTGAAAAAACCAAAAGCAAAAAAATTGGCTTACTTTTTAAATTGTATGGTTTTCAAAAGTCCAATTAAAAAAAAAAAGTCATGCCAAACACTTAAAGAAAAAATGAAAGCGTCTAATTTGACTTTTGCTGCTTGTAACTTAAGAATCCGTTTGGATGGGTTTTTTCTATAAAAAAAATCATTTTTTTCAAAAATAAGGTTTTTTTCCTTTTAAAATTTATTTTTTTTGATGAAAGATTTGAAAAAAAGAAAAGAAAAATTAAAGTAAGAAAAAAGCCCAAAATATTCTTTTTCTTTTAAGTTTCAATTTGGAGCTTGAAAAAAGGCAACGGCTAAAGAAGAAAGAGAATAAAAAAAATAAACATCAGTTTTTTTATTTTCCACAAAATAACAATCAATACCCTTGTCTATACTCTTTCTCCTTTGCGCCATCTATACTCCTCCTCCTTCGCACCATCATGGTCTATATGAGCCCTATTGGATGAGCTTTTACAAAAAAGGACTTTTTTGGGTATGTATTGCTTTTTAAAAAAGTTCTTTAATTGAAAATTAAAACTATTTTACATTTGAATACACCATTTAAAAAATGCTTTTAATTTTTTTTTTAAAAAAAGTTGTTCAGGTGTTAAAATAGAAAAACACTTTTTTTAATTAGTAAAATTATTGAAGCTGACATATAAAAACACTTCTTGACCATATGAGTTACATCATAATGGGCTTGTTTGGGTTGGCGGTAAGAGCAGTGGCTTAAAAGCTATCTGACTTTAGAAAAAAACTTGGTAGGAAAAAAGTCAGATTATTGATAATGATGTGTGTTTGGATTGATGGTAGTAGAAGTGGCGGGGCCCATATAAAAAAACTGAGAGATTTTTGGAAAAAGTAAAGAAGTTAAGCTTTTTTCTTAACAGACTTTTTGAGCTTTTTCAACTTTAAGTTAAGTAGATTTAATTTCAACTCAATCGGATCCAAAATCAGCTGACAACGTTAATTGACTTTTTTTTTTTCAAAATTATCACAAAAAAAAACTCAAAAAACTTGTAATCCAAACAAGTCCATTTATTGGTGGCGTTAAAAAAATCATTTTAGAGATGCATTAAATGGAATGGATTTCAACATGTGGTAATTTAATGGTGTTACAAATGTCAAAATCTATTGCACCTACTATATAAGTAGGCTAGAGAATGCTTTTCTTAGTTGCACGTAGAAGTCAAAATTTACGTAGAGACGCAGCTCCTATTTTTATGACCAAAATCCTTCTTATAATATATACCTAAATAATAAAAAGAAATGGCATCCACATATTAAAATGTGGGTGAACAATTGAGAAAAATAATGTTTTTGGCTAATTAATGGTCACGTTGTGGGGACAATGCCAAAACATGGTTCATATGCAGCTAATCTCTCTTTTCCGTTTTCCATTCTTTGGAGGTGCTAATACAGTATTTTTTTGAGTTCCATTCAAGACCGGTCTTATTTTCAACCCACCTTACTCGGCCACATATCAAATTCTTGTTTCAGTGCATCCATTTATTTTTCATGTATTTCTTATCATAATTTTTTTCGGTAAGTTGGGACTGCTTAAGAGAAGATGTTAGGGTTTTGGAAATTAACGCCGTCGTTAAGCGGTGACGCCACAGGAGGTGGAGGGCAATCGCTACCGCAAAGACGGGAACAGTTGCTTTGGACATTTGTGGGAAAAAAGGAAACGCTTTATATGGGAAGACCGGGGCAACAAGTGTTTAAATTGAGAGTTTTTTTATCCTTTTTGTTTTGAAGCGAAATTGAAAATAATATGTAGCGTGATCCTAGTGGGAAGGGAATGTTATTTCAATTGCTATTCCTAAATGGTCTATTCAATAGTATTTAAGTTCAATGTCTGGTAAACATTTTTTTACCAATTCGGGTAGTCCATTCAATAGTTTTTAAGTGCAATTACATGTGCATATGTTTTTTTTTATACAACTATGCAAAAATCAAGCTAGCTAAACGCTAATTTAGTTAAGGGCAAAGAGTTATTATCTATACTTCTATGGTGATTGTAGTGACTCTGTTAAAAATTGTTCTATAAGCAACTCTTTTATAAGAAAATAGTTGTGTTTATATTAAGAGTTTAATGTTTCTGCCTTTGAGGGAGAAACATGTTATCTATCTCACTCACATAAAAGTGAGTGGGTCCTGCTATCTGTTAGTTATGATTAGTTTTAATGATGTCTTATATAGATGTCATTCTTAATAGCAAAAAGATTGAGTAGTATGTTTATCTTCTTCATTGATTAATTCTTAAATTTTCATGTAGAATTAATGATGTGAAGTTTACTCATGAAGGATGATCAAGAAGCATTGAATGATGAAAAGAAGAAAATCAAGGTTGGAGAGGATATAGATGAGGATAAAGAAAAGAAAGAGAAGAAAAAGAGGAAGAGGTTTAGTATAGGCTTGGCTCTTTAAGTATTGAAGAATGAAGAAGGCATAAAGAATGATGAGCTAAAGTTGAATGATGAATGACCAAGTGAAGAGATTAAAAAAAAAAAAGGAAGATCTTGTCAAAAAGATGGAGAAAAATCAATATACAAGGTCTTAGATTGATATCATAAGTCTTCACGATTAAATGGATGTTGGAGAAACTCAATTCAAAGTTAAATACAGTGAAAATCGAGTTCTGGAAGTCAATACTCGAGTTTCCAGGTCAAAACTTGAGTATTTAAGCTTACTGGAAAAATTTGCTTCTGGATGAGAAAACCTTGATTTTGAAAACCACAGTTTTGAAAACCAAGGTTTGGGTCAACTCGAGTTTTCAAGACAAATTTGAGCTATGGAGGTCAAAACTCGAGTATGGGAATCAATACTCGAGTATTGGACTTAAATATTCAAGTATCGGGTGTTTTCAACTTCTCTGGTGCGTCTAGTCCCGACAATCCTCGAGTATCCACTTCAATACTCGAGTATCAGAGCTCCTTCAGCAACTCTGCTCACTTCTGGTTCACATACAGCTTTGGGCGAGGTCTGGTAAATTGATGATATCTCCTAAACCAGACATCGGATTGAGGTGAAATCAAATTTGGTTGAAACTAGATATCCAATGTGTCATCTTGATAAAGTTTCAAGTCCAAAGAAGATCAGATGAGAGAGCTTTGAATTTCCTAAGTTGGATCAAATATTCACGCCCCACTTCAGACCAAGCTTCAGTGTTTTGAGTATAACTCATAATCTACAAATCAGAATGAACTGAAATCGGTGGCATTGGAAAAAAGACATATAAGGTTTTCCATCAAGATGTGATTCAACAAAAATGAAGATCAGACCAGAAAGAAATGTTCTTCAAAAGTTGACTGAAGATTCAGAACGTTGCAAAAAACGCTGGTTTAAGAACATCTCTCAAACATCAGATCATAATTGATAGAATCCAATGAGTTTGGATTTGAATCTTGTTGTTGTGGAAAGGAGAATCAAAGAGCTAAGTGGGGATGATTGGTTTGCTAAATATGAAGCCATATCAAGTTAGAAAGCAATCAAAGTCCAAGAAAACACGAAAACTTGAGTTTACGGATGAATACTCAAGTATAGCTCAGACAGAGTGCTATGAACGTTAGATGATCCTCAATACTCGAGTATGGGAAGCAAAACTCGAGTTTCGGGCTTACAAAAACGAATTTGTAGTAATGCTAAAAGCTCAATACTACAGTATTCAAAACAATACTCAAGTTTACAGCGAAGTATCAGAAAAATCAAAATGACGAAAATCCTGAATCTGATCCAAATCAACCAGAACCTTTCCCAAATGATCTTTAACATTTATTATCATCATTTAAATGATTTATGGGCATCTTTTTAGATGATCAAACGCGGGATTTCAGGAAGATCAAAGTTGCTGACTTGTCAAGTTGAAAAAGGGCTGAAAATAACGTCTAGTTTTCCATTTGCTAATCTCTCAACGTCCATATTCTCAACGGCTCTATTCTCAACGGTTAGAAGACCTTCATCTATAAATAAAGCTGGATTCAAAACGCAGAAAGGTGGTGGAGTGAGCTTACAATGTTATAATGCCGAAATTATGATCTGCCCACACACTTTGTTCTTCATATTTTCTTAGTTTATCATTTAGAGTGTGAAATGATCTCTAATGTACTTCAGTGTGTATCATAATCACTTCTATGAGAAAAGATGAATTGTAAATCATATTTTTCATAAGAGGTACTTAAGGCTGGGTGACCTTGAGTTGGGAAATTGATTGTAACCTTACAGGAAGTAAGGGAGAGTCTCTGTGAGAGATCGAGAAGGTTGCACAAGTACCTAGAAAAACTTGTGGGGTGTAAAGGCTTGTCTCTTGTGCCTGGATAAACAAGGAGAGTGTAAAGGCTTGTCTCTTGTGCCTGGTTAAACAAGGAGAATAGTGAAAAGCTCAGGGTGCCTGAGGACTGGATATAGGTCACGGTTCGACCAAACCAGTATAAACCATAGTTTGCAATCCTCTTCCCTTAACTCTCTATTTCCAGCATGCATGTTTGAATGATTGTTTATTGATTTATAACTCTTTAACATCATTCAAACTCATTTCAACGAATTGCGAAAAGATTTTAAAAGATTCCAAGAATTTTTATCTTTACCCAATTCACCCCCCCTCTTGGGTTCAGCCTCGTTTTTCACTATCAAGAGAAGAGAGAGAAAATAATAAAGGGACTCACTCACTTTTTTGTGATGAGGCAGATAATATGTTTTGTCTTAAAGGTAGAAACATTAAACTCTTATATTAAAGCCATTAATATATTTTGTTCATTTTGACACCAATAAATATTAATATCCATATTTACTACCTCTTCTAACTATCATAAGTATTTATCGCTCCCTTTTATAATTCAATCTCTATATTTTATATCCATAAATTATTAGTTGCCCCGATGATTTAAGAAGTTATAATAATAAAAATTTAGCCCATAAATTAAAAGGTTATTATAATCATAATTCAAACTAAATCTATACCTTTCCAGAAATATAATTGACGTCATGATTATAATAATGCTTTATATATATATATATATATATATATATATATCTCAACAAGTCCTTTCGTGAGCAACTGTTTTTATAGAAAATAGCGTGTTTATATTAACGCCCTTGGTATAATTTGTTTACTTTGACAAACCAATAACAGGAACCGAAAGCCACTCTCTTCCATAAAATAAAGAAGACCGAAAAGCAACTTCTCATTAACATACCATTTGCTGAAGCTCTAGGACATATGTCTAAGTATGCCAAGTTGAAGGATATTCTATTTAAGAAGCGATGGTTCTGTGTTTCATGAAGCAAATTCTTCCATAGTTAAAAGATCCTGGGAGTTTTTCTGTTCCTTGCCATATTAGAGTGTGACCTTGGAGCTAGTTTTAACCTCATACCTCTATCCATCTTTAATTAGCTAAGCTTGGGTTAAGTAGCTCGTCCAACTACAGTTACCTTCATGTAAAACAAAATATCTTCTTAAATACTCTAACTTGTCATTTCCTGTTCAGTCCACCTTCATCGCCGTGCACCGTCGTACTCGCTATGATCCTCATCGTCCTTCATCATCTTCATGGAGAAATGTTAGGAGGGAAAAATGGTTTGGAACTGACCCTACTACAGATTTGTCAATATTGCACGCTCAATATTATTTGATGGTTAAAGAGGACACCATAAAATATAAAGAGGCAGAGATATCGTTAAAAAATACTTTATGGTTCTTAAGATAAACTGGAAAGTATTTTCACAAATATTTCATGGTTAAAAGTGGGTACCACCTATTTTGGTAGAATTGGGTTTCATAAAGAAGTGAGTTCTAGCCTTTTGATAACTCTCCATTTTTAATAGAATTTGAGGTATATTATTTTAGTATATTTGGGAGGCATCAATGCTAAATTTAAAAGATTTATTGAAGATTTTGATAAGATATAATTTAGTGCATGATTTAAGGGATTTCATTGTGAATATCATATTTTTAAGAAAAAATATAAGAATAAATAAATAATAATAGCTTAGATTAGGGGGAAAAAAAGAAAAAAAAGAAAAGATTTTAGGTGGTGGTGGTGCTGCTTTTCTTTATTTTTATTAATTGTTTCTTTTCTTCGTTGTTAATATCCCCCAATGACACCAATTTGAGAGTACCAAAGATGAGTGAAAGTCTGGAATTAGCACCAATTTACGCCATTTGGAAAGGATCCGGTTTCTCCCCTCTACGCATTTTATCCCCATCCGCTCCCCTCCTTTTCCTTAAAGCTTTGTTTTTTTTTTTTTTTTTTTTGATAAGATTTGTGTATCGAAATGAATTACGAAATATCCCTTACAAGAAGACCTTCAAGGTCCCTGTCCGCATGAGACAAAACATGTATCCCTGGTAAAGCAGAGAGTCCTGATTTGGCAAGGTGGTCTGCAACCATATTCGCCCCTCGTCTAATATGACTCATCTCGACGCTCCAGTCCCGTCCTACTAGATTCTTAATTTCTGCAATGATACCACTATCTGCATGCACCTCATTAAATTCGTTTTTGATCAAATCAATTGCCTCTGTAATCTGTTGAGTCTGATTCCAGAATCGCATTCCGAAATCCCATATCCCACGCCAGTTTTAGTCCGTACAAACAGCCCCAAAGCTCCGCCATGAGACTGTTACCATCCTCACCTTTGAATAGGAACGCTCTCAGAAGCTTCCCATACTCGTCCCGAATAACATCAGCAGAAGCTACTCCAGGTTTTAAATGGGAAAAAGCCCCATCAGTGTTTATCTTAACCCATCCGGGTGGGGGTGGCTTCCACCGGGCCCCAGGCCTTTAACCCTTAATATTTCCAGCCCCTGCCGCATGAAGCCGATTGTCAGCATCAAGCAGACTGTTCTTGGTTGCATTAACATTGAACTGGAGAGAGTGGTTGGAGACCTTTTTACCTTCAAATACAGCCAAATTTCGCCGTCTCCATAACCACCAGCAAACAATGGCAAATGTTTGGTTCCAATCCTCCAACTGCGAACGTCTACCAACAGAGCCGATATTCCAACGAAACCAGTAGTCAAAATTCCCCATTGAGAATTCGTTCCATACATGTTGCGGGACCAGAATTTTCCATAGTGCTAACGTCTCTGGGCATTCCCTGAAAACATGAATCAGGTCTTCAACCTCTGCATCGCATATATGACATTGGACATTCGTACACAGACCTCTCTTGAACCTGGAAGCGTTGGTGAGGAGATATTTATGTACCGCAAGCCAGGCAATCTTTTACATCTTTCTGGTACACGCAGCTTCCAAATTTTGTTCCATAACGGATCTGGCTAGCAAGTGTCATTAATCAGGGAGTCATACGCAGATTTCACAGAGAAATTGCCGCTTTTGGTCCATTTCCAACGCAGTTGTCCATTTGGGCACAATTCTGTTCCATCTTGGACCTTTTCCCATGTTCGCTTGATACCACCCCATAAGTTCGAACCAGGCTTCTTCATGTCAATCCGAGGGAGCAAGTCTGGTCCACAATTATACTTGCTTCGAATAACATTAACCCAGAAATCATTTCTACGAGCAGAAAGATTCCATCCTATTTTCATAAGATGGGCTTGATTCTGGTACTTGGCATGGCGAAGCCCCAGAACCCCCTTCAACTTGGGTTTACATACTTCATCCCAGGCAACTAGTGGTATTTTCCGTTGGTCCATAGTGCTCCCCCACAAAAACTGTCGGTTATGCCTGTCTAGGGATTCACAGGTGCTCACTGGAATGAGGGATGTTTGCATGACGTATCTTGGAATTGTCATAGAAATTGAAGAAATGAGCGTAGACCTCCCTGCTGATGAAAGGGACTTGATTTTCCAATTAGAGAGCCTTGTTTTAACTTTATCAACCACGTATTGGTATGAGTCTTTCGTCATCCTTTTATAGTGAAGGGGAACTCCAAGATATTTACCCAAGTCATTAGTAATGGAAAACCCCAGAGATAAACATAACTCTCCCTTTCTGATGTGATTAACATTATCCGAAAAGAACACACGAGTTTTTTGTTGGTTGATCTTCAAACCAGAGCAATCACAAAAAATCTTAAGGCACCTGTTAATAACTCGTACCTGCTCCATTGAAGCCTTCGCAAAAAGAATAATATCATCTGCAAAGAACAAGTAAGAGATAGGAGGTCCAGATCGTGTAAGTCGGATTGGTTTCCACTTACCATTGTGTACAGCATCTTGGATAAGATGGGCCAGACGCTCCATACAAATGACAAATAGATATGGTGATATAGGATCAACTTGTTTGACTCCTCGAGATGGCTGGAACATATCAGCTTTATCTCCGTTCCATAATAGTTGCATAGATGTAGTAGAGACACACTGGGTAATTACCTCACAAATGTCACTTGGAAGTTGGAGTTCCTGGAGGCAAGACAACAAGAATCCCCAATTCACCCTATCATATGCTTTTTCAAGATCAATTTTTATAGCCAGAAAGCCCTTCTTCTTTTTCCTCATTGTACGCATAGAATGGATAACATCCTGAGCTACAATAATATTATCACTACTATGTCTCCTTGGCACAAAGCTGCACTGGTTAGGTGATATCACCTAAGGAAGAATAGGCTTTAAACGATTAACGATAATCTTTGAAATTACTTTGTATATGACATTACAAAGGCTAATATGCCGCATATCTCCCATGGTTTCCGGATGCTCTTTCTTAGGGATAAGAACCATTAGCGTTCCATTAATCTTATGGATATCCTGTGGGTGAGCAAACAAGTATTGGATGTAGTTGGTAATTGACAAACCTACCGTATTCCACTGCGTTTGATAAAACAGCGCATTGAAGCCATCTGGCCCTGGTGATTTAAGTGCCCCTATGCTAAATATGGCTGCCTTAATCTCCTCCAGCGATACATCCTTGCTGCACCGCCTAAGCAAGCCTCCATCGATGGTAGGATAGGATATGCTGCAGGGAATCCCTGGACAGGACATAATATCCTCAGATAAAAGATTGGAGAAAAAGGAAGTAGCTATACCTTTAATCTGAGAATTATCGAAGATCCATGCTCCCTCAACATCTTTAATGGCTTCAATGGTTTTAGCTTTTCTACGTCGATTAGCCCAAGCATGAAAATATCGTGTATTACGATCCCCAAAAACTAACCAATCCGCTCTTGCTTTTTGGGCCTAGATTAGAGATTCTTGCAACATAACGTCTTCCAGATCCTTCCAGAGGGATAATTGGAGCTCCTCATATTTTGGGAGAAGCTCGAAGCGAGTGACTACCCGATCAATACCATCAAGTCGTCGAAGGAGGTGTTTTTTCCTTCTCTCTGTATGCTTAAAGACCTCCTTATTCCAAATGGAACAAGCATCTGTGAACTGAGATAAATTTTGATTCCACTTACAGTTTGAATCCCAGGAATCACGTACAAATAGTTCAAAACGTTCATGTAGGACTCAGGCGGCAATAAATCTGAATGGACGATTAGGCTTACTTCTACATACCACATGATCAAGACGGATTAGTAATGGTCTATGATCTGATTTGAAAAAGGAAGATGAGATACCGATGAGTTAGGAAACAAATTAAGCCAGCTCTCATTGGCAAGCATTCTATCTAATCGTGCTTCAGAAGTGCCTCTTTTCCATGTGAACTCGGGACCTCCGAAGCCTATGTCGTACAAGTCGTGGGATTCATACCAACAGAGGAAATCTCTATCACAGCATGTTTGATGTGTTGCTACGGATTTTCTTTCCCATTGAAATAGCGTAGCATTCAGGTCACCCCCCACAAGCCAAGGCCCTTGAATTGATGCAGCTACTCTAGACAAGTTCTCCCATAATAGTCTTCGAGAATTACGATTCAGACTAGCATAAACAATTGTAACATACCAAGAAACGCCTGTTGAATTAGATAAGTGGAGATGAAGAAATTGATGATTTCGTTCCACCACCATAATAGATAGAGAGCTATCATCCCACAAACACCAGATGCCTCCACTGAACCCCTCACCCTCTATTAACTCCATGTTAGGAAAACCAAGATTTTGCGCTCTACTCCTAGCTATGTCAGGTGCACAGCGAGTTTCCAAAATAGCTAAAAAATCCAGTTGATAATGATTTTTAAGGTCACGTACTAAGATAGGGAAGCTGCAGGCTCCAGTACCACGAGTATTCCATATCATGTAGTTCATTAGGAAACTAGTATATTGGTTTTGGGGATGGCACCCTCCCCTATGGTTACATCCTGATCTGTCATGAGATCATCCTCCTTGAGAGATACTTTAGAATCAGGTCCCTGATCTACTTCCGGATCCTCCATCGGTACCAGATGAGTTACGGTTGGGCCATAGTTCAGTATAGTGGCCATGTGATCTGCTTTAGCTTCATAGACGCGTGCTACTCCTGTAGCGCCAGTTGGTTTCTCACTACTTGGGATATCCTGGTCTAACGAGATAAGACTAGAAAAATGATTTGCATGAGGAATCTTCATAATAGGGTCCGCATGGATTATGTCCAGTGAATTGCCACGTGGGGCTTGCTTATTTTCCTTCCCTTTTCCTTTACTTTTCCCCACCATTTTCCTCTTACTTCCTACTTGCACCCACTCCATTTTTGGTGGACCCATACCTTGTTTTATTACACCATTATTATCCTTTAATATCCCTTTTGGCTCTTTCTGCAAATCATCCTGTCGGGAATCCTGAAAGTACCCAGATTTTCGGCTGTCAACCCCCTGATTGCTCTCTGCAATGATTACGTGCTTCTTAGTATCTTCACCATTCGCGCCATGCTTGGTATCTGCCTGAACATTAGTCCTCCGAAATTCCCGCCTAAGTATTTTAATTTTCCCAAATGGAGATTCTTCGGCTTTCTCATCACCAGTAGCAACGGAAGGTTTGTCTGCGACCACCCCTGGTTTTTTTGCACCCTGTTTTCCGACTACTTCCTTAGCAACCACATCCTCTGCACTCTGCATTTTTTCCTGATCTGTAGCATTCTTCATCCCTGCCGGACATGACTGTTTGGTATTTCATACTTACCGCAAGCAAAACAGACCCGATGGAGGCCTTCATAAATGATAGATCTCTCCTCTCCAAACACCGTATAGGAAGGAAGCAATGGTTGTTTGAGATCTATCTCAACGCAAATCCTCGCGAACCCACCCTTATCATATATAGAAGTTGAACGGTCAACTTTTATCATTTTTCCGATCATGTTGCTGATCCTACGTAGACATTCAACGTTGTAAAATTCAAATGGGATATCGGGAAGGCGTACCCAAGCCGCAATATTACACTTAAGATCAGCCTTCCAAGGGTTAAAATTGGGTTGCCACCTTTGAACAATTAAATAGTGATCTTCAATCATCCAAGGACCCTCCTGGAATGCATATTCTCGATCTTCTTTATTTGAAAACGCAACAATAAAGTAACCATTACTCAGAGGGATGAGTTTCAAAGGATCCCGTGGGTGCCACATGCGATTAATACGGTCATGAACGATGTAAGTGGGAAAGTTGGCCCCCATCACATTAATGATGAGAGCATTCATCCACGGCAAACACCAAGCAGAATACTCCTCTGCAGTGAACTTCAAAACCCTAGGCTTACCCTCCAGTCTCCGTGTTTCCTGCACATCTTCCTCGTCCGTTTCAGCCAGGCTACTCCTCCCTTCTTTCTCGTTCATTTGATTAAAGTAGTTTTTCCAACCCTGGACTATATCGTCCTCTGCCGAGTGTTGAACCAAAAAACCTGCACATCCAGGGGATAAAAGCTTATCCCTGTAAGATACCTGAGATACTTCGTGCTTCGGGGTGCTTTTTGGTTCCTTAGTCGTAGTGTCTCCAGAGCTCTTCACATCAGCTACCCGTCCAAAAACAAACTCGTTGCCATCAGAAGCCTGACTTCCCTTATGCTTCGCCCTTCCTCCCTCACCGGTGCCGTCTCCTTTCCCAGGCCCCTCCCTACCATCTTTCATTACACATCGTTTCTCTCTCTCTCTCTTTTTCTCTCATTGCGACAAATCTGAACACAAGTTTTAATTCCTTAAACTTTGTTGTTTTGGCATAACACGTATTTTTTTCCAAAAATAAAAAATAAAGTACTATGGAGTATTAAAAAGATAATTCATGATACTAACTTATTAAAAAAATATTGATTGGTATTTCATGATCTCGAAAAATTATTTTAGGATTTTGAAAAATTATTTCAGGGTAGTGACTTGTATTAAAAAGATATTTTAGGATATTACTGGTATTGATAAAAATACTTCATGATCCTAAAAAATTATTTTATGATTTTGAAGTAGTTTGTCAATATCTTAAAATAATTTTTCAAGATTATAAAGTATTTTTTAGTACCACAAAGTATCCTAAGTATCTTTTTAATTCAGTACCGTAAAATATTTTTTTAAGATTTTAAAATAATTTTTCAGGATCATGAAATATTTTTTCAATATTGGTTAGTATCCTAAAATATCTTTTTAGTTTTCTACCATACTTTAAAATATTTGAAGAAAAAAAGCACCTATGAGTCAAAATGGCCCAATTTTACACCAGGTTTGGTTTGAGAGGAAGGAATAAGAGAAAATAAAGAGAGAGAAATTTTTTCTCTTATATTTACAAAATAGTCCATAGAAAATATTCAATATTCCCAAAATATACTCTCAAAAAAGAAAGAGGAGTATTCTTCTTATTAATGACAATTTGGTCAATTTCCTTTCTAGGAATTGTTTCCCTCCCATCCCCTCCTTCAAATCAAACACACGATAACAATAACAAGCACAAATGAGAGAAGCACCCCTTTGGAAATCATGAGGATTGAGGAATTTCTTACCTAGAAGCAGAGCATGAGTTCAGGCTTGAGAAAAGAAGAGGGGACATTGTTGATCATTGTCTTCCTTAGAGGCAGATTTGATCGAATACCAAAGAGAGGGACAAATCAGCTTGGTTCTCTTCGTCATCTACATGGGAGGACAAGACGATTGTGGAGGCGATGAAGTTAAGGACCAGTTGTGCCGTCAACGAACGAGGGAAGAAGCACCAAACTGAACAGAGAGGAGGAGAGCGATTGAAGCAATTGTGGAGGTCACCGACAAGAGATCAGAGAACGCCGTAGGCCGCTAGGTTCTTCTTTTCTCAGCAAAGGGTGCCAGCGAAACACTGTAGATTCATCTTTTTAGGGAGCCACGTATTGGAGCAATGATCCTGGATGTTGTTGAACACGATTGCACCAGAGGAAATAGCTGACTTCGTCGAATCTAGAGGGTGTTAAAGTAGCCTTTTTCTTTCTTCTCCTTAGAGAGAGAAAAACTTGTGAGTTACTAAAGTAGAGGACATGGGGGAGAGGATGAACAGGGGAATTATAACAGAGAGTTCAATGCCATTCTTCTTGATCTTGGAGGCTGTTTGCTATCTATTTTCTTTATTTCCCTTTGATTTTCCTTGCTACTATGAACTCTGAATTTACTGCTGGATGTTGGGATGATATTCATTATTACTATGAGTGCCTAGCTAGTTTGTTGAAGGATTGTTTCGAAACCTTGTATGGATTAAGACTTGATTTCTCCTCTCTTTTATAGTGGGTAATGTTATATATGCATGTGTTGATTTTATCTTGTACTTAATGTTTCTTTGTAATTGGCCACCACTTGGATTATTTTGTTTATCCAAATTTAATTTAAGAAAGCTAATTTAGAAGTAGAACTTGTATAAAATCATGTTTGACTTGAAGTTCAATTTATTGAAATGATTGTTTGTTGGCAAATTAGAGATATATTTGCTAACCTTTCATTGTTATATTAAGATTATTGAAGCTTAAAGTTGATCTTCATTAAATGTAGCAAGAGATTGTGTATTACTATGACTGTAGGAACTTGATTTTAAATTGAAAGAGTTTTTTCAAGTACATTAGAATCTTAGATCCTACACATATTTTCATTAAAATGCTATTTGAGAGGAGTTAATTGGGTTTTGTAAAGTGCAAAGGGAGAAATAATCCTATGCTCCTTGTGTCTTGAAGTACTAGAGTTTCAATCTAGTTTTGGTCAAATTATTTCCATTTGAATACAATTGAATTCGGACATAGAAAATTTTTCAAATGATTTTATTCAACCTAATTGATAGCATAATTGTAACAATTACTTCGCTTTTGCCTTAGTACTTGTGGGAATGACAACTTTTTACACTATTTGTGATATGTACCAATGTTTTGAAGCCCAGGGCGTATTGGATGGTTTAGATCGGAAAATAAGTTCGAGTTAGGTGTAAAACTAGAGTCTTGAGTTGACCCAGAGTCAACTCGGTCAACTTAGCTTGAACTAGTCAAGTTGTTTGAGTTAGAGTCAAAAGGATTTTTTTAAAAAAAAACAAAAACAAAATTCGACTAAATGAGAAGGAGGGGGAGAGTGTTGGCAGTGGCTGGTGACGATTTCATACCTTCCGATAATGAAAAAAGAGCAAGTGAAGTAATGGGTGATAGAGAAAGAAGAAGTAAAGGTCCTAAGGGAAGATGTCATGGATGTCAGCAGTGGCTGGCGGCAATTTTCATACCTCTGTGCTTCTCAATGTAGAGGCTCATCACCATAGGAGAAGACGCTGACGATGGTGCTATGGAGGCTGAAGAAGGAGCAACGACGTGTGTGGAGGGAAGGAGAATGAGAAGGAGGGAGGGGGGATTTGAAGTGGTGAAGAGGGTGAGAGAGAGATCCAAAAATGAATGTTGAAGAGGGTGTGTCATTGACGGTGTGAGAGAGAGATGAGAGAAGTGAACCCGTGACTCACATTGGAATAATTTTAGAACACATGAACTCTATTCTTGGTGCGGCTAGGGTTCATATTAGGTACTTCTCCCTTATGTATTTTATTTAGAGGGATGAGGCATTTTTTGTATTTTTATATATATTTTGTATTTATATTTAAATTATACATTATTTTCTGAAATGTTTTTTACACTTAGAATCTCAAATTAATTAGTTTCTTGGATACTAATGTAACAAGACAAATATTTCTGAATGCAAAACTTGAAACTGATTAATTTGAGATATTTGATGCAAAAAACATTTCATAAAAGCAGCGTATAATACAAATCTAAATAAATAAAAAATATATATAAAAAAAAAAAAGAAAGATGCCTTATCTTCTTTAAATAAAGAGATGAGCATGTAAGAAACATATAAAGGAAAAACATCTTATATGCTTTTGGGTGGGGGCAAAGTAATTGACTGTAATATTTTATCTATTTCAATTAAATTAAATCATTTAATTAATACTGGTCTAATTTCGGTTTGACTCGCTTAACTCAATATCCTCATCAATTCAATAGTTAGTCTGATTTTCAAAACCTTAATCTATACGCTTGCGGTGAGTTAAACGGTGAACACCTTCCAAACACACAAATATATCGCCCGTTCCACTTCTTGCCTCCAACTCCGTGGTACCAAGCGGGAGATAAACAGTGAAATGTGTGAAGAGTAAATATCAAAATTTAGAGGTAGGGAGGAGAGACCGTACAATACGCCATGTTTTGAGGTTTGGATAGAGTGGCTGGCGTGAATTTAATGAAGTAACAAGTTTAGGTCAACGTCACTTCTTCACTTCCCTCCTCCTCTGACTTTTCAATCTCATCTTTTTTTTTTCCGAACTTCAATACATCAATAATATTTTTTGGGGAAAAAGACAAATATACCCCTATAAAGTCAATTTTAAGAGAGGCTTGTCACATCCTCAATAGTATCTTAAAGAGAATAAGGTTTGCTCACCCACGATGCTTCTGAATAAGTTCTATGCGTCATCGCATGTTGGATTAAAACTTAAAAGGGCAAAGGGTTTGGATAACTTTTTTCCCCTTGTCCACGTCCTATTCTTATAACGGTGTCATGCCTAATACTCCCTAGTGTGCTAAGTATAGTAGCTAATTAATTGAAGTATTAATTTATCTTAAATATAATATCTCAATCATTTTTTGGCTTTTTTTCCCATAGTGCCTCTTTTTAGGAAACTATTTACCAAAATGCCCCTACTTTGAAACTATTTCCCATTATGCCCTCATCTGGAAACATATTCTCAATCTACCCCCTTTAGTCGACTAAACCAGAGGTTTAGTCGACTAAATTTAGAGGGGTTTCAAAAAAATTTGAACCCCTCGAAATTTAGTCGACTAAACCCCTGGTTTAGTCTACTAAACCCATTTAGTCGACTAAACCAAGTGGTTTAGTCGACTAAATTACGGGTGTGGGTGTTAAAAAGCCCACACTCGACATTTAGTCGACTAAACCACTTGGTTTAGTTGACTAAATTTCGACAGTGAGGGTTTTTAAACACCCTAAACGCCGCTAATCGACTAGATCTCCTCTTCAAACCCCTCCCCCATCTCTTTTTCGCCAAAATCTCTCTGAATCCGTTGGTGGGTTGCGAAGAGAACTTCAATCAACTTGCATTTGCATCAATTTCGGTATTTTTCGTCCCATTTTCGGAATTCCACTGTCGACATTGTGTTATTGCAAACCCCATTTGTGTTTTACTGTTTTGTGCTTAGATTTGATGGTTTTGTTGTGTATATATGATTGATTTGAGTTTTTCATTGATATTTATGGAGGAAAACGATGAATGTATATGTTTATGATAATTTTTTTTGCATTTATGCGAATTTTTTTATTTTTGGACGAATTTATCTTCGTTTTTCATCAAGAATTGGTGGTTTTGTTGTGTATGTATGATTAATTTGAGTTTTTCATTGATATTTATGGAGGAAAACGATGAATGTATATGTTTATGATATTTTTTTTGCGTTTATGCAAATTTTTTTATTTTTGGACAAATTTATCTTCGTTTTTCATCAAGAATTGGTGGTTTTGTTGTGTATGTATGATTGATTTGAGTTTTTCATTGATATTTATGGAGGAAAACGATGAATGTATATGTTTATGATAATTTTTTTGCGTTTATGCGAATTTTTTTGCGTTTATGAGTATTTCTTGTTTATGTTGAAAGTGTTTGTTAGTGAAAATGATGAATGTAAATGTGAAATTGAGAATAATGAATGTTTCTTGTTTCCTGATTGATTGTAACGTCCCTTTGTAGGTCTTTGTTCTCATCATGTGTCGTAGACAAGCTCCTGCTGACACCGGCAATGTGTGTGGGAGACGGATCAAGCACCGAGCATCGCGCAGGGCATCCTCCTCTAGGCAACAACATGTACCGAAACCTGAGCCTGAGCCCGTTGTTGACCTCCCATTTGGATATCTGTTTGAAAATAATGAAGCAGAGCATGAACGATTCGTGAGGGATTTTGCTTCCAGACCCATCATTAAGCCGAAGTTATTAGACATGACATTCTTTACACGTGAGGGCCTTGACATTGTGCTGTTGTTGGGAACTTCGCATTTGGGAGGGCTGGCGGAGATGAGTTGTCCCTATTCAGAGGTTATGGTGAGAGCTTTCTACCATAACATGATCTACATTCATGGTGATCTGCAATCTTGTGTCTGCGGGGTTGACATTCTAGTGACGGTTGACATGTGGACGGATCTTCTTGGATTTGATTTTGATGCTGGTGATAGATACCAGTTTGATGGGGACACCAATTTTGTCATGGAGGGATATGTTCGAGATGAGGCTGTATATGCGTTCAAGAGGCCAGGAGCGCATAGACCTATAGTGATTGTGGGATAACTGACTGTTAGCTCTCGGATCCTCTTCTATGTCATCACCCACATATTGTTTCCTCGGGCCTACAATCATTCACGAGTGTTGGAGGGTGACATCCCCATTATATGGTCCATTCGGAATGACATTGAGGTTAATTGGAGACATTATATCTGTTGGCATATGTGTAAGGCAAGACATAAAGGTGTACTCCTATGCGCCTACTTGGTTCAGAAGATTTTGGAGAAATTTGGTGTTCCTATGGACGATGAGGTGATGGTGAAACAGGAAGCATAGAATGCCATCTTTGGACAGCGCCTCCTAGAGCAGTGCAAGATCACCAAGGGTGCAGATGGTGGGTGGCACTAAATTGGTGAAGAGGATGTTGATGCTGCTGCTGGCCAGGGTCCACCCTTTGTACCTGATATTGGTCAGGGTCCACCTATTGTTCTTCCTAAGGTCGATGATGATGACAGTGACGATATTCATCTTGAGCCGGAGGGTAGATTCTCCCTTAGTGATGTCATGCAGGCCATCCAACACCAGGGCAGGATGCAGAAAAAAAGGTGGAAGATAGAGAATGAAAGGTGGAGGTAGATGCAGGCTCGGATGAAGTAGGTAGAGGAGACGCTTGGTCAGATGCAGCTTGGAAGAGCGCCGAATGCTACCGAGGGTGATGATGTGGCTGATGAGCACGCGGAGGATGATGGGAATTCAGAGGATGCCGATTAGATTTATGGTGTTCATGTTTTATGTACTTTCATTGACTTTATGTTTTATGTTCGGACATTGAGACTTTATGATTTTTTGTTTAGTAGCTTCAATTTGTGAATTTCATTTGACATTTGATCTGTTAATGTCCCAAAATGAGTCAATGATACCATACAACATATCAATTAACTGAATGGTCCAAATTTCGAAGCCATTAACAACACAACTCATGGTACCCTAAATACAAAACATTTTACATAGACTTCAAGTTTGCCTATTCCTCGTTGGACATGTGCGCATATTATGACCGACTTGGTGGCAATTCCTACATCTTTGCTGACTGCTTGAGGGTTGAGACTCCACCTAATCCATCTCATTTTGTATCCTTGTAGACTTTGGTCTTCTCTTTGTGCGGGCCAAAGTTGCATTTGGGATAACTGTTGGGCCTTCTCCTTGTTGAATTAACAATTCATTGCCTATAGGATACCAGTGTGCTGTATATACCTGACTAATGTATGGGATAGTGAATACCGGATCAACATAATCATAATGGTTCAAATTCTCCATCTTGCATACTGCTAATACGTGGCTGCAGGGATATCTTCTTGCTGTGAACTTCCCACATTGACATTTGCGATTTATCAAGTCAACCCTCATTATGTCACTGGCAACATGTGTAGATTGATTATATGCGTCTTCAACCTCATATAACTATAAATCTCTGTCATAAAGCCGCACACGGTATGTGACTGTCATCTGGTCCATCCTTTGTAACTCTTCTTCAACCTTTTTTGACACTATCCTACCTGCAGCGATATTTTTGTTAATCTCAACATGCCTGGTGACAAAATATTCGACCAGTCTACTACAGGTCATCTTCACCAAAGCCGTTATCGGCAGATTACGTGCACCCCTAAGGATCTTGTTCACACACTCGGCTAGGTTAGTTGTCATGTGACCAAACCTCCGTTCGTCTTCATCGTAGGACCTACACCATTTCTTCTTTGAAAGCCGGTCAAACTAGGACACAACCTGTGGGTTACAATCAATAAATTCCCAAAACTTCTGGTCAAACTGGATCTTTGAACTCATGTACCCTGCATAACATGTTAAAGCAAACTCATAACAATGGGTGCATTACAAACATGTTCAAATATGTGAAGGCAGTAACCAAAGTGTATACTTTCATACCTAATTTCATAACTATTTTCTTTAGTTGCACATCCTTGAATTTGGTATTAAAGTTGATCGCGACATGACGTAGGCAATACACATGATAGGCATACGGAGGTTGCCAATTGCGGTGATCTTTAACCGCCTTTATGATACTGGAGTGACGATCAGATATCAAACAAATGCCCGTCCTCTACGTCACATGATCACGTAAGAGACAAAGAAACTACCACCAGTCATCATACTTCTCACCAGGAGGAACAACAGCAAAGGCAATTGGTAAGACCTTCCCATCCCCATCCTGTGAAGTCGCAATCAAGAGAGTACCTTTGTATTTTCCGTACAAGTGGGTGCCATCAATTTGTAGTATGGGCTTACAGTATTTGAAGGCTTCAACTATCTGGTTAAATGTCCAAAAAACTCTACGAAAGACGCGTAAGTTGACATAAAACCGACGATGGTTGGAACATTCATCTGTATCAAGCCTAAAAACAGAGCCCACGTTAACCTGCGTCATGTATGTCAACCAATTGGGCAAGAATGCATATGATTCCTCCCAATCACCAAATAACTTCACAATGGCCTTCATTTTAGCCTTTCAAGCCTTCTTGTATGTTATATTATATCCATACATATGCTGCATCCTCTCTTGTATCAGCACTGGCTTTAAAGCTGGATCTTCTCTTAACATACCTTGTTAAAGCATAACAAACTTCAGAATACAATATCAATAAACAAACAGAAGTAGAAAGCAACAAAAATACGAAACATACTGATAATGCCTGCACATATGACATTTGAATCCAGTTGTCCATGATCCCGGGTAAGACTCTGGTTCAGGCAGGTGTGATTGCTAACCCACTTACGGACCACCCAACAATTTCCATTCTTGCCTGTCATTGCCCTCATATACTAGGGACAACCGTCAGTATGATTTCGACACTTCATCACAAACCTCTGTTCATCACTTTTTTCAACTTTGGCTAAACGATGAGTCTTCATGCAATACAATTTCACGGCATGATGCATCTCAAACTTAGAAGGAAACTGCTGATACACATATAATGGATCGCCTAACTGCCATCTACCTTGCCTGTCATCATCACCATACAACATCTCTAATTCATCGTCACAGTCAACCGCACTAATTTGAGAATAGTGCGGGCTTTCGGTCCAAAACGGCTCACTATCAGGTCCAACATCTGTCAATATGAATTTTTTGTCAGAACCAGTAAATAAACATTACAAAAACAACCACAAATTCAAGTTTACTAAATTACCACTACTAATTGGGTCAATACGAAGTGGTGGCATTGTTGCAGTCCCTGGGTTTACTAGGTTCGGGCAAGAATCAAAATCACCCTCCACATCGGTATCTGAGCTGTCACCTAGTGGAATAAACCTCTCAAATTAGTCCTCCTCATCGCTGTGCATATCCTCATCTTCCTCATCTTCCATCAATGTTACCTAACTTAACACTTGTGAAGGTGCAGATACACCATGTCTATCTTCTTCACCAAAATACTGTGGGGATCTTGGATGCATAGGTATAGATGATGATTCGCCAGATTCAATTTCAACATATATCTCAATAAAATTTTGTACTCTCCGATTAGCAAATGCATCTATGACACAATCTACATCTTCATCATCACATACATCGGTACTAATGTAGTATAATCCTTACCTACTATAGTCTCCACTTTGGCAATTAACCGATGAATGCATTGGCTGCCATGTAGCCCCAATTTTTGGTAAATTCTTTCTTTCAGCTCGTTGTATGTAGTACCTCGTTTGATTTTCATCATTTTCATTTTCCCTTCAAATTGAACACCATCGGGACCATCAAAATACCTCCCACTGTGGTAGATTATAGTCATGTAAGTGTTTGAACTTGAACTCATCTTTGACACCATAATTTTAGCTACAAAATGGAGGGTTTTAGCTGACCAAATAAAAAAATTTATGAAAAACGAAGTGATATTCTTCAAAAAAATAAAAAACACTCAACTAATGTAAATCTTTTCACTTTCACATGTATATTCATCATTTTCCTCCATAAATAGGAATGAAATACTCAAATCAAGCAAAGACACACAACAAAACAACCCAATCAAAGCACAAAACACAAAAACGCAAATGGGGGTTCGCCTAAACACATAAATGACGACGGAAATCTTAAATGGAGATGAAAACATACCGATATCGACACAAATTCCATTAGATTGAAGTTTCCTACACAACCCACCAACAGATTCAGCAAGGCTTTGACGAAAAAGAGAGGGGGAAGAGGTTTGGATAGGTTTTTACACGATTAAGGTTTATGTTGTTGTGGTTTGGGGTGTTTAAAAACCCTCACCGTCAAAATTTAGTCGACTAAACCAAGTGGTTTAGTCGACTAAATGTCGGGTGTGGGCTTTTTAATGCCCACCCTCGTAATTTAGTCAACTAAACCACTTGGTTTAGTCGACTAAATGAGTTTAGTCGACTAAACCTTGGGTTTAGTCGACTAAATGTCGGGTGTGGGCTTTTTAATGCCCACCCTCGTAATTTAGTCAACTAAACCACTTGGTTTAGTCGACTAAATGAGTTTAGTCGACTAAACCTTGGGTTTAGTCGACTAAATTTCGAGGGGATTTAAAAAAATTTGAACCCCCCGAAATTTAACCGACTAAACCCCTAGTTTAGTTGACTAAATAGGGGTAGATTGGGAATATATTTCCAGAGGGGGGCATAATGGGAAATAGTTTCAAAGTAGGGGCATTTTGGTAAATAGTTTCCTAAAAAGGGGCACTATGGGAAAAAAGCCATCATTTTTTCCTCCTAAATTTTATATTTTCTCAAATTATTCCTATTGATTATACATATCAAGAGATTTTCATACCATAAGGGGGTAGTTTTCGATACAAATAACTCAAGAATATTTTGGAAAAATCAATATGTACACATCTTTTAGAAGTAATTAACTCATCTAATAATATTCTTAACTCCTTTAAATTAATTACGATCTCTGATCATACTTTGGTGAAATGTGCTATATATAGATATCAAAATGTGTTAGTTTAAAATTTTAACACCTTTTTTTTATTTTTATCCCTAATTAATTATATGTATCTCTAATCTCTTTTCTCATTCATTCTCCCTCTCACTTATTTAATTCATAAAGAATGCTATAATTTTTTAAAATAATGTATTTTTCCTATATATTTTTAACTAATTTTAATTAACGTTTTGATATGCACAATTAAGCAATTTAGGCAGCTGTTACCCCTTTCTCTCTCCATCTAACTGCAATAATTAGAACAAGGAGGAGTATATAGAGTCTAGGTCGTTAGCCAACAAAATAGAAGCGTTTAGGTACCTTCCTTTTCTCTCACCAATAAATAGAATTCTTAGTGTTACTGACATTCAGATCAGATGGATGATTAATGATAAATATTAAATAATAATTATTAATATAAAAATGATGAAAAGTAAATAACAAGAATAAGAGATTTTAGAGAGGGAGAGAGTAGAGAGAAGTTCTCATTCTAGTGTAATCTATGTTTACAGAAGACCTCTATTTATAGAAGGAAAATGGGCCTTTAGTGTAATTTCCACTCTGGGTCATTTGATGCAATTTTCCCTTAATTATACAACTGTACATTCACGGATTGCATTCCCGTGAATGTGTTATAATTGTGTGTGGGTCCCACCAAATAGTAAACTACTATGCGTGGTACTATGCAAATAGTAAATTACTATGCGTGGGTCCCATGTCATCTTGTAATGATATTTGGAGATCGATAGTCAATGGACATCCACATAATAAGTATATTCATAACACTCTCCCTTGGATGTCCATTTATGAATGTGCCTCATTAAAAAGTTTAACTAGGAAAAACCCAATGGGATAAAAACCTAGTCAAAGAAAAGAGTACATCATCTATTGATACACTATCCAATGCTGCCTCATTAAAAACCTTTCTAGGAAAACCCAATGGACAAAACCTAGATAAGGGAAAAAGAGTACAACGCGTAAGAACTCCCCCTGTTGACAACATCAGTATTACTCCTCCTAATAACATCAGTTGAGATCTTTGAATCTTCGAAGACCAATACCATAGACAAGCTTCTCAAAGATTGCTTCTGGAAGTGACTTGGTAAATAAATGTGCCAAATTTTCACTTGAACTGATTTGCTGGATATCTATTTCACCATTCTGTTGAAGATCACGAGTAAAGAAAAATTTTGGTGAAATATGCTTCGTTCTATCGCCCTTGATGTATCCTTCTTTAAGTTGGGCAATACATGCAGTATTATCCTCATATAGAACTGTTGGAACCATTTTACCAGAAGATAAATGACAAGTAGTTCGTATATGATGAATTACTGACCTCAACCACACACATTCTCGACTTGTTTCATGCATTGCTAGGATTTCTGCATTATTAGATGAAGTGGCTGATATAGTTTGTTTCATAGATCGCCATGAAATTGTTGTACCTCCACATGTAAATACATAACCTGTTTGTGATTTTCCATCATGTGGATCAGACATAAATCCAGCATCTGAATAACCAATCAGTTCATGTTTAGATACATTTGAATAATATAACCCCATATCCATAGTACCTCTGAGGTAACGAAAAATACGCTTTACACCATTCCAATGCCTTTGTGTTGGTGCAGAACTATATCTTGCTAATAAATTAATAGCAAATGTTATATCAGGTCTTTGTGTTTTAGGACCTTCTTTGTATAAGTTTCTTGATATACAAAGATCCCATCATTCAGGTACTCAATTTGTAATCCAAGACAAAATTTTGTCCTACCCAAATCTTTCAATTCAAATTCTTTCTTTAAACAATTAATTGTTTTTGAAATCTCTTCAGGAGTTCCAATAATGTTGATATCATCAACATAAACAGCAATTATAGCAAATTCGTTTCTCGATCTTTTTATAAAAATGCATGGGCATATCGGGTCATTTTTATACCCTTCTTTCAACAAATATTCTTTAAGACAATTATACCACATGCGCCCTGATTGTTTCAAGCCATATAGGGACTTATTTAATTTGATCGAGTATTGTTCTCGTGAATTTGAATTAAATGCCTCTGGCATCTTGAGTCCTTCAGGAACTTTCATATAGATATCACTATCAAGTGAGCCATATAAATAGGCAGTCACAACATCCATTAGATGCAAATCAAGCCCTTCATTTGCTGCTAGGCTAATTAAATAACGAAAAGTAGTTGCATCCACTACTGATGAATATATTTCTTCAAAATCAATGCCAGGTCTTTGTGTAAAGCCTTGGGCTATAAGGCGTGCTTTATACCTTGTAATTTCACCCTTTTCATTTCTTTTCCGTACAAAAACCCATTTATATCCAACTGGCTTTACATCTTTAGGTGTATGGACTATAGGTCCAAATACTTTTCGTTTTGCTAGTGATTTTAATTCTGCATTTATGGCATCTTTCCATAGAGGCCAATCCTTTCGCTGTTGGCACTCTTTAATGGATTTTGGCTCATGATCCTCTTCTTCATTCATCACATCATATGCTATATGATTAGCAAAAATGTCGTCAACGTTGACTTCATTACGGTTCCATTTGATATTATTTGTGACATAATTTATTGAGATCTCATTATTTTCATACATTTCAGGTACTTGGATCTCTTCTGGGGCTTCAATATTCTCCTCTGGAGATAATTTCTCTTCATGAAGTGGCTCATCCAGAGCAACACTTTTTTCTTGATTATCCTCGACTTGGCCATCTATAATCTTAGCTCCTTTTCTTTTTCGAGGATTTTTATCTTTGGAACCGATAGGCCTACCACGCTTCAGGCGTGCTTTTGATTCATTTATAATCGGCTGTCCTACAGGGACATCAATTCGAATAGGAGCATTAGCAGCTGGAATATGTGACTTTGTCACTTTCTTTGGGTCAGTGAATGCTTCTGGCATTCGATTAGCTGAATTCTGTAAATGAATTATCTTTTGAACTTCTAGTTCACATTGTTTTGTACGAGGATCAAAATGAGCCAATGATAATTCATTCTAGCTAATCTCTTTATTCAACTGCTTATTTTCTCCCCCTAATGTTGGGTAGACTGATTCATCAAAATGACAATCTTCAAATCGTGCAGTAAATAAATCTCTTGTAGATGGTTCTAAATATTTTATAATTGAAGGAGATTTATACCCAACATAAATTCTCATTCTTCTTTGAGGACCCATTTTAGTACGTTGTGGAGGTGCTATAGGCACATATACTGCACATCCAAAGGTCCGAATATGGGAAATATTAGGTTCTTCACCAAAAACCATTTGTAAGGGGGAAACTTTTAAATAACTAGTTGGCCTGATGCGAATTAACATTGCTGCATGCAAAATGGCATGGCCCCAAGCAGAAATTGGTAAATTAGATTTCAAAAGTAAAGGTCTTGCAATAAGTTGCAAACGTTTTACCAATGATTCTGCAAGTCCATTTTGCGTATGAACATGTGCTACAGGATGTTCAACATCAATTCTAAGGGACATACAATATTCATTAAAAGTTTGTGAAGTAAATTCACCAGCATTATTAAGACATATTTTCTTGATAGGATAATCAGGGTAATGTGCTCTTAATCTTGTCAATTGAGCAAGTAATCTCGCAAAGCCAGGTTTCGAGAAGATAGTAAGCACACATGCGACCATTTAGTTGATGCATCAATTAAAACCATATAATACCTAAATGGTCCGCATGGTGGGTGTATTGGCCCACAAATATTTCCTTGTATCCGTTCTAGAAATGTGAGAGACTGACTTTCTACTTTGCTTGGTGATGGCCGAATAATTAATTTTCCCTTGGAACATGCATCACATGAGAAATCATGAGATTTTGGTATTTGTTTCTGTTTCAAATTATGTCCGCATGAATTCTCTATTATACGTCGCATCATAATTGACCCGGGATGGCCTAACCGGTCATGCCAAACATTAAATATGCCTTTATCAGCATGCTTCTAGTTTTCCATAACATTTATTTCAATTGTACTAATATGTGAATAGTACAAACCAGAAGATAACATTGGTAATTTCTCCAGAACATATTTTTCACCATATCTAACAGTAACAATTTGTAGATATTCTTTATTCTCCTCATTTATAGTCTCAATATGATATCCATTCCGGCGGATATCTTTAAAGCTTAACAAATTTCTATGAGACTTGGAGGAATATAAAGCATCATTAATAACAAATTTCGTATCATTGGGTAATATTATTATCGCTCTTCCAGAGCCTTCAATCAATCTTGTATTACCCACTATGGTATTGATGCTTGTACTACAATTTGTTAGATGTGAAAAATATTTCTTATCTTTAAGAATTGTATGTGTCGTTGCACTATCAATGAGACATATATCTTCATCCTTGTGTGCAATATTTGAAATATCCATGAGCTTCATAAAAGAAAAGAAAATACATTAATACATACATAATTGATATTTGATAATAAGTTCAGAACGATATAAGAAAATTATTATAATTTCTGCATAACTTATTTAATCATAAAAATCTTCCGCCTCCAAGAGTGACATAACATCATCATTTGGCTCATTGACATCATTATCTTTATGAGCCTTATCATCACATTCCACATTATTTACACTCCTTTTTATAGAGGCTTGGTAAAGTTTCGCTAAATGTTCTGGCATACGACAATTACGTACCCAGTGTCCCTTCATACCACACCGATAACATTTATGTTCAACAACTTTTGAAGGACCTTCTTTATCATTCTTCTGTCCTTCATTATTCATCTTTTTCTGGTGGGTATAAGGACTATAATAACCTCTTCTACCATGATAAGGACCATGATAATTTCTGTCTCCACGATTTCCACGTCCTCGTCCATGACCACAGCCACGGCCACGACCACGACCGCGACCACGGCCACGACCATGATCATTCAGTACACTCACATTTGCTTCAGGAAATGGAGAAGATCCAGTGGGACGATTTTCATGATTTTTCAATAATAACTCGTTATTTTACTCGGCTATTAATAAACATGAAATTAACTCAGAATGTTTTTTAAAACCTTTCTCTCGATATTGCTGTTGTAAAAGCAAATTCGAAGCATGAAAGGTAGAAAAAGTTTTCTCTAATAAGTCCTCATCAGTTATTTTTTCACCACATAATTTTAACTGAGAACTTATTTTGAAAACAGCTGAGTTATACTCACTTACAGTTTTAAAATCTTGTAGCCTGAGATGAATCCATTCATAACGAGCTCTAGGCAAAATCACTGTTTTCTGATGATCATACCTATCTTTCAAACTAGTCCACAATTCAAATGGATCTTTCACCGTTAAATATTCAATTTTCAAACTTTCATGAATGTGGTGTCGGAGAAAAATCATAGCTTTAGCCTTTACTTGAGGGGACGCATCATTTCCCGGCAATATAGCCTTTCCAAGGTCCTTTACTTGAAGATGGATTTCAGCATCTAAAACCCATGATAGATAATTCTTCCCGGTGATGTCAAGAGCATTAAATTCAAGATTTGAAAAGCTGGAAGACATGATTCAAACTAAAAATAATGATAATAATTAGAATCATATTATAAAATCCTTTTATAAATTAAAACATAATTTAAAGAACTGTAAATAAACATGCTAAGAAAATAAAAAGAAGATGAGATAAGAATGGTAGTAAACTCATAACGAGACCTATCTCATCCGAAGGTAAGAAAGAGAATGCAAATTTAATATATAATATATATAGAAAGCAGTAAATAATTAAAATAAACAAATGGAGCCCACTAATAAATATACTAGTGTTGCCACCATAAAAGGTAAATAAATGGAGCCTACTAATATGTATATCAGTGTCGCTACCATGAACAATAATTAAAGCAGTAAATAATTTAAATTAAATTTAACAAATGGTGCCCACTAATACTAGTGTTGCCACCATGAAATAAATAAATAAAGCAGTAAGTAAAGTAAATTAAATAAATGGAGCTTAGTGTCGCCACCATAAAATAAATAAATAAAACAGTAAGTAAAGTAAATTAAAAAAATGGAGCTTAGTATCGCCACCATGAAATAAATAAATAAAGCAGTAAGTAAAGTAAAATAAATAAATGGAGCTTAATATCGCCACCATGAAATAAATAAATAAAGCAGTAAATAAAGAATTAGAATTAAATTACAAATGGAGCTTAATGTTGCCACCATGAAATTAATCAATAGGAGAAGAATATATAAACATAAATAAATTACTGTAAATAGTAAAATACAAAATTTACCATGAATAGTAAAGTTACTATTCACAGTAAATAGTGAATAAAATAAAATTACTGAAATATTAAATCTAGACTTCCATATAGGAGTCAAAATGAATAAAAATGTAAAATTACTGAAAAAGGTAAAATTAACATGAATAGTAAAAATTACTATTTACTGTGAATAGTAAATAGTAAATAATCTCAAATCTTAATCATGGAACCCGATGTTCAAAATAATCGGTAAAAGTAGAACTTTAATTCCATATCATGGTTAAGATTATCCCAGATAGATAAAATAAACATATAGTAAAGGAGATGGTAATAAAATTTTACCTTGGTAGAGTCTTCGTGCTGATAACGTAATATAAAACTGATGAAAAGTAAATAACAAGAACAAGAGATTTTAGAGAGGGAGAGAGTAGAGAGAAGTTCTCATTCCAGTGTAATCTGAATGTTTATAGAAGACCTCTATTTATAGAAGGAAAATGGGTCTTTAATATAATTTCCACTCTGGGTCATTTGATGCAATTTTCCCTTAATTATACAACTGTACATTCACGGATTGCATTCCCGTGAATGTGTTATAATTGTGTGTGAGTCCCACCAAATAGTAAACTACTATGCGTGATACTATGCAAATAGTAAATTATTATGCGTGAGTCCCATGTCATCTTGTAATGATATTTGGAGATCGATAATCAATGGACATCCACATATATTCATAACAATTATTATATTATTATTATGAGAAGGATAAAAATACTAAATTTAATCAATCTATCTTTCCCTCTAAATGTAGACCTGTGATTGAATGTCATTGTATAGCTAATTAATAAGAAGTGGCGTCGTGTCACAATAATTAAATGTTTTGGGCTCCACTTGATGACGCTGCTTCTCACCATAACTAATTTCCTACCATTTTGTCATCCATCTTCAGTATCGATTCATCAATAACTAGAAGCCACAACCACCCCGTCATCAAAACCATTATCACGATAGACATTATTAAAGCTTCTTCTTCTTCTTCTTCATCAGCTTCTGCAACTTTTCTCTCTCCTTCTTCATCATATCATTCCCATGATGGCTTCCAAAAGCTCGACAACAGTATTGGATCTAGGGCTAGTACTGTGTCTTCTTCTTCTTCAGGCTGGTTTTGGAGGCTCGGATTTGGCTCAAGACAAATCAGAATGTGCAGATAAACTGGTTAGTTTAACAGGCTGTCTTTCTTATGTTAGTGGCCAAGCCAAAGCTCCAACCCTTGATTGCTGTAATGGCTTCAAAGACGTGCTTGATAAGAGCAATAAGTGTATATGTCTTTTGATCAAAGATCGAGACGATCCCAACCTTGGCCTCAAGATCAACGCCACCCTTGCTGTCCAGCTTCCTTCCATTTGTCATGCCCCAGCTAATATCACTAAGTGCATCGGTAAGTACTTTACTTTTAGCAACGTTTAAAAATCCTGACTTGACTGCTGATACTCAAGCCAGATGTGAATATCTCCCACCTTAATCTGGTGCAAAGTAGAAGTCTTTGGATAGATTATATATGCATAATAACTCTGTAAATTTTATGTTAAAGCTTTATAACATTTGAAACTTCATAATAAATCTGTCTAAATATTTATGAAGATATATAACTCTCATATTATTAAATTTGTTCATTGTTTATTTTTAAATGGCTTAAAATTTAAATGGGTTATTTTCATACAACACAGTATTTGAATAATTCACATGAGGTGCTTTTCCTTATGTACTTCTTTTTTTAATTAGAGTGATGAGGGCATTCTTTATATATTTTTATTTAAATTAAATTATATGTTGCATCCTTGAATTTTTTTTGCGCTTAGTGTTTTAAATTAATAAATTTTTAGTATATTGATATTACAGGAAAAATATTTCTAAATATGTAAACAATATATTAATTAATTTGAGATATCGAGTGCAAAAAAGGAGAAAAAAAAGGATACAACATATTATTTAATCTAAATAAATAAAATATATAAAAAATTAAAAAAATGCCCTTATCATTCTAATTAGAGGGAGAAGTATATAATAAGCACTTAAGGAAAAATACTTAATATGAACCATATTTGAGAGGGTTATATGCGTACAAAAATAAAATTTAAAGATGTAAAAAAGTGATTAATTATCTGCGGTTATCTACATACACTTGAAAGTTTAAGGAATTTATTATTAAGCTTTAAAAGTTTATTTACCTTAGGAAAAATATTTTAATAATGTGAAGCAGTTAAATTGGTTAATTAGTCTTGAACGAGTTTCTTTCTTTCCTTCTTGTATATACTGATTTTGAAATAGCTTAAAAGTGCAAAAGCTGAATCTCGAGGCATGTTATCCTTTTTAAGCACACAAATATTCGAAGGAGGTACAGATGGGTTAATCATATTCCTGCTGATGGGTTTCATTTTGAGTACTTTAAAAAATTGTAACATTAATTTTATGTGTGTGGTTGGTCAAAAGATATTATATGCGTGTGTAATTTTAAGTGTCCCTAAAATTTTAAAATGAATTTTGATATCTTATTTTTCCGTAAAAAGAGTTTATCGCATGATATAAATATTAAATTTTATTTTATGTAAAATAAAATTTATTGCAAAAATGTATTCTTAGTTTTATTCTAAATACATTATTTTGTAGGGGAAATCCCATTTAAACCCACCTAAAATAGGAAAATTCCAAATAAAGTTGGCAAATTCAACAAAAAACTAATCATTGATGACCTAAAATTTGAGATTTCTCTGAATGTTGGCTATTTTACCACATTAGCCGTCACTGTTTTTCAAATTAATGCCACCTCTTTTATTCGCAAAGCTAATTTTCTTAGGACCAGGAGACAACTTTATAGCCAAACTTTTGTTGTAAACAGCTAATAGGGACATGTTAATTGTTAAATTGAAACTTTGATTTATAGCTTAAGTCCACATTAACTATATATTTACAACAAATATTTTACAATAAAGTTGCACTCTTCTATAATAACCCTTTTATCGTTATTCAATCACAATATATGTTTAGAAATTGCGAAGTCTAATTTAAAAATCAAGATCTGCCATTAGCTTAGTTATTCACAACAAAAACTCTTGCAATAAAGTTGATGGGAAGAGGTTGCTTTGGAGGAAATAGGTGACTTTAAAAAATAGCCGAGAGACAATATTGTAAAATACCCAACATGAATGAACAAAATTCTGAATTGGAATGAACTAATTAGATCGAATATATTAAATTTACCAACCTAATTTAGGATTATGTTGCTCTATAAAAATAGTTTTACACTTTTTGATGGGTTTTGCTGATTTTTTTTCTTAAAAAAATTGTTTTAGACTTAGCTTACTCATGTACTCCCATTGATCCTAATTGTAGGAGCTATTTATCATATTTTAGAGAGATTAAAGATAGTAATTAAATTAGTAATTTGTATTTATTTTTCTAAAATACCCTTATTTAAAACTTAAAATGACATCAGCAAGAGTAACAAGTAAAAAGGGTGCTATGGAGGGAGACAAATAGCAGACTTTAGATCTGAAGGAATTAGGAATGGATAGTCAATTGTTCACTTTGTTTTGAAACCTTTGGTTTCTTAAAACATGGACATGATCACATGAATGCCCTAACAGCATAAAATAGCACTGCATGTAATTAACTATGCAATGTTAATTAAATGAAATTAACAGTGCTAATGGAAAAATAAAATGAAATTAATTACTGTGGAGGAAGTATTAAAAGGAGTGACATGGGAAAGATATGACAAAAATTGCTCAAAATTATTTTATCGAAGTAAAAAAAAAAACAATAGAATAGAGGTGTATGTAATATTAATGAATTGCAAACATTACTTACTTTATAAAATATATAGATGCATTATTATATTATTATTGTATTCAATTATTATTCAGAAAGTATTCATATGAGTATTTTAAGAAGAAATTGATAAAAATTAAAAATTGGTTTTATAATTAAAACTAAAACCAACTCTCAAATATGTTCCTATAATTAGGACCGGAGGGAGTATCTTAAATATAAATTACATAAGGGTTAAAGTGAGGTTATGCTAATATAAACCTCTAACTATTCATTAGGTCTTGTCCCCAATGACATATTAAGCACATCTTTAAGGCTTCCTTAAAAATGTGGTTAACTTCAGCCTTTGGTTGTTTGAATTATGAAAAAAAAAAGGAGGTAAACCTGTATTCCATTTTCAAAATTTATACAATTTTTCATATTTTCTTAAAATAAAAATTAAAAACCACAAGGATATCTCCAAGACATTTTGAGGGGTATTTCGCTTAGTTGGGAGGAGGGAGGGTAGGTAGGTGGAGAGGTTTTGGTTGAAGGACAAGCCCGGAGAGGTTTGGTTTTTTTCTTTTTTGTTCAAAAAGGTATGGGAGGGAAGTTAATTTGAAGTGAAAAATATGTCCTTATTTCTTGATTTATATATTTCCCTCATCCTTTTATAATATTTATATTATAATTATTATTTCCTAATTTATGAATAACAAAAAGCATGTTTCCTCACGTGCATGTATGATGAAAAGTTAAATACATTTTAATTTTTTTTTATTTTTATTTTCACATGTTATCTCATTAATTTTAAAAACCATTTGGAGTGAGTTTATTTCTTTTAAAATATGACTAGTATTTTAAGTGATCGATGGAAAAACCCGTGGTTTTGGGGCCTGGTGGCTTGAGTGCCTGTCATCCACTAATAGGTTCTTGCTCTAAAAGTGATGGTAGCAATGATCTTTTATCAGGATCACGAGTATCTTGGATTTTTTTCATCCATGAATGCCGTGTTATTCAACCCAGAATGAATAATTTGCAGGCAAAAAAACAAAATTGTGGGCTTTTTTGATTGTGTATTTAAAATTCTTTTTTCTTTTTTTTTTAAAAAAAACCTAAAAAATTTGTTTGGAAATCTGTTTTCAAAAAGTTTTTCTCAAAAACAGAAAAATAAAAAGTTGTTTTCAAAAAAAAAAAAAAGACAATTTTTAGTTGTGTTTTTTGTTTTTGTTTTCATATTTTTTATTTTTTTGAAGCCGTTACCTATTGGCTATCATCACCATACTAACAGTAATAATCACTGTTACATCAACGTTGGCAATAGCCATCGACATGTCACTTCATAAACAAATTTCTTAAAATAATGATATATATATATATATATATTTCAAAAGTTGTTTTTAAAAATAATTTTATAAAACTGTTATTTTTTTGATACATTATAAAACTGTTTTGAAAACTAAAAACAGGAAACATAATCAAATGGGCCTAAAGCACCCGAATCTTATTATTTTTTTTTTTTTAAAAAAAAGAAACGCTGCATCCTCGTAAGGCAAAGGAAAAAAGGGTTTAGTATGAACGATAAAATTGTAATAGCAAAAAGGTGACATGGGCAATTTAGTCAAGTTTGTATCAGATTAGTCTCAAATTTCTACCCCCAAAAAAAAAACCCCCTTTAAAAAAGAGTTCATATTCCATGCTTTTCTTTATGTGCTCTTTAAGTGCTTTTTTGCCCCCCTAAAAAGCATATAAAGAAATATTGGTAATATATTTTTTTCATTTAAACTAAATTATATTTTGCATTCTAAAATATTTTTTTTATTATACCCAATATCTCAAATTAATTAATTTACAGAATATTGGTGTTACAGGAAAAATATTTATGAATGCAAGACTAGAAATTAATTAATTTGAGATACTAGGTACACAAAAATATTTTAGGATGCAGAATATAATTTAGTCTAAATAAATAAAATATTTAAAAAATAAAAAAAATGTTACCAATATTTTTTTATGTGCTTCTTTAGAAGAAAAACACCTAAGAAGCACATAAAAAAAAAAAAAAAAAAAGCATGGAATGTGAATTCCCTTAAAAAAAAACCCCCAACACCTAAAAGTTATAAACTTTATTTTGTTTCTTAAAGGATATTTTTATATTCTAAAACTAGAGAAAATGTTTGTATAGTTTGAATAAAATTCAAGATAGACAAATGTAATTTAATACTTTAAAGGGTAGGGACCATTTTGGCCCAAAAGTTATTATCGAAAAGCAATTTTGTCATGGTTGTTATCATAGTTAATTTTAATTGTTAGTTGACTAAATATGTTGAGCTGCCAGTCTACATATAATCCATATTATTTTTGTTAAAGTACATATTTATTTTAAGAGTTTTAAATCTAACATTAAAAAAAGATGAAATATATGATATTTGGATTTCCGGCACAAATTTATACCTTAACAAAGATTTGTTGATTATATGTGAAACGTCAACTCAACATATTCATTCAATTAACAGTCAATGTTAACTGGGGTAACGGTTAAAACAAGATTACTTTATTTTAGACATTTCAGAAGTAAAATTGCCTCCCAAAAACTTTTGAGGCAAAAATGTGTCCTTAAGCCTATATTAACATAAAAGAAGGTTTATGTGTATATTAAAAAAAACAAATATTTCGAAAAAAGAAATAAACAAATATATGAAGGGGTCATTGGTCAGTTGATGCTAATACATTGAGATTAGATGAGCATTTGCTTCATCTAGAATCTAATTAAGATATTGAAGTTTCACTGTTGACAATTTTGTTATACATTAGAAATTTTATATTTTATACAGATGATTTGTGTTTGATTTTATTTTTTATTTATTTTTAGATCTCTTGCATTTGGCTCCTAGTTCAAAAGATGCTAAAGAGTTTGAAGATTTAGCAAAACTGGCTGGAAAAGATGGATCCACTCCTGCAGCTTCTTCTACTGGTAAACAATCTGATTACAGTTAGCTATTATACCCATTTATTCCAAATTTGATTAAACATGATATAATACTTATTACTCCTATTTTATCAAGACCATAAATTAATCTTTGAACGTTTAACACATTTATTTTAAAAGGGGAAAACATGTCTTTAATCTTTAACTTTATACCAGATTTCAAATGGTGCTTTAATTTTATAAATTATCTTTTGGCCGGGTTAATTAATACAATCTTTAATCTTTAAAGTTTGTCTTCATTTTTTATTTGATCCTTCTAATTTTATTTTATTTAAAAACATTGTTCTCTATAATTTAATAAAAATCTTGCTTATTATTTTACCCTTAAAGAGACCAAAGCCTCTTGTTTGAAATTTGAAACTTGAGATGTCAAAATCAAAAATAAAAGGCAAGCTTGAGAGATTGAAGATAATATTAACCCATTATCTATTCAATATTCTACTCCTAATACTTTCACTCTCAAATTATAATTTTTTTAAGTTCTTGAAAATTCTTTGTCAATATATTAAATTTAGGCTAAAATATAGTTTTCGTCATTTAAATGTACATTAGTTTTCAGTTTAGTCCCAAAAAATTTGGGTTAAGGAGCAAAATGACCAATAAACTATTTGGTCAGGACTATCTGACCAATAAACTCTTATGTGGACCTTATATACCAATAATATTTACAAAACAGCAAAAAAAATACAAAACCGTCATTTGTTCGCTAACGTCCGTTTAAGTGATTTTATTTGGGGAAAAAAATTGACACGTGGCGGAAAGAAATCAGAACACCATACTTCTTCCTCAGTCCTAGAGCCCAGAGCCAAAGATCCTCTGGTCCTTGTGCTTCGGTCTGAACCTCCATTTCTCTCTATATATTGCCACTTTCGGTTTCTTCTCATCCTCCTTCCAGTTCTCTTTCGGCAAGCTGAAAACCATAAACCAAAACCAAAAAGAAACATAAAATGAAAACAAGAACACAGGGAAAGAGAGAAGAGAGTGAGAGTAAGAGGCTGAGAGTTTCGGTTTCAGTGAGAGACGAAGAGAGAGTCTGGGAGTTAAAGAGAAGCTGAGGAAGAGAGATAGAGTGTTGTAGAGCTGAAAGAGAAAAACAGCAGTTGAGAACAGAAAAGAGAGGGTGAGCCGAGAGAGAGAGTGCAGAAAGAGAGAGAGAGAGAGATAGCCAGTCAATACTCCCCTGTTCTGCCGACGGGAAACAGAGAAAGAAATAGGCAAGCAACGCTCGTTTTTTTTTTTCCAAGCGAATCAACGAAGGTGAGCATCGGTTTCTTCTCCCTTTGAAATCTTATTACTTTGTTGTAGGAAAGTTGGTAAATAATAAGCTTATAAGATTCAATGGAAGGAAACCGAAAGCTGAATGAAAAACAAGGGGGTCTGTGTGTTTCGGTTTCCTTTTGCTGTCATCGTGAATGCATGTCGTGGCCTTCGGTTTCCTTTTGAAGGGATGGATACTTTTGCTTGAATTTGCAACTTGAGGCTGTTTAAACAGAATACATGATAAAACTCCATTTCTTTGTGTCTCTGTCCGCATGATGCTTGTACATCAACTTTTCTAATCACTACCTATCTTACAATATATAGAGAGAAATGGAGGTTCAGACCGAAGGACAAGGACCAGAGGATCTTTCTGCCACGTGTCAATTTTTTTCCCCAAATAAAATCACTCAAACGGACGTTAGCGAACAAATGACAGTTTTGTATTTTTTTTTTTTGCTGTTTTATAAAGATTATTGATATATAAGGTCCACATAAGAGTTTATTGGTTAGGGTGATCTTGACCAAATAGTTTGTTGGTCATTTTGTTTCTTAACCTAAAAAATTTTAGTGTATTTTTTCTCCTTTGGTTTTATCATAGTTAACTCTTACCCAAATAAAATAGTGACTCAACAATTAATAAGTGCTAGACAAGTGACAAAGGATGTTTAAATTTTAATTATTTAATATAAGCAATATGTATATCCCCTGCAGACATGAAGCCTCTGCTTAAAGTCTAAAACCATTATACTAAACCATGACTATAACTTGGAGTTTCTGTACACACTATTTATCTTTAAACATTGATGGAGATGGAGGAGCGGGTCAAAGACTTGACATTCTATCCTTTAATTTCTTCTCCCTTGGGCCAAACCAAACGTAACGTCCCAAACTGCCAAATCAATCTATTTTTTTTTTTTTTTTTATATCCACGATTTCTACAAACCTGCAACCGAGCTCTCACCGCTAGAATTTCAGCCACTGTTGAGAATAGACAAGGACCTATTGTTGGAATCCACAAATCCATGTCCCTGAACTATCTCGAAGTATAGCCACCTGTTGTTGCGTGTTGACTGAATCATCTGCATCAACTCACACGTAGCCTTCTAGTGGAGGTGTCCATCGAGCATCAGCTCTTTCTCTGGCCTGAAAGATCCCCTCTTCTGTCCCTTCTAGTGGGAAATGATAACATCCGTAAACCAGGTTCCTTGCGTTATGAGTCTTGTCCTCAAAAACCTTCAGGCATCTGTTCTTCCAAATGATCCAATAAGCTAGACCAAAGACTCGTAGCCAAGGCCATCAAGTTGATTTTCTTCCTCCTAGGGGATTATGGCCAATCCTGCAAATTTCCACCAAAAAAAAAGCAAGGTAATAAATAGGGTTAATTAATAATGACCACGCACTATTTGCTACTAGTATCTCACAATCTCTCCGTGTATGTAGTATGGACTCCTAACAAGGACGCTCAAATGTGCACTCTCAAGTTGGTTTGTAAGGCCACGTTCAGTTCTGAAAGCGAATTTGTAGGGATTCTCTCTTGAAATACTTGGCACATGAAGATTGTTTTCTTTTCCTCTCTACTCTTGGTATCTTCCCTTCCATTCATCCACACTTTAGTACATAAACATCTTACCCACAGAGCATTCGGTTTAGTCATTAAACCCCAACACAATTTCACGATAAAAACCTCATTTTGACCGATCAAATTTTTGAAGCCTAGCCCTCCAGCTTCCTTCCTTTTCTTTATAGTATCCCAGGCGATGTGATGCAGCTTCCTTCCTTCTTGACCTTGATTCCTTAAAAATTCCCTACTAATCTTCTCAATCCCCTCCAACACTACTCTCCGGATAAGAGTAGATTGCATTTGATAAAAAGGGATAGTGGACAGTACTGATTTAATTAATACCGCTTTGCCCGGCATACTGAGAAATTTCGCTTTCCAATTGGTTAATTTCTTTTGAATCTTCGCAACTAATGGGGAAAATGTCACCTTTACTGTTCTCTTGTGTAACATTGGAACCCCAAAATATTTCACAAGATCCAGGGTGAGAGTGATTCCTAACAACTGACTCAGGTGACATGCACGGTGGAAGAGTAGGTTCTTACATACGAACGCTTTTGACTTTGGCAAGCTGATTCTATGTCCTGAAACCTTACATGACTGTTGTATAACACTTCTGATTCTTACTATTTGATCTGAAGATGCCTCACTGAATAATATCAGATGATCTGTGAAGAATAAGTGAGACAGGGACGGGCCTCTAGAACAGAATCTTAGAGGTTTCCATCTTCCTGCATCCACTTCTCTATTGATCATTTGACTCAAATGCTGCATGTAAAGCACAAATAGATAAGGGCTTACGGGGTCTCCCTGTCTAACCCCCGGGAAGGCGTAAAGTCTTCAGTCATAGAACCATTCCAACACACCTTCATGGAAGCCGATGTGACACATTGCATTATTACCTGAACAAATTGATTGGTCAAACCCAAGTTGTGGAGGTTGAACTTGAGGAATTCCCAGTAAAGTCTGTCATAGGCTTTTTCCATATCAACTTTTATTTCAATATATCCCTTAGCGCCGATTTTGTTTCTCATTATATGGATAGCTTCTTGACCCAAGATGATACTGTCACAGCTTTGACAACCAGAGATAAAGCCGCATTGAGAGGGGTGAATCAAGTAATCCATCACACGTTTGAGTCTATTGGCCAGCAATTTACTAAGGATTTCAAAACTAACATTGCACAGAGAAATGAGTCTGAACTCATTTATACTAGTCAAGTTATCAACCTTGGGAATTAGGCATATATTCGTCTGGTTAATGTCTTTGATCTTCCCCGGGTAACTTAACAAGGCTCTTATCAACTTACAGATTTTGGGGCCCACCACCCCTATTGTGTTTGGAAGAAATGCGGTTGCAGGCTGTCTGACCTTGGTGATTTGAAAGAACCCATTTCAAAGTCTGCATTCTTTATATCCACATGAATTAGTTCTCCTTGTATATCTTCTAGTTGTGCTTCACTAATGGTTTGAAAATTTTCCGGCCAAGAATGCACATTTACAACTGTTGTGTCTCTAGAGTAGAGTGTTTTGAAGCATTCAAGTGCCATTGACTTCAACCCCTCTTGCTCTGAAACCCATTCCATGGTCAGTTTTCAACGCCTCAACTTGACTTCGTTTCCTTTTAATCATGGTTGAAGAGTGAAAGAACTATGTATTCTTGTCCCCATATTAATTAGAGCCACTTGAACTGCGACTTCTGATGCCAAATTAACTCCTTTTGGTTTACGATTTTCAAGTATTCCTGCAATAGTTTGTTCTCTAATTTCATTAATCCTGTATGCAGTTTGGTTTGTCTTGTTCTGTCAATCCCCTCAAGTCTTCTAATTAATTCTCTCTTTTTACTCGGTATACTCCCCACTACATCTGAAGCTTGCTCTTCAAATTTTACCCAACCCTCCTCCATCCATGCATTCTCTTGCCATACTGAGGAAATATATTAAAATTTTTATTAAATAATTAAAATTTGAACTTGCTTTGTTAGCACTTAATTTCAAACAAACTATTACTATCTTTTATAAATTAGAATCGGAAATATCTAAAACAAAATTATCTTATGAATAGTACCGGATAAAGTTTAAAAACATTATAAAAGTAATTTTAAATGATAATCTTTCTGAAGCTTACTATATATCTCCCAAAATTAAAAAAAAGAATATTTTTTATTCTTAAAAATAGTTATAAATTTTAAAATATTTTTATTTTAGTTAATTTTTTAGCTATCAAATTCATTGAATATATGCATTGCACTCAAGAAAAATATTAATGAACACTGCAGCTAGTAATGCTACTGTTGGCACTGCCTCAAGAAGTGGTGGCGGGTGGAATAGAAGGTGGACGGTGGCGAGTGTTGCGTTTTGGATGACACCATTGCTTTTCATAACTCACATGTTCTTTCTTGTTTGATTGAAGTTGGATCCCTATGAAGTTGAAGATACGTGAAATAGGTGAATTTTGCCAAATTAAGAAGTAAGGAAAAATATGTAATTTGGTATAATTTAACCTTATTTTAAATTAGGAAATGGTAATTTTTTCCCTTTTTATTGGGTCTTTGTAGCTTTACAATACCTTAATTTGAAAAAAAATGATATTAATAGTTGATGACATGACTTTTGTTAAGTATGATTAGTTTTGATGATGTTAAAGGATAGAGCCAAAAATTTGTATTATATATAAGGTTATTAAATTAGAACTGACTTCTGAATTGATCGAGGTAGTAGATCAAGGGTCAATGGATCGTATCAATGTTAACTTGGGGCTAAATCAATGAAAAGTAAAATAATTAAAAAATAATTTAAATTCGTTACACCATTTAAATGCTAAATATCATTTCAATACCGTGAATACTAATAACAAAATAATCATATACTTACTCAACATTCTTTATTTGTTTTTGAGAAATTAACATCACAGTATCATACTACCAACCAATGACAACAAAATCAATAATCACAAAAATATTGATCCTAGCAAAATATTAAAATAGATATATAGCTAGTAACAAAATATTCCCACCTACAACCTTTTAATTACTAAACTAATAATCATTAACATAATTCAAATCTCTAGGTATTGAGACATTAGAAGGCATTTGGAAAGCAAAAGGCATTAGGAGTGACAACATCATCATTCAAAGATGGGGCCCAAGAATATGCTTATCTTCATCCTCTATATATTAAATGAATTAAAATATTAATAGTTTGGTAAAAAAAAAGGGTTAAGTATCAATTTTGCCCTAGAAGATTTTTTGGGCTCAATTTTGCCCCGGAAGTATAAAAACGTAGCAATGTTGCTCCCCACTAACGGTCCACCATCACGGAGTTACCACACACTCAAGTGTGATACCCTCACACTCGAATGTGTAAGGATTTTTTTTAACGGAGTGCACACTCAAGTGAGTGTGCACTCTAAAGGGCACACTCGAGTGTGCATTAAGTGTGCCCTTTAGAGTGCACACTCACTTGAGTGTGCACTTCGTTAAAAAAAAAAAAATCCTTACACACTCGAGTGTGAGGGTATCACACTCGAGTGTGTGGTAACGCTGTTAGGTCTCACCGTTAGTGAGGGACAACATTGCTACGTTTTTATACTTTCGGGGCAAAATTGAGCCCAAAAAAACTTCCAGAGCAAAATTGCTCCTGGCTCGGGGTAAAATTACTACTTAACCCTAAAAAAACATAGTTATATAGTTTTAATTTGCGTAAGACTTTAATCTTAAATAAAAGAAGACATAAAAATAACCTCCATAATCCATTGCGATTTGATCACGTTCAAGATCAGTCACCTCTAGATTATCAAATTCAGGAGTTGGATCATCTTCAACCATCAAAAAATTTAGTTTATCAATTGATATTTAATCTATTGGATGATAAATATCATTCTTCTTATTCAAAGTATTCCTTTAATGTCAAAATGAGAGAAGATCAATATGAATGAAATATATATTTAATAAAACTTTAAAAGTATTCATAAGTCATAGAAAGAAGAGAAGTTTGGTTAAAAACATGTATAGCAATTTGTTGCAATTCTGAAATTGAAACCCTATAGTACAGCCACTACTCATCTACATAATAAAGTAAAAGACATTTATTGTATGTGTTAATATCATAACATGTGCTTTCCAATATGAAATTAAATATGTTAGTTCTCTATGTGTTTTGATGATAACTGACAATTGTAAATTTAAAATATTGTTATTGAACTAAGTACAAGACCATTTTATTGTTAAAAAGTGTCTTGTTTAGTAACTGCACTTTCTGATGAAAGATGATTTGAGTCATCATCATGTAACTCAAGTCATTGTCCTCTGATTTAAAAAACAAATCAATGTAGAGTGACTCCAGTCATAATTCTTTATTGCAAAACGTATTGCAACTGAATGATTCCAATCAAATTAATATAACTTCAGTCACCAAAACAAATTTCAAACTTAGTTTTTTCCAAAGGTCAAATGTGACTCCAGTTACCTACTGTGTCAAAAGCCTCTCTCTACTTGAACCTGACAATTTTTCATGAAAACTAATATGACTCGAGTAAGCAATGAGTACCTCCAGTCATATTGAGTCAGAAACACTATCATATGTATTGAGAAGCAGAGTAACTCGAGTCATTTAGTAATGACTCCAGTCAAGATGACATAGAGTCGCTCTCAGGTATTTTGAGAACGTGGATGACTCTAGTCATTATTGAATGACTCCAGTCATCATGTCACAAAGAGCTTTTCTACTGGAAATAGATGACTCCAGTCATCATGTGATGACTCCAGTCATCGTGCTTTTAATGCTGTGTTTATCAATCACTAATCAAAGACGACTCCAGTCAAATCATGTGACTCCAGTCATTGTAACTCGAGTCAGTGATGTGTGACTCGAGTCAAGTTTCTGAAAAATGATAAACACTGTGTTCGTAACATCTAAATCATTGATTATGTTTTGAATGTTTCATGTTATTACTCATTACTATTCCTAACTATGTTTAATCAGTTTGTTAATGAGTTTCAATTGATTTTGATATGGATTAACACCAAATTGCAATAGAGCAATTATGTGTCAGAAGCATTAAATGCAAAGTAGAGACAAATGCCGGAATTAGACAACCAACTCTTTGAGTATCTTAAAGTCTTGCAACCACTTCCTTTCCACTTTCAATACTCAGTCTCAACGGACAAATGAAACAAGGAATGTTAACATGGAATGACGGTGCTGATTGAAGAAAGAATTCGTCTGAGTAATGATTAAGGTTAATTAGTCTCAACGGTCATCTTCATCAGTCTAAATGGATAATTCTAAAAGCTTCTCAACGATCATTAATGTTAAAAACTATAAAAGCCAGAAGCATTGAATTCTCCAACTATCGAAACACTGTGCATTCAATTTGTGAAAATAACATTTACTATCTCTAACCTTTGAGTAATATCTTTGGATATAAATACACTTCAGGGATTATCTATCTATCTACTCTTTTTAGAGAGTCTTCAAATTATCATTCTTGTATTAATCTTAAGGTTGTGGAACCTTTGAGATTGGGGTGAATAGATTATAGCTTGTAAGGGGAGTAAGTTCTAATGAGAGAATTACTTTAAGAGTTACAAAGTGTGTAATCAATTCTTGAGATAGTGAAATTGTAGAGAGTTTGGGGACTGGACGTAGATCAAGGTTTTAGACCAAACCAGTATAAACTTCTGGTGTCTATTCTTTCTTTACTCTTCTCTGTTTATCCCTATTTTACTTGTGTAATCCAGAGGATTAAAAAGAAAATTTTTAAATCACCTAATTCACCCCCCTTTTAGGTGATATTCCATCTTTTAAAATATATTTAGAAGAGACTAGTTTTTGGGCTAGTTTTTCACATGAAACTTTATTAAAGGATTTTTTTTTTAATGTTCATAGCAAATATTGATTTGATGCACCATTGTAACATAATGATCAGGATTCTTAAGTAAGTTACTATGACAAAAATCGTGGTATATGATGGGTATTAATTGCCAAACATCATAATTCTAAACTGTCATATATGCAAATGTAAACAAAATTCATAATATATGATAATGCTTGCATAATACATAACTATCTCATTTTAACACTGTTATTTATTTAGTTCATATATAATGATTTGTAGATAAGAACCATGACTTTTAATTAAAATTAATAACGGTCTCTTGGGATTCATACACACAGCGGAATTAAAACTTTTATGAATCCCATCGGTGAATCTATCAACCGTGTTTAAATCAGGTTGTTTGTTAGAAACTGTACCTTTGCAAATGCTCGTGTGCGTCTATTTGAAATTGTGGGCTAACGCCTTCTTGCTCGATCAATCTCTAGGGGCCGACTTTACAGATCCGCTCCCTTTACCGTTATCCACACCGAACATCTTTCCAACCCGGACGTTAGCGTGCTAGTGCCTTCTTACTTTGCGTCTTACATTTTTTCTCTAGGGTTTTCCTTTTGCGGCTGTTCCCTCAATTTAATCTGGCTAGATCATTATCTTATAGGGTTTCTAAAACCCTAAAGGCTCGTATTAAAATATTCAAAATTAAACTTAATTATTTTTGAAATTTGAATTTGGATCTAAAATAATATTAATTAAATATGTCCAACAGATCTAATCTAATTTATTTATTTAATCTAAATTTAAAGCCAGTAGATTTAATTTATCTTTATAAATTAAATCTTGAGATATTATATCTATCTATTTAATTAAATATGAGATACTATATCTCAATTTAAATTAAATCAGATATATGATATCTTTGTTCCAAAATTAAATCTGAGATACAATATCTTTATTTGTTTTAGATATTTAATTTATCAAATAAATTAAATACAAAACAAATGTTATATAATAATGGGTTAAGGTGCAAAAATACACATGAGCTTTTTCCCTAGGAGCACCCAGCACTACGTGCTTTTTTTGGAGCAAAAATACACACGTGGTTACCATTTTGGAGCAAAAGTCACATCCGACCGTTAAGTCACTGTTCACCGCCATTATGTTACTTTTCACTTCATCTCTTTCTCTCTCATCACGGTGAACAATGACTTAATGGGGGGATGTGACTTTTGCTCCAAAATGATAACTACATGTGTATTTTTGGTCCAAAAAAAAGCACGTGATGCTGGGGGCTCCTGAGGAAAAAGCTCATGTGTATTTTTGCATCTTAACTCTATGATAATATTATAAACACGTTTATCTTTTGAAGAAGTAAATCGAGAAGTTCTATGTTTTGGTTTTGAACAACAAGGAAGACCAAATTGTTCACAAAATGATCCCAACTCTTTCTTGTTGATACCCTTTTCCTTGGCAAGCTGATGTTTAATACCATCATCTTGACAAATTTTTAAAGCAGTTTTTTTATCAAAAGAAATTAACTCTCCATATGTTAGAGTTCCATAAGAAATGTTGCCATCATACAGAGTTCGTATTTTATGTCTAATCTTATCACCAAATGATTTTGGTAATCCGACTAAGAACTTTTCTTTCCAAAAACCTTGATTAGCATTATCTCTTATAAGGACTATAGTTAGGAAAGTATCTTTATACCATTTGAAATCAGACAAGGTTTGACATCGGATGTTAGAAAGAAGTTTAGAAGAGTGATCTTTCCAAATAGTTGGATCACCAACAAAATGTTTAACAATTGTAAAAAAAAGGGTATTAATAGAATCTTGTAGGGGTTCACCATTGTAAAGTATTGAAGTCCCATCAGGTTTAGTTTTAATAGACCAAAAAATATTAGATTTTTCATCAGAGGACAAATAGAAATCCCACCATCCTTTAAGTTGTCCAGTAAAACCAGAAACCAAAAGGTTAGTTATTTGTTCTTCTGAATAATTATTTGTTGTTTGATAAGTAGTACTTACCATAGTCATTTGTTGTAACATTTTTAAAATAATTGTTTCACTTTGTCCATTGATATTCCATTCATAAATATCGTTGGAATTAAAAGATTTAAAAGTTTGATTATGGCGTTCTTCAGTTAAAATATCCAAAGGACTACGTTTTGAATAATATAACTTGGAAGAATTTTGCAATTTGAAAAACCTTTCGATGATTTCTTCCAATGTTGACGGTTAATTGCAAAAGTAGATTTTGAAGATTCAACTTCCGAAATTTTATCAAAATTCATAACCTGTTTTGAAGAAGATTCAAAAGAAGGTGTTTCAGGAACAACCTGTTGTTTTAATGTAATATCAGGAGTTTGAGGCTGAAAAACTTGATTAAGATGTCTTAATCTTTGGTCAATTTTTGCTATAAGTTTTGCTTTGTTTTTATCTTGGATTCTAGCTTTGATTTTTGGATCAAGTTGGAATGGTTTGAATAGAGGTTGAATTGGTGAAGATGGTTTAGAAGAAGTTCGAGAAGAGGAAGAGGCCAAAGAGGTTTTAATAACTTGATCTCCAATAATTTGAAGATATTGATTTGTGTAATTATTTTGCTCCATAAGACTTTTAATATCTTTTGGACCAATTGCTTTGTCAGAGATTCGAGTTTTGAATGGAGAAGCAATAAGGGGAGTTTGTGATCTGTCTAAAACTCTAGGAATTTGATATGACCTTTTTGGAGGAACTTTTGAAGAAATAGTTTGTCCTTAAGGAGTTTTCCAATCTCTTTTGGTCATATTTATCATTTTTGTAAATGGATATTCTATTTTTTGTTGTAAAGAATATGCTTCAAACCAATCAAAAAATGGACTATTCACTTCATACTTGTCAAGGAAACTATAGAATTTTTCTTGGACCTGTTGTCTAACAAGTCCTTTAAAATTCTTGAAGAACCAATTTCTTTGACAAGTATTTGATTCTGAATAAAATTCCTTCTGCAAACTTTGTTTATCGATTTGAAATTGATATTCAAGAACACCAATAGTTGAAGGTTCACCTAATTCTGTATAACTCAAACAGTCTACTGAATTTTGGTCATCCTCCTTTTGATAGTTTGCATGAGGAATTGTTCTAGAATTGTCAATTCCTTGAATTGAAACATTAGTGGATCGGTTCTTAGATTGTTGAGGTGGTGGACCAGAGGTTTGTGGAGGAATATGAGATTGTGGTGGTGGAAGTGGAAGATGAATTACTGATGGTAAAGAGTGCTAAAAAAAACTAGAGCTCTTTGGTAATTCTGAGTTTACAAATCTAAAATCCTTATATCAAAGGAAGAATTGAGGTTTATGGGAGTATGCACACTACGGGAGTGACCCTGAAAGGGAGTTTACATTTTTCCTTTATGATTAAAAGGAAAGGTAACTTGTTTCAGATGTGGGAAAATTGGTCATTATGCTAAGTATTGCCGCTTCTCTGACAAAATCAGAAACATTCAAATTGAGGGACCTCTCCTTGATCAAATAAACAATCTTCTCTTAGATACAGATTCTGGATCTGAAGAAGAATTTTCTTCTGTCTCTTCTGAAAACTTGAATCAGATTCATGATGATGAATTCAATCCAACATTTGATGATTCTTCTCTTGCAATAAATGTCATCACTAAATACCAAGATCTGCTCCTCAATGTCATCAATAAACTTCCTCATTGTGATAAAACTGAATATCTCTCGAAATTCAAAGATATTTTATCACAACCTCCTCCTTCACCTTCTTCTAAACCTTCTGATAGATTATCTATCTTTCAAAATAATTTTGATCCGACCAAAACATTGGAAAGATTCAACTGTTCTACTAAACCTACAACCATTCAAGATCTTCAATTTGAGGTCAATAACCTTAAAATTGAGGTTCAAAACCTGAAATCTTCCAGAGACTCTCATGAATCTACTTTATTGCAAATTCAAGAGATTCTTTCTTCAAATTAAACTTCTCAATCTAACGAGAATGTTAATCCAGTTTTGGAAAAAGAAAATATAGATGCGACTCCTGAATTTGATGAAACTCCATTTTTAAATGTCATTTCAAAAATTTTCTTACAGAAGGTTTATATACAAGAACAAATCATTATTAATAATGATCATGTTATAGAACAATCTGTATTATTTGATACTGGGGCAAAAGCTAATTGTATTTTAGAAGGCTTGGTGCCAACTAAATAGTTTGAAAAAACTATTGAACGGTATAGTGCTGTGAATAAATCTTCATTAGCCGTCCAGTATAAACTCTCAAATGTTATTGTTAAGAATGTTTGTTGGCAAGTTCAGACACCCTTTATTTTAATGAAAGATACGGGAACTCAAATTATACTTGGAGCACCTTTTGCCCGATTACTGATTCCCTTTGGTGTTGAATTTGATGGGCTTGTTAAACTATATTTTGGAGAAAAGATTTTCTTTCCTTTTACAGAAAAACCAAAAGCTAAAGGAGTTGAATCCTATTTTTCTTAAACAAAATCAAATCAACTTTCTCAAAGATGAAGTCTCCTTTAAACGACTTGAACAACAACTTCAAGATCCTATTGTTCAACAAAAAATTCAATCTTGTCTTCAAAAAATTGATCAAACTGTCTGTGCTGAGTTGCGAAATGCTTTAGGAATAGAAAATAACATATGGTAGATCTTCCTTACAAGCCAAACTTTTCTGAAAAACCAATTCCAACAAAGGCCCCATATACAGATGTCTCAAGAACTTCTTGAAACCAGTAAAAAGGAAATCAAAGATCTTCTTGACAAAAAACTTATTCGAAAAAGCCGAAGCCCTTGGTCTTGTGCCGAATTTTGTGTCAACAAAAATGTTGAAATAGAACGTGGTACTCCTAGACTTGTCATAAATCACAAACCTCTTAACGAAGCTCTTCAGTGGATTCGTTATCCGATTCCAAACAAGGTTGATTTACTAAAACATTTACATTCTGGAAATTTTTTTTCTAAATTTGATATGAAATCTATATTTTGGCAGATACAAATTTCAGAAAAGGATAGGTATAAGACTGCTTTTACTATACGTTTTGGACAGTATGATTGGAATGTTATGCCTTTTGGTTTAAAAAATGTTCCTTCTGAATTACAAAGGATTATGAATGAGATCTTTAATGATCAAGGTCAATATATTATTGTTCATATTGATGATGTTCTAATCTTTTCAAATTCATTAGAAGAACATTTTAAACATATTTCTAAATTTTTTTGTATTACAAAATTAAATGGTTTAGTAGTCTCTAAACCAAAAAGCAGCCTTTTCCAAACAAAAGTTCGATTTCTTGGTCATTGGATTCACCAAGGTACCACAACTCCAATCGAACGTGCAATTCAATTTACTAATAAATTTCTAGATCAAATCCTTGATAAAAATCAACTTCAAAGATTTCTGGGATGTTTAAACTATGTGGCTGAGTTTATTCCTCAACTTAGCAATTTCATTAAACCTCTCTATCAGAGATTGAACAAAACTCCAACTCCTTGGACTGATGTTCATACTGATATTATTAAACAAATTAAACAACAGGTTAAGGAACTTCCTTGCTTGAGCCTTCCAATTCCTTCTACCCTCAAAATAGTCGAAACAAATGCGTCTAAAGTAGGCTATGGAGGTATTCTTAAACAAAGTGTTGATGGAAAAGAACAAATTATTTCTTTTACATCTAAACACTGGAATTCTGCCCAGCAGAATTATTCCACAATCAAAAAAGAAATTTTGGTGATTGTTTTATGTGTTTCAAAATTTCAAGCTAATTTGTTAAATCAAAATTTTTTAATTCGTATTGACTACAAATCTGTGAAAGATGTTTTGCAAAAAGATGTTAAAAATCTTGCATCAAAACAGATTTTTGCTAGGTGGCAAGCAATCTTAAGTGTTTTTGATTTTGACATTGAATTTATCAAAGGCACATCCAATCCTCTCCCAGATTTCCTTACCTGTGAGTTTTTACAAGGTAGTTAAATATGAGACTAAACTAACCCATAAACCTTTTCCTTTCCAGAAAATGCCCAGAAAAAAGAAACCTGGAGAGGAATCCAAAGACAAACAACCTCTCAAAGAGGAAGATAAACAAAGCTTCTCCCAGGATGCTCAAAGGCCACCTTCTAGCCAAGATTTAGAAGAATTTATCAAACAATTGTTATAGCAACAAACTACATTGCTGCAGCAATCTCCACAAATGAAGGGATTAACTGACCACATAGTTCCTCAAACTCAAGGAGCTACGTCACAGGTAAAATCTCAATCAAGGTCATCCACCCCTAAAATGGAGTCATTTACTCCAACCTAAAAAAGTCTCAAACCCAGGGACTCACCTCTATGAAACCCACAAAGAAAACACTTGATCTTATGTTAAGAAACCTCCAACCCAAACTAGGGAGGAAATATTAGCAAAGAAAGTCCAAAAACCCCTAGCAATAGATTATGGTAAAGCATAAACCCTTGCTTTGTCATTACTTACCCCTTCATCACAAGCCATTAGTAAACAAGAGTATGATTTATCAATAAAGAATTTACTCTTCAACTAGCCCAGAAGAAAGCCCCAACATCCCAAACCTTAACAATTTTTCAGGCTGTAAACCCTATGGATACTCCTTACACTACTAAACCTCAAAGTGTAAAAAATATTATCCAAATTGAGCCTGAATTTTTTCTTGAAAGACCTAACCAAAAAGTTGCCAAAATTTTCCCTCTTGGATGGCATTTCTTTCCCACAAACATCCAAAAAACAAGAGAGTATTATGAATGAATATTGGTTCATTCTCAATCTATCGAGCTATCTCGGTACACATCAAAAGAGGATGAAACATTAATAAATCATTCTACTCTTTAGATCTTGAAAGTAATTATACCTTCCCAATGGGGACAAGATCTGAATAAACCAAAATTTTTTCACATCCCTTTTGACCCGAAAGGATATACTTACTGGATTATAATGTTGCCAGGTATAATATCTTTTGGGATCAAAATCGGATTTTTAAACATACTTGGTTTATTTATTTCAAAAAAGGAAATAAATATACCTTTCCTCAATGGTTTCTACAATGGTGGATATTTTTTTGGACCAGTTCCTCAAATTTTACCACCAGAAATAATGAAAGCATTAACTCTTTTCAAAAATAAATATAACCACAGTGGAGATCCTTTTCCAATTGAACTCTACTACTTTTTTAAATTATCTGTATCCTGGATTTTTTCCTGGCAAAACAGGTTTTCTCATAATGACAGGAATCTTCCATTACTACCAACCCTACAAAGATTACCCTTTATGAGATGGTGGGCAAAGTTTAGCCAAAGTAAGGTGGATTCCAAAGCAGTTGAACAATGGTTCAAAGAAAATCCCAAATTTCTTTGTGTTATGGAGCAGAGCAAGTTCTTAAACTAGAAGAAATTTGAACAAACTACTTTAGCAGTTGCTCTAGATAAAAATGAATATATTAAACAACTTAGCATTATGCTTGCACAATTACAGCAAGATGAAGCTGAGTCCTCCAAACAGGCCGAAGGCCCGGACCAAAGTGATGATGAAGATGAAGACTTTATTCTCAATTTGGGAGAATATTAAACTCAATGTCCTTGACGGAAGTACCAAACTTAGTATTTCCATGTATAGGACAAAGTTAAACCCAATGTCCCTGAAGGAAGTGTTAGTTCTCAATTTAAGTTTTGACGATAACTAAACACTTGTTAGTTAATGGTTTAACAAGGACTAGAGTTCTGGTTTTGAAACTCAAGTTTTGGAAAAGTTTCACAGATCGGTTCTCAATCAATCAAATTAAGAACTTGAGTTCTTGGTCATAGAACTCGAGTTCGCGTCTTCTGCCTTTCACAAATCTTCAAAAATAAAAAAGGTTTTTGAGAACTAGAGTTCATTAGTGAAGAACTAGAGTTCTGTCTATAAAAGTCGAGTTCTTCATTATTGCTCATCAGAAGTTTTATAACAACTAGAGTTCTTAGAAAAGAACTAGAGTTCTTCACTTTAAAAAATAACTGTGTTTCATTCGAAATATAAGAACTAGAGTTCTTGGAAAAGAACTAGAGTTCTTTACTTTGGAAAATAACTATGTCTCATTCGAAATGTAAAGAACTAGAGTTCTTGGTAAAGAACTAGAGTTCATGACTAGAGTTCTTTATTGAAAACTCAAGTTCTTTAAGAACTCAGCTTGTGCGCACAACATAGAACTAGAGTTCTTGTTAAAGAACTCGAGTTCTTGACTTTCAGAACTGATTCGTTTAAAAAGAAAACAAAGGAACTCTAGTTCATGAAATAGAACTCTAGTTTGAAACTCGAGTTCTTGTTTAAGAACTAGAGTTCTTGCGAACAGAAATCACGAATCGTAGACTGTATTTTCCCAAATGATCTTATTCTTGTCCGATACCTTCTAGAAAATTTAGGAATCATTTATAAGATGTTTTTAACCCATTTGCTAGTGTTTTTCAGGATTAAAATGATCGTTAAGCAAAAAGCAGATTAAAGCAAATGCTCACACCATAAGCGTTTATTGCGAAGCAGCAGAAACAGAGCAACATTCAGAATTAATGCTGCAGCAGAACAAAACATTCTTCAAGGCATGCTTATTCTAGCTTTGAAGTACAACCAACGACCATCACATTTAATGAAAGAAGCAGATTCATTTAATGAAGATTTAACGGTCAATTCTAGTTCTTCCTAACGGCATTAATGACAAAGAGTATAAAAGCCCAAACATTCAATATGGCCAACTACCGAAAACTCTGCGCATTCAACTCTGATTAATTACTCTTATAAGTTTCATTCATTATCAAATATCTTCGGATATTCTCTGTACTTTAGTGCTCATTAATTATTCGCTCATAAGGAGATGTAAACACTTTCATTATTCTTGGTTGAAACTTAAGGTTGTGGAACCTTAAGTTGTGGGTGTACGATTATAAGTAGTAAGGGGGAGTGAGTCTGTGAGTGTGAGGGTCATCCCTAAGTGGTATTTGTAATCCTTGAAAAGTTAGTGGTGTTAGTTCTCTATGGGTTTTGATGATAATAATCAATTGTGAAACTAAGTTTGAAAAATTGTCTCAAAGAAAGTGAATTCTTGCTGATGGAGACAATACTCGAGTATGAGTAATAATACTCGAGTATTGAAATTTCAAAGAAAAGCTCAATGCACATGATTAAGGACAATACTGCACTATCCAAGAGGATACTCGAGTATTGGATCTTACAGAGAGCAACGCAAGTTTTCCATCAGAGCATACTCGAGTATTGGTATGCATACTCGAGTATAGGCTTTAAAGACTCTTTAGTGATTTTACAAAAGAAATGCAAACCTCGGTTTGGAAAACTCTAGTTTTGAAAACTCAAGTTTGGAATATGAAAAGTCCAATTTTCAACTTGGCTCTAGAATTCAAATGTTTTCATAATTAAGTGAAAACTCGAGTATGATGATGACATACTCGAGTATTGAGCCAAGAAAAGATGGATTAAAAATTTATTAAACACAAAAACTTCAGTTTTGAAAACTCTGGTTTTGGAAACTCCAGTTTTGTACTGTCTAATGCTTTCTATGAATTTCAAAGTGGACACCCATAGTTGAATATGGTATTGAATACTCGAGTATCAAGCCATACAAAGAGCAATTGAAGTTTTTGAGCTTCCTATACCGTGGTATTGCCTGAATACTCTGGTTTTGATGTTTTGGATAAAAACTCTTTAAGAGTCTAAAACTCGAGTATTGGTTGAATACTTGAGTATTGGCTTAAGTGAAACCGAAGCTCTAAAGCTGAAATCGCGAGTTTCGCCTCTGGAAGGAGAATACTCAAATATTAGTTTGAATACTCAACTTTAGCCTTAAGTGCATAGTGACATACTCAAGTATTGATGCACAAACTCGAGTATAGGCTGTGACAGTTGAAAATTTGAATTTACGAAATCTGTGTAATGTTTGTTATTTGATCTAAATGCTTCTAGATATTAACCATCAACATTACTAGATATGTTTAATATGTTTGCTAGTGCTTTTCATCCAAGTTACAGATGAACCAAATGAAAGTGGAAGAAATCACCAAGAGGGGGGGTGAATTGGGGATTTTAAAAATTCTTTTCAACTCTTAAAAATAAAGCTTAAGAAATGAATAATAAAAGAGTAGAGAAAGAAAAGCTTAGACACACAGAATTTATACTGGTTCGGTCTCAACCTTGACCTACGTCCAGTCCCCAGATACCTTCTGGGTGTTTCCACTAGTTCAACAGGTTTTTAACTACAACAATGAAGCCAAGACACAATCCTAATCACCTAGGACTTGCTCCCCCTTACACTTTGTAATTAAACAACCTAACTCACAGGTTCCACAACCTTGAGTTTACACAACCAAATGCTTTAAAGGAATTTCAATCTCTCAAAAGAGTGAATATTGATAATCACTAAAGAACAGATAAAAGAATCACAATACAGACTCAAAAATGCAAATGTGTTCAAGTGTAGCTTGCTTTGAGCCTTCATAGTCTTTTATAGCCTAACTAGATGAACTAGCCGTTGCAATATCTTCTCCAACGTTCAGTTGCAGATCTGGAAAATGACAGTTGCAAATTTTGCTCTGTTCTTTCAATTCTTTGCTGAGATCCTGGAATATGTTGTTGCAAAACGTCTTCCAGATTCTTTGTCATTCCATAATCTTAATTTGACCGTTTGAGGTGATCTTAATGTGTTCCAACGGTCTGAACTAAACATCTGGGATAAGGGAGAAGAATCAGCCCTGTTCTTGGTTCTTCATTTAATGCACTTATTCTGGATCTTGATTTCTCCTTGATCTTGTAATGAACCTGTCTGAAACTTATCAAAAACTTGATCAATAATGTTAGGAATAATAATGCAACAAGATATGATAATTTCAGATTAACCCATAATGATTTCGCAGATTGATTTGATCTGGTTTTCAAAAGTTACCGATGCAAACTTGAGTTTGGTGTTCTAGACTCGAGTTTGAGGTTCATCCAGAGAGCAAGGTATGTTCGAAAGTTTCCTAAACTCGAGTTGACAAGTAACTGACTTGAGTTTGGTTCTTACAGAGAGGAAAGTCGCGAGTTGGTCCTGAATGAGACTTTGAACACATGGTTAAACTCGAGTCATTTAGTGACTGACTCGAGTTTTGAAGTTTTTATGAAAATCTTAAGTTTAAGTTCACAGCTTCAAAACTGGAGTTTAGAAATGCAGAATGGAGTTTACAAGACCTGAAATATTGCATAGCTCTCTGTATGATCCAGACTCGAGTTTTGATATCAAAACTTGAGTCTCAGTGAAAATTGAGACCTTTGAAAAAATCTTTTTATGTGTAAACTGGAGTTTAGAAAACAAGTATCAACTCAAGTATCTCTGTATGTGCAAAACTCGAGTCTACATAATCTAGACTCGAGTTTCCAGTGAAAACTGAAAACATGAAGGCTATTGCATTTTGCAAATTGGAGTTTGTAAAACTGAAACTGGAGTTTGGAAAACTTGATAAAATGTTGAAGCTTCTGTTTGATCTCAAACTTGAGTTTCCAAATAATAGACTCGAGTTTACAAGTCTTTAAACTTTTAGCACATAAACTTTCTTGTAAACTGGAGTTCCTCAGAATCAAAGGTAGAGTTTGGAAATAAGTTGAAATTCGAGTGTCACTGCCTTTGATCTAGACTCGAGTTTATAAACACAGACTCGAGTTTACAACTCTTGTAAACTTTGATAGCTCTCTGTAACTCTGTAAACTCGAGTTTGCCTATACAAACTGGAGTTTGGCCAACATTGTGAAATCTGAGCTTCTGTCTATCAAGTCCAAACTCGAGTTTAGCAACCCAAACTTGAGTTTGCCTTAAACAGAAAGTTTTACAACTTTCCAAGGACAAACTTCAAATTGAGTTTACAATTGTCGATTATCATCAAAACACACAGAGAACTAACATTAAGTAGATTTTTAGGGCTGACTTCACTAAAGCAAAGGAACTGTCAGAGCATTAAATGAGGAGCCACCTAACTTGCTGTATTTCCGTCTAATGAGCTTTATACGATGGAAAAAAGATAAAGGTCATCTATCTACTCAGAACCCTGTCATTCCAGGGCTATAAATTCAAGGAACTTAGCATTTATCCTTTCATCACAAAGAATGAACAAAGTGAAGAGAGAGAAGAGACCAAGGTGCTTGTAACATGCAGAAATGTTCACCAACGATCAAATGAATGCTAGCAACAGTCATTAAACATACTCTAAGTATAAATAGAGCAACATTCATTTCTCTTCAACAACTATTGAGCTGAAAATCGAAAAGCATTTAATTTGTTCATTTATTCATTAGCTTTTCTGTATAGAGTACCTACTGTATCTGAGCTTCAGTGATCATTTTATTCGCTCTTTTAAGAGAGTTTATCACTTTTATTCATTTAGTGTAAAGAATCTCAAGTCGGGGGACTTGGAGATCTGGGAATTTTTGATTATAACTTGTAAGGGGGAGCAAGTTCTAGTGAGAGAATTGCTTCAGAGTTACAGAGTGTGTAATCAAGTAACTTAGTGAAATACTCAAGGTGCCTGAGGACTGGACGTAGGCCAAAGAGTTGGGCTGAATCAGTATAAACTTATGTGTCTCAATTTTCATTCCGTACTCTCTGTTTTGTCCTGTTTGGGTTCCAATTGAGCAGAACTTGCAAAAAATTTGAAAATCCCCAATTCACCCCTCCTCTTGGTGATTTAGCTCTACCTTCAAGTGAAAATCCCAAGGAGTTCTTGGGGACTGGATGTAGGTCAGGATTAGACTGAACCAGGATAAATTGCTTTGTGTCTATTCTCTTTTAAATTTCTGCTTAGTTAGTGTTTAGTCATAATTCGCGAAAATCTTGATTAAGCGAATAAATTTTTAAATCACCTATTCAACCCCTCTAGGTGATATTCCATCTTCAGGAAGTACCAAACTTAGTATTTCCATGTATAGGACAAAAATTTCAAGATGTAAACTGTTAGTATTTACATTTTCACTATAGCACAATACACTGTAAAACGTAGATCACATTATTTACAATAGTGTTGATAGAACATTATAGTGTTGGCAAACTACTATGCACTAAACCGAACAGTACCGGTCATTTATTGGAATTGTACAAACAGTGTCAATGGCTCTTCTATATAAACAAGGGCCTCATTTAGTTGAAGGCATGGAGTCTTTTAGAGTTCTCTGAGTACACTCCCCCTTTCTTTCTCTGCTTTCCTTCTGAAAGACCAGGCTGAACCCAAGAGGGGGGTGAATTGGGTGAAGATAAAAACTTAGGACCTTTGAAAATCTTTTTGCAATTTGGTAAAATCAGTTTGTATGACAGTAAAGAGGAATAATGCTATAGATAATCATTCAAACATATATGATGGAAATAAAGGAGATTAAGGAAGAGAATTGCAAACTGAGATTTATACTGGTTCGGCCCAATCCTTGACCTACGTCCAGTCCTCAAGCTCCACTTGAGATTTTCAATCTACTATTCTCTTGTTTGTCCAGGCATAAGAGAAGCCTTTTACAAACCCATAAGTTCACCCAGACACTTGTGAAGCCAAATCTCTCACTGTGATACTCCTCCTTACAACCCGTAAGGATACAATGAATCTTCTCTTAGAGAAGTGAATGGATAATCACTGACATACAATAGAAAAAATTTCATTCTTTCTATGATAAACTATAAAACATTTGAAAAACATAGTGTGTATGAGATTTAGGATTTGGGCATTTTGATAGCATGATCTCTTGTCATCGTCTTCGTGCGTTTTGAATGTGGCCTTATTTATAGATGGAGATGATCTGAACGTTGAGAATTTGATGGTTATGAATAGAGACATTAGAGATCAGTTGGAAACTAGCCGTCAGAACTTCGTTTTCTGAACCAACTGTGATATCACCATTTACTTTAGTCTTGATCTTTAGTTTGACGCCCTTTGATCATCTGAAACATGTACACAAAATGATATAAATGATGTTAAGAAGTATTATAAATCATTTAGGTAACATCTGGATGTTCTTGATCAAAAACGAGATTTTTGACATGTTGATTTTTCTGAAGCAGAGATGTAAACTCGAGTTTGCATTTGAAAACTCGAGTTTTGAGGTTGTCGTGTTACTCTAGATTCCTCTTTGTCATATCGAAACTTGAGTTTTGTCTCACAAACTCGAGTTTTGAAGATCCTCTGATGTTCGCTGCTCTCTGTCTGGGCTAAACTCGAGTTTTCAAGTTGTTCTTGACTTTGGTTGCTCTCTGACTTGATATAGGTCCATATTTGGCAAACCCCCTATCCCCATATAGCTCTGAGTCTTCTTTCCAATGCAAAAAGAATCAGCTTAAAACTCGTTGTATTTTGTTCTGGACTAGCGTTTTTTGCAATGTCCTGAATTGACAGTCAATTTTCGTGGACCATATCTCACTGGTCTAAACTTTATTTTAGTTGGATCAAGTCTTGATGGAAAGCCTTGTGAGTCTACTTTCATATGCCACTCATTTCAGCTCATTTTGATGTGCAGATTGTGAGTTACACTCAAAATATTGAAGCTTGGTCTGCTGTGTGGCGTGGATTCCTGATCCAACTTTTGAAAATCATAGCTCTCTCATCTGAACTTCTTTGAGCATGAAATTTTGTCAAACTGACGCATTGGATGTCTAGTTTTATACAAATTTTGTTTCACCTCAATCCGATCTTTGATTTAAGAGATATCATCAAATTACCAGAGCTCACCCACGCTGAACGTGAAACATAGTAGAAAGAGTTGTTGATCAACACTGGAAACTCGAGTTTTGATTTGGAAACTCGATTTTTCTTAGTCCAGAGATGCTGAAGACACTCAAAACTCGAGTCATTAAGTTCCAAACTCGAGTTTTGACTTGGAAACTCGAGTTTTCTCAACCAGAAGTTGATTTTGCTGACTTTAACTCTAAATTGACCCATTTGATCATGGAAACTTCCAGGATGAATCTTAGAACTTGAATAATAATATCTTCAGCAAGTTCTTCTTTTTCCATCTTTCATCTTGATCAATTTTCATCATTTAACTTGGGCTCATCATTTTTTGCAGCTTCTACCTTCTTCAATATTTCCTCTTCTTCTTTACCTTAACATTTTCGTTAATTTCTTATTTCTGAAATCTCATCTCTTGATCATTCTCTATAATTCTATTCTTTCTTTCTTCTTCTCTTGAACATAATTAATAATCTCCCATTGAATTAACAACCCTCATTATAATTAATGGGCTAAGATCCATATTTGGCTTAAATTCAAGTCCACTTTGGCAGGACGCTTAAAATCAAATTATTTATGTAGGCAACCCCTTTGCCAATTACATCACATGTAACTCTTAGATCTTTATAGGATTCAATAATCATATGACTGGCATGTTTAATCCCATCTAATACCCTGAGATCCAAAACCGTTTTGATAATCTCGATTAAATCAAGACAATAATGAATGTTGAATATCACCATTACTCACTCTTGTCTCATCAAGATAACTCAAGTGCATCCACTTTGGTGGAACATAGTAATGAGCGATCTAGGATTTGACAAGTATTCATTAATTAATGGCATTATGACTTAAGATTTCATTTAGAGGGTATATTCTTATCAATCCTATTAATTCTACTTATATGATGCGATCACAATTATATCTCACATAAATCCTAAATTAATCATGTAGTGATCAAATCAAAACTTAATTAAAACCCGTGACACAACATGGCTCACCTAATCTAAAATCCTCTCAAGCCAATGAGGGGACTTCTCTAAATAATAAAAGAGAAATACATAGGAGAAACTTCGTTTCAACATACAAGGGGAGTGAGATAAGAAGGGAATGTACATTAAGAATATTTAGAGAAAGGCATGGTTCGCAGGCCATATTTAAAAATTACATCCTCTTGTGAATTCTACAGCCGTGTTGTTCACCATACCCTAACAAGATTTGAAAGGTAAATCACAACACATTAATTCATACAATATGAAATAAACAAAAGGTGTTATGATTAAAATTTATCTCGCACTACAAATAATTAGCCAGTCCCTTTCAAGTCCATCGTGACCGTGTCCAATAAGTCTGATCATCTTGTTCAAAACGTGAACAAACATGACGATGTGCGAATGTGTCCGACGCATAAACGTCCGATCATGACTGAGCCGTTGAGCATGATCACTGTCTTAAACTCCAACATGATTGTCGTTTCCGATTTGAACGATTCAGAATGTCACCGACTTGAATGTGCTATCTGAACACATGAATGTCACAAATTTGGATGTGACCATTGGGACTCTTGAACGTCTGATCTGAATGCTTCATAACATTGTCTCCATTTTCAAAATAATCGATCTGAACACTTTAGAATTACATGAAAACGACTGCGAGATCTAATTAGCTATTCATAGAAACTCGAAAGCGAACTTATCGATTTACATGCATACAAGGTTCGATTTTAGAATATATATCACATATATAAACACACGTAAAACCTAATTTAAACATACGGTTAATCTAGCTTTGATACCACTGCTGGGATCCATACACGTAGCGGAATTAACATTTTTTATGAATCCCATCGGAGGATCTATCAACAACGTTTAAATTAGGTTGTATGTTAGAAACTGTACCTTTGCGAATGCTTGTGTGCATCTATTTGAACTCGTGGGCTAACATGTTCTTGCTCGATCAATCTCTAGGAGCTGACTTTACAGATCCGCTCCCTCTACTGGTATGCATATCGAACAACTTTGCAACACGGACGTCAGTATGCTAACACCTTCTTACTTTTCGTGTTACACCTTTTCTCTAGGGTTTTCCTTTTGCGGCTGTTCGCTTATTTTAATATGAATAGATCAATATCTCTTATCGAGTTTCTAAAACTCTAATTGGGCCGTTTTAAAATATTCAAGATTAATCTCAATTAATCTTGAATTCGAATTTCAGATTTAAATAGCATTAATTAAATCTGTCCAACAGATCTAATCTAATCAATTTATTTAATCCGAATTAAAAGCCTACAGATTTAATGTATCTTTATAAATTAAATCTGAGATATGATATTTGTCTATTTAATTAAATCATTGATTTATCTTCATAAATCAAATCTGAGATACGATATCTCAATTAGTTTTATTTATATAATAATTAGCCCCTAGGGCATAATTTCCAACAGGTATACCTCTCAAGGACTTTTGAATTTTGAATGTCAGCCATTTTTCATACTTCCACACCTTGTCCCTCTCTGTAGGAATGAGATTTGAAGCAAAGTATGAGAGCTCAATGAACTTGTTAGTGTACTATTGCACTGTCATCTTCCTTGTCATCTTGAAGCAAATTCCTCCTGTTTCTACCACTTAATTGTGTCAGGGTAGAATCTATTATGAATTTGTTCCTTGAAAATCTCTCAATCAAGTCCTTCTTTAGCTAAGTAGCCCGTCTTCACTGTGGACCACCAACTATTTGCCTTTTCCTTAAGATAAAACAAGCTAATGCTAACCTTCATGTTCGTGGGGCAATTTATCACTTCATACAACTTTTCCATATCGCGAATCTAGTTTTCAAGAGCAATTGGATCAATAGTCCCTTTGTAATTAGGTGGATGATGAGAGGCCACTCTCTTAAAGATGGTATTCTCATCATTAGCTTGTTGGACGTTTTGTTGTCCTAGAGCCAAAGTGAGATTTTCAATGCCCCTCAGACGTTGGTCCATTTCCTTACTAACATCGTTGCTTGCGGCCATTCTAGGGTTACGACGGGTATAGTACCTAATCATAGGACATATATTTTGTTTTAAAGTCCTATGTGTTTGAGTTCATTCTTAGTATCAACTCTAACTATTACTCACCACACATATTTATATTATATATAAAAAATCAATCATTAGATAATGCAATATAAATGCAAATGGTAAACCAACATTTGTTATTTAAAAAAAAGAATTACATCATTCTTCATTATTCAAAAGATAAAAATTACATCTAGAAGAAACCCTTTAACCCATAGGAAATTCTACCCATTTTCTCATATTCCCAATGTTTTCTAAGGATTGGTGGTGGAGGTTTTTCTAACCTTTCAAGCTTTTCTTCACAACTTCTTAATGCATCTTTCAACATACTACTTCATGGTCGTGGACATTTATGCTGTCCAAAATTTGTTAATGTTCTTTTTATCACAACTTCAATTTCTTGAACCTCCTTCTCAATTTCGCTTACAAACTCTATCACTTGTTGATAACCATATGGAAACCAACCCTTAAGAGGGATTTTTTTTCTAGCATTTTTCTCACCTTTTCAAGACTTCCATCTCTTAGAAGTGCCCTAATAAAGTACTTAGTCCAGAAATCAAAGGTAATCCCGCGCAATCCGCATTCCCTATTGAAGACTTGAATAATGATCCACACTCGTAAGACATTCATTTGTCTTGACGCTTTTTCATCCCACTTGCACATTGATGGCTCAATTCTAATCACCTCTCCAACATTTCTTCCTAACTTCTCCATTTACTAAAATAAGATTCACAAGTCAATAATAATCACATAACGAGTCACAAAATAATTTCAAACATACAATTTTAAGAATTCAAAAGATATAATTCATTTTAAAAGACAAGGAAATAACCCTTCACTACCTATCTCTCACGTTTAATTTTTTCTTTTAAACTTTGGGATCTTTTTGAAGATGGAATATCACCTAGAGGGGGTGAGTAGGTGATTTAAAAATTTATTCGCTTAATCAAGATTTTTCGTGAATTATGACTGAATGCAAAATGACCAGAGGTTTAAAAGAGAATAGACACAAGACAATTTATCTTGGTTCGGTCTAATTTTGACCTACATCTAGTCCCCAAGAACTCCTTGGGATTTCCACTATCTCTTCAATGATTACAGATACAAGTTAGGGATGATCCTCACTCTCCCGGACTCACTCCCCCTTATTACTTGTAATCTCGTACACCCACAACTTAAGGTTCCACAACATTAAGCTTAAACAAAGATAATAAAAGTGTTTACAACTCCTTAAGAGCAAGTAATTAATGATCATTGAAGTACAGAATATATCCGAAGATATTTAAAAATGAATGAAACTAACAAGAGTAATAAATCAGAGTAAATGCGCAAAGTTTCAATAGGTGGCGATATTGAATGCTTGGGCTTTTATATCCTTTATCATTAATGCCGTTGGGAGGAACTGGAAGATGACCGTTGTCACTTGTTTAAATTTTCGTTAGACTCAAATTCCTCGTTAACCAAAATGGACCGTTGAATCTTCAGCTTGTTCATTAAATGTGTTAGCCCGTTGGTTGTAGTAGTAAGCTGGAATAAGAATGTCTCGAAGAATGTTTTTGTTCTACTTGCAGCGTTAATTCCAAATGTTGCTCTGTTTTTCTGCTATGCATTAAATGCTAGTGACGCTATGACGTGAGCATTTACTTTATGTTGCTTTTCAATCAATGCTTAATTTTGAACCCTGAAATCACTAGCAAACAAGTTAAAAATGTTTTATAAATGATTATTAATCACTATGGGAAGCATCGGCTTAATTTCAGAATGTTTCGAAGGTTACTGGAAGTGATTCATGAATTCAGCTTGCAAGAACTCTAGTTCTTAGGTAAAGAACTCTAGTTCTTATTTTTCGCAGAGACTGATTTATGAAGGAACTCGAGTTTTAAAATAGGAACTCTAGTCATGAACTCTAGTTCTTAAATAAGAACTCTAGTTCTTAGTCTTTTGAAAGAAACCCAGATGTTTTCCAAAGCAAAGAACTCTAGTTCTTGAAGAAGAACTCTAGTTCTTATTTAAGAACTCTAGTTCTTATGCTTTCGAAAGAGACCCAGCTGATTTCCAAAATGAAGAACTCTAGTTCTCTTACAAGAACTCTATTTACGAACTCTAGTTCTTATGTTCCTCGAAGAACTTTGCACGAGACAAATTTTGCGAACTCGAGTTCTTATGCTAAGAACTCTAGTCCTTGAATGAAGAACTCTAGTTCTTGTTTAATGAACTCTAGTTCTCAAAGTCCCTTTTTCAATTTGAAGAATTTCAGTGAGGCACCATTCGCGAACTCGAGTTCTTACATCAAGAACTCTAGTTCTTGAGGACTTTGTTCGGTGATAGAGGAAGGACTCTAGTTCATTAGCCAGGAACTCTAGTTTTCAATATTTTTGAGATTTTAAGAAATGCAAGTGCCGTGAACTCGAGATCTACTACCATGAACTCGAGTTCTCAACTTGACTGGGTGAGAACTCTCTTATCAAAAAACGCGAACTCGAGTTCTATTCCTAAGAACTCGAGTTCTCAATTTGACAGATTGAGAACTCTCTTATCAGAAAGCTCGAACTCGAGTTCTATGACCAGGAACTTGAGTTCGAGCTCTTCAATTTCTCTAAAACTTGAGTTTTAAAGGCCAGAACTCTAGTTTAACTATTGCTAACTCCTTAATAGGTTATATAACAATACCAACATTATCAAATTCTAAATTTTATTATTGCTATATCATTATTGTTGTTGTTGTTGTTGTTGTTGTTATTATTATTAATATGGGGTATCACATGTGGTTTATTCAAATGGCATCCTTAGTATATAATTTATGTTTGGATAGCAACTTCTTCGTAACTAAGGTGTTTTATATTTTGCACAATACAATGTAGTACTTCTTTATTAGCAAATTTGTGTATTAATACTGACTGTAGTAATACTTGACCAAATATGAGAATTTTGGTTGCTTGTTGTGTATGTCACATCTTCATAGCTTGATTTACGTTCCACCATGAGGAACCCTTAACATTGGGTCATCAATGTTTTGAAGTGTTGGTATAGATCTCTATTAGCTAGTGCAATATCCTACATTTTCTCTAGCAAATTTCATGTATGATGTATTTGCATTTGGAGAAAAGAAGTAGTGAAATTTTGACGAAAGGTCAATTTTGCCTAATTTTGCTAAAACCGAAAACTTTGAGATACATGTTGGCACAAGTGGGATACTTATGTCTAACATACAATTAATTTATTTGGACAATTATGTTCAACCAAAATGGAATTTATAAAGGTAAAATTTGGCCCAAATAATTATATATAATAAATAAATAATAATATATATTTGGAATTTAGGGCCAATTTTTCTTGAAAATTTAATGAGAAAATGTAAGGAATAATTTTTAATACCTACCAATTATTTGTAACTATATGATTAAAGACCAAGTTGCAAATAAAAGTCTTGTAAAAGATCCAGTGGGATTATACTGGTGTGTGTGACATCTTTCCTATACTAAGCTAAGACATACACGTACATACTTTCTCTCTCAAATTTTTGGTCAACACCTATCTATTCTTTATCACGCCAATTAATTAATTAAATGGGTTATATATATGAATGTATTGCTGCCACATCAGCCATGTCTCATGACTTTCGGTGAACAAATTAATGGGAGTTGAAATCAATGGTATGGTTGTAATTAAAGGAAAGTTTAATGTCTTAATATTTGTTTCAAACCTTCACCGACTTTAGTTTCTAATATCCATGACTTTGACCAGCTAATATCTATTAATTCATCTCCTATCTAATGCATTCTCGGCAAAAACCAGCACAGAGAGAGAGAGAGAAGCTTGGTAAATGATAAAAAATGGCGTATGGTGTTCTAAAAGGAGAGAGAAAATAACCCTAAGCAAAATCTCCTACCAAATCACTTCCGATCCAAAAACTCCCTTCACTAAGATTGTTCTACACCTCGAGAGCTTCAATTTTACGGTTTCAGTTTTCTCATAGGAGGAGTTTCAAGTCATTGGGTTAGCTGAGCTAATGCCAAAATCCCAAACTGATTACAGAATCGTGGTAAGGTAAGTGTAATCTTCGTTTTGAACAGATTGATTTGAAGTTTGGTTGAGTCTTGAGCATGTTATGAGACCTTATACTTTCAGCCAAATAGGGTTTTTTGCAGCATCGTGGTGATTTGTTCATAAAGATGTGATTATATGATGATTTGTGAACATATGAACCTAATTTGGTGGATAAATTGGGAATTGGTAAATGTAATTTCGGCTAGTAGCAGGGTAGACCTAAGGAGTGGAAATTTGGTCATTTTAATGGTTCCATTGTCTTTAAAACAAAAAATTTTGTAGGGAAGAGGTTTGGTAAGAATTTCAGAAGCTCCGAGATTGAATTGTACCGAAGTCCTGAAATCTGTCTTGAAAACCCTGTGCAGGCAGCAGGTTTATGTCACTTTTTTGGGGTAGCAAATGATTTTTGATTACCATGAAATTTTACAGGATTAAAGTATACATAATAAGATTTAATTTGATAGGTAACATGTATTTTTCTGAATTATGTGCTAAGAGAAATGAATTTTTGAAAATGACCCTCTGATTCTGGACTTTATCTCAGACAACAGAGACAATTTGAGCTATAAATGGATTTTCGTTTAAAGCTAGCCCAAGATATTATTTTTGGTTGAAAATAGACATATTAAGGGTCATTTAGGCTTTGGAATCAATCCTAAAGAAGGTTTCTAGATTTAATTTTGAATTTTTGAAGATCGGTCATTGCTTGCTGGAAAATCCTGAAAAATGACGAAATAGAGGGAATATAAGCTCATATTAAATTCTTTGATAAGAAAAGGAATTTGGTAAATATGGATACATGAAATGGGATTATTTTAATTTATAAAAAGGAAATATTTACCGAGGAGGAATTAATTATATTTTTTGTTTGGTTATTTTAGGGCTATTTGTGATATTGTGCATCGGGAAAATTCATTTATATTCGTGATCAACTATCAGGTAGTAACCATAATCCTTATGTACTTTTTCTGACTTGTATGTATGTTTTACCATGTATATTTCATACATTTGGTTATCTTTTATTTCCAAGCGCTCTGGAACCGGAACATGTTATGTGCAATAAGGGCCTTGTTGTGTGTCGTGTCCGATGTCTGGTTGTGTGGTATTAGTACTGCTAGTTCCAGATTTGGCTGTATGCCTTGCTGTGTGCATGATACTGAATGCTATGTAGGTTGTGAAAATGGAGCAAATCACCAAGAGGGGGGGTGAATTGGGGATTTTAATTTTTTTTTCCTGATTGCTCTGTTTCCAAATCCAAAAACAGAATTGTGTAGAGTATAAGGGAGAAAAGCAAGGCACTCAGAATTTATACTAGTTTGGTCTAATCTCTGACCTACATCCAATCTTCAGTCTCTTTGAGATTTTCACTATCTCAACCGATTACACACTCTGTAACTCAAGAGTAATTCTCTCACTAGAATCTACTCTCCCTTACAAGTTGTAATCAATGTCCCAATCTCAAAGTCCTCAGACTTGAGATTCTTTACAATGAATGATTTATAATCAAATAAACTCTCTAAGAGTAGATAGACAAATACTGAAGTGCTAAGTATCAGAAGATACTGTTCTAGTGAAAACTAAGAGAGTAGTTGTAAACTTGAATACAATTCGTTTTCAGCAGCTTGGTTGTTGAGAAGAATTGAATGCAACTCTATTTATACAAATAGAGTATTAAATGACTGTTGGAGTCTTCATTATAATCGTTGGTGCATTAATCTAGCTATTGGAGGTACTTTGGTTTCTTCTCTTTCTACTCTTCAGTTAATTCCTTTTGTTTAGAGGTTTAATGTTGACTTTTCTTGAGATTAGTCCATTGGAATGTCAGAAGCTAATTTAGGAAAGAAGCATTAATCCATTTTGCATCATGTAGAGGATGATTGTCCAGAATATAGCAAGCTATCTGTACTTTGCTATAAATGCTCTAACATGCTTTTTGCTTTTGAGCCGCATCTTCATTTTTATCTTCTAAAAATCATTTGAAACTCACTAACAAACAGGTTAAACATATATAGTGATAGTAGTGAGTGATGATAAGAAGTATGTAAATCAATTACAAGAATTTCGTTGATTCAAAGAATTCAAATTTTCAAATTCTGATACAAACTCAAGTTAGTTCATCAAGACTCGAGTTTGTAGTTCATATCTGAAAGCACAAACTTGAGTTTTATATGCTTGACTCGAGTTTTCTTCATACAGAGAAGAAAGTCGCAATTTGAACTTCGAATAGGTTACGAGCTGAGCCTAAACCCGAGTCATTAAGAGACTAACTTGAGTTTTGGATACTTAAGATTAAAAACACATTTTAAGTCTGGAAGCTCAAAACTGGAGTTTTCAAATAGTGAAAAAGAGTGATGCTCTCTTTATGGCGTAAACTCGAGTTTGCAAAGTTTAACTTGATTTTCCACAAACTGGAGTTTTCATTTCGAAACTTAAGTTTTCAAAACCTTAGAAATATGCATTGTTTTTTGTGTGTCTTAAACTCGAGTTAGTGAAAACTATACTCGAGTTTCCTCAAAAGAGAAAACTTGTGAAACTTTTTAGCAAGTATAAACTAGAGTTTCCAAAATCATGATTCGAGTTTTCTCAAGCTTAGGATAATATAGCTTTCTGTATGTTGTAAACTTAAGTTTGCAAAACATTAACTCAGGTTTTCACAAAGCTTGGAAAAAACCTCAGATTTCTTTGATTTGCCAAACTGGAGTTTGTTAAAACTAATCTCAGTTTGCTTTATCTTGAAAAACTTAGGAATTCTCTGTATCATTAAAACTCGAGTTTTCAAGACCTTGACTCGAGTTTGTCTTAATTCACAAAACTGGAGTTGTTCTTTGTTAAGTCCAAAATCAAGTTTTCTAAACAAAACTAAAGTTTGTCTTTGATAGTAAGTTTTTCAACTTTTTAAAGACAAACTTTAACTTAGGTTAACAATTGTCAGTTATCATCAAAATACATAGAGAACTAACAGTTTGTGTTTATATTCTTGGTTTTTTTTACATGCATTGTTATACATTTTATATGAGATGAACGGTTACTTTGGGATTCACTTATGAATCTCAATCCCTTTTAAGTCCTCTGGCAGCTTATTTAGAGCGGAGCGGGGAGACAGAGGTAAGTCCCTGGAGCAAGGCTAGTGGGATGATGGATGGTGATGATTTCTTTTGGATACTTGTTGTGATTATCTGGATGACTGTAGTATTTATTTTGGCTTATCAAGCACCATTATCCATATGACTGTATATTTTGATCCCTTTAGGGAAAAGTTTATCTTTTAGCATTTTTATCAGTATATTATTGTCCAAACTAGTATATGCTCTACTGCTTATAATCTAACGTGTAACATAAATTAACCTGGGAAAAGTATGCTAGAATTGAATATAAATAAAGGATCACACTACCCGCCACCCGAAAGGGCGAGGCCGGTAGGTGTGTAACAACTAGAATGTTTATGTATGCTATGTTGGAATGTTTATGTATGCTATTACACACAGGTGGCATTAAGATAATATTTGACCAAGCATGTAAATTCTGGTTAGTTGGTATGTATGCCACATCTTTGTTTCCCGATTTGTGTTTTACCATGGGACACCCCTAAAGTTGGGTTCTTAGTATTTAGAAGTGCCGGTATAAAGTGCTCATAAATTTTATGATGCATCATTTATGTGTTGTTTAGTTAGGTAGGTTGGTCTTGTATACTGAGCGTAAGCTAGTGAATTGGTTTGTTTTTAGTATGTCCAATAGAATATGGTAACCATAAAATGCCAGCTAATGTATAAATTTGAATGTCTTACAAAGAATGACATTGTTTTATCAAGTAGAATTGCTTACAACAACATCATCTTCACATGTATGTCACTTGGATACAGTTCCATCTAATTGAACAATAATTGTATCGCCACGCAATAGACATTGAGTGGCAAAAACTTATATAATTGAAAACTATGTAGTGAGTCTAATATAAAGAAATCCTATAACAAAATGGAGTATATTGTTGGTGGGGCTTTTAATCTAAAAATACCGAATATGACCCGATCGTATAGCTTCAAAGATCGATCACTTTGTCTTTGTCATATTTATGGTTTGTATTATCATGTCTTGCCCACAAGGTTAGTAAGTGCATAAAATTTGGAAAAAAACAAAGAAGGTAAGGATTTATAAATCATACCTCATTATATGTATTACGTCCTAATTGTTAGTTCTTTATGTGTTTTGATGATAATTGACAATTGTAAACCCAAGTGGAAGTTTGTATTTGCAAAGTTGAAAAACATACTGTCAAAGACAGACTCGAGTTTTGGTTAGAAAACTCGAGTTTGGACTTGACAGAGAGCAGCTCAAGTTTTTGTAAACTTAGACAAACTCGAGTTTGGTTTTGGAAACTTGAGTTTAGATCATACAGAGAGCTCATAAGTTTTTCAAGTCAAAGCAAACCAGAGTTTATTTTAATGAACTCTAGTTTTGGAAAACCAGAGAAATCTAAGTTTTCCAAGCTTTGTTGGAAACTCGAGTTTGTAATATACAAAGAGATATACTCCTCTCTAAGCTTGAGAAAACTCAAGTTAAGTTTTTGAAAACTCTAGTTTGCATTTGCCATAGTATTTGACATAGTTTTCTCTTGTGAGGAAACTCGAGTTTAAGTTTTTGAAAACTCTAGTTTGATCCATATAGAGAGTTTTCCAATTTTCCTCAGTTTGTGGAAACTCAAGTTTGACTTTGTAAACTCGAGTTTATGCCATATAGATAGCTTCGCTTTACTTAAACTTCTTGAAAACTCCAGCTTTGAGCTTTTGAACTTAAAATATGTTTTTTTCACTATAAATGTCTAAACTCGAGTTAGTCACTTAATGACTTGAGTTTAGCCCTTGCTCAAAGCATGTCTCAAAGATCAAGTCGCAACATTCTTCTTTGTATGAATAAAGCTCGAGTTAGATCAATGAAACTCGTGTTTGGGCTTCAAAAGTGAAATACAAACTCCATTCTAGATGAACTAACTCGAGTTTGTATCGTAGAATTTAAAATTCAAATTGCACGAATATGAGAAATCTTTGTGTTTAATATGTATGCTTCTTATCACCACTCATTACTATTCCTAGCTATATTTAACCAGTTTATTAGTGAGTTTCAGATGATTTAAAGTGTATTAAAATGGAGATTTAGTCAAAAGCAAAAAGCATGTCAGAACATTTATTAGAAAGTACAGATAACTTGCAATCTTTTGGACAATCATTCTCTATATGATGCAAAAGGATTACTGCTTCCTTTCCTTAACTAGCTTCTACTATTCCAACGGATTATTCTCAAGGGAAGTCAACCATACAACTCTGAGCACTTGGATTAACTAAAGAGTAGAGAGTGAGGAAGACCAAAGCTTGTGCTAATCCTTCCTTAATGCCTACAATGGTTATATTGAAGATTACAACGGTCATTTAATGCTCTCTTGATATATAGAGCTGCATTCAAGTCTTTTCAACAACTAAGGAATTGAAAACGAATTGCACTCAAGTTTACCAACTACTCTTTCAGTTTTCATTTGTAAAGTATCTTTTGATACATTGTACTTCAGTTTTTATCTTTATCCACTCTAAGAGAGAGTTCATTTATTGAAATCAATTATTGTAAAGAATCTCAAGTTGTGGGATTTGGAAATTGAGATATTGATTTCAACTTGTAAAAGGGACTAAGTTCTAGTGAGAGAATTACTCTTGAGTTACAGAGTGTGTAATCAATTGAGATAGTGAAAATCCTAGAGAGTCTGGGGATTGGATGTTGGTCAATATATTACACCGAACCAGTATAAATTCCTTGTGTCTTGCTTCTCTTCCCTATACTCTGCGTAGCTCTATTTTAAAATCCCCAATTCACCCCCTCTTGGTGATTTGCTCTACTTTCACTAACTTCGTCTTCTTTCTACTTGATTTTGGCCCAGCCTTGAGCCAATACATCATCTATTGTATGACATGTATATTTTGTTAATTCCTTGTATAAACCAGAGTGAGGAATCAAACCTTCATGGAATTTAGCAATTGATGTTTGGATGTTGCAATTTGGTATGTTCACTTTTTTTTCTGTTAAACCTAAAACAAAATCCTGTAACGGTTCTTGCTTTCCATAAATGATTTTATAGAGGTCATTTGGCTCCTTTTCTAGATTTCGACTGCTAGAAAATTGTTGTACAAACAAATCATTTAGCTCCGTGAACATTTTACCGAGTTGGTTAGTAGGTTGGTAAATGATAGGGCAAAACTTTATAGCCTAAGACTCCGCAAGTGCATGGGCCGTATCAAGTAATAAAGAATAAGTAAAGTATCGTTTCCAAGAGGACTTCGTACCCACAACTTCAGTTAATAATTAATTTTCCTTTTTCATTTAAGTTGAATAAATCAGAGTTGTTTTCAATATGAGTTAAAAGAAATGCAAATAGAACCAAAAATGAATATCAACAAAAACTTTTCATAGAGAGCAATTTTCAATATCAAAAAGACAACCTAGAGTCACTAATCCCTTATTTGTTTATTAGATTTTATTCCCACTACATTAATTTTAACTTAATTTAATCAGCTAATCTAGAGCACTAATGTTTATAAATGACTGTCAGTCCATTTATATACATATCTCAATTAATTATGTAATATCTCACACAACTAATTAAGATGCAATTTAAATCGGGTTCACTCTAATTTGATTATGCGGAGTTTCAACATCTATGTCTATCCTAGACATAAATTAAATTAAAATCTAATTCTACATTATTTAATCTCAAGGTCAATTTAAGATTCCCTTCGTCAAGTCCAATCATAAATCCCCCAAAACATGCTCAATAGTGGCCAATCACTACACAATAACTGTAACATCCCAAATTTCTGGGATTTTAATACTAAAGTATTATATGGAATTGAAATATGAAATTTGGGCCAAAATAATTATGAGGATAATTATTTGAAATTAAGACCTATTTTCCTTAATTTATTTGATAAGAAAATAAATTTAAGGAAAATAACAACTAATTATTGTAGAATTAGATATTAAGGGATTTATTTCCCATGAATGCAATTAGAGACCAATTACAAATAAATTAGTGTGATAAAATAAATTATCACTTTGGTCAAATAATGAACATAATGTGATAAGCTAATTGATGAATAATTTAGGAATCTAATTTTTTTATTTATGCAATCAGTATAATCCAATTGCAAATGAAGAAATGAAATTAACAAAAAAAATGCTGTTGGGCCACGAGTGGGTCCAAGTAAACAAAGCCCAAACCAAATGAAAATTGGTTCACCATGGCAAGACACAGCAACACATAGAGACAAAAAAAACGCATAAACAGAGATCAATGAATCAGTTGGATATTGTTTCTCATTTCCTCGCCAAAACTGGACCAGCAGCAAACTTTCACAAATTTTGATTCAAACCCCAAGCCCAAACCCGATCCAACACCAAATTCATTAACCTCAAGTAAGTAGTGTCAAACAGCCATTAAAGACATAAAATGCTGCCTAACCTCCACGTAATGGACAGATGTCCGAAAGTTTACATGCACAAATGATCATCAAATGGCTATAAAGCCATTCACTTCCTTCCCTTTGTTTTCTGTTTGGTGTTAGAAACGCTAAAACATAGTGAGAGATAGAGAGTGAGGCTGAGAGAGTTTTGAGAGTTTTCTTTCCTCTGTTCTTCGGTCCGAGAAGCAGAGAGTGTGAACATTGGATCATCACCTTCAAAAGCTTGGAAACCGAAGGTGATTCTCATCCTCCCTTCTCTTTCGTTTTCTGTCAAGGTGTAGCCTAAGATAAAGTTAAGAGAATCCAAAAAGAAACTAAATAAAACAGAAACCGAAAACAAGAAGAAAACAGGGGCTGTCATCGGTTCTCCTTATGGTTGCTTTTTCTACATTTAAGCTTGGTTTTGTCACATGTAATGTTCTCTTCGTTTTGCTGTTTAAAACATGGTTGGTATATATATATGTATGATGTGCTTGTTCACCTGGTATTTGGCCGAAAGACTTAACTAAAGTATATATGTGTGTGTCGGGTCTGTGTTGAGAGAGCTGGAAGAAGAAAATAAGGATACATATAAGAGTCTCTGTGCATGCTGTAAGAAAGGAAGAAAATGCATTGTTATTTAAACATGCTGCATGATAAATCTGAAACCGTGAAGGACCAGGGAGGAAAAAAAATGAGTTTGCTGTGTGAAAGGAAAAGCGATGGCTGCATGTTTTCCTATATGTGTGTATATGAGTTAATGAAAGGCAAAGAACTAATATTCTGCATAATAATATATGGAAGCCGTGGGGTCCAGGGAGAAGAGAACTTCTAATATGTATAAATATATGTGTGTTTCGGTATGGCAAATGAAAGAAGAAGGAAGAGTTTGCTGGGTTAAATATTTATATATGTATGTTGCTTACTGTTTGTGTCCTTCTTTTCTTCATTGCTGCATGTTTTCTTGATGTTACTGTGTGTGTGCATTAAAACAGTTGGTATATGTGTTTTTTTTTCGGTGTAAGGGTTCTGTTTGCCAAGAAGGGAATACTTTGCATGTTTTTGCTGATGACAAAGAAAAGGAATGAAAAGTCAAAGTTAAATATATATGTGTGTGTACTGTACGAGTTTGCTGTCATTAGAAAAGAAAGAAAGGAAGTATTTTGTTTGAGTATCTTTATATGTAAGTGTGTGGTGCATGTCAGGTTTCTGTCTCAATTTTTTGTCCTCATTTGAAACCATCAAGATATATGATGAAGTGTGTGTTTTAGATAAGAAAGGAGCTATGAGTTTTGGAAAGAAAAAGAGATATATGTTAGCATGTGTTTTTAACTCTAGATATATGATAGCAATGTTGGCATTTTACTGTGGTTTTGCACAAGAGAGTGTGTGTGTGTAATTTCAAAATGGTGCAACCATATTTTGGATATATATACATTTAATACCCATATATGATTAAATTGTTGTTATTATATACACACACACTATATGTATGCTGATTTAGAAAAGTGGAAAGGAAAAAAAAATAATGCTATGAAATATGTGAGTTTGTATATATATCTTCATAAAGCATATGGTATGTATTTTAAAAACCAAAATAAAGGCTTTGATGATATAAGTGACCAAGCATATCTTACTTGATGTTATTTGTATTCTTGTTCAATTAATATTTATAAAGTTTATGTTAAATAAATGATAAGTTAAATATATAATTAAAATTAAAGGAAAACCATGAGAAATGTTAAAAATTTAGTTAATTATCTTCTTAATTGAAGATGGGTATTTAAATTAATTGGTGTTACTTGTTGGGTGATAATAATAACATACAATGTTATTATTTAGGATTTAGTGCTAATGTCCAATAATAGATAGGGAACTTATTATTATTATTTGGAATAATAATAATAAATAATTTATTATTATTAGAAAATAGTTAAGAGATTAACTATTATTAACCCTTTAAGCTAATTCATGTAATTAGTTTATTCGCGATTCAAATAAGTTTCTGACAGCGATGATAAACATGTTTAGGCAGATCTTGATAATCTGATCCCAACGAATTCAGTACAAAGAAAAAGGATACACGGTTGAGGTAGGTAACTTTAATCTTATAATCATGTATGTTAATGTTATGCAAATATTAGCTGATCATGTATGCTGGTTGAACTACTTGTTTATATTATCCTGATTGGCCATGGATATTAAGGCTGAGGTCTCATGGGGCTGCGGTCCTAGACAAGAGCTGCGGTTCTTGGCCGTTAACTGTGGTTACGGTTATTTCTTCCATGCTTTAAACATGTGCTATTATGTCATTTCTATTTTCATACATGTGCATGAGATTAACTGTTACCCTGGGGTCCATTCATTTGGACTCCAGCACCCGTGAAAGATACAGGAACCAGTTCGGGATCAAAGAGCAAGAAGTAGCTATAAGGAATACAACAATTGAATCTTTTGGACATTTGGGATTACTGTAATGTATTTTATGTTTATCATTTCGCTTATTTTTGGATTATTGTATCTAATGTCCAACTATAGGATGAGACCGAATCGCGAAAAATTTACCCGTATTTTTATATAACAGTGAATTCCAGAAATATTTATTTCATAAATAAAAGTCGTCTAAATCTCCTCGATCTATTTCCGCGATAACTCTGGTTAATTAAAGGCCCCAAAGGCCGGGTGTCACAATAACAACTAAAACAAGATTACATAAATTGAATTAATATTAAGCAAAACTAGTTAGTGGGAATAACCTATAAAACCCAAATAAGTTCATAGGTTCTATAGATTGCAAAACAATATAGCCACACATGGCTAAAAAAAATTCATGATGGAAAAATAGGAGTTCAGATGAAATAAACATAGAAAGCAAATCTGTCAAAAGCTTTTGTCCAGTTCTTCGTGCGCCCTCCAATATGTCTCTGCTTCTTGAATCTTGTTCGGCCATCTTCAAGTGTCTCTTCTTTTTGAATTTATTGTTCTTGTTTTGCACATTCTCGTCCTTGCGTCTCTGTGTCTTTTTCTTTTCTTTCTTTTCCTGTGCGTTCAATACCTTTTTCGTCTGTGTAGCAGCCTTTTTAATGGATAGAAGTTAGGGTTTTTGCATTTGCTGTGGGCCTCACGTGTTTTTATTTAAATTCAAATATGAGATATCCTATCTTTTGATTGATATCTCCTACAAATTAGGAATAGGATATTGCTTTCAAATATGTTCATATGTCCTACAAATTAGGAATAGGATATTGATAGATTTTATATTAAATTTCCTTTTATCTTATAATTAATTAAAGGATAGAGAAATATAAAATATAATTAAATAAGTATAAAATGTTAATAAATTTAATCAAATATATCTCAAAATCTATACTTATTTAATTATAAAATATGTACTTATCAAACTCCCCCACACTTAAACATTGGCTTGTCCTCAAGCAAAAGAAAGGGAATTCATTATCTTAAATGAGAACAACATTGTTTATGAATTCCTAAACAGAGAGCAATACACCACCACACTTAGATCGTGTTATCAAATCTTATTCATGTTAAAGTCTTATAAGAATGGGTCACTAAGCCAATAGCCTTAAACAATCACAATCATCTCTTAACATCCCATAATCAAAGGATCGGCAAGTAATAAGTTCAACAACAAGATTAGTAAAAGAATATTATGCTACTCAATTTCTCCAGACAAATTCAAATGCCCCCACTAAACCAAGCTTTTCAGTATGGGGGAGTTTGATAATTTTATATTTTATAATTAAATAAGTATAGATTCTAAGATATATTAGATTGAATTTATTACTATTTTATAATTATTTAATTATATTTATATATTTTTCTACACTTTAATTAATTATAGGATGAAGGAAATTTTAATATAAAATCTATCAATATCCTATTCCTAATTTGTAGGACATGTCAATAGATTTGAAAGTAATATCCTATTTCTAATTTGTAGGAGATATCAACTAAAAGATAGGATATCTCATATATGAATTTGAATACAAATGCATGGGGCCTAGAGAAAAAAAACCTAAAGATCATCTATTAAAACGCACATAAAGACGTAAAGATGAGAACGCGCAAAACAAGAACAATAAATTCAAAAAGCAGAGACACTTGAAGACGATCGAACAAGATTCAAGAAGAAGAGACAGATAGGAGGGCGCACGAAGAACTGGACGAATGCTTTCGACATATTTGCTTTCTTTGTTTATTTCATCTGAACTCCTATTTTTCCATCATGAATTTTTTTTTAGCCATGTGTGACTATATTGTTTTGCAATCTAGAGAACCTATGAACTTATTTGGGTTTTATAGATTATTCCCACTAATTAGTTTTGCTTCATATTAATTCAATTTATTTAATCTTGTTTTAATTGTTATTGTTTAGTAATTGGCCACCATTGAGCATGTTCGGGGGGATTTATGATTGGACTTGACAAAGGGAATCTTAAATTGACCTGGTGATTAAATAATGTGGAATTATATTTTAATCGAATTTAAGTCTAGGATAGACATATACCTAGAAGCTTCGCATAATCAAATTAGAGTGAGCTCGATTTAAATTGCATCTTAATTAGTTGTGTGGGACATTGCATAATTAATTGATATAGGTATATAAATGGACCAACAGGCATTTATAAACATTAGTGCTCTAGATTAGTTGATTAAATTAAGTTAAAATTAATGTAGTGGGAATAAAATCTAATAAACAAATAAGGGATTAGTGACTCTAGGTTGTCTTTTTGATATTGAAATTTGCTCTCTATGAAAATTTTTTGTTTATATTCATTTCTGGTTCTATTTGCATTTCTTTTTACTTATATTGAAAACAACTCTGATTTATTCAACTTAAATGAAAAAGGAAAATTAATTATTAACTGAAGTTGTGGGTACTAAGTCCTTGTGGAAACGATACTTTACTTACTCTTTATTACTTGATACGGCCCATGCACTTGTGGAATCTTAGGCTATAAAGTTTTGCCCTATCTATTTTTTTTTAAATTGTTTGACTTGACAATATTCTCTAAGATGGGGGATGCTCAAAGTTTAGGTCAATCCTAAACAATGCAAAAATTTGAAATTAAAAATTCTTTTCAATTGTACATGGAAAAGCGCCACCAAAGAAATCTTATCCCTCCCCCACACTTAAATTAAACATTGTCCTCAATGTTGCAAAAATCAATAAAGAGGGAAAGGAACTACTACTCCCCTGGTTTAGGTCTCTAACTCTGATGTGGAGTGCTTCATCTGTACGATCCATAATGTTTCAAATTTTAAGAGAGCAAAGAGTGCCTGAGCAAGACTCAGCAGTCACAAGCTAAGTGATCATCTTTAAACCTGAATAAAAAATAAAAGAAATAAACAACAACAACAACAACTGCAAACAAAACTATTGGGTTGCCTCCCAAGAAGCGCTTAGTTTATAGTCTTCAGCCTGACTATGTCAAAATGTCAAGGAGGTTGAGACAAGCAGTGCCATTGTTCCTAGAAAAGGATGTAGAAGTCTTCAGAATTTGTTCACTGTGCCTATAAGTATTCTCCACACTATTGTGCTCAATAAGGGGCTCTTCAATGGCAATTGAATCCAATTCAGCTTAATTGAGGTCATTTATCACAACAACCCTTGGACATTGTTTGAATTCATTTTGAGACTCCATTGATTTGTCCCTCTTAAACCGACTTGCTCATCACCCAGTTGTAAAATTATCTCTCCTTGTTCGTCATCGACCAATGCTCTTGTAGTAGCCAAGAATGGTCTCCCTGAAAGTCCCGGTTGAACCCAAGAGGGGGGTGAATTGGGTGAAGAAAGAAATTTGCAACATTTGAAAATCTTTTCTCAATTCGGTAATAATTAGTTTGAATGAAGCAAAAGAGTTATAAAATTATAGATAATCATTCAAACATATATGCTGGAAATAAAAGAGATTAAGGAAGAGAATTGCAAACTCAGATTTATACTGGTTTGGTTCAATCCTTGACGTACGTCTAGTCCTCAAGCTCCACTTGAGATTTCCACTATCTCCTTGTTTAACCAGGCACAAGACGAAAGCCTTTACACCCCACAAGTTTATCCAGGCACTTGTGCAGCCTTTACAATTTCTCTTACAAAGACTCTTCCTTATAATCCAAGGGATACATTCAATTTCCCACTCAAGGTCACCCAACCTTGAATATCTCTCAGAAAATAGAATGTTTTACAATGTATCTTCTCTCAAAGAAGTGAATAGATGATCACTTAAGTGCATTATAATTGATTTCACTCTAAATGATAAATCAAGAAAGCTTGTAAAACAGAGTGAGAAGAGGGTTCAAAATTTCAGCATAATGACAACATAATCTCTTCCATCCTCATGTTGCATTTTGAATCTGGCTTTATTTATAGGTGAGGATGATCTAAATGTTGGGAAATATAGTTGTTGTAAACTGAACCATTGAGAATATGGTTGTTGGAGATATAGCCGTTATTTTTAGATCTGCTTTTTGACTTGACAGCTGAGCATTTTGATCTTCATGAAATTCTTCGTTTGATCATCTGAAATATGTCCACAAATGATATATATGATGTTAAGAAGTATTACAAATCATTTGGGTAAGAATCTGCATGATTTAGATCAGATTTAAGATCCTCTAACGTTCATTGCTCTCTGTCTGAGCTATACTTGAGTATTGACTTGTAAACTCGAGTATTCAAGTTGTTCTAGCCCTTGGTTGCTTTCTGACTTGATATAGCTTCATATTTGGCAAACCAATTATCCCCATATAGCTCTTTGTGTCTTCATTCCAATGCAACAAGATTAAGCTCAAAGATTGTTGGATTTCATCTGTTATGATCCAATGAATGAAGATAGTTCTTTATCCAGCGTTTTTATATTGTTCTAAATCGTCAGTCAACTTTCAAAGGCTGTATCTCTCTGGTATGATCTTCATTTTTGTTGAATCAAGTATTGATGGAAAGCCTTATGAGTCTTCTTTCAAATGCCACTGATTTCAGCTTATTCCGATTTGTAGATTGTGAGTTACACTCAAAACATTGAAGCTTTGTTTGATGTGTGGCATGAATATTTAATCCAACTTTAGAAACTCAAAGCTCTCTTATATGATCTTCTTTGGACTTGAAACTTTATCAAGATGATGCATTAGATGTCTAGTTTTATACAAATTTAGTTTCACCTCAATCTAATCTCTGATTTAGGAGATATCATCGATTTACCAGAGCTTGGCAAAAGCTGAACGTGAAACAGAGGTGAACAGAGTTGCTGTAAGTGCTGGATACTCGAGTATTGTCGGGTCCAGACGTGCCAGAGAAGTTGGAAACACCTAATACTCGAGTCACTAAGTTCCATACTTGAGTATTGACTTCCATACTCAATGTTTGACTTTTTGACTCCTAAACTTGAGTTTTCCAAACTCTAGTTTTCAAAACTCGAGTTTTCTTATCCAGAAGCAAATTTCTGCAGTAAGCTTGTATACTCGAGTTTTGACTTGGATACTCGAGTTTTCTTTCCCAGAAGCTGGTTTTTACTAATTCTAACTCTGAATTGAACTTCTCCAACATCCATTTGATTGTGAAGACTTATGATATCAATCTAAGACCTTGAATATTGACTTTTTTCATTCTCTTTGTCAAGATCTTCTCTTTCTTTCTTCTCTCCACTTGGACATTCTCCACATCTTTATTCTTTCTTTCTTTTTTTCTATGAGCATTATCCATAGATGTATTTAAGCTGATCTTGAACAAAGATATTCTCATTATATTCATCAACTTCTTTCATCTTTCATTATCTCTCATCTTGATCATTCTTCATCATTTAACTTCAGCTCATCATTTTCTTGCAAGTTCTTCAATATTTCCTCTTCTTCTTAAACTCAACATTTTCTTTAAGTTCTTCTTTCTGAAATCTCATCTCTTAATCAATCTCCATTATTCAGCTCTTTCTTTCTTTTAATTCTTTGAACAATCTTCACAAATATATTCGAACTGATTTTGATTGAGAATGTTCATTCAATAGACTCTTTCTTCTTCTATTTCTCCTCTTCTTTTTCTCCTCTTCATTTTCCTTATCCTCACCTACATCCTCGTCCTCCTTGATCTTCTTCTTTTTCTTCTTTGTCGATTCTTCTTTTTGATCATTCTTCATGAATGAACTTTACACCTTTGATTCTACAATTAATTAAAGAATTCATCAATGAAGGAGATAAATATAGTATACAAACTTTTTTCTCTTACAAATGGCATATATACAAGACATCATCAAAACTAACTATATCCAACACTCCTAACAATTAGTGTAATCTATTGATCCTATTCTATGTCAAGATCAATGAAGTCAGTAGGATAGATAAAAGAGCCAACTTTCACCAGTACATCTTTAGTGATGCCATATGGATAAGAGAGACTTTGATCAGCTAGCTTGAGAGTAATAGTTGTAGGACTAGCTACCCCTAGTTGAGGCATAAGAGAACTGATCTTGCATTAACATGTGCTTGCTCCTGAGTACTCTTAAATTGAAAACTTACTAGCTGAGATATCATTGCCTCTAGATTAGGTTTAGGCTCTTACATAGGAATGATTTACTTTTCCAATTGATAAAAGCCAGGAGGTGACACTTATTTTGTATTGGAGGTTGATGCTTCATTAAGACTCTCTCCATATTTCCAAGAGAGGTTAGGATTTTTACGCCACCCAGAATTGTAGGTATTTGAGTAGGGATTGTTTTGGTTATTGCCATGGTAGTCTCATGCATAGTTCACTGGCTCAATTTGTTGAATTATGAGGCATTGTCCATTATCATAGCCATTCCCACATTAATCACAAGGCGTATGAATAGCATTTACTCCCACATGTCTACCATTTTATTGGTTTACTTGAGCTTCTAAGTGATCAAACCTCTTGTTGATTGTATTTAACATTGCCATCAACTGTGAGGAAGGCTCTACAACAACTTTATCAATTGACTTCACTTGCCTTCTTTCATTGTTGTTCAGAATAAACTCAGCTAATAAGTTATCTAAACATTTCCAGACATGATTCACTTGTTGCTTTGTAATTCCCCCATTAGTGACAGCATGTAATTCTGATTTAGATTTAGGAGTCAATCGAGTACTGAAGATTTGAAGCAAGAGACACTTCTCTAAATTGTGACCAAGGCTTTGCTTAACAAGTAACTTGAACCTCTCACTTGCTTCATACAGATGTTCACCAAATTGTTGACATAAATTGGTAAGAGTGGCTCAGGCATCTACCATCTTATTATGTGGAAAAAATCTTGATCTGAACTTTTCTTCTAGTGCCTCCCAAGAGGTTATGCTTGTTGGGATCTGTACACATAGCAGAATTAAAAACTTTATGAATCCCGAAGAGGATCGCTCAACCGCGTTTAAATCAGGGTTCATTATAAGAAACCATACCTTTTAAAAGCTCGTGTGTGTCTATTCGATTTGAACTGGTGGGCTACTGAGGTAAAACTTTATAGCCTATGACTCCGCAAGTATACGAGCCGTATCAAGTAATAAAGAGTGAGTAAGATATCGTTTCCACGAGGATTGGTATCACAACTTTGATCAGGCATTGATTTTACACTTTCATTTAAGTTGAGCAAACCAAAGTGAATTTAATTAAATGAAAAGAAATTAAAATTAACTAACTACCACAAATATCAAATAAGCAACCCAGAGTCACTAATCCCTTATTAACTTCATAAACCTTTATTTCACCAATTTAATTACTCTTAATATTAATTTTGTTAATTTCGAGTATAAATGGCTATAAGTGCTTGTTGGTCCACTTACAACCCTCTCTTAAGTAGAAACTATTATGTCTAACAAATTTACTCAAGAGGTAATTTAATTTGGACACACTCTTCTACAATTATATGGGGCCATTAGATATATATCTATCCTAATCACAAATTAAATCGTAATTTAATCCCATATTGCATAATTTAAGAGCCTAATTAAAATTCCCTTTGTCAAGGTAAATCCTAATTCTCAAATTCATATTTAATGATGGCCAGTCATTAAATAGATAAAATTAAACAAGATTAAGCAACCAAAAATCAATACTAATTATAATTAAACGATGAAACTAAGTCTAATCCATCAATAAGTTCTTAATTCCTCTAGGTTACAAAACATATCATCCACACATGGCTTTAATAAACATCACAGTACAGAAAATTCTAGATTCAGGATTCATAAAGAAAAAGAATCAAGAATATGATCTCTCCCACCAAATCGTTGAAGTCCAGCTGCTCCGTCTGTGTGTTCTCTATCCAATTCTCGGCCATCGTATGTGTCTCTGTTTTATTTGTTAGACCTGGCTGTCACCCAAGAGGGGGGTGAATTGGGCGTCTGATAAAACTTTAAGAATTTTAAAAATCTTTTCGCAACTTACAGAAAGCAATTCGTATGGTAGTAATGAGTTGCAAACCAACAATCATTCATCTAAACATATGTGCTAGAATGTAAGACTTTAGGGAAGAGAATATGCAAACAGAGATTTATACTGGTTCGGCCCAATCCTTGACCTACGTCCAGTCCCTAAGCTGCACTTGAGATTTCCATTATCTCTTTGTTTACCTAGTCATAAGAGAAAAGCCTTTACAACCCACAAGTTTATTCGGGCACTTGTGCAGCCTTTACAATCTCCACGGATACAATTACACACTTTGTACTCAGGATAATCCTTTCACACTCGAATTCACTGCCCCTTACAAGCTGTAATTGTTTGCCCAACACTTGAGGTCCCAACCTCAAGATTTTACAGATAATCAAATAAAAATTCTAAACTCCTCACGAGTAGATAGAGTGTTAATCACTGAAGTACATAATCTATCATCTTACTCTCTACTGTAAAAATAGAGTGTATGAGCTATCGACAATGAAGTAGTAAAATCATTTCGTTGGCTCTGTCGATTCTTTCATCAATCATCGTCACTTCTTTTGGTTTGAAAACTTCTCTATTTATAGGCAATGAAGATCGATTCATCTGTTGAGTAATTCTTCCCATTGGAATATAATCGTTGCTCAAAGTTACCATTGTGAGCTCTGACGTAATCATTCATCTTTTAATAATCTGATGTTAATCCAGTTGAAACTCATTAACAAGCTCATCAAACAAATTAGGAATGATAATAAGAAAGGATATAGGCTAAATAGATTATATTCAAATTCAAAGTCTATCGAAGATTTTTAAGAATTGATACATTTTGGCTCTTTTATGTCTGAAACACATTTGCCTCGAGTCACGATCTTTACCTCGAGGTTTGGCACAAACTCGAGGTTATATAAAATACCTCGAGTCATTACCAAGCAATTTAAAAATAACAGTCAGATGAGATGTTCTAGGGAAAGCTCATTCTACCTCGAGTTATGCGGTCTACCTCGAGTTTTTATCCAGTATCGAGGTAATATGTTCAACCTCGAGTCAATATAGATGATTTGATCAGATTACAAAGATATTTTACCTCAAGGTATATTATCAACCTCGAGTTTTGTTACAACCTTGGGTTACACATGCTTGCCTTGAGGTAATTTGACAGTAAGCTCTGTATGACTAAGTTCAGGTAACCATAACATCTCCGTTAACTCCAAATCTTGTCAAATCACTTATATCCCTAGAATACTCTTTAAGTATTCTTTCCAATGCAAGAAGAATCAGTTCCAAACTCATTGTATGTTGAGCACTATGATCACATTAGTAAAAGCTGTTCTTGAACCAATGTTTTTTCATCATTCTAAATAGACTCTCAACTTCCAAAAATCATATCTCTCTCATTTAATCTTTGTTTTCTATGATCTTGATGTTTTTGGAAAGTTGTGTGAGTCTAGTTTCATATGTCACTAATTTCAGCTCATTCCGATTTGTAGTTTGTGAGATATCCTCAATTTAGCAAACCTTGGTCTGCTGTATGATGATGATAGATTGTTCAACTTCAAAAATTCATAGCTCTCTCATATGATCTTTTTTAGACTTGAATTTTTGTTAAGATGACGAATTAGATGTCTACTTTCATTCAAAATTGATTTCACCTCAATCCGATCTCTGGTTTGGGAGATATCATTGATTTACCAGACCTCGCCCGAAATAGAGTAGAACAGAGTTGTTGAAAGGCATTCCTACCTCGAGTTTGGTTGTTCTACCTCAAGTTTTGGCCCTAACTCAAGGTAAATGACTCTGCCTCAAGGCAATCCATCCAAAAACACGTTTTTTCTTATTTTAACTCATCCCAAAACTTATTTTAACTCTGATTTGAGCCATTCCAACTTTCATTTGATTGTGGAGACTTCTAGAATCAATCTGTGGGCTTGTATAGTAACTTTCTCATTCCATTCAACAATATTTTTCTTTCTTTCTTCTCTTCTCTTGATAATTTAACTCTTTCTTCTCTTCTCTTCTCTTCTCTTGTTCTTCATCATTTGACTCCATATCTTCTTTTCTTCTTGATCATTCTTCATAAATGACTTTCACATTTTGAATCTACATTAAATTTAGGAATTAGTCAATGTGGCATGTGAACTTTTTGCTCTAATGACATCTATATAAGACATCATCAAAACTAATCATATCTAACATTATTCTCTATTCTCTAGTTCCTTTTTATTCCACGTGAGCTCTCCGTCTTTTTTGTGCCTTTTGGTCTTTTTGCTTTTGGGTCATTCCATTTAAATAAATCAATTCATTTCATCTATGGACCCACTCATCTATTCAAAGTCCAAAGTCCATTTAATTGATAATAAGCCCACATGCTCCCTTCCCTCCTGATCCTTCTAGGTCTTCATTCATTCAACAATTCATGGGCCCTTGCACATAAAGCCATTCAATCTACAATCAGCCCAATTTCCTTCAATCCGTAGAAAGCATTCAATCCCATGAAAATAATCATGCTCCCTGGTGCTTTGTGAAACAAAACAAAATAAATAATAATAATAAAACTAAATAGTTTTTGTTTTCCTTTTTAAAACTTCTAATTACTATTATTTATTTCCTAAACTCAAAAACTTTTATTTTAAATTGAAATCCCACAAATGATGCACCAAATCTCTATAAATTCTTTAGATAACTCTCCAAATATCTTCAAAATATACTTTAAATATATAAAATATGGAGAGTTATTAGCTATCTTCTCGATCAGTAGAAATCGACTCTTCGAATCGCCTTCCTTTACCGGTATCCACACGAATAACCTTGAATACGGATAGTTGCGTGCTAGCGCCTTCAGTACTCTCGTGTCTCTCTTTTCTCTCTAGGGTTTCTCGTGGCTTTCTCATACGCTTGACAAAAAGTCCAACAGGTTTTTTCTAAACCCAATAGGCGTATTTTATATTCAAAATTAATCCTCATTAATTTTTAAATTCGAATTTTTGAATCTGGATTAAAAAATATATTAATTAAATCTATCTAATAGATATAATCTAATCTATTTATTTAATCCAAATTTAAAGACTTCTTATTTAATTTATCTCTATAAATAAAATCTAAGAAAAAATATATATCTATTTAATTAAAACTGAGATACTATATCTCAATTTAAATTAAATCAGATATATGATATATTTAATTTGAAAATTAAATTAGAGATACAATATCTCTATTTAATTAAATGATTGATTTATCTTTATAAATTAAATCTAAAATACGATATCTCAATTAGTTTTAGTTATATCATGATTAGCCCCTAAGGTAATTTCTAACAGACTCCCTAGATAAAATGTTGTATTCATTGATTCTTAGACATATCTAAGATTCAATGAATCTATACACTATCGCTCATGTTGGGCTATTCTTGTGTGCAACCCTACAGGCTCACATGAGATTTGTAGTGGGCCAATACTGTATCAGCCTACAAGTCGTAAGCGGAGTCTAGCAAAACATTGCAGCTACCCAATTCATATGGGGATCGATGACACGATACAACCTATCATACAACCATGTCACGTCTCTTTTGTCACACGATAATTTGGTCAAGGATGAGGCATGGATAATGTCAACTTCATTTTCTTGACCATTACTTTCTCGATTCTCGAGTAGTCTAATAATTGAAATGGAAACTCCTTTCCACTGTAGTATGACCATACATTTCTCAGACTCACTCATCGATGGGCCCAATATTATCTTTCTACAAATGTGAGGGACAAATTCCATTTGATCACTCATATTCCTCTGCATGAAAACCATTGATCTCGATCCAAGCCTTTATCATCACACGGTCAAAGGTGACTTTTGACTAGGTCAAATATCAATGACTCATCATGTAGGAATCCATGATCATCTCAGGTCATAGGGCGTCGTGACATAGTTATACATCAGATAAGCTTATGACTAAATCCATACAACTTTCTCATAGTAGGTCGGTCCAGCACCTTGTACTCTTACAAGTGCCCATGACTTTGATTCGCATCTCTATACCACATCAAAGTCATACTGGTCTTATCTCATCTTCGCTCCTGCGTAGATGACCAACCAAGAACATTTAGGATAATCTATAAGATATATCTAGGGATATAGTTATCAATATAAATATGCAAATGAAATGATAACTAAAAGAGAATACTTTAAATAACATGAACGTCTAAAGTACAATGACTTGACCTTTCCAATAGAATCCCACTTGCACCAGGTGCAATCATTATACTCTAATTCCCATTGTCCTAACATGACGCTCATGTTTTGCTTGTGCAAGCGGCTTAGTAAGAGGATCAGCTACATTGTCTTCTCCTAGTACTTTGCACATCTTTATGTCACCTCTATCATTGATTTCTCTGACAAGATGAAAGCGTCTGAGTATATGCTTGGTCATTTGATGTGACTAGGCTCCTTGGCTTGTGCAATAGCCTCGCTGTTCTCACAGAACAGGTCATTGGATTTGAGATGGTAGAAACCACCCCTTGTTCAGTAACGAACTTTCTGATCCAAACGGCTTCCTTAACTGCATCCGATGCTGCTATATACTCAGCTTCTGTTGCAGAATCAACTACAGTGTTTGCTTAGAGCTCTTCCATCTTACCGCACCACCATTTAATAGGAATACATATCTTGACTGTGATCTTAGATCATCTTGGTCAGTTTAGAAACTTTCATTTGTGTAACTAGTCACACAGAGCTCATCCTTCAAGCCACCATATACCAAGAATAAGTCCTTAATCCTTCTTAAGTACTTTAGGATATTCTTGACAGCAGTCCAGTGACCCTCACTAGGATCTTATTGATATCTGCTGGTCATACTCAAGGCAAATGGCACATTCAGTCGAGTACATAACATGGCATACATGATAGATCCAATGGCGGAGGCATATGGAATCTTACTCATGTGGTCTCTTTGATCTTGTGTACTAGGACACAGATCCTTGCTAAGATGGACGCCATGAGACATGGGTATGTAACCCCTTTTAGAATCCTACATACTGAATCTATGCAATATCTTGTCTATGTATGTACTATGACTTAGGCCTATCAGCCTCTTGGATCTATCTCTATAGATCTTAATCCCAAGGATGTAAGTAGCTTTGCCTAAATCTTTCAATGAGAAGGGCTTTTCTAACTAAGACTTAACACTCTACAAGGTAGGAATGTCATTCTCAATGAGTAGGATGTCATCAACATAAAGCACTAGAAATATAACTGTGCTCCCACTAACCTTCTTGTAAACACAAGGTTCATCTATGTTTTGAATGAATCCAAACTCTTTGACTACTTCATTAAAACAATGATTCCAGCTCCGAGATGCTTGTTTCAATCCATAAATGGATCTTTGAAGCTTACAAACTTTACGAGATTCCTCTGGACGCACAAAGCCTTCAGGTTGTGTCATGTACACATCCTCAAGGAGCTTTCCGTTAAGGAAGGCTGTTTTGATGTCTATTTGCCATATCTCATAGTCATAATATGATGCAATGGCAAGAAGGGTTCTGATTGATTTGGCCATTGCAACTGGGGAAAAGGTTTCATCATAGTCCACACCATGAGTTTGAGTGAATCCTTTTGCAACCAGTCGTGCTTTGAAGACACTTACTTTGCCATCCATGACAGTTTTCTCCTTGAAAACCCACTTACACCCAATGGTTTTTACATCTTCAGGTGGATCGACTAAGGTCCATACCTTATTGTCGTACATGGATTGCATTTTAGACTTTATGGCATTTAGCTATCTTTCAGAGTTTGGTCCCACTATGGCTTCTGGATAGGTAATTGGCTCATTATGCTCAATGAGCAAGATATCACGACTTCCAGTAGTCAGAAGTACATATCTTTGAGGCCTTTTGCCGTGTTCTATCATACCTTCGTGGGCTTTGTGTTACTTGAGTAGTCTCAACAACTTGTTGTGAGTCTTCTCCATTTTCCATCTGTAGTTCTACGTTGTCTTGTGGCTCTCGATTTTCTTCAATGTTCACCTTACTCCCACTGGTTCTTTTAGAGATAAACTCCTTTTCCAAAAAGATACCATTGCAGATAACAAACACTTTATGATCCATGGGATTGTAGACATAGTATCCCTTAGTTTCCTTAGGATATCCCACAAAAAGGCATTTTGAGGATCTGGATGATAATTTATCAGAGGTTTGTTGTTTAACATAAACCTCACATCCCCAAATCTTTTGAAATAACAAACTAGGTTTCTTCCCAGTCCATATCTCATATGGTGTCTTTTCAACTGCCTTTGATGGAACACGATTTAGTTTGAACGTAACTGTTTCTAGAGCATGGCCCCAAAAGGACTGTAGAAGATTTGTTTGACTCATCATAGATCGAATCATATCCAATAGAGTTTGATTCCTCCGTTCAGAAACACCATTCCATTGTGGGGTTCCAGGAGGAGTAAGTTGTGAGATGATCTCACAACACCTAAGATGGTCAATGAACTTTTGGCTCAAATATTCACCACCCTAATCTGATTGAAGTGCTTTAATTGTTTTGCCAAGTTGATTTTGCATTTCATTTTGAAATATTTTGAACATTTCAAGAGATTCAGACTTATGTTTCATTAGATAGATATACCCATATCTACTGAAATCGTCTATAAATGTTATGAAGTACAAATGACCTCCTATGACATATATATTTATTGGTCCACACACATCAGTATGTATGATGCCCAATAAATAGGTGGCCCTCTCACTATGTCCAGTAAAAGGTGCCTTTGTCATCTTTTCCAATAAACAAGACTCACATGTATCAAATGATTCAAAATCAAATGAATTAAGAAATTCATTTTGATGGAGTTTCGAAATGCATTTCTCATTTATATGGCCTAGACGACAATGCCATAAGTAGGTCAGATTCAAATCATTTGACTTGAACCTTTTAGTAGTTATGTCATAGATTCGTCCATTATTAGGATGTTCTAAATTAAGTACGTAATGACTAGCATGCAAATCACCATCAACATAGAAAATGTCATTACGATAAATTGAACATTTACAGTTCCTAGTAATGGAAGTATAAGCTTCCTTATCCAAATAAGAAAGTGAAACAATGTTACTACTTAAAGCAGGAACATAAAAGCAATTGTTTAAAATTAACAAAAGCCCATTGGCCAGAACTAATTCATAAGTGCCTACAACTAAAATAGCAACTCTTGTTTAGTTTCCAACTCGTAGGTCAACTTCACCCTTCTTCAATTTTCTACTATCCTTAAGACCTTGCACATTTGTACAAATGTGAGATTCACATGCAGTATCTAATACCCATGTAGAGGAAGTGGCAAAGTGAATATCTATGACATAGATACCTGAAGCGATAGCCCCGCCATCCTTCTTGTTCTTTTTCAAATCTTCAAGGTAGAGTTTGCAGTTCCTCTTCCAATGACCAGGTTCATTGCAGAAGAAGCAGACCCTGTCCTTCGAAGGATTTGTCTTCTTGGTTGTAGGCTTAGATTCAAGCCTGTTTGACTCATTGGTCTTACCACTTGAGCCTTTACCCTTTCTTTTGCCCTTGCCTTTCTTTTTCATACCCTTTCCTTTCTGAACCATTAAAACAGAGCTGGGCTTCTTCTTAATGCTCTACTCAACTGTTTTGAGCATCCTATGCAATTCAAAAATGGATTTCTCCATGTTGTCCATCTTGTAGTTCATGACAAACTGTTCATAACTTTCTGGGAGTGAGTTCAAGATCATATCTGTAGCTAACTCCTAGCTTATAGGAAATCCAAGCCTCTCAAGGTGATCAATGTAGCTTTTCATCTTCTAAACATGAGGGCTAACTGATGTACCTTCAGCCATCTTGTAGGAATGTAAGGCCTTAGTGGTCTCATACCTCTCTTGCCTTGCTTGTTGCTTAAACATTTCCTTGAGATGTACAATCATCTTAAGAGCCTCCATATGTTCCAGATCCTTTTGGAGTTCTGAAACTATGGTGGCAAGCATCAAGCATCCTACATCAACATAGTCATTCTGATGCTTCGTATAAGCATCTTTTGAGCTCTTGGAGCATTGGCTGCAGGCTCCTCAGGAATGGGTTGATCAGGACATAAGCCTTTCTTTCCTGCTTGAGAACAATTCTCAAGTTCCTGAACCAGTCAAGAAAGTTTGTCCTTCTCAAGAACTGATCGCAGTGATAGTGTTGCGGTGTTACTAGTCGACATGATTCTACAAATAAAAGATATGCAAAATTAATTAAGTAGTAACCTCTCATTGAATTAATAACCCTCATTATAATTAGTGGGCCAAGATCCATGTTTGGCTTAAATTTAAGTCTGCTTTGGCAAAACGCTTAAAATCAAGTTATTTAGGTAGGCAACCCCTCTGCCAATTACATTACATGTAACTCTTAGATCTTTATGGGATTCGATCATCATATGATCGACACGTTTAATCCCATCTAATGCCTTGAGATCCAAAACCGTTTCGATGATCTCAATTAAGTCAAGACAATAATGAATATTGAGTATCACCATTACTCACTCTTATCTCACCAAGATAACTTAGATGCATCCACTTTGGTGGAACATACAAATGGGTGATCTAGGTTTTGACAAGTATTCATTAATTGACAGCATTGTGACTTAAGATTTTATTTAGAGGGTATTATTTGATATGATCTAATTAATCCTATTAATTCTACTTATATGAATGCAATCATTATTGTATCTCATATAATATCTAAATTAATCATGCAGTGATCAAATCAAAACATAATTAAAATTCGTGACACAATATGGCTCATCTATCCTAAAATTCTCTCAAGCCAATGAGAGGACTTCTCTAAATAATAAAAGAGAAATACATAGGAGAAACCTCATTTCACATACGAGGGGAGTGAGATGAGAAGAGAATGTACATCAAGAATATTTCAGAGAGAGAGGCATGACTCGTAGGCTATATTTAAATTTACAACACTTGTAAAACTCTAGAGCCATGTTGTTCACCATACCCAAACCACACTTGAAAGGTAAATCGCAACATATATTAATTCATACAATTATGAAATACAATATTATTCATGATTAAAATTATCTAATTTATATTATATTATATAATATAATATCATGATTTAAATTCTCGCACTACGAACGGCTAGTCACGGCTTTCTGATTCATCCGTTTTATAATACAACTAGATTAATATCTATTATAGAGTTTCTAAAACCCTAATGAGCCATATTAAAATATTCAAAATTGATCCAATTAATTTTGAAATTCAAATATGAATTAAAATAATATATATTAATTAAATCTGTCCAATAAATCTAATCTAATATATTTATTTAATTCGAATTATAAGTATACATATTTAATTTATCTTTATAAATTAAATCTAAGATATGATATCTTTCTATTCAATTAAATTGAGATACTATATCTCAATTTAATTAAATATCAGATATTATATCTTTATTCAAAAATCAAATATGAGATACAATATCTCAATTTTTTATAGTTATTTAATTTATCAAATAAATTAAATACTATATATAATAATATTATTACTTATAAATAATATCATTATTATTTTCAAATGGATTATATTATAATATGATATATGATATGATATATATATATATATATATATATATATATATTACATTATATTATGTAAATTCAATAGGGGCATTCACATTGAAATATATATATATATATATATATATATATATTATAAGATTCACGTTGAATCATATAATCAAATTATATATATCTATAAATCCAATACATTGCAATATAATCATATATTACTCCAACTTGAATCTTACCCTAGATTAAATCCAAGCATGATCATCCATTCCAAACGTTTCAAAATAGAATTTATGCGCGAATGTGATTGATGATTTAGTGTGATCGTCCACCGTTCTGAACAATTTAGAACCGGTCACCATCTCCGACTTGCTATCCGTAGAAACCTTAACACGAGTTTATATTTTAAAGCTTACAGGATTCAGTTTAAACACATATATAACATCTACATGCATATAGAAAACCCAATTTAAACGCTCGGTTGACCTAGCTTTGATGCCACTGTTGGGATCGTACACACAACGGAATGAAAAACTTTACGAATCCCAAAGAGGATCGCTCAACCGCATTTAAATCAAGGTTCATTATAAGAAACCATACCTTTTAAAAGCTCGTGTGTGTCTATTTGATTTGAACTGGTGGGCTACCTTCTCGATCAGTAGAAGTCAACTCTTCGAATCACCTTCCTCTACCGGTATCCACATGAAGAACCTTGAACATAGATAGCCACATGCTAGTGCCTTTAGTACTCTCGCGTCTCTCTTTTCTCTCTAGGGTTTCTCGCGGCTTTCTCATACGTCTGACAAAAAGTCGCATAGGTTTTTTCTAAACCCAATAGGCGTATTTTATATTCAAAATTTATCCTCATTAATTTTGAAATTCAAATTTTTGAATTTGGATTAAAAAATATATTAATTAAATATATCTAATAGATCTAATCTATTTAATTAATCCAAATTAAAAGCCTTATGATTTAATTTATCTCTATAAATTAAATCTGAGAAAAGATATATATTTGTTTAATTAAAAATGAGATACTATATCTCAATTTAAATTAAATTAGATATATGATATATTTAATTTGAAAATTAAATCAAAGATACAATATCTCTATTTAATTAAATAATTGATTTATCTTTATAAATCAAATCTGAGATACGATATTTCAATTAGTTTTAGTTATATAATGATTAGCCCCTAGGGCATAATTTCCAACAATACTGCCTTCTTCTGAGTTGTTGAGCCATTCTTTGGCTTTCCCTTGTTGGGAGTAAGGAAAGAGTCGAAGACGAATCACACCATCAAGAACTCTATTGAGCTTGAATGAGTTGCAAACGTCAAGAAATTGTATCAAATGACAATTTGGATCTTCTGAATCGTTTCCTAAATATTGACCCTATAGTTCAAGCATCTTAAGCATAGTTTGCTTGATTTCAAAATTGCTGGCTTGAAAATCGGGCACTCTGATTCCTGACTGATATCCTTAAGATTGTCTTCCCATAAAATCATTGATACACAAATGATCATTTTCATCCTCAGCCATTTCTTCAGTTTCAGTCTGTAACACTTCCTCCTCTTGGTTCTCAAGTATTGTAGCTTCCAAAAGCTCTTGGATATTCCAAAAGCTCTTCCAAATAAATCTCAATGTATCAAACTAATATCAAAAGAAGAAAAGATTACTCAAACCAAAAATACTAAAGCTCAGTCAATTCCAACCAAGACAGTTATGGCACAAAAGTCCCTAGCAATGGCCCCAAAAACTTGATAGGGCAAAACTTTATAGCCTAAGACTCCGCAAGTGCACGGGCCATATCAAGTAATAAAGAGTAAGTAAAGTATTGTTCCCACGAGGACTTAGTACCCACAACTTCAGTTAATAACTAATTTTCCTTTTTCATTTAAGTTGAATAAATCAGAGTTGTTTTCAATATAAGTAAAAAGAAATGCAAATAGAACCAGAAATGAATATCAACAAAAAATTTTCATAGAGAGCAAATTTCAATATCAAAAAGACAACCTAGAGTCACTAATCCCTTATTTGTTTATTAGATTTTATTCCCACTACATTAATTTTAACTTAATTTAATCAACTAATCTAGAGCACTAATGTTTATAAATGCCCGTCGGTCCATTTATATACCTATATCAATTAATTATGCAATGTCTCACACAACTAATTAAGATGCAATTTAAATCGGGTTCACTCTAATTTTATTATGCATAGCTTCTAAGTATATGTCTATCCTAGACGTAAATTAGATTAAAATCTAATTCCATATTATTTAATCTCCAGGTCAATTTAAGATTCCCTCCGTCAAGTCCAATTATAAATCCCCCAAAACATGCTCAATGGTGGCCAATCACTAAACAATAACAATTAAAACAAGATTAAATAAGCTAAATTGATATTAAGCAAAACTAATTAGTGGGAATAATCTCTAAAACCCAAATAAGTTAATAGGTTCTCTAGATTGCAAAACAATTTAGCCACACATGTCTAAATCAAAATTCATGATGGAAAAATAGGAGTTCAAATGAAATAAACAAAGAAAGCATATATGTCAAAAGCTTCTGTACAGTTCTTCGTGCGTCGTCCTATCTGTCTCTGCTTGTTGAATCTTGTTTGGCCGTCTTCAAGTGTCTCTGCTTTTTGAATTTATTGTTATTGTTTTGTGTGTTCTCGTCCTTACGTCTCTGTGTGCATTTTAATAGATGATCTTTAGGTTTTTTTTTTTTTTTTTTTGCTATGAGCCCCATGCGTTTGTATTCAAATTCAGATATGTGATATCCTATCTTTTGGTTGATATCTCCTACAAATTAGAAATAGGATATTGCTTTCAAATCTGTTGATATGTCCTACAAATTAGGAATAGGATATTGATAGATTTTATATTAAAATTTCCTTCATACTATAATTAATTAAAGTGTAGAAAAATATATAAATATAATTAAATAAAAGAGTAAAACAATATACATTATGTGGTGGAAGGGTGCGGCGATGGACTACCCATAAATGAGGGAAAAAGTACCTTTACAAGGTTTTTCCCTTATTAAAGTAATATTTTTTAAAAGTTCAGGGACTAAATGGCGATAACAACAATGTGATATGATAAAAGGTGACAACTAAATGGTGGAGGATCAACAAGATTGATAGTGTGAACATGTATGTTTTATATAACTCAGTAGCCATCCACACGGATCCTATCAAACTTTATAGTTATCTTAGTGAGGCATCTAGGACATTACATGAAAATTAAGAGTCAGTAATAGTAAGTGGATAAAATTTGTACAAATAATACCCAACCGCTTTAAATAATTTTTCTTTTTTTAAAAAAACTTGCAATATAGTTTCTTGAGAAAAATAACACAGATACAATAAAGATTAAAGTATATTTTTGGTTCTTTAAATTAAGATGAGATTTTATAGTAGTCGTTTAACTTTTTTAAAAAGTGTGTTGTTAATCATTTTAAATTAACATCATTAACTTATCTAATGGAAAATGATGAGTCGTCAAATTTAAAATACTAACATGTCCAATTTTAATTCTTAAATATAATTATTTTTCTATTTTGATTTTAAAATCAATCTTTTAGAAAGAGATGCTAGCATTTTAAATTTGTTGACTTGTCATTTTCCGCTAATAAAGTAAATGAGATTAACTTAAAAAGACTAAAAACACACTTTTTAAAGTTATAAGACCAAAATAAAACCTCTTTTTTCTCTGCTTAAAAGATTTTGGCGGCCACCTCTTCACTATAGACACCACATCATTGGCATTGATTGTTGACACATCCATTGAAATGTTGTACATAAATATAAACATAAATATAAGCATATGCATAAACACAACACTTGGACTAGGCAAACTTGTCTTTCGTCAAGTGTGGAGATAACTTGTTGGCAATTAAAAATCAACTATCTCCCATCTAAATTCATGTTATTTAGCTCTTTTGTTTCATATCAAGTCCTCAAGGCAATTTTTCAATAAAATAATGATGTTATGTTGTTGTATTGTTGGTGTTATGCAAATTCTTATGAGAACTACTAGTAGATAAAGCAAGTGTAAAAAAATTTACTTCTTGTTTAATAAGGTACCAACAATGCAGAAATAACTCTCTAAGAGAAACAACACAATAACAGTTGTAGAACGAAAACATAGTTGATAATCAATTAACCCTAACAAAGATCTTTTTATAATCTCAAAACCAAAGAAGAAGAAGAGACAATAGGGTGAAGAATGCTTACAAAAGCATTAGAAAAGGAGTTACAATGTGTTCATGCTCATAATGACCTATATCTGGTTGTACATATTGTTTGAAATTAAGGTGATCTAATCATGCTAATTAACTAAATAAGCAATTAGATCAATGAGAAATTAAGAAAATAAGAAACTGAAATACCTCCAGTTATTGACTTGATCTCAAAAGAAGAAGCATATGGTCCTTCTAAGTCCCCATTCTCACTCTTTAGATGGTGTAAAACTTTAGTCATACATTTATTGTAGTACGTTGTGCATAGTGTGAGCAGACTTATGAGACCATATATATAGAGAAGCACGGACTAATCCCACTTCTTCACATCAAAGAAGTGGTAGTCAATCGTGCTAAGATAATGGGTTAGTTGAGAATAAGTGGGTTTGTGGATCTGAATGTGGACCACTTAATGAATTTTTAGAATTAAATAAATATATCCAAATATTAATTCAAATATCTAAATATTAATTCAAAAATTTTAATATGCTCCCGCTTGGTCCACATACTTCATCATATAACACAAGGAAAAACAAAATGCATGGATCATAGTGATAGGTGCTCTTAAAGCGAGTATTATCTTCCATGTATCATAGTGCATCATTTTTCCATGCCCATGTAACTTAATGAATAAACCTTAGGTTTATTTTAGGTCTAAACTTAATGATATTTCTTAAATTAAATAAACAAACGAGTGTGTACACACAATTGAAATGAGAAAACATCGCAAATAGGGTTTCACAAAATAACATCCTTCTTACCATGAAAATAAAAGAAAATCATTCTTACAATGAAAATCAAAGAAAGGTACGAAGTCCCATTCTTTCTACATGATCTAGAAATTTCATTGGAGGCAAGCCTTTAGTTAAAGGATCATCAATCATCACTATAAAAAAATTCATTTTTTGCGGATGGAAAAATTCCATAGCAAAAAAGGCATTTTCCGTCACAAAACAGTTATGTGACGGAATTTGTCCATCACAATTACGGTAGAAAATGATAATTTCATCGTAAAAATTGGAAATTTGCAAAGGAAAACGAATTACGTTGCAAATTTTGAAAATGATTTGCGTGGCAAAATTTGAAGTTTGTGACAAAAAACGTTTCCGTCCCAAATTTTTGGCATTTGTGATGGAAATGTTTTCTGTTGAAAAATTCAAATTTTTTTGATGGAATTCGATTCCGTCGCAAATTTCAAAATTTTTGCAAAATTCATTATATTAAAAAAATATAAATTAATAAAATTACATTAAAAATATAAAAATATAAAATTAAAATTAAAAAATATTTAAAAATATAAAAATTAAAATTTATTATGGATATGCCAAATTTGGGCTCAGCCCAATAATCAAAGGGCCCAAATATAAGGGATCGTCCATAATCACAACAACCCCCTTTAATCAAGGAGTGGTTTATCAACATATCTATCAAGATCACAACTGCCTACAAATCAGGGATATATCATTAAAAGATATATTAATATTATATTTTAATGATAAGATAACAAAAAACCCATCAGTTTTGGGCCCAAGTAAACCTATAAATAGGGTACAAACCCTATACACACACTCTAACTCTAGCTTTTAGCATTCAGTACACACAGAGCACATCCCCACTCCCTTCTGGCTATAAGCCTATTCTTCATAAGCGAACTACATGAACTTTGATCCCACAAGCGGTACGTAGGCCCTTGGGATTTCACCCCAGGCCAAGTCAACAACAGAAAGATGTCTGAGTTGAAGACGCTGCTCCATTGAAGGAACCCCCAAATATGGATCCTCCTCACCCTGAAAACAACACCTCTAACCAAGCATTGCGGTAGACGGATCAGGCTAATTCCTCATGATTATTTCAAATCGATAGCCCAGATATACAACTGCTGCACAACATTGCTGAATCACTACTTAAGCGGATTGAGAATGTTGAGAAACATAGCGAGCTCCAAAATCAAAAGATTGATCACATGGCCGAGATGATAGAGCATCTCCTCAAATAATCATAAAACTCGCTCCAGGATGAGCATTGAGTCGACCAACACAATGAGGACAGAGACACCAACCACTAGGCGCTTGATCCACCTCGGTTTGATCAAACCGAGCAAGGCCAAGTGGCTTCCACTACAAGCTCTAACCAATGTAACCATCAAGATACTAGCTGAGATGAGCCACTTCAGAAAAGCAATCCTTCCTCGGATAACCAGGAAGCTCGGCCAAATACGTCCAGAAAGCATAAGATGTGGTACGGAGAATGAGGACAGAATAGAAGCTCATTTTCAAATGAGATCACGGAAGTTGAATATCCAAAGAAGTTCAACATGTTCGACCTGCCGAAATATGACGGAAGTTAGGATCCACAGACTCATCTCAATACCTTCGACATCAAAATGCTCGTTCGAGGGTTCAAGGAACCAATTATATCCCAGTTGTTTGCCTCAACATTGCGAGGAGCTGCACAAATTTGGTTCCAGACATTGCCCTCAAAATCCATCACTGACTTTAATGATCTAAGTGGAAAATTCCTACTGAATTTTGCAATAAGCAAAAAGCAACCCAAGTCGGTATACACGCTAAGCAGGATTAAGCAACAACTGGAGAGACCCTACAAAAATACCTAGACCGCTTTAAGACGGCCACCCTGCAAATTCAAGGGTTACCGAAGAGTGTTTATTTGCACTTATTAATCTTGGGCCTAGACAGTGAATCGAGGATGGGAAGGTTAGTCTTGTCCGCTGAGATCAAAACTTTGGAAGAATTCAATCGATGAGCTAAGAAGTATCTGGACATTGAATAGATGCAAATAGCCAACACGCCGGGAAAAGAGAGGCCAAAAAGCCCACCGCCGAAAGGAAGGGACCAGGCGGCAAAAGACCGGTCAAAGAATTCGGACCAAAAGGCTCGAGGTGCGAGGTATGAAGGGAAATACAAAAAATATACTCCCTTAAACGTCTCACGTGCTCAAATTTGGAGAGAGGTAGCATTAACCAAAATGAGAAAAGTGGAGCGACCACGCCGGCTATACAACAGGGGCAAATTAGATCGACCTGATTTTGCGAATTCCATGATGGACCCGGTCACACCACTAAGGAATGCTGGGATTTAAGAGATGCCGTTGAAAAATTCGTCCAAGACGGGAGTGTTAGTTCTCAATGTGTTTTGATGATAACTAGCAATTGTAAACTTGATATGAAGTTTGTTTTTGGCAATATGAAAATCTCACTGTCAAAGGCAAACTCGAGTTTGGGTATGTAAACTCGAGTTTGAGGGTTGACAGAAAGCTGCTTACTTCTGCGAAGAAAGCCTAACTCGAGTCTACTTGGACTAACTCGAGTCTGAGGAGTTACAGAAAGCCATCAGAAATTTTCACAACGAGCCAAACTCCAGTTTGCAAAACCAAACCTGAAGTCTGGAAGATACAGAGAGCACTCAGAATCCCAAGCAAGCCAAACTCGAGTCTGGATTCCTAAACTCCAGTATAGACCAAACAGAAAGACACTCGAATTCCAGGCCAAGTTATAAACTCCAGTCTAGAGTTGCAAACTCCAGTCTAGACCAATCAGAAAGATTTCAATAGTTTCAGCTCAAACATAAACTCGAGTCTGTCATTGTAAACACGAGTTTAGGACAAATAGAGAAACACTCGAATTTCTACCATCTTTCCAAAACTCCAATCTGTCTCCTAAACTCCAGTCTGGAAAATCACGAACTTAGGCTTGTTCTTCAAACATAGACCCAAACTCGAGTCAGTCACTAATTGACTCGAGTCTAGGAGCAGGACCAAAATTCCATGCCAAGTCCAAAGCCCGATAGTTCTCTCTGTAAAAGCCAAACTCGAGTTAGCTTTTAGAGACTGCAAGTTTAGACCTCTAATCAACGGACATGCTTTCTGGATGAACCCCAAACTCGAGTCTGGAAGAACAAACTCAAGTTTGCATCGGGGATTTTGAAAAACCAAATGATGTTGATCTGCGAAATCTTAATGGGTCTTCCTGAAATTATTTCATGATATGATATTATTGTTTCTAATGTCCTTGATGAAGTTTTGAGTGTTTTTCAGATAAGGTTTAGCCAAGATCAAGGTGAGATCAAGATTCAGGATAAATGCATTAAATGACGAACCTAGAACAGGGCTGATCCTTCTCCCTTATCCCAGATGTTTAGCTCAGACCGTTGTAACTCATAAGAATCATCTCAAACGGTCAAATTAAGTTAAAGGAATGACTAAAAATCTGGAAGACCTTCTGCAACAACTAAATTCCAAGATTCCAGCTAAGAATTCAAAGAACAGAGCAAAATATGCTACTGCCATTTTTCCAAAATTGCAGTTGAACATTAGAGAAAGAATTGCAACGACTAGCTTATCCATTCAGTCTATAAGAGGCTGTGAAAACTCAAAGCAACATACACTCAACGAAGCTATCTTGATTATACTTTGAAATTTGAGTCTGTATTGTTATTTTCAACCTGTTCTTCAGTGTTTATCCTTATCTACTCTTTTGAGAGTTTGTAAATTTTTGAAAGCATTTGTTTGTGAGAACTCAAGGTTGTGGAACCTGTGAGTTGGGTTGTTCAATCACAAAGTGTGAGGGGGAGAAAGTCCTAGGTGATTAGGATTGTGTCTGGTCTTCATTGTTGTAATTGAAAATCTGTTGAATTAGTGGAAACACCCAGAAGGTATCTGGGGACTGAACGTAGGTCAAGGTTGAGACCGAACCAGTATAAATTCTGTGTGTCTAAGCTTTTCTTTTTCTACTCTTTTATTATCCATTTCTTAAGCTTCATTTTTAAGAGTTGAAAAGAATTTTTAAAATCCCCAATTCACCCCCCTCTTGGTGATTTCTTCCACTTTCAGGGAGATTGCGGCAATATGTCATTAAGACACATGGGCAAAAGAACAACAAACACAAGCAGACAGACCAAAGTAAGAGCCCGGTCCCTCAAAGGAAGAAGCAAGATGACGGCCGACAAAAGAATGACGATGATGACAAATTCCCAGAAGCCGAGTTCGATTGTAACGTCATTAGAGGGGGTTATGGCGGAGGAGGCAATATAGCAAGTCAGCGGAAGAAGAACCTCTGAGAAGTTTTAACAATCAAGGGACGACCAAAGTTCAAACCAGAACCTCTGCAGACAGAACCCCCCAAATTATTCTTCACTTAGGACGACTTAAGGGATTTAATCTCGGGCCATTAGGACAGCCTGTTCATAACCGGCCTCCTGGGTAAATGTCGTGTGAAGAAGATCTTCATTGATCTCGGCAAAGCGATTGATATCATCCTGTGGGATGCCTTCAAACGAATGGACCTCAATCTAGAAAATCTGAAGCCGTGCAGAACAACCCTAATTGGGTTTAACAGAGAAGATACATGTCCCAAAGGGCACATAGAGCTAAAAATGACGTTGGGATCTAAGGAAGCTATCAAGACTGGACGAGTCAAATTCATTGTGGCAGATTTCCCCTCGTCTTATAACATCATCTTGGGAAGACCAACCATTCACAGTTGGGATATGTTAATATCAACCAAACATCAAAAACTGAAGATGGTAAGCAGTAAGAATGAGGTCGTCACCATAAAGGGGGACCAGAAGGAGTCTCGGCAATGCTATTTTACAACCGTAAAAAACAATGAGCTGGGGACATCCTCATCGCAGCAAAAGCTAACGCAAGACTCGACACTGCCTAGCTCGAGCTTGGTAAACATGGTTGAGCTGGACGTAAGAGAAGAAGCCAAGTTGATGAAAATAGAGCTCGATGGAGAACTCATTGACTCTCTCCTGGGAGACGAACCCGGCCAGGTTACCAAGACTGGCAACACACTCATGAACGAGGAACAGGTGAAACTAGAAGAACTACTGTTGAAAAACAAAGACGTCTTTGCATGGAAACCATCTGACCTTTAGAGTCATCACGACATAAAGAAGCTATTTCATCAGCCTCCCATGGCCGACCCGCCATCACAGCAGCAGACACAAGCCAGGAACATCTCTCACAAGGACCTATAGGATGAGAGGAAGAACTAGAAGGTTCGACCCTTGGAGCCAAGGGGGCTGCAGGCATGAAGGGGCCTCATCCCCCAAAACTCACGGAAAGTCAGCTCTAAGGAACTGGCCCTAGCATGAACATTTCCCCGACCCCAACCTACAGGCTTTACAGACTGGGACCGACCCCTAAAGCTATCCCTAGAATGACCAGACCAGCCTGGTGGTCTCCTACCCTCACCACCATAACCTCGAAGCACACACTCTAATTTTTGCTTCTCGGTGAGGGGCTTCCCATATAACTACCAGACCGTTCTCGAAGGAAGACGCTAGAGAAGTTCTTCTTCTTCTGGGGTAAGGCCACTAGGCTTAAAAGACGACAGAGAACCTTTAGGGTTCATTTCAACAAAGAAAAAGAAGAGGGTAGGGAGAAAACTTGTATAAAACTCACCCAAAACATAAAACTAGGATTAAAAAAAATAAAGAATGGAAATCAAAATGACCAAAACTCAAGAACTCATAGATAAGTGTTGGATGGCTACCCAGAAAATGGGAAAGAACCTAAACAACAACTGGAATCCACTCAAGAAATTCAGATCGAATGAAGGGGAAGGATCCAAAAAGAATAGAAAGGAAAACGCAGGTGAGTACCTTATTGAATATAGAAGACACGAAGAGGAATCTCGTGAACCAGTTGAATGAGAGTCAGGAACGCAGTAAGATGATGAACTTTCTCTCACACAAGCGAAATACTCTGAACTTTCAAAAGTAAAAGAAGAGGGAAAATGACCCATATATATACTAAGATAAGAGACAGTGGAAAGGCGGAGAAGCTGAAACGGCAAGGCCTAAAGGGCCTCATCACGATGGCTGATGTGGCCACGAAAAGACGTGCACATTTAATGCTTGCATTCAATGAGCGCGGATACCGAGGATAATAGAGCTAACGTTCCGCTCCCACACCGGAGTGCAGAAGCTAGTTGGCAGTAGGCAATGATGACGTCTACTATCTCGGGGATTCACAACATGTCAAATCAACATACAAATCCAACACAAAGCCTGGCTAAGACACTAGCCTGGCCGAACCTAAGTCAGATTTCAATTCAAAGACAATTTCAACCTACCCATGAAGTTTCAAATGGGGGCAATAGTCCTAATTTGAGAAAACCGGGATGAAAATCCAAATAAGCCTGGCAACTCGAACTCGGAATTATCTGACTTCAACAAAGAAAAGAATTTAAAACAAACATGGGTAGAATGCGGCCCAAAAGCAAAATGTTCAAGGTAAAGCATTTCAGATCAACAAATAGATCCAGGCCCTGCAAATTCATCCCGGCATCCCAGAGTCCTGAGCTGCCGGGCTGGGGGGCAACTGTTACAGATATGCCAAATTTGAACTCAGCCCAATGATCAAAGGGCCCAAATATAAGGGATCGTCCATAATCACAACAAAAGGAGTGGTTTATCAACATATCTATCAAGATCACAACTGCCTACAAATCAGGGATAATCATTAAAAGATATATTAATATTATCTTTCAATGATAAGATAACAAAAAGCCCATCAGTTTAGGGCCCAAGTAAACCTATAAATAGGGTACAAACTCTAATAAGGTACACACGCTCTATGTAACATCCCAAAATTTGGGAATTTAACACTCGAATATTATAAGAAAATTTAATACTATTTTCCCTATATTTTGGTCTTCAAAATTTTAAACTAAAACTCTTTGAAATAAGGACTATCCTCCTTAAATTATTTTGGAAGAATAATAATTTAAGGAAATTTAGGTTCATTTTACCTTTAATTTTTAAAAATAAGGAAAGATATTAAGAATTACATTTTTAGTTAAAATCTTAATTAGCAAAATTTATTTAAGAATAAACAAATGATAAATATTAAATTTTAATCCCTATTGTATTAAACTAATTAATCAAAAATTAATTTAGTTGACTAAACAAGAGCCATTTGAACCAAAACTTCAACCCAAAAACGTGGCCCATTTGATTTCATTGTCTCAAGCCCAATTTGTTTTCCCTTGACCCATAAATATTAAAAACAAATCCACATATTCCCCATGCCACTCTTCTCTTCTCGTCAGACATCACAATTCAGAGGAAAGAAAAATGTTTCAGCAGCCACCACGTAAGGGACCCATTAGCAAGCCCAATATCACACTCGTGTTGTCAATTAATATTCACTCTTATGGATTCATTGTTTCGGCTTGCACAGTAAGAACAACCCAGATTCATTAATTTTTCTTCCATCCTCGTAAAAGACGCTGAAACAAACAGAAACCATCAGCGAAAATCAAGAAAGATATCAACGTATCCAGAACCCATGTTTATCGGATCTCATTTTCAGTCTCGAGTCCTGTGCCTTAGAACCTCTGGGCATTCTTTCTCGGTCCGAAACTGACTCCAAGATATAATTAGATTGCTGCCCTTGTTCCTCTTTCATTCTCCTTCATCTGCACGAAACCTGAAGACTGAAAGGCAGAAACAGAGTGAGACGAGAGAGAAAGCTGAAAGAGAGCGAGAGTGAAGGAGAGAGGAAACCAGCCGAGAGAGAGGGAAGAGAAGGAGGAAACCGAGAGTGTGGTGGAGCACATCACTTGGTTCTGTTGTTACGTCGGGAAAACAGAGGATAATTGCAGTCAGTTTTTTCCCCCTTCGGTTTAAGCTTGAAAATTTAAGGTAAGTCCAAGAACTCACCTTTCTTAAGCCTTTAACTTCCATCGGTAGTTTAGACATTAAATCAAAGAGAAAACTAAGAAGATTAGCGTTGAAAAAGAAGCTGGAACTGAATCTTAAAACTAAGCTATATATGAATAAAACTTGTCATCGGGTCATGGCTTTTCTCTTGCTGCATGAGCATTTTCTGTGAGCGTGGGGTTATATATGGGGGGAAACGAAAGAGTTTGGCTACTATCATGTTTATTTTATCTGTCATGCCGTGGCCATGGGGATATGTGTGGGTTGATAATCTTATCTCCTATATAAGAGCATGTATATCTGTAGGTATATTCTAACACTTCAGAGGGAAGGAAAAGGAAAAGGCTTAAGCATGTTACTGTGTGTATTTCGGTTTGAATGGAAAAGGAAAAAAAAAAAGGAAAAAGAAGAAGAAGAAGACTCTGGCGTAATCTAGCAAAGATAGAGTTAAACTAAAAGTATATATATATATATATAATAATTTTGATGTTATGCGTGTAATATTGGTTGTTGTTTTTTTTTTTTTTTTTTTGGTTCTTGTTTTAGGATGGAGATGTTTAATATGATCACATATGTAGATATATATTTTCGCAGGAGGCTATCTGTACGTGTGTGTGTTTAGATATATATACTGAGAATGAATAAAAGAAGATAGAATAAAAGAAAAAAAAAAGAAAGCAAAGAGCCATGCTTTCATTTTTTTTTTTTTTTGGCTTGCAAAGTCACTGGTTTATATATATATATATATATATATATATATATATATATATATATATATATATAATTATTAATAATAATATTGAATAATAAAATAATAATATGGATGATAATAATAATAAATAATAATAATAGTGAGTAGTAGAATAATAAGTATATATATATGAAGATATTTCTCTAATATAATATAAGGGGAAATCAAAAAGAAAGAGATTGATTTAAATTGATCCTATATAATAGGATATAACCAACTAACAGATGAGGAATATATATGTATATGTTATATTATTATCATATAATAATAATAATGATAATAATAGTAGTAAAGGTAATGATAACCATGAAATCAAGAAGATAATGATATAAATCAACTTGTTCCTAGATAATAGGAGGGTAGTCATAATGACATAAATCAATTTATTTGAGGTAAATTTTCAAAAAGATAAGAATTGATTTAATTTGTTCCTAAACAATAGGATCCAAACTAACTAGCTAATTCTTATATTATCTTACCTATAATAAATTTTACAAAATAAAGAAGATAAATAAAAAGATAATATTTAGAAAAAGGATTAAGGAATAAAGGAAGTTGGTAAATAATAATAAATGAGATAAATAAGTAATAATGATTAATGCTATTAATTGTAAAAGACAATTAATAGTAATGGAATTATAAATTTCTTAAGTAAGTTATTAATGAACAATAAATGAGATAAATAATAATAATGAATATATTATTATTTATCAAAGTGAAATAATAATAATATTATGGGAAGAAATAATTAATGAAGTGAACAACTAAGAAAAATGGATAAGGTTATTATTTATTAAAGGGGAAATAAATAATATATTAATGATGAATTATTTACTTAATTTGAATGATAATTAGTCCTTGGAAAAGAATAATAGGGAAGTTTAGGTTTATTTAACCCAAGGTTTTAAAACTTTATGTATGACTAAATTTATATTTTTGGAAAGCCTAGATAAATTCCATAATTAATAATAGATAATAATTATTAAATAATGGTTCATATGATATTGAATATTGAGGAATTCAAATTAAATAAGAATGATAATGATAATAATGTATCATAATTAGGAATAAGAAAATAGATAAAAATAGAAATAAATAATGAAGGTATTATTATTGGTATATTTGAAAGTTATGAAATTATCAGTTATAGTTTTGAATATATGGAATTTGTAAGGGTTATTAATTGTTAGTGAATTGGTTGTGATAGATTCATTTGTGGAATGTGTTAAGCCCTGGTTTGAGAGCAGTGTGAAAGTAGTTAACTCTGGCGAGAGGTAACCACTTTCAACTTGTTATGATTATTAATATGCTGCTATTGAGTATTTGTTAAATTGATTATGATTATTTCAAATAAAATTGCCTTATGGAATTTTATGAGTTAAGATATATGCATTTATTTAATCATGATGATTATGGAATAAGAAGAATTGGGAGAAGATGGAAAGTTATTTACACCACGTGGTGAATGCCTCCATTGGTGCATGATGGATAACCTTTTTATTGACCCAATGGTTCAAGAAGGACTAGCCAAACAGTTCAAGAGGGCTTACGACACCCCAACAGTTCAAGAAGGGAAAAGACCCATGGTCTGGGATAGGTACTTTGAGGATTTTGGCCGGTCCTCATCACTTGACCAGTGAGCTTTTGGAGTAACCAGTAACATGGTTGTAACTTAGCCCATGGGTCTAATCAGAAGAAATAAGGCGGTTCGGTTAGATTGATGGGAGGTATTTGGGTATTGAATACAAAAAGAATTGTGATGCCCATTAAGATAATTATTGTTATTGTGATATTATATAAATAGAATATTGATGAATTGTTGATTTGAGTTGGTTTGTCTCATTCCACTTAGCACCTCACTAGCATGTGTTAATATTCATAATGAGCTGGACTGATGGTTACAAATTTTTCCTAGGTGACCAGTCAGGTCCAGGTACTTCAGGGAAGCAGACATAAGTGTAGTATATTTATTCCAAGTAGGACTATCTGTCTTTTGTTGTATGGATAACTGTATATTGCCACACATTAGGGCTTATCATGCATACTTTGGTATATTTTGAAAATTTTAAATTCCGCCTAACACCTACTATCTGGTTAACTCTGACTAATAAATGAATTACTTTGATTAATTTTGATAAGTATAAGATTAATTTAGTTAATTAAAAGGTGGTTGTTTCACTCTAACTCTAGCTTTTAGCATTCAGTACACACAGAGCACACACCCCCACCCCACCCCCTCTAGCTATAAGCCTATTTTTTACAAGCGGACTACGTGGACTTTGATCCCACAAGCGGTACGTAGGCCCCTGAGATTTCACCCCAGACCAATTCCAAGTTGTATTCTATGACAGAACAAAATTAAAAATAAAATTAAAAAAAATCATAAAAAATATTTAAAAATATATATAATAAAAATAAAAATAATTCAAAAAATATATATAATTGCATAAAAAGATATATAAAAAATTTATTAAAAAATATATAAAATTTCATTAATAATATAAAAATGATTAAAAAATAAATAAGATTGAATAAAAATTTCAAAATAAAGAAAACTTATATATGATAAAAATATAAAATAGTGTCTGTTTTTAAAAATCTCACTTTTAAGACCGGACATCAAATACACCAGAAAGTTAGTATTTAAGACCGTTATTAGTAGTTTTAAGACCGTAAGGAATAACCTCCGTTCTTAAAAGTCTGACTTTTAAGATCGGACATTCAATAGACCAATCTTAAAAGTCGAAATTTCCCCTGTTCAAATCAAATTCGCCACATAATCCAGAATCTAAAAACACAGTACTCTAAGCTACAAGCTATAATTGGATTGGGAATGGATACAAATATTATTCACCAGGCATCGTAATGAATCAGTTTGTTACTAGCTATTACAGTACAAACCTAATAATAAATGAATGTAATTAATACAATAAGACAAATACATACAATTAGTTACAAATAACATTGTACAACACCTAAATGAACATATATATACCAATTTCGATTGGATCCCGCAAGAAAAATAAAAACAAGAACAAAAGACAGTCAGTGACATTGTTTAAGAACATAATTAAGAAGGAATTGAATATAGTTAAAAACGTAAATTAAAACCTTGAATTTTTCAAAGAATTGTGCAGATGAATATTACGTACCTTTTGAATTGATGACTCTTTTATAAGGGGATATCCTCCTATATCCCTTCTTGATGATCATTTCTTATGCCGGGTTCATTATCCGCTTCATCTTCTTCGTTGATGTCCGGTAGACCCCTTGAAAAAAGAGTACTCTCAGGAAGACCATAATTTGCATCATTTTCCTCATCAATATCATTGGCTCTTTTTCCTTGGAGAGCTATAGACCACATTTTATTTTCTTCAGTGATATAGAAAACTTGTTTCGCTTGGTTTGCCATAATAAAAGGTTCATCTCCAAAACTTGTACTATTGAGATCGACTAATGTAAATCCTAGCCGATCGATCTGGACACCATTATTGACATTAACCCACTTGCATTTGAAAATGGGAAATCTAATGAAGACATAGTCCACCTCCCAAATCTCTTCAATAACCCCGTAATATGGCATGACTGCCAATTTAGGCTACTTGTCTTTCGAACTGGAGAAGTGCATAGATTCAGCCTCTAACATTACACTACTGTTCTGGACGGTGCTCATATCATCTAGGGACTTCGTGTAAAATGTGTAACCGTTGATCACATACGAATTCCAACTTATGACATGAACCTCAGGACCACGTACTAACCATTTCATTGTTTCAGAAACAGATTCCTCTCTCTCGACCTTTTGTTTGAACCAGTTTGCAAATGTTCTATTATGCATCCTAATCAACCTTTGTTCAGTCATTCGTGGATTTTCTTTCCTCACAGCTTCTTTATGTGTAGCTATGTTGGCTTGAACTTCATCAACATTATTCAAGATGTATAAGTGGACTTGTGACAATTCATCAGGATCCACACTCCTTACTGAGGCCCCTCGTCTACCCCCTTCAGCATGCTGACGTTTTGGAAGCTCGATATGTCTTACTTTGGCCAAATAATTTTGACAAAATTCCATGGCCTCTTCAGATACATACTTTTGAACAATTGATGCTTCTGACCGGTATGCGTTCTTCACGTACCATTTTAGGAATTTCATAGATCTTTCAATTGGGTACATCCACCGTAAATAGACAGGGCCGTACAACTTTATCTCCCTCACTAGATGAACAATTAGATGAACCATGATGTCAAAAAATGTAGGAACAAAAAGTTTCTCAAGCTGGCACAATATCAGATATCCTTCATTTTCCAATTCATCTAATTGTTCAATCTCGAAAACTTTACTATAAATGGCATTGAAGAAGAAACAAAGCCTAGTCAAAATGTGTTGAAGATTATACTCGACAATGCCTCGAATACCTACTAGGAGCAGTTAATACATGAAAATCATGAGACTCCGGCCTACTAATTTCAAGTCCTTCATCGATACAAGCCTCTTAAGATTTGAAGAATACCCTGAGGGAACTTTTGTGCGATGTAAACACTCACAAAAACTTCTTTTCTCATTCGTAGATAAAGTATGAGAAGTCGGGGGACAATAAGTTCTCTTACCATATAGCCTTGGATGTAAGTCTTCCTGTATCCCCATTGCCTGCAAATCCAATCTTGCCTTCACACCATCCTTAGAACTACCTTGTATGTTGAGAAGTGTGCCAACAATGCTAACACACAAAAAGAGTGTTAAATTACCGCTGCAATCTTCATTCTAACCAATGGTGCATTAATCCAGTTGTTGGAGGCACTTTGGTTTTTTCTCTCTCTACTCTTTAGTTAATTCTTTTTGTTCAAAAGATAAACGTTGACTTCCCTTGAGTTTTGTCTGTTAGAATGTCAAAGACTAGTTTAGGTAAGAAGCCTTTATTCATTTTGCATCGTGCAAATGTTGTTTGTTCAAAATATAACAAGTTATCTATACTTTTCATTAAATGCTCTAACATGCTTTTTACTTGTGTAGAACCATCATTTTTAATTCTCTTGAATCATCTCTAAATCAACTGAAATTCACTAACAAACAGGTTAAACATATCTAGAGATGTTGATGAATGATAATAAGCAACATATAGATCAAACACACAACTTTTTGCAGATTTAGATAATTCAAATTTTGAATTCTGTGATATAGACTCGAGTCAGTTCATCAAGACTTGAGTTTGTAGTTTACATTTAAAAGCATAAACTCGAGTTATATATGTTTGACTCGAGTTTTCTTCATACAAAGAGGAAAGTTGTGATTTGATCATTCAACCAGTTTTTGAAAGAGACCTAAACACGAGTCATTAAGCGACAAACTTGAGTTTTGCACTCTTAAACTGAAACATGCATTTTAAGTTCAAAAACTCAAAACTAGAGTTTTCATACAAAACTAGAGTTCTCAAATGGTGTAAAGATAGTGATGTTCTCTGTAAGGCATAAACTCGAGTTTGTATGGTTTAACTTGAGTTTCCACAAAAGCTTAGAAAACTGCATAGTTCACTGGATTGATCAAACCAGAGTTTTCATTTCAAAACTTAAGTTTTCAAAACCTTAGAATTATGTGTTGTTCTTTGTAGGTCCTAAACTCGAGTGTAACTCGAGTTTGTGAAAACTAAACTCAAGTATTCTCAAAGGAAAAACTTTGTAAAATATTTAAGCAAAATCTAAACTGGAGTTTCGAAAATCATAACTCAAGTTTTCACAAGCTTAGAATACTATATCTTTCTGTATGTGATGAAACTTGAGTGTCCAAAATTTTAACTCGAGTTTTCTCACTACTTGGAAAAAACTCAGATTTCTTGATTTGTCAAATTGGAGTTTGTTAAAACTAAACTCTGGTTTGCTTTGTCTTTGAAATACTTAGGGACTCTCTCTTTGTTACTAAAACTTGAGTTTTCAAATCTTGACTTGAGTTTGTCTTTATTTACAAAACTTGAGTTGCTCTTTGTTTAGTCCAAACTTGAGTTTTTTAAACCAAAACTTGAGTTTGTCTTTGTCAGTAAGTTTTTTCTTCTTTTCAAAGACAAACTGTAATTTAGGTTTACAATTGTCAGTTATCATCAAAACCTATAAAGAACTAACATAGTTTAATATATTAATATAAAGCTCTTGATTTCATTACAAAATAATCAACAGGGTTCATACAAAATAATTACAAAATCTAAACATAATTATATAATTCCATAATAAATAATCATGACTTGCTTGAAATAGGTCCGACACTATCACTTGCCAGCATCCGCCATCTTGTCCTGGGAGCCACATCTATATGTTGTACAATTCATAGGTAGAAACAGGGGCTAGAATCCTGAAAGATCCTAGAGTAAATATTAATCTCATGTATAATGTATAAATAACATATGATAGTCAACCACAATCATAAAAATAAACAATATAACATTTAGCATATATCTCCCGCAGTCAAATAATGCAAACATCATTGACTACAAGACGTAGCACACAACAAGTCCTGGATCCACAATGCTAGAAAAAACAACTGAGCTTCAAACCCAGAACAACTGAATGCACACCAGGTTTAGCAACCCAAAGACCACCAGTATACTAAGCCCTATAGCCTAAACGTGTGTTTCACAACACGGATCATAATTTTGGTACAAGCAAGCATACACAAATATACATAGTATATGACATTAGAGGTACTACCTGACTACTTATCAAATTTTTGATTTGGCTCTGATTTCTTTAATGGCTTTAAGCGAATGATAATTCTTATAATTACACGTATATTAATAATAGTCACTACTTATTCAAATTAACTCTACATATGTCCAAGATATTAAGATTAGCTACTATAGTATGACCAACTTAAAGTCATAGGGTCAAGAACTCAGTCCAAGTTTCATTGACTTTATTTATTTTATTTTTTGACATTTGACCAAAATTTCCAAAATTTAACCACAAAATTTGAAAAATCATATTGCACAAGTGTCCAAATGGGATGGTTCTGTTAGTTCTCTACATGTTTTGATGATAACTAACATTTGTAAAATATAAAGTTTGTTTCTTTGATAAGTTGTGAAACTTGATGACAAGAGCAAACTCGAGTTTAGGTACCCAAACTCGAGTTTGGACTAGACAGAGAGTAGCTCAGATTTTACAAAAGAAGCCAAACTCCAGTTTGCTCAGGCAAACTCGAGTCTGGAAGATACAGAGAACACTCAAAGTTTTTGACAACCAGACAAACTCGAGTTTAGACCTTAAGACTCGAGTTTAGACTAAATAGAAAGAATTCAGAAACTTTAGCATTCTCACAAGCTTTATAAACTCCAGTCTCTGTTTGAAAACTCCAGTTTAGTCTTAAAACAGAAGAGATTTCAAAGTTTCAGTTCTTGCTGAAACTCGAGTTTACATCTGTAAACTCGAGTCTGAGTCACATAGAGAGCTCAACAATATGTTTAATTTGAAAACTCCAGTCTGGAAGTTTTTGAACTTAGGCTTATTCTCGTAACAAAGCCCCAAACTCGAGTTAGTCATTAATTGACTCGAGTTTAGGCATATGTCCAAAATCTCATTCAAAGACCAAAGCTCGACAGTCTTCTCTGTAAGAACCAAACTCGAGTCAGCCACCTCTAAACTCGAGTTTATGCTTTTGCCTAACACTCATGCTCTCTGGATAGACCCAAAACTCGAGTCTGGGATAACAAACTCGAGTTTGTATCAGTGATTTTGAAAAACCAGATTGTGTCAATGTGCGAAATCTTTATGGGTTAATCTGAAAAAGTTTTATCATGTGATACTATTGTTTTTAACATCTTTGATGAAGTTTTAAGTAAATTTCAGATGAGTTCAGCTAAGATCAAGATGGAATTAGACTTGGAATAAGTGCAATAAATGAAGAATCAAGAACAGGGCTGATTTTCCTCCTCTATCCCAATGGTTCAACACAGATCGTTATGGATTAATTAAATCACACTCCAACAGTCTAATAAGGGTTATGGAATGACTGAATACCTGGAAGACCATCTGTATCAACAGATTTCAAGATTCCAGCTAAGAATTGAAAGAACAGAGGGTAATATGCAACTGTCATTTTCCAGATTTGCAGCTGAACGTTAGAGAAGAAAATGCAACGGCTAGTTCCTCTAGTTAGCCTATAAAAAGCTATGAAGACTTAGAGCAAAATACATGCAACCAAGCTACAACTGATTATATTTGCTATTTGAGTTTGTATTGTGTTTTTAAATTCGATCTTCAGTGTTTATCAATATTTGTTCTTTTGAGAGTCTTGATTCTTAGGAATCATTTTTCAAATAGTTGTTTGTATAAACTCAAGGTTGTGGAAACCTGTGAGTTGGGGTTGCTTAATTACAAAGTGTAAGGGGGAGCAAGTCCTAGGTGGATAGGATTGCGTGTGGTTTACGTTGTTGTAATTAAAGCCTGTTAAACTAGTGGAAATACCCAGAAGATATCTGGGGACTGGACGTAGGTCAAGGTTAAGACGGAACCAGTATAAATCCTGTGTGTCTTGCTTTTCTACTCTTATACTTTCGTTATTTGTTTTTCAAGTTTTTTTTTTTAAAAAAAGAGTATAGAGATCTTTCAAAAGAATTTTTGAAATCCCCAATTCACCCCCTCTTGGAGATTTCTTCCACTTTCAGGTTCCAAAGCCTATGTAATCATTATCAAGTTTGTTTTGAAGGGAAAATTCTATTAACAGCGAAGCATATGCATACTGTTCCCAAAATAATTAAATAGTACCATTGTCCAGATTTAAGTTCCAAAATCATAGGTCATTTTAAAAAATTATATCTCCTTGTACAAAAATCCAAAATAAGCAAATTACCTATCAAAGTAAAGTTTATGATGTTTACTGTATTTTTGAAAAATTTCATAATCATTGGACATCATTTACCATCTCAAACACTTGTTTCGATTTCACTGCCACACATAAACCAACAAAGGCAATTTTAGGGTTTTTGTTCATTTTAATTCCAAAACTTCCAAAATTACTGCCAAGCCTTTATCCTACACAATTTTTCATTTTAAACATATTGGAAGCATCAAAAAAGACAAAAATCCTGCTACTTCCCTATGTCCTATTCAGGCCGAAAATGAGACATGAAAAAACAAAAAGGATTTTCCAAGTTTCACTTCCCAAGCATTTCCCTATAGCTCATAGTTTAGGCTTCAAACATGCTTTTGACCATTTTTAAACAAATGGACAACACCTCCCTTTAGGTATTCATGTTTCCAAAATCAGAAGAACGCAAAGAGAAATTGATTCCATGACCATTAACAACATGAACAAGTTCAAGAAAGCTAGAAACACCACTTACTTGACTTACTTCTTGTGTTTCTTGCTTTTCCTTTTTCCTTGACCACCTAGGGTCTCCAACCACATTGAGCAAACCACCATACAAGATAGCTTTTAAGGCTTGCCAACTTACCTTGGATCCTTGGCTCTTTCCTCCCCTTTTCTCTTCCTTGTATGTTGGCTAGCTCTTATTATCCTTGGGTTCTAGTTTTGGCTAAAATTCACACACACTTAGAGCTTCTTAAATGGTTTTTAACATGTGTCAAAATATAAGGATTCATTCTCTCTCCTTGCCTCTCCTTATTGGCCGAAAATCATAAGATATTTAAGAGGCTTGTACTTGACTCATTTTGACCAATATGCTCATCCATTTGGCTTGTGTTCACATTTCCTCCCCTTGTTCCTGTGTTAGCCAAAATTCAAGGCTTGTTGGGCAAGTATATGAGTCATATTCTTGCCTTAATTATACATGCTTAAGAGTCCTCTTGCTAAGTCAACATACTACCTAACTTGACAAGTGGAAAAAAGGGAATTAATTGTATTGACTTTTCACTTGTAACATGTGATGAATATCAAGGCTTCATTTAATTCTCTTCTTTCCCTCTCTTGGCTAAAATATAGCATACATATAGGACTTAATAATTACTATTTTCCCTTCTTGCCATTTAGTTGAAAATTAAGGCACTTTATAGAGGCATGTTGATTACACCTCTCGACTTATTTTCGCACAAGAGGCAAAGCTTGTAGAATTTGTCAACCAACTTTAAAAATTCATATATCTTTGCATATATGTCCAATTATAGTGATTCCAAATGCTATGTGACTATTATTAAGTCTATTTTGAGGAAAAAATACCTCCCATAACCACTCACACACCAATTATTCTAGAATCAATTATTAAGACACACTGGTTCAAAATACCTTTAGGGTTCAATACCTAACTTCAAAAATTCATAACTCATTGTGTATAGATCCAGTTGACCTATATGACCAATCAAATTAAAGTTTAACATGTCTATTTTAAAGCTGGAAAGTTTCATAGAATTGGATATTATTTGTGTAGAAGCAAATACTCTGAATTCCTTGTATATTCATGTATATATGATGTCTATTTATACAATAGGAGAGAGCTTTAGCATTGATGGCTCGTAATGACAATTAATCACTAATCCGTAATTTCCTTTAATCCCTTATTATTATGGATACTAATTTGATTGTTACAATATTATTTCCTAACACCCCCCCTCAAGTTGAAGCATAGATATCAATCATGCTCAACTTGTTACAAAGATAATCAACCTGAGTTCCATTTAAAGCTTTAGTTAATAGATTAGCCAATTGGTCGTTAGACCTCACATGTCCTATAGAAATGAAGTTCTCCTTGATTTTATCACACATAAAATGATAGTCAATCTCAATGTGTTTTGTGTGTTCATGAAACATAGAATTGGAGGCTGTGTGCAGAGCAACTTTGTTATCACACCACAGTTTTGCAGGCAATGATGTATTGAGACCAACGTCCTTCATTAATTGATAAATCCACACAATTTCTTGTACTGACTGAGTCATAGCCCTATACTAAGCTTTTGCACTCGATTGTGAAACCATATTCTTCTTCTTGCTCCTCTAGGATACTAAATTGCCACCTACAAGTATGCAGTATCTTATGGTGGATCTTTTGGTAGCCTTTGACCCCACATGATCTGCATCACAAAAACATTCAATCTCAGTGTGACCATGATTCATATAGAGTATGCCATATCCAAGTGAGCCTTTCAAGTAATGTAAGACATGCTCTAATGCTTCCCACTGAGCAACGGTCGGTGCTATCACAAACAATGTTTTCACAAGTAGCATTCTTGAGTTGTTGTTCAAGAACTATGTTCTTCTTTTTCAAAGACATATATTTTCCAACAACTTTTTCAAATTCAAATTGTAAAACATTGTATTTACCAAATAGTTCATCATATGAGGGTAGCGAATCATATACCTCATCAATTTTTCAAGATTGCTCTTTTTCTTGAGCCACGACGCATATATTAGCTTTACCCTCATCTTCAACTTCATCTTCATCAGATGAGCTGTCTCTCCATATTGCCGAGACATAAGCTTTCTTCTTGAACTTATTGAATTTCTTCTTCTCTTTATGTTTGTTTTTCAGCTGGGGGCATTCAGACTTGATGTGGCCAGACTTTTCACATTCGTAGCAAATGATTGGCTTCTTTGCCTTAAAGCTGGAGCTACCCTTGTGAAACTTCTTGTACCCTTGGTCCTTCTTATAGAATTTCTTGAATCTTCGGACCATCATACCTAGCTCTTCATCTTCGTCTTCCTCTTCATCATCATCTGATTCTTTGGCTTCTTTGATAGGTTTGAGAGCCAGCCCTTTGCTCTTGCTATTTATCTCATCAAGTCCCTTTCTGAACTTGATCTTTCCTTCATACTCAGATAAGCTTCCAAAGAGAGCTGTCATAGATGCCATTGATTCTCCACGAGCTTCTTTAATAGCAGTGACTTTGGCTTTCCATTCCTTGCTGACAATGTTCAAGATTTTTCTTACTTGAATTTGTTGTTCGTACACTTTTCTCAAAGTAGCAAGTTGGTTGATCAGATGGGTGAATCTAAGCTAAAACTTGCCAATGGATTCTCCAAACTTCATACGAAGAAGGTCATATTCTGTCATGAGGGTATTGACTCTATTTTCCTTGATTCCAGTGGTTCCTTCATGTGTAATCTCAAGGGCATCCTACATATTTTTAGCAGATGATAATGTGCAGATACAGAGTACTCCTGTTGACTTAGAGCAGTTTCCAACATGGGAACAACTTTGCTATTAAGAGTGACTAGCTTCTTGTCATTGTCATCATATTCCTCTTCAAGCTTTAGAACTCTAACACCTTCTTAAACTGATAAAGGAGTATTGTCTCCTCTTTCAAACACCTTCCAAAGGGCATATTTAGAAGCCAATACAAAGACTTTGAATTTGGCTTTCCGAGTAGTGCTCTCTATTAAAACTCGATAGTCTATTAATCAAAGCTCCATCAGGTAGAATACTATCCATAGTGATCTTTCTCAAGATGTTAAGCTCTTTAGAGAAGACCTTTCCCTGATACCAAATGTAAATGGAGCAAATCACCAAAAAAGGGTGAATTGGGGATTTTAAAAACTTTTTCGAATTACTCTGTTTTATAGAAGCAAAACAAATGTAAACAGAGGACAATTAAGAGAAGCTTGACACAAAAGAATTTATATCGGTTCAGTCCAAATGCTTGACTTACATCCAATCCCCAGACACTCTGGGATTTTCACTAACTCATAATATCAGTTACACACTCTGAACTCGAAAGTTTTCCTCTCACTAGGATATACTCCTCTTTACAAGTTGTAATATGATATTCTCAATCTCTAAGTCCCACGACTTGAGATTCTTACAATAAATGATTTCAATAAATGAAATCTCTCTAAGAGTGGATAATGATAAACACTAAAGTACAAATGTCTCAAAAGATACTTGACAGCAGAAAACTGAAAGAGTAGTTGTAAACTTGAATGATTTTCATTTTCTGTGTATTGGTTGTTGAGAAGACTTGAATGAAGCTTTATATATATCAAGAGAGCATTAAATGACCATTGGATTCTTCAATTTGACCGTTGGAGACATTGCTGAGTTGATTAGGAACACTTCGGTCTCTTCTCTCTCTACTCTTCAGTTAATCCAGGTGCATAGAGATTTAAGGTTGACTTCCCTTAAATTTAATCTGTTGGAAGAGCAGCTTCTAGTTAGGGAAAAGAAGCATTAATCCCTTTGCAATGTGTAGAGAATGATTGTCCAAAAGAGTGTAAGATTTCTTAACTTCGCAATAAATGTTTTGACATTGCTTTTTGCTTTTGACCAAATCTTCATTTAATACTCTTTAACTCATCTGAAACTCACTAACAAACTAATTAAACATAGTTAGGAATAGTAATGAGTGATGATAAGAAGTATTTAGATTAAACACAGATTTCACAAATTCGTGCAATTTGATTTTTAAACTCTGCGGCACAAACTTGAGTTTGTTCATCCAAATTGGAGTTTGTAATTTACTTCAAAAGCCTAAACTTGAGTTTCTAAATCCTAACTCGAGTTTTCTTCATCTAGTAAAGAATGTCGTGATTTGATCTTTGAGGCAAGTTTTGAGCAAGGGCAAAACTCAAGTCATTAAGTGGCTAACTCGAGTTTCGGACATTTATAGAGAAAACATAGTTTAAGTCCAAAAGCTAAAAAACTGGAGTTTTCAAAATGTTCAAATACAGCAAAGCTCTCTGCTTGGCACAAACTCGAGTTTACTAAGTCAAACTTGAGTTTTCACAAGAACTTAGGAAAACTGGAAAACTCTTTGTAAGTTCTAAACTGGAGTTTGCAATTAAAAACTGAAGTTTTCAAATCTTAGAAACATTGAGTTGTTCTTTGGAAGTTCTAAACTTAAGTTTGTAAAACTAAACTCAAGTTTCCTCATAAGAGAGAAAACTTTGAAAAATACTTTGGCAAGTGCAAACTAGAGTTTTAAAAACATAACTCGAGTTTTCTCAAGCTTAGAATGGAGCATAGCTCTCTATATGCTACAAACTCGAGTTTACTCACACAAACTCGAGTTTCCAACAAGGCTTGGAAAACTTAGATCTCTTTGTCTTGTCAAAACTGGAGCTCATCAAAACTAAACACGAGTTTTCTTTGTCTTGACAAACTTAGGAGCTCTCTATATGATTTAAACTCGAATTTCTAAACTCGAGTTTGTTTAAGTTTAGAAAAACTTGAGCTGCTCTCTATCAAGTCCAAACTCGAGTTTGTCTTTGACAATAAGTTTTTCAACTTAACAAAGACAAACTTCAACTTTAGTTTACAATTGTTAGTTATCATCAAAACATATAGAGAACTAACAGATTGGTGAATCATGCCATGCTGGCGCATATAGGTTTGAAATTGGGCAGAATAATATTCTTTAACATTGTTACTTAGTAAGATTTTCACAGGGACACTAAACTGAGTGTTAATTTCAGCACAAAAGGTGTAAAAGTGAGAAAACAACTTAGAATGATTTTTCATTAAATAAAGCCATGTAGTGTGAGAAAAATCATCAACAAAGGTAACAAAGTATCAAAACCCATATTTGGATTCAACATGACACAGACCCTAAACATTCGAATGAACTAAATCAAAAGGGGATGCAGCCTATTTATTGACTCGAGGTTCCAAATGAACACGGTGATGTTTTGCAAATTGGCAAGACTCACACTCTAAAGAAGACATGTGATCAAACCGAGGATACAACCTCTTTAAAGATGACAAAGACACATGACCCAACCAATAGTAGATTTCAAAAGGAGAGGAACTACCAGAACAAGCAACAAAATACGAAACTTGATCGTCAAGGAAGTAATGGCTGCCAGATTCATACCCCTTACCAATAATCCACTTCGTCATAAGATCTTAGATCACGCAATGGTCAGGAAAAAGTAAGATGAAACAATTTAATTTGTGAGTAAGCTTTCTAAGAGATAAAAGGTTAAAAAAGCAAGGTTAGGAATATTAAGGACAACCGATAGGGAAACAGATGGAGTAGGTGTAATAGTGCTAGATCCAGTAACATAGGAATAAGAGCCATTGGCAATTGTGATGGAACAGGGGTTGACATAAGATGCATATGAAGAGAAGAAATAGATGTTACTTGTCATATGATTAGTAGCCCCAAAGTCGATGATCCACTTTGAGGAAGAAGTAGCAAGACATGAATCAGAGTTACCTTTAAGAAGTGCAGTTGGTACAGAGGAAGCATCATCAAAGGATTGGGCCATATAAACAGACCTGCTATGCTGCTGCTTCTATTGCAACTTATGATAGTAGCATTTGGTATGACCAGGTTCCTTACAATACTAGGCCTTGGGATACTTGGGTTCTTGGGAGCAGCAGA